>JASKON010000009.1:17052500-17702500 GCA_036010255.1 Myotis pilosus
TTCTCTTTCAAGGCAACTGCTCTCTTTGTTTGTTAGCTGCTGCCTTCCTTCATCTACTTTTGCCACCTCTAGTTCCTCAACCTGTCTCCCATGACTGGCACAGACAGATATTGCCAACATGCAATTTCCTTCCCATCAAAGTCTTCCTCACAGCCTCTCACTTTGCTGAAACTACCTCTTCACAGAGGAGCAAGAGTAGATAAAAAAGGATGCTACTTTGATAACTTTAAAATGTTGGTATTAAGATCTTTTTTTCAGGCAGCCATATCCAAGACCTAGAACAAATCAGGCAAACCAGAAATTGCTTGAAGCTGGCAGAAGACCTAGGCCTCTATGTCTATCCCCCTTTTTATTGAGGTATAATTAACATACAACATTCTATTAATTTCAGGTTTACAACACAATGATTCAACATATGTATATCCTTTCCCTTTTTTGTTGTTAATGATCACCTGAGGATATTATTTCCATTGATTTTTTTTTGAAAAGGTGGAAGAGAAGGGGAGAGAGAGAGAGAGAGAGAGAGAGAGAGAGAGAGAGAGACATTCATTAATTGCCTCCTGCACGCATTCCGACCAGGTGGGGCTGGGGATCTAACCTGCAACCCAGGTACATGCCCTTGACCAGAAATCGTACCTGAAACCTTTGGTGCTGTGCTGGTTGACCATTTTACCATTGAGCAACATCAGCCAGGGTTATCCTTCCCCCCTTGCATGCAGTTTTTAGGTAGTTTACAGCGGATATGATGGCTTTCTTTGTTACAGCTAATTGATATGAGAAATGGTGGCAGACTAGAAAATGGGAGTGGTGCCATTGGACATGTTTGAAACTAAATGATTTCGATTCCTAGGAAGTATAAAGTGCTTAAAAGTTCACCAAGTGCTTTCAAGAACATTATCTGCTTTGCTTCTCAAACCAACTTGGAGGTAGGCACTGGATGAATCAACATCACCACATCATTAATAAGGAAACTGAGACTGGAGGCAATTAAGGGACATTCCACAATAATTTAGACAATAAGTGGAGAATCGGAATTTGGAACATAAATTTCTGTTTGTAGTACTATTTTTTCAAGCTCACTGCACGGATTTGGTATTGAATAAGTGAATAAATGAGCACATATTTGATTTGGAGACATTATTTCCAACTTCGAGTTAAAGATTTGCTCTACCCTTTATGCAGCATGATTTGAATTCTCAACAATGTCAATCTGATAAAGTGATAAACATTTTATTTATTGATTCACTAATTAATTATTTTATTTTTTATTTTTCTGGATGCTCAAAGTAAGCAAATTTTTTTTTAATTTCCTTATTGATTAAGGTATTACATATGTGTCCTTAGTACCAACTTTGTACCAGACCCTGTGCTGGATTCTGAAAATACAAAGAAAAATAAATAATACATCATCTCAGTTCTCAAAGACCTCACAAACTGGGGACTGACATCTCAATAGTAAACATAAGAACAGCTGCTTATGAAATGCCATCACCAAAATCTCAAGTCATATCCCTCTTGCACAGTGAGAATGGCCCTTCTAAAAATGGAGAAGTCTTTATTTTAGGTACATTGATATAATGAATCTTGTCTTCCTAAAAACAGAAATTAAATTCAGCCTGTAGGATGTGTGCGTGTGTGTGTGTGTGTGTGTGTGTGTGTGTGTGTGAGAGAGAGAGAGAGAGAGAGAGAGAGAGAGAGAGAGAGAGAGAGAGGTGTGAAGTTAGGTGGGAGCCTGGGGGATTGCTAAGTAGGAGAGTTAGGTTATCCTCGGGAGTTTTAATTCTGTGTGTATATATTGTATAGAGGATCAAGGTGACACAGATTGTTGTATAAGAGCTGATCTTAGATTTTTTCCAAGTAAATGGTCAGCAGACCTAGAGCATCACTATTTCACTTGCTTTAAAGACCTGACATTCCAGGCTCTTTTGTACAATGGGTAAACTGATTCTGATCAAATATTACATTTTTTTACTATCTACCTCTCAGTTCTAGGTGCTATGTTAGATGCTGTCAATGTATATTTTTGTTTAATCCTTACCTGATCCTAAGCAGTTCTTATAAGTTTCACTTTATAGATAAGGAACTGAACTTCAGAGAGTTTAATTACTTGTGCAAGGTCATACGTATAGTAAGTAACTTGGTGGCTTTGAAATTTTGATTTTTGACATTTTTGTCCTCTGGCCTCACTGCGGTTTTCATTTTTCCACACCACTTCAGCTTTATTTTTCATAGGGGACATTAAGTCTACCCTCCATTAGTCAAAGCTTCTTGCCTCTCTTCAATATTATTCGTCCCTAGCATGTACTTAAGTAATCTTCAGAAAAGGTTTTACAGCCTTCATGGGTACTGTGGCCCAGAGCCTTAATCCAGGCTCTTAAGTGTCTTGGATAACTATAAAATGGAAAATCAAAGTCATAGCTACCTCAGGAAAAATGAGCTTGAGATGTGAATTTCCTGGCCAACTTGTCATCTCTATTTTACTTCCTTGGATTCATAAGCCTAGCCAAAGTGTTCCTTAAGAACTAGGAGTAATGAGGATGATGGTGAAAGGCTTCCTTTCCAAGAGTGCTTCAGCAAAGTGCCTCACCCATTCCTGCTTCCATATGTTCTGTGAAGACATGGAGGTGGGAAGTAGACATGAGTTCCTCTCAGCCCTGAGTTTATGCCATGGTTTTCTTTCCTAAAAGAAAAAAAAAATGTGAAAGAACAAGTTAAATGACCACCAGCAGAACCATGAGTGAAGAAGACTGGGATACATGGAAGAGCAGTGTGCTTAAAATACCAAGGTTTGAGTCCAGACTTTGTTGGTTACTACCAATGTAATCTTGGGCAATTTAACAGTTGTGAGTCAGAATGTCCTCATCTGTAAATTAGAACATAAGTTCTAATTTTATAGATGAAAGGATAAGTCTAAAAGTGTTTTGTAAACTTAGAAAGGGTTTAAAGATTTAAAGTGTCACTTTTTTTTTATGATCACAAAATAAACGCTATGCTTCAGTGACATAACTTTGTCCTAAAAGCCTGAACATGTGTAGCTTAAGGGATGGGACTTTGCCCCTGTACCAGCTGCATTACAATTGTAGTAACTATGGGCTGAGAGAAGTGGACTGCTTGTTATGTATTGAGCAAGTGTGAAAAGAGGGTTATACATTCTGGGTTCAGGAGATGGCAGGCAGAATAAGCCCCCTAATCCTCCCTTTCACCCCTCAAAACCCCCTTTTATTTATTCAAACTTAACATTTGAGGCTTGTTTCAAGTAGGCATGTCTGTATCTAGCTTGGCTTCCCCCCCCTCTTTGTTGTATATAACAAGGATTTGTTGACTTGATGAAAAGCATTATTCTCCTTTCCATTTCCAAGGACTAAGTGTGCTTTTCCACTAGACAGAGATTCAAAACAGTGAGTTGAAAGAGGGTAAGCTTATACCAAAGAATCATATATGGTTAGAATTTAGAGAGGATCCTGAAAGTCAGGCCCATTTTGTTCAGATTGAGAAGTTGAAACCCAGGCAAAAAAAGAGATTAGATCATATTTACAAAGCTCATCACAGCACATTCAGATTGGAAATCAAGGGCTTCAAGTCTCAGGTCAGTATTTTCCAGCTCAGATGTTCTGTGATCTCCATGATTTTGACCCTTTCTACTGCTATACATTGGGAACAATGGAATCTGAAATCCCAGCTCTGAGTTAAATGGGAATATGTGCCCTCCCCTCCCCTTTGATTTTTAGGGGCCTGACAGATGAAGGGACTATGATTACCACATGTAATAGCTTCATACCACTCTTCATCAAAATCTCATTTCTGAATTCTGCTAATTGGTTCTGTGTTGTTGGCTTTATGTCTGTGCATATGTGCCCATTGATCTTACAAGAAGCCCACCTGCTTTCTGAGTAATCTATTGGATTATTTTTTGAGATACCTAAAATATCTTGAACTAACTGCTTATATTCTGGCTTGCTGGCCACCATGGTACTTAGGTTTCAATGGGCAATTAGACATGCATAATTGTTCATGTATGATATCAAAATAATCTGTTAAGAATTATACATGTTGTGTATTAATTAACAGGGTAGTTGTGTGCGGAGAATTTGGGGGAAATGGGTGGTGTTTAGTTTGTAAATCTTTTCATTGTAATTTCATTTGAATTAAATTTGAAAGAACTGGCTGCATAAGATATATGCTCTTAGAACAACAGCATATCAATGATAAAGAAGGCATGTATTTGTACTGTGTTTGTATTTTTTAAGTTCATTACGTGTTACTTTTCTGATTTCATTTTGAGGAGTTATAGATGTTTCTAAGGTGGAGTTAGAGCACAAAGACTACAGACACAATGGACAATGAATAATGACAGAGGAATGGACATTTTTCTCAACTGTATAGAGTCAGCTGAGGGCTCAAGAATGAGTTCTCAGGAATGGACAGAAGAGGACTATGAAGAGAAGCTTCCAGGATCCTCTTTTCTTATACTGGATTGATGTGTTCATTAAGGGAAGGCAGTAAAGGAGGAGGAGGCCTTTCCTTTTTCTTTTTTTTTTTTTTTCTAGTGGAAGGGAAATAATATCTCCTGTATTTAAAACTTATATTTTTTTAGTGTTTTATTTTTGGCTTGATATATCCTTTTTGGTTCTTGCTCTGCCACTGCGAAAAGGAAGTATCCAAATATGGCTAATATTTATATGTGTGTGTTACGTGCTTTTGAGGTGGCTGCGACTCCTAAAGACTCTGAATGAGTTATATCCACAATGTCCTGTCATCAACAGCTCTGCTGAACTCCTGTAGACTCATGCTGTGACTCCTTTTATGGAGTCAGTCCATTTCATACTTGGTCTTTCTCTTTTCTTGCTGCCTTCTATTTTTCCCAGCATATTGTCTTTTCCAAAGAACCCTGAATCTTGAACCCTATAAAATGCCACAACTAGATTCAACAACACGAATACATGACTGACAAATAAGAACTCTGCCTTCTCATGACGTGCCAGAAGTAGGACAACTTCAATTTTGCCATTTCTGCTTCTAGCGATGTTTAAGTCTTAACTTGCTCTAGAGCCTATACTTGTTCACCTTTCTGGCAGTCCAGGGTATCCCAAGAGCTCTCTTCTAACATCATATTTTACATTATTTTCTGATGTCACCCTATGTTCATTTGTCTAGTGTGTAAGCAGGATTCTAAAGAGTATACTTTCTTCTCAATTATGGTAGTCCCTGAGAAGGAAGTTGTCACTACCTCTAAGTTATCTAGATAAGAGAATTCAGTTTGGTATTGTGCTAAGGGAACATCTATCTAGAAGTTAATTGCTTTAAGATCAGTAAAGAGAGTTCTATTAGTATTTTAATTTAATCTTCATATAAGATTGTAGGAGAGCTATTTAAAATAGTTTGCAAATAAAGTAATCAAACACCCTAGCCAGTGATGGCGAACCTTTTGAGCTCGGCGTGTCAGCATTTTGAAAAACCCTAACTTAACTCTGGTGCCGTGTCACATATAGAAATTTTTTGATATTTGAAACCATAGTGAAACAAAGACTTATATTTTTGATATTTATTTTATATATTTAAATGCCATTTAACAAAGAAAAATCACCCAAAAAGTGAGTTCACACGTCACCTCTGACACGCATGTCATAGGTTTGCCATCACTGCCCTAGACCAATGGTTCTCAACCTTCCTAATGCCACGACCCTTTAATACAGTTCCTCATGTTGTGATGACCCCCAACCATAAAATTATTTTCATTGCTACTTCATAACTGTAATTTTGCTACTGTTATGAATCATAATGTAAATATCTGATATGCAGGATGTATTTTCATTGTTACAAATTGAACATAATTAAAGCATAGTGATTAATCACAAAAACAATATGTAATTATATATGCATTTTCCGATGGTCTTCGGTGACCCCTGTGAAAGGTTGGTTCAACCCCCAAAGGGGTCGTGACCCACAGGTTGAAAACGGCTGCCCTAGACAGACTATAATGATTAAATAATTGTATCTTATAATCACAGATTCTTTTAACTTAGTTTGAATTGCTGAATGTAAAATAGTTCAGATAACAAAACACAAGGGTAAAATCTATCTATATTTTATAATTCAGACAGTTGAGGTGAGTCTTTCTTGTTATGTTGGTTTGAGTCTATGGTGCTGGATTTCAACCAGAAAATAGGTGAAGGTTTGTATGTGGACTCCACATTCTAGCAAACCAAGATAGCTTCAGACCTCCATTTCCTCATCCATATAATGGTCATAATAAAGGCTGCCTCAGTAGCCACCACATGAATGCATAAGACAACATTTAACTTATTTAGGGGGAAAATAAGGACAATGGATGGATTTTTAATAAAATACAATTTATTCAGTTAAAGTTATATTCTGAGGTTGTCTTTTATAAACACTAGCCATTATGTTTTATTTGGGAAAACATTGAACAGATTTGATTCTTCCATTTGGTGGAAGAGAGGGTGAATATTGGATTAAAGGGGAGTCTTGACTTTTCTGATATACTACATCAATGGTAAAAATGGTGTTTTATACATGTGTCATAAAATGTCCAGTTTTATAAGTCAACAAATATTTATGTGGCAGTCATTATGACCTCAGATATGTAAGGACTTACTTATTTTTAATTTTTTTTGTAAAAAGTAAAAGAAGAAGAAATTCAAGTCAGAATATCAGGTAAAGTCTTTTTACAGCAAATATTATTATAAAGATACTTTTTATTTCATCTGAAAGCATATGGTTCCCAGATGTTTGTAAATTTATTGATAGACCATTATATTTAAAATTCTAGTGTTTAAAATAAAAGGACAGCTTCTTGGAATTTATTGTAATTTTTTATGAAACATCAATTCAAATTTATTTTTTTTTCTATTTTAGTAGTGTGATGGAAGCTGGATTTCAAGCTGTAAGTTGATAATTAGACTGCAAGGTAAGCCTTGAGTCTTGAGGAACAAAAGTAATCAAACCAGTCTATTAAATCACTTTTAAAACAGGAAACTCTGCCATGTATTTGGCTAGTTGAATATATATGGGTAGTAAAAAAGTTTATATACCCTATATCGACATTCTAAAATTTGTTCTATTATGCTTAAACTAGAGGCCCAGTGCATGGATTCGTGGACAGGGCGGGGATGGTCCCTCGGCCTGGCCTGCAGGGGTCAGACTGAAACTGGCTCTCCGACATTCCAGAGGGGTTCCGGATTGCAAGAGGGTGATTCTCAGGTGACACACCATGGGAACATGCTCCCTCCTCTCTGGTTCTGGGTGTGTCACCTGAGAACCATAGTTGCCAAGGGGGCAGACTCTCAGCAGCTCCTGTGTTGAGAGTCTGCCCCCTGGTGGTCATTGCTTGTCCTAGCTACCAGTCAGATGGTCCAATGGTCAGACAGTCCCTTAGGCTTTTATATATATACTAGAGGCCCAGTTCACGAAATTCGTGCACTGGGGTGGGTGTTCCTCAGTCCAGCCTGCACCCTCTCCAATCTGGGACCTCTTGAGGGATATCCGACTGCCTGTTTAGGCCCAATTCAGTGGGATCGGGCCGAAACGGGCAGTCGGACATCCCTCTCACAATCCAGGAGTGCTGGCTCCCAACCGCTCACCTGCCTGCCTGTCTGATTGCCCCTAACCGCTTCTGCCTGCCAGCCTGATCACCACCTAACCACTCCCCTGCCAGCCTGATCGACACCTAACTGTTCCCCTGCCAACCCAATCTCCC
Organism: Myotis pilosus; assembly: GCA_036010255.1. Lineage (NCBI taxonomy): Eukaryota > Metazoa > Chordata > Mammalia > Chiroptera > Vespertilionidae > Myotis > Myotis pilosus. Next base: position 17,060,218 of record JASKON010000009.1, read on the forward strand.
CCAACTTCCCTCCCCTGCCAGCCCAGTCGCCCCAACTGCCCTCCCCTGATGGCCCGGTCACACCCGACTGCCCTCCCCTACTGGCCCAGTCACCCCAACTGCCCTCCTCTGCCAGCCCTGTCACTCCCAACTGCCCTCCCCTGCTGGCCTTGTCACCCCCAACTGCCCTCCCCTGCTGGCTTGAACACCCACAACTGTCCTTTACTGCAGGCCTGGTCCCCCCCCTCCCAGGCCTCCCCTGCCGACACAGTTGTCCCCAACCGCCCTCCCCTGCCAGCCCTGTCATCCCCAACTACCCTCGCCTGTTGGCCTGATCGCCCACAACTGCTCTCCCCTGCAGGCCATCTTGTGGTGGCCATCTTGTGACCACATGGGGGTGGCAATCTTTGACCACATGGGGGCAGCCATCTTTGACCACATGGAGGCAGCCATCTTGTGTGTTGGATGATAGTCAATTTTCATACTGGGCATGGCTAATTAGCATAAGAGGGCTAATTATCATATCCCTCTCTTATTGTGTTGGACTGATGGTCAATTTGCATACTGGTCATGACTAATTAGCATATCTGGTCGTGACTGTGAGGGCATTGTGACCAATTTTCATTTTACCCTTTTATTAGTATACTAGAGGCCTGGTGCACAAAAATTTGTGCACTCGGGGACAGGGGGTGTCCCTCAGCCTGGCCTGTGCCCTCTTGCAGTCTGGGAACCCTCTGGAGATAACGCCCTGCTGGCTTAGGACTGCTTCCAGGTGGCAGAGGGCAGGCCCAATCCCTAGGTGTAGCCCCTGGTCGGGCTCAGAGCAGGGCCGATTGAGGAGTTGGGGCGCTGCCCCCTGTCATGCACAGAGCAGGGCGGATCGGGAGGTTGCGATGCCACCCTCAGTCACGCTCAGGGTAGGGCCGATTGGGGGATTGGGGCACAGCCCCCTATCACACTCAAGGCAGGGTCGATGGGGAGGTTGCGGCGCTACCCCCTGTCATGCACAGAGCAGGGCCAATCCGGGGGTTGGGGAGCTCTCCCCTGTCACGCACAGAGCAGAGCCCATCAGGGGGTTGAGGAGCTACCCCCTGTCATGCACAGAGCAGGGCCCATCAGGGGGTTGAGGGGCTCCCCCCGTCACTCAGAGAGTAGGGCCGATAGTGGAGTTGGGGCACCTCCCCCTGTCACACGCAGAGCAGGGTGGATCAGGGGGTTGGGGCATCACCACTGTCACACTCAGGGCAGGGCCGATGGGGAGGTTATGGCTCTACCCTGTCACACACAGAGCAGGGCCTGTGGGGGGGGCAGGGGGATTGGGGCGCCCCACCCTGTCACACACAGAGCTGCAGGGCAATCAGAGGTTGGGGAGCTCCCCCTATCAGGCACAGAGCAGGGCAGATCAGGAGGTTGGGGCGCCTTCCCCTGTCACGAACAGAGCAGGGCGGATAGGGAGGTTGTGGCCCCGTCCCCTGTCACACACAGAGCCACAGGGCGATCAGGGGGTTTGAGTGCTGCCCCTATCACGCTTATACTGTTGTCGGGAGGCCTCTCAGCTCTTCTGATTCCAGTGCTGGGAGGCATATTACCCTTTTACTATATAGGATAGAGTCCTGGTGCATGGATGGGGCTGGCTGGTTTGCCCTGAAGGGTGTCCTGGATCAGGGTGTGGGTCCCCACTGGGGTGCCTGGCCAGCCTGGGTGAGGGGATGATGGCTCTTTGCAGCTGGTCACACACCCTTCTGGGTGGGGGTCCCCACTGGGGTGCCTGGCCAGTCTGGGTGAGGGGCTGAGGGCTGTTTTCAGGCTGGCAGGTGACGGAAGCTCCCAACTACTCCTTGTTTTCTTTTTTTTTTTTTTTTATTCTTTGCCAGCTTTAGCTCTGAGGCTCCAGCTCTTAGGCCTCCGCTCCTGAAAGCAGGTATCTGGTTTGTTTCGGTTCTATAATTGAAACTCTTTATCAACTCTAGCTCTGAGATCCCGGGTTTGCTGAAAACAGGTTTCTGGGGTTTGGTTTATTTCTATATTTGTTAAAATGTTTCAAACTGCAGGCTCAGAGGCCTGCAAGGCAGGCGGGGAACGTTGGTTTCCTCTGTCACTGAAGCAAGCAAGCCTCATGTTAGTTTCAAGCTGTGGCTGCCGGCCGCCATCTTGGCTGGCAGTTAATTTGCATATCTCCTTGATTAGCCAATGGGAAGGGTAGTGGTCGTACGCCAATTACCATGTTTCTCTTTTATTAGATAGGATAGATAGATGTTTTCCAGTACCAACCTACTTTAGTTAATGCAAAGTTATTATGTATGCATAAAGTGCTCTGACATTCTTATACAATAGCCCAGTGAGGTAGGTGGGAATCTTAATGCCCATTTTATGGAAGAAATTGAAACTCAAGGACATAAATTAATTGGGCTAGGGTTCTATTGCTAAAATGTGTTAGAGAAAGGATCTGAACCTGGCATATAGCTATCTCCCTATAAATATTTATTTTATGATTATATGAAATTCTGCTCACCAATTATTGTCTCTACTCCCTGAGGTCAATGTTCCACAAAGCAGAGACTGGAAGGCTATTCAGATGAAGTGCCTATACTTTCAGAGGACCTTCAGCAGTGCCCGAGTTCAGGAAAAGCAAAGACAACTGAAATTCTGACACTTTCAGAAAATACTTGGGTAACATTTAACATTAGATAATTTGGCTTTGAGTAAGAAAGGTGGAGTAAAATGGAAGAACCAGTTCTTCTCTGTATCAGTATTTATTTATCCTGCTCTTCTGAAGTCTGGGCCAACAGTCCTATTTATTCTGAACAGCCCTGTAATGTTTCTCCATTTGAGGACAACAGATTTGGCACAAATAGGTAGATTTTCTGAGATATCACATTGAAGGCTACACTGACAAACTTGTGTACTGTCAAACTTATAAAAGTTTCTTGCAACCCTCCAACTCTGTGACATTTGCTCAGGCTCATCTGATTTATTTTATTTTATTTTATTTTTCAAAGTATTACAGATGTTTCCTATTTCCAGCCTCCCCTTACCCCCTTCACCAAGCCTCCCCTCACCCAGGTATTCACCACCCTATTGACCATGTCCATAGGCTATATATATAAGTATATAAGTTCTTTGGTTTATTTCTCTTCACCCTCCCACCCCCAAAATGAGGTATGTCAGTCTATTCTATGCCTCAATGCTTCAGGTCTTATTTTGTTAGCCAATTCATTTTATTCATTAGATTCCACAACTAAGTGAGATCATGTGATATTTTTCTTTCTCAGATTGGCTTATTTCACTTAGCATAATAGTCTCCAGGTCTATCCATGCTGTCCCAAAGGGTAGGAGATTCTTTTTTTTTTTTTTACAACTGCATAGTATTCCATTGTGTAAATGTCCCACAGCTTTTTTTATCCATTTATCCATTGATGGGCACTTGGACTGTTTCCAGATCTTACCCCAGAAATTGACCCACACCATTATGGTCAATTAATAGGATCATCTTATTTAAGTCTTTGTTTCTGATACTATCTCTGTTGCCTTTGTGACTAATAGAAAAAGGCTGAAGGCTGACACACTAGGTGTGTTCTGAGGCTCCTGCCCCACCACCCTTTGACCTATAATTTCAAGGTGTGATTAACACCCTCTCATTGTATCCTGAGGGGAAATGAGGCTCGGGATGACAAAGGAACTTTCTTAGAATCACACAGCTAATTATTGACAGAGTAAATACCAATTTTGAATTTATAGAATAGGTGGTCTTATCTCTGATATTTTAGTTTATTGTGAAAGTTTTAGAAAGGGTAATAAGAAGTAGCACTTAATATCTAATTGTTTCAGTTAGTGACTGAAGATCTAGTTAAAGTTAGTTATTGTCACCTAGGAGCACTTTGCAGATAACTTTTCCATAGTCCATTTCAGTAATACTTTCTTGTTTTATCATTCTCTTGGGTCTATTGATCTATGGCAATGTTTTTGGAACTTTTCTCATTCCCAATAAACTTCACCTTCACAATTTTTGATTCTCTGCACACCACCTATAATACATTGTACTTACATTTTTCTTCATATTCTCTTGACTTTTAACTTTATTTTTAAAAAACTTCCAGAATTCCCTCCTCTATTAAAAAACAATTATGGAAAATTAAAAAAAAAAAACACACACAAAATTGGAACAACACAATATATCCCCATGTACCCATCCTAGCTTCAACAATTATCAAATCTTGCAGTTCTTGTTTTATTTACTTCCACCTCACCTTTTTTTCCCCTTGCTGCAGTGGTTTTTGTTTTTGTTTTCATTTTTAAAAAAATTATTGATTTCAGAGAGGAAGGGAGAAGGAGAGAGAGATAGAAACATCGATGATGAGAGAGAATCATTGATCAGCTGCCTCCTGCATGCCCCATACTAGGGACAGAGCCCACAACCCTGGCATGTGCCCTTGACTGGAATCAAACCTGGGATCCTTCAGTCAGCAGGAGCCAAACCAGCCAGGGCTGCTGAAGTGTTTTAAACCTAATTCCATACGTATTTCACCTGCAAATACTTGAGTATATCTCTAATAGGTAAGGACTTAAAACAGAACCATAAATTATCATCACACCTAAAAAATAAATAATCTCCAAGTAGTATCTAATACTCTGTCTATGAAAATCCATACTGTTTTAAAAATGTTTTTTTATTAATTTCAGAAAGAGAAGGGAGAGGGAGAGAGAGATAGAAACATCAATTATGAGAGAGAGTCATTGATCAGCTTCCTCATGGATGCCCCACACTGGGGTTGGAGCCCTCAACTTGGGCACTTGCCCTGACTGGTTCATAGGTCAACACTCAACCACTGAGCCACACCAGCTGGGCAAAAACCCATACTTTTGAAATGCTTATTAAAATAAATGCATAACTACTAAAACAATAATTTACTGTAGTGCCAACCTTAACTCATCTAATCATCTCATTAGTAGTATATCCTATATAATAAAAGCCTAATATCCAAATCTACTGAAAAGTGGAATGGCCAGCTGACCAACTGGTCGCTATGACATGCACTGACCACCAGGGGCAAGATTCTCAATGCAGGAGCTGCCCCCAGCCTGCAGGCCCCAGGCCAGCCAAGGCAGATGCCAGTGGGGGCCCCCTGATCATCCCGCCAATTGTCCCACAGATAGGCCTTGATTGCTAGCCAAGCCTTGGGACCCTACCCATGCATGAATTTTGTGCACTGGACCTCTAGTATTTCATAATTGGGGAAACATTGCTCTGGGTCTTATAGCTATTGAAAAAGATGAAATTCCTTTCCATACTCTGAGTCTTATTTTCCTCATCTGCAAAACATGATAGACATGTGTGATAAGAATAGATGATCTTTAAGGCTCCTGTCAGCACATAAAACATATAATTCTTCTAAGTTGTGATTTACTTTACTTCAGCTGTGAAAGGCCTGTTGGACATCACCCGTAGAAGGTAGTTTGGAAAAATACAGGTGATTACTAGAATTATAATGGTGATCAGATTGTAATGGATGTAAATGTTGAATCACTATATTTTACATATGAAACTAATATAATATTGTATACTAACAATACTTAAATTAAAAATTAAATTAATAAAAAATACTAGTGACTATGTTTGTTCCTTCCTGACTTGTCTTCTAGAAGGTAATAAGTTATAGCTTTTGCTCAGAGTTGGAATTGACTTGGTTTCCCCTTCTCCACCCACCCTCTCAAACAACAGAGGCAGCACCCATATATATACTTTCTCATAAGAATGTATTCCTAAAAACTGCTTTTCTCAATATGAAAATATATTTGTGCCCCAATTATATATCCATTGGGCTAGTTTGGCCACATGGATAGTTTCTTTGCTCTTAGTTTTTTTTAGGCCCACTCCCTACCCTGCTTAGGACTTTCATGTCACCCAGACCTGAGAATGGGAAATGGATATTATCATAGCTCACTTTATTGTCTCTCATCTTTCCTTCACTGGCTTTGAAGCAGAGGCTCTCATCCTTAAAAACTTGGTAATGGTATTGAGTTAAAAAGGCTTGAATCAAATATAATGTTTCTAGGTATCTCCCAATTGCTTCTCAGACTTTAAAAGATAAACATTCTTAGCCTGGCTGGCATAGTTTAGCAGTTGAGCATTGACCTATGAACTAGGAAGTCACAGTTTGATTCCTGGTTAGGGCACGTGCCTGGGTTGCAGGCTTGATCACCAATGTGGGGGCATGCAGGAGGCAGCTGATCAATGATTCTCATTATTGATGCTTCTATCTCTCTCTCCTTCTCTCTTCCTCTCTTAAATATATATCCTCATTTCCCCCCATCACTGGTTCTGCCCCCAGCCCAGGCCTGATGCCTCTGGCTCAGGCGTCAGGCCTGGGCAGGGGACCTCCAGACCCCTCCGATTGCTGGCTCTGCCCCTGGCCCAGGCCTGATGCCTCTGGACCAGGATTCAGGCCTGGGCAGGGGACCCCCCTCTCTCCCCCATCACCGGCTCTGCCCTTGCCCAGGCCTGATGCCTCGACCAGAGGCGTCGACCACCATCACCCACTGATCGCCTGATCGGCCCCTTGCCCAGGCCTGATGCCTCCGCCAGAGGTGTCAGGCTTGGACAGGGGACCCCCATCTCCCCCCATCACTGGCTCTGACCCCCGCCTAGGCCTGATGCCTCTGGCCCAGGAATCATGCCTGGGCAGGGGACCCCCATCTCCCTCTGGTCACTTGCTCCACCCCCCCACCCAAGCCTGACGCCTCTGACCCAGGCTTCAGGCCTGGGCAAGGGGACCATCATATCCCCCCAATCCCCGGCTCTGCCCCCCACCCAGGCCTGATGCCTCTGACCCAGGCATCAGGCCTGGGCAGTGGACCCTCAGCCCCCTCCAATTGCTGGCTCCGCCCCCCACCCAGGCCTGATGCCTTGGCCAGAGGGGTTGACCCTCATCACCCTCCAATTGCTGATCACCGGATCGGCCCCTTGCCCAGGCCTGAGGCCTCCGGCAGAGGTGTCAGGCCTGGGCAGGGGACCCCCAGCTCCCCGTGGTTGCAGGCTCTGCCCCTGCCCAGGCCTAATGCCTCTGGCCGAGGCATTAGGCCTGGGCAGGGGACTCCCAGCTCCCCGCGATCTCCCACTCTGCCCCTACCCAGGCCTAACGCCTCTGGCCGAGGCATTAGGCCTGGGCAGGGGACCCCCAGCTCCCCGCGGTTTTAGGCTCCACCCCTGCCCAGGCCTAAAGCCTCTGGCTGAAGCATCTGGCCCGGACAGTGGGGACCCGCAGCTGCAGCGGCCCCGCGATCGTGGGCTCCACTTTAGGCCCAGGCAAGGGACCCCTAGCTCCTGGGACTGCCAGCTTCAACCGTGCCCAGCTCCCATCACTGGCTCCACCCCTACTTCCTGTTATCACTGACCAGGGCGGCAAAGGCGCCCGATTCTCTGATCATGGCTGGGGGGCAGGGCAAAGGCGGCCCCCAGGGCCACCTTTGCCCTGCCCCCCGGCTCTTAGCTACCCCCTGTGTTTCCGGTCACTGTCAGTGGCAGGGGGCTTCTTCCTGCTTTCTCTTTTGCCTCCCTGCATTGTGCCTACATATGCAAATTAACCGCCATCTTTGTTGGTGGTTAACTGCCATCTTAGTTGGCAGTTAATTTGCATATCACCCTGATTAGCCAATGAAAAGGGTAGCGGTCGTACGCCAATTACCATGTTTCTCTTTTATTAGTGTAGATGTGGCTATACCAAATACTCCATGGATTATGGAATAGAATAACATTACAAGTACTAAATGGATTACAAGTACTAGTTTTTTAAACTAGTTTTTGTTTAAAAATAAATGAAATATTTGTGGTCAGGTACCTCAAAAAAAGCAATGAGGACTTTCAGAAACTCAAATTTTAAGTGCTGTACTGAGATACTGATATGGGCTTATGGCTATGGAGAAACAGTATGGAAATCCATGATCTCTCCTCTCCCCGTAAGTCAGACTGAAAACATATGGAAATCCCAATTAACATCTTAAAAAACTAATTGTGAACATTTTAGCTTGCTAATAACTTGAGATGTTATCTCCTTTACCTCTTACATTTGGAATGTCTATTTGAGGTGGACTGTGGTACTAACAGTACATATAGTTTGCTTTTGTTTGCATAGGAAGTTGGTGTGTGTTTTTTGGTAAATATCAGCTCAGGTTTTCAACTAAAATTTTATGTGTTTAAGTTTCACACGAAGAGGCAAAGGAAGAGAAATTATATTTTCAAAAAACAGAATGAAGAAACAAGATAATTAAAGAAACATATTTGCGATTTTCAAGAAACACTGGGGTTTTATGTTTATTACACAAAACAATTTTCTGTCATCTGGTTGCCAAATCATAGAAGCTAGGAGACTAAGAATGAACATATTTCAAAACATGACGTCCCCCCCCCCCAGAAAAATGGTGTACTCCCATGTCAGAAATATGACTGCAGACCATGAAATCCTCATTGAAATCTAAAATATGGGTATTTTAGAATATCTTCTTAGATCAGTCTTTAAATTCATGCCCTCAGTGTTACTTCCCTACATTTTCTTTTTCCCTTTATTGATGCTAAGAGTGGTGACAACCATGCCCCCATTTCGTTCCATTGTGTGGTTGACAAATTTAGTTCTCTGTTAGTTGAACCCAGCCCTAACTTCCTTAGCATTATATCCATCTTCTGCTGTATCTGTGAATGAGCTGCCATTTTGAATGTGTACATGGACAATAAGACCAGAGAACTGTGTTTGTAAATTAAATAATGAGTAAGTGCCTCAGGAGCTACAGTTAAAACACTTCCTATTTCTCTCACTTAATGAAACTTCTCTTTGAAAAATAACAACAAGTCACAGACTACACCCATAAAGGTAGAAAGACAGGCTGATAAGCACTGTCTTTCTGATACTTAGCCAAGTTTGCATAACATGGTCTCAGTCTCAGAGGTCATGTTTTCAGCAAAATGACACCGAGCAACATAGGATTTTATTTTACAGAGTTTGATTTTTGGAGTTGGTGTGCTGAGAGCCTGTAGGGATGTCTCTTCTCAGACAGATATAGTAAAGGTTTGCTGGAGGAGACAGCAGAATCCTTCTTCTGTAGTTCTCTCCTCCTTATAACACCAGGTTGTGTAACCCTTATTTTCTTTCTTACATTTGTTCTCTCTCTGGGAAAAACGATGGTAGATTTTCACATGAGGAATATTGCCTTTTCATAGCTTTATTAATATAAAATTTACAACCATAAAGTTCACCTTTTTAAAGTGTACAATTCAGTGTTTTTGGTATATTCAGAGTCATGCAAACATTGCCAAAATCAATTTTAGAATATTTTCAGAACCCTAAAAAACAGCCATGTACCCATTAGCAATCTCATCCAATTTTTCTCCATGCCCTCTAGCCCTAGTCAATCTTTATAGATTTGTGTATTCTGGAAATTTCATATAAATTGAATCAAGGAATATGTGGCCTTTTACATCTGCTTTCTTTAACTTGGCATAATGTTTTCAAGGTTTATCCACATAGTAGCACGTATCACTTTTTATGGATAAATAATATTCCATTTTCTGAATACACCACATTATTTATCCACTAATCAGTTATTGGACATTTGGATTGTTCCCACTTTTAATTTGTGTACCAGTTTTTGTGTGAAAATATGTTTTCATTTCTCATGGTTATATACATAGGAATGGAATTTCTGAGTCATATGGTAATTCTATGTTTAACCTTGTGAGGAAATGCCAGACATTTCTAAAGCAATTGTGTCATTTTACATTGCTACCAGAAGTTTATGAGATTTTCAGTTTCTCCTCATTCTAGCAACACTTGTTATTGTCCCTTTTAGTTGTGTGTGTGTCTCTCTCTCTCTCTCTCTGTTAATAGCATTCCTAGTGGATGTAAAGTGGTATCTCCTTAGGTTTTTGAATTGCATTTCCCTTGATGGGTAATGATATTGAATCTCTTTTAAGTACTTAATTGGCAGTTTTTGTATCTTCTTTGAAGAAATGTCTATTCAGATCCTTTGTTCATTTTTAATTGGGTTATTTGTCTTTTCATTATTGAGTTGTAATATTTTAAAATGTATTTTGGAGATGTTTGTCTTTCTAATGATGATACTTTGAAATTATATGATGTATGCTAGGGTGCATTTGTGTAGTTCTACTAGCATTGCATATTTTAGCTGCATTAGCTGCTTTGCCTGTTGTAAATGCCAGCAGAAATCTGAGTGACCTTGGCTTTTCTGCTGAGAATGCAGTCCAAGAACAGAAATTTATCATAAATGTATCAGAAATTTACCATTTAAGCCCCCACCTCCACTCTTATCAGGGACAAGATAATCTGTATCAGAAGGTCTGTTATTTTTTCTGTTGTTTTGTGATTTTTATTTTAGCTTGGTTGGGTTTGGGGCCTTTTTATTTTGTTTTGCCTTATGCAGACTTGAGCAGGAATAGGGGAATAAGCACACATGAATTTGTGAAAACTTCAAATAAGTTTTATTTAAATCAGCATATTCATGTGATGGGTCATTGGTTGAGGAAATATATCATTTTAGCTCTGAGATGCTTAGAATTACCAATAGGATTTACCCAAAAGTATGTGTGCTTTATGTGTGGATTCAATGCACTTTATGTGAAATTACAGACATGAATAACAGCTCCTTCTTTGTTTTAGCAATTTATTTATTTATTTTTAATTTTTTTCCCCACTGACCTCCTCCATTCCCCAAGGCCTTCACCACATTATTGCCTGGGTCCATGAGTTATGCATATATGCATATAAGTTCTTTGGTTACCCTCTTTCCACCTCCCCCCTCACTCCTTCCCTCTGAGATTCCATTCTCCCTCCCAGTTCCCATCAAGGAATCAACAAAATATTCTCTGAATCTATGAATCTGTTTTTGTTCTGTTTATTCATTTTGTTTATAGATTTAATTAATAGATATGTATTTATTGGTATTTTATTGTTCATATTTTTGATCTTCATGAAGAAGACCCTTTAAGATTTCATATTATACTGGTTTGGTGGTAATGGACTCCTTTAGCTTTTTCTTGTCTGGGAAGCTCTTTATATCTCCATCGATTCTAAATGATAGCTTTGCAGGATAGAGTAATCATGGTTGTAAGTCCTTGATTTTCATCACTTTGGATATTTCTTGCCATACCCTTCTGGCCTTCAAAGTTTCTGTTGAGAAATGGACTGATAGTCTTATGGGAGCTCTGTTGTAGGTAACTAACTGCTTTTCTCTTACTGCTTTTAAAATTCTTTGAATTTAACCTTTTGCATTTTAATTATGATGTGTTTTATGTGTCTTGGTGTGGACTCCTTTGAGTTCCTCTAGTTTGGGACTCTCTGCACTTCCTGGACTTGTATGTCTGTTTCCTCCACTAAATTAAAGAAGCTTTATGTCATTTTTTTTTCTCAAATAGGTTTTCAATTTCTTGCTCTGTCTCTTATTTTTCTGGTACCGCTATGATGCAAATTTTGGTGCACTTAAAATTGTCCCATAGGCTCCTTACACTATCCTCGTTTTGTTTTTGTTTTGTTTGTGTGTGTGTGTGTGTGTGTGTGTGTGTGTGTGTATGTTTATTCTTCTTTTTGCTGTTCTAATTGATTGTTTTTGCCTTTTTGTATTCCAAATTGCTTATTTGATTCTCAGCTTCATCTACTCTACTGTTGATTCCCTGTTAATTATTCTTCATTCCAGTTAGTGTATCCTTCCTTGCTGACTGGTTCTTTTTTATGCTCTTGAGGTCTTCACTAAGTTCTCTAAGCATCCTTGTAACCAGTGTTTTGAATCTGCATTTAGTAGATTGCTTGTCTCCATTTTGTTTCATTATTTTTCTGGAGTTTTGTTCTGTTCTTTCATTTGGGGCATGCTTCTTTGTCTCCTAATTTTGGCTGCCTCACTATGTTTGTTTCTATGTATTAGGTCAAGCTGCTACATCTCCTAGATTTGGTAGCATGACCTAATGTAGTAGATGTCCTGCAGGGTCCAGTAGCACAGCCTCCCTGATCACCCCAGGTGGGCATTCAAAGTGCATCTCCCATGTTTACTATACACCATTCTTTTGTAATTAAATCTTGATTGCTCTTGGTCAATGGGATGAATTTACCAAGGCTGATAAGCTGCAAGGACTGGCTGTGACCACTGACCACCAACCTCCATCCACCTTGGAGAACCAGCTGTGTAGGGGCCCACCACCCAGAGCAAGACTCACTTCAGCAGGGCTCTGGTACTCACTGAGTCCACCCTTCAAGTTTGTCACTTGTGGAATTAGTTGGGTGGTGGTGCTTTGACATGGTCTGAAGCTGTCTACTGGGTACACTGGCTCTGGAGCCTCCCAAGCAGTGCAGGCCAAGGTTAGCCACCACCTGTGTTCTGACTGGTGTCACCTGGCATGAGTTACAAAGTGATCTGCATATGGCTGCTTCTTGTGTTGGGCTTGGAGGTGCCTGATCAAAGGCAAGCTGTAAACCAAGGCTGGCTGCTGCTAGTACTGGCCTGAGGCCAGATGCTGCTTGTTTGAGAAATTTTAGGAGTCTGAGCCAAGACAGGCCATTCCTATGGTAAAGCCACTGTAAACAGCTTGGGTGGGCCATAATTTTAGTGGTGCAGGGTCTCAGAGTATCACCAGGGTAAGGCAAACGGTGTGAGCCAATTTATAACATCTTAGATATGATGCCCATGTGATGGCTCTGTGAGGGGAGGGCTCATCAAAGGAACAATGGCCTCTGCCAGCACTTCTGCCTGGGAGAAAGCTGCCCCTTTAGTTCTCTCCCTGATGCAAAACAATTCAGTTCCTCCCTGTATGTCTCTGATACCTTTCAAGCTTCTTCCCTGCACTGGAGCTCAGAGGGTTTGAGTCCAACTAAGTCTATGCACAGGTTCTTTAAGAGGGACTTCCTGGGACTCCAGCAGCCTCAGTCTCCCTCCTCAATCCATGCTGGTTTTTATAGAAATAATTTATGGGGTCTTCCCTTCCTGGCACTGGAACCCTGAGCTGTGTGGCTCCTGTAAAACCTGGACCCCTTGCTCTTCAGGGGGGACCTCCATAGCTGAGATACAACTCCTGATTTTTATCTGCCACATATGGATGTGGGACTAGCCCTTCTGAGCCTCCACCCCCCCACCAGTCTCCATGTGGTTCCTTCTTTAATTTTGTAGTTGTAGGACTTCCATTCAGCTAGATTTCAGGTGGTTCTGAATGATGATTGTTGTGTAGTTTAGTTATAATTTTGTTGTGGCTGTGAGAGGAGGTGTGTACTGTATATACCTACACTGCCATCTTGACAGAACTCTGTTTCAGCAACTTATATTGGCAATTTAATCCTATATAATAAAAGCCTAATGTGCAAATTGTCCCCTCAACCAGAGTTCTGCTTGGAGTTTGACCACTCAACCAGTTGCCATGATGCTCACTGACCACCAGGGGCAGCCGCTCCAACTGAAAGGTTAGCTTGCTGTGGGTGCTGGTGATCTGAACTGGAAAGTGAGGTGTGAGGTGAGAGCCCTCAGGAAGCTCCCAGGTTTTGGCCCGAGCACAGGGCATAGGTGGGTGGAGGCAGGAGCCAGGTGGGTGGCACGGGAGGCTGCTACGCATGATCCCAGAGCCATGGGCTGCACAGCCCTTCGCAGCCTGTGGCGTTCTCAGTGCACAATTTATAACCTTCAGAGCTGCTTCATTTTATTTGTTAAGTTTCACGAACTACTCCAGGAGAATGGGTAGCACCATTACAGGGGTACAAGCCAGAGGGAGGTGGGGCTGAGTCAGAGAAACCGAGTCCAAAACTTGAAAGGAACCGGGAGGCAGTGAGGGATGGAGGCTGACAGCTGCGCAGGGGTCTAGAAAAGCTGCTGGGTGGGGGCAGCTGAGGAGCCTGGTGCCTCTCCCATGGGATAGGCTCCACGTCCCTCCCTCCTCCTCCCCATGACCCTTCACCGTGCCTTGAGTTACAATATACATGCCTAATATGCTAAGTGTCTGACCAAGCGATCAACCAACCAGTCACTATGATGTGCACTGACCACCAGGGGGCAGATGATCTCAGCTCTCCTCCGAGACCCCACCTGGGCTTGCCCTGCACAGCTCCGCACCACTGCATGGCCCACACAGCTTCGCCTGCACTGCCTCACCTGCTTGGCACAACCCCACACCACCCCGACACAGCCACTCCACGTACAGCCCCACCCTGCCCTGCACAGCCGTTGGAGAGCTCCGCCCCAGAGGAGAAAGGGGGAGGCTGCAGACAGGAGGTTGCAGGAAGAGGGGGCAGAGCAGGGCCCACCAAGTTAGATGTAGGGGAGGGAGGACGAGACCCCACAGGACTGGGGACAGAGATGGGTGTGGAAGGAGGGCCATGCTGAAGCATAGCCCTTGGTTGAAGTAGAAATCCTGACCCCATTTTACAGACCCCAGCATAGTGTGTGTGTGGAAGGGGGCAAGGACAAAAGAGGGTGTGAGGGGACTGGATGTATGAATAGCAGCAACATTTGATTCATGGCCTATTTATTTTTATTTTTGTTAATATATTTTTATTGATTTCAGAGAGGAAGGCAAAGGGAGAGAGAGATAGAAACATCAATGATGAGAATCGATCTGCTGCCTCCCACACGCCCTCTACTGGGGATTGAGTCCACAACCTAGGAATGTGCCCTTGACCAGAATCGAACCCAGGACCCTTCAGTCTGCAGACTGTGGCTCTACCCATTGGGAAAAACCATCTAGGGTGATCCATGGTCTATTTAAAACTGCTGCAGTAGGCTGAGCAGGGCTCTTACCATGATAGTGTTACCTGATAATGAGGATGTCTCTCCTTTGGTTGGGGTAATTGGAACTGCAGCTAAGTAAAGACACACCCATGGAGCCTGCAAAGGGTTTCCATGCACATGATGCAATTTACTTCGTGTGGCAGCTGAAGTGGGTAAGCAGAGCCTTGGAAGGACATGAGGTCTCCAAGACAAGGGGTTGGAGGGAAAGTGCACATCAAGCATTCCACGCCTTGAGTTACAATATATATGCCTAATATGCTAAGTGTCTGACCAAGCGGTCAACTGACCAGTCGCTATGATGTGCACTGACCACCAGGGGGCAGATGATCTGACCTGTAGGTTAGCTTGCTGCTTGGGTGTGGCTGATCAGGACTGGGCGAGAAGGGGCCAGACATTCCCTGAAGCCCTCCCATGGTTCCTCCCGCAGTCCTTCCCCAGCCACAGGCCCCAGTCGTCCCCGATCGGAACTGGGCAAGATGTCCCTGATCAGCCCCAATAGCCAGCCAGGCAGAGGGACCCCACCCATGCAGGAATTTCATGCACCAGGCCTCTAGTAATAAAATAACCCAACATAAAAAATCATGGAACTCAATGTAAGAAGAACAAGTTTTGTGGTCCCTCCCCCCCCATTACTTGGTTGTGCGCCCTTGTGCAAGTTACTTTGCTTCTCTGAGCCTCTATTTCTTGATTGGTGAAGTATATAAATATCCACTTTCTCAATTTATTATAAAGATTAATTGAGATGATGCATATAAAGCATATAGGTCATGTAAGTGCTTGATTAACTATTTTTCTATTTGAGGATAGGCACAAGTGGGTTTTAATAGAAAACAGTACATTAATGGTATAATTTACTCTGGGGGTCCACAGACAGAATGGGCTGGAAAATTTAAAGGAGTTTTGAGTTTTATCTAGGTAGCTACTGGTGGTTTCTTCTCCTGGTTACCTGACTTTTTTTTTTTTAATAGACTATACCCAGCAACATTTTTTATAATAATATCTTACAGTTACAGACTGTTGTGTGTCTTTGCAAGTACTTATTGCCCATTATTTCACTGTATGCTCATGCAGTAGATATCAGCTCCATTTTTCAGATGAGATAACTGAGGCCAAGAGACATTTAGTGAGTTGTCTAAATTCACACAATAGTTCAGTGACAGAGTCCAAATCAGAGCTCAGTTCTGATATCCCAACATAGCTCTTTTTGTCCCCATCATATCTGTTAAGATGGGTATAACATTGTCATTGAATATCTTAAATTTCTATGTGGTCCTGGTGAACAGCTTTGCCTTCAGTAGAACACTGGAATCTGTGAAAAGGACTGCAGAAAATTGGCTGTGCTAACCCCACTTTTAGGGCTGGAATTCTATTGAAGCTATTTGCCAGGCTACATTGTATTATCTAAAAGCATTATTTCACAAGAATGTTGAGAGATCAAAATAGACACTTTGAATGAAGGAACGACAATAAACTTGGGTAAAGATTGCAATAGGTGATTGTCTTTGTTTAATGTCCAGCAACCAGCCTTTGGAATGTTATTTCAAAAAACTTTGTACAATGCAGAAGACACTTAGATTTCCAAAACTAACCTCATAAATCTGCAATTCTCTGTAGTCCTAGGCACACGAAAGAAAATTTATGTGCTTCATGTTTCTATGTAGGTAATAAACTAAGCATATTTAATCTGATTATAGTTCCCCACTAGCTCTTGCCTGAGATAGTTTCTCTCTCTCTCTTGCTCTCTCTCTCTCTCTCTCTCTCTCTCTCTCTCTCTCTCTCTCTCCCTCTACCTCTACCTCTCTCCCTCCCTCCTTTTCTTTCTTTTTGGTTACAAATAAGCCTGCTCTTATTCAGATGTCTTCAGTGCAAACATTTGTATATTTTCATCTGTTATTTCAGCCCCTTGCAAAACAAAATGGAAGCACCCAAGAGATTAGAAAAGTTGGATTAGTTCTTCAGTGAGTAGTGCGAAAGGTCATCAGTTTGCTTCTCTTTCTTCCAGTTGGCACATGACCCTGATATTAAAGACAGTGTGGCCATTTTTTGGTCTTTTTTTTCTTTTTTCTGCTTTTCCCCAGCCACCGCTCAGCAGTCCTCACACATATTTGTCAGAGCCTGCTTCCCCAACTCCACAGAAAATCTTAATCCATTTTAAGCAGATGGCTGTCTATCTTTTTCCTAAAGATCCTCTAGGTGGGAAAAAAGATGCCTCTAGAGAAAATTTAGTGCATTCCAGCCCTGAAAGAAATTTTTTCCTAAATGATAACCAAAAAACTCTTTCCTTCCATTTGCCTTTTATTATGTTTACAAGGGAGATGTATAACATACAAATAAATACTATATTGTATACAATAATGACTAAGGACTAGTAATATGTTTTGTCAAAAATATACAGATCTTTGGATTTGTTCACTGTAAACCACTCAATTCTGGTTTTAGAAAAGTTATGAATATTAGTTTTATAATATTTTTACCGCATAATTTTGAAATTTATAAAATTGTTTTTAAGGTGTTACTATTATTCTGGCCAAGGGATGGAGGTGTCAAACCATTGTTGTTGGTGCCAATTCAATGCCAGCAGGAATCCCCAGTTTGAGTCGTGGTGAAGGGGGAGACTTTATTCAGTGCAAACAGCTGAATCATGACACAGCTCAGCTGTGGATCAGCATGGTTGTGGAACTGTTCAACTGCAATACAACTTGAGGTGTAGAACAGCACAGCTGTTAGACAGATCAATAGTATTACAGCTTAATTGTGATACAGCATGGCTGTGGAACACCAAGGCTGTGAGGTGGCCCAGGCATGAGCAGGACACCTAGAGTGAGGTGGCTTGAGTGCTAGGCCACCCTGGTGTTGCTGCTTAACCCCCTCTGATGAGACTGCTCTGCTGTAATCCACCAAGACAGGATAGCTCCACTCTGATCCAGTGAGACAGGGTTGGTGGGATAGCTCCAGCTGGGGATAGTCTTCTGGAAAAAAGGAAAGTGAGATATGAGAACCAAAGGGAAGCTGACTTATATAGAGAGAAGTCCCTACTCCTGGTTCCTGATTGGTTCATTCTCATACAAATAAGGACTCCAAATCCCAACAATTTGATTAGTCCAAAAAGCACTGTCCTGTTTGATCAGAGTGGAGGCACTCTGATTGGTTTAGTAGGTGAGGATGCTAATGATGATATAGCTGCACAATTCTGTTTGGATAGAGAAAGTTTCTGTCCTATTGGTTGAAATATGATTTTGGAAGTTCCTTTATAAAGGTTGGCTAAGCTGGCAAAAACACAGTGCCTGCAGGCAGTTTAGTACAGGAGGCAGGCTTCTCCCAGAAGTGCAGCTTGAGTGAGAAGGCCCTATTCAGCAAGTGGCTGATAGGCTTTCTTTAGAAATTTGATCCAAATCAGCCACCAGAAGTCCTTCTTTGTAGGTGCCTTCATTTTGTTGGTCAACAGTGGCTGTTTTTAAATATATAACATGAATATTCAAAGTACCTTTTTGCTGAATCTAAAGATATCATCTTTGTCCAACTATTCCCATGTTGGTCTTTCTGACTCTGGGACTCAGCTTAAAAGCCTCCTCTTCAAAGGTGCCTTCCCTGACCACTCTATTTCCAGCTAGCTCTCTCATCAATCCCTACCATTCTGTTTATTGCCTTTGAAAGACCTATTCCATTTTCTCATTATAAATTTGTTTGTTTTGTTGCTTATTATCCATCTTCCCAATTAGATTGTCAACTTTATGAGAGCAACCATGATCTCTGTTCACTGCTGCATACATTTCCAGCATGATCAGAGTGCTTGGAATATAGAAAATGCTCACTAAATATCTATCGAATGAATAATTCATAAGGAAGAGCTCATATTCTATATTTTCATTGATAGGTCTAAGCCAGGAATTCTCTACCTTGGTCCCATGTGAGAATCATTAGTAGAACTTTAAAACTATGTGAAGCCCTGACTGGTTTGGCTCAGTGGATAGAGCGTCGGCCTGCAGACTGAAGGGTCCCAGGTTCGATTCTGGTAAAGGGCATGTACCTTGGTTGCGGGCACATACCCAGTGGGGAGTGTGCAAGAGGCAGCTGATCGATGTTTCTCTCTCATCGATGTTTCTAACTCTATCCCTCTCCCTTCCTCTCTGTAAAAAAATCAATAAAATATATTTTAAAAAAAACTATGTGAAGGTCAACCCAATCTACTCATTCATAATCTCCAGGTTGAAACTTGAGCACTATAAATATTCCTTTTACTCTTAATGCATAGAACCATTTATTAAACAGTGTAAAATCAACTTACTGGCTGGCTAACCTTAGACAAGTCATTTTATTTCTCTCTGCCTCCAGTTTCCTTATCTATAAAATGGAAATGATAATAGATCACAATGTTGGTTTTTTATATTTTGTTTGGCACATAGTAGGCACTCACTGAATATTAGTATTAGTCAATCAATCAAAATAAATCCTCTTCTTCTTAAAATCAATCAGTCAGTCTTCAAGACATTTTATAAATGAGGAAACGGATCTCAGAGAGGTTAGTTTACACAACTAGTAAGTGGCTAAGCCTAGATTAGCCTCAGGAGATAGGGAAGAAGAAGTGTGAGAAAAAAAGCAGTCTCTATGAAGTTTTCCCTTTTCTTACCCTGTGCAGTAGAGGTAGTAGAAATTATTGTTAAAGACATAGTCTAATTTCATAGGATTTTTAGATGGGAGAATGTGAAAAGTACAGTTCATAGCTATGGAAGTGATTGTCAGCATATGAATACATGACTTGTCTTGGGGTTTAGACCACTGTCTTAACCCTTTTGCTACCCAAGTCTTCATCTCACTTGTTTGGAATGATCCTCCCCCCTCACATGGGAATGCATTTCCAATTTTTAAATTTAAGTCAAAATCAGATTCAGTTAAAATTTACTTTTCTTAAAACTTTTTAAATATCACATTTAAAAAAGCTGTAATAATAAATGTATGCAGATTCACACACGATGTCTTTTTTCTGATTCTGAACTTGATGTCTCTTGGCTGTGCAAATGTGGTGGACTCTTTGGATTAAAGACACAATATACTTACCAATCCAAGGAGTAAGTTTTCTCCTTTTTGTCCCTGATTATTTTGGCTGATTATTAGAACTGGCATTTCCAGAGTCCTGGGGTGAGGACTTTTCCTGGTTATTAGGAAGGAGAATGTGATATTTTCTCCATAGGAAGACAGTGATTGATTGTGTGTTGCAAAGGCAAACTTGTGAACTCAACTCTAAGTAGATAGAGTGACCTTGACTTCACCTGTTTCTGCTATTGTTCACAAGGTCCTCATGAAGGGCTGGACACTTTAGACCTGTCCATATACTTCATGGTCAACTACACAAAACTGAAGATACTGCTTCTGTCATGAGTGTTTAAAACCTGTTAGGTAATAAAAAAATAAGTATGTCAATGCCTATCCATGGAAATTCTGATTCATTCAGTCTGACATGATGGCCAGGAATTTATATTTTTAAAATTTACTGAGTAATTTTGATATATAGCTACAATTGAAAACCTGTGGTTGAGCTTGTTCTCTCTCCCACCACCAGCAATAATTCCCTAAGGTGGCATTTAAGTTTGGCCCTGAAGAATAGATAAAGATTTGAATATGCAAAGATAAGTAGAAAATGAAGACTTTCCACATGGAGGGAATTTTTAAGAAAAACTTGCAAAAACATGGTAGCAGTTGAAACTTGGATTTTTTCCCAAGGAGAGAAGTGGAAGCTTTTGATATGCATCTCTCAAATAATTAATGATTTTGAGTATTTTTTATATGACTCTTGGACTTTTGTATGTCCACTTTGGAGAAGTATCTATTTATGTCCTTTTCCAATTTTTAAATTGGATTATTTGTCTTCCTTTTGTTAAGTTGTATGAGATGCTTATACATTTTGGAGATTAACCCTTTATTGAATATACAATTGGCAAATATGTTCTCCCATACAGTGGGCTCTCTTGTTATTTTG
The DNA here is from genome assembly GCA_036010255.1 of Myotis pilosus. NCBI lineage: Eukaryota > Metazoa > Chordata > Mammalia > Chiroptera > Vespertilionidae > Myotis > Myotis pilosus. The sequence goes on from JASKON010000009.1 coordinate 17,080,934, forward strand.
TTGATGGTTTCTTTTGCTGTGCAGAAGTTTTTTTATTATTATTATTTTGATGTAGAATCAAGTGTTGGTAAGGATATGGATAAAGGGGAACCCTCGTACATTGATGGTGGGAATGAAGACTGATGCATCCTCTGTGGAAAATGGTATGGAATTTCCTCAAAAAAAAAAAATGGAACTCCCATTTGACCCAGTTTTCTCACTTCTAGGAATATATCCTAAGATACCAGAAACAATATGTGCACCCCTATGTTCATAACAGTGCAGTTTATAATAGCTAAGATTTGGAAACATCCCATCAGTAGATGAGTGGATAAATAAGCTGTGGTACACTTACACAATGGAATACTACACTGCTATATAAAACAAACAAACAAACTCTTACCATTTGCAACAGAATGGATACACCTGGAGAGTATTATGATAAGCAAAATAAACCAATTAGATAAAGATAAGTTTCACATGGTCTCACTCATATGTGGAATCAATGAACAAAATAAACTGATGAACAAAAATAGATCCAGACACATAGAAGCATGGGACAGATTGTTGAAAGGGAGGGTGTGAAGAGATCAACCAATGAACTTGTATGCATATATGCATAACCCATGGACACATACAATAGGGTGGCAAATGCCTGTGGTGGTCACTGGGGTCGGGGTATAAGAGGTCAAAGGGCTAAAAAGGAGGACATATGTAATGCGTTTAACAATAAAAATTTCAAAAGAGTAAAATGAGTGAGGTATCACTTCACACCTGTCAGAATGGCTACCATCAACAAATTACCAAATGACAAGTGCTGGTGAGGATGTGGAGAAAAGAGAACCTAGTACACTTCTGATGGGAATGCAGACTGGTGCAGCCACTATGGAAAGAAGTATGGAGTTTCCTCAAATATTAAAAATGGGCCTAGCCAGTTTTGTTCAGTGGATCTGCAGACCAAAGTGTCCCAGGTTTGATACTAGTCTAGGGCACATACCTTAGCTGCAGGATGCTCCTCTGCCCAAGCCCTGGTTGGGGATCGTGCAGGAGGTAACCAGTTTATGTATTTTCTCTCACGTCGATGTTTCTTTCTGTCCTTCTCTGTCTCTTCCACTCTGCTTAAAAATGAATGGAAAAATATCCTCCAGTGAGGATTAACAGCAATAAATAAATAAATAAATAAATAAATAAATAAATAAATAAATAAAAATAAAAATGGAACTTCCATTTGACCCAGTGATCCCACTTTTCGGAATATATCCTCGGAAACAGGTAATACCAATCAGAAAGGATGTATGCACCACTATGCTCTTAGCAGCATTATTTAGAATAGCTAAGATCTGGAAAAAGCCCAAGTGCCCATCAGTGGATGAGTGGATAAAAAAGCTGTGGTACATGCACACAATGGAATACTATGAAGCTTCAAAAAAGGGGGATTCCTTACCCTTTTACATGGCATGGACAGACCTGGAGAATATTATGCTAAACAAAATAAGCCAGTCAGAGAAAGACTAGTATCACATGACCTCACTCATATATGGAATGCAAAGCACAAAATAAACTGATGAACAAAATAGATCCAGAGATATAGAAGCATGGAAGAGACTGTGGAATCTCAGAGAGAAAGCGTGGGTGGGTGGGTAGGAAGAGATTAACCAAAGAACTTATTTGCATATGTGCATAACCCATGGACACAGATAATAGTGTGGTGATGGCAGCAGGAGGGGGTGGAGCAGGCTAGAAGGGGTCAATGGGGAAAAAAGAGGGAACATCTGTAATACTTTCAGCAATAAAGGTGTATTATAAAAACATCGATATGAAAAAATGAATGTATTAACTATGAAGGTGACTAAAATCTGAACCATAGACCACTATGGAATTTTTTCTACAGCAGATTTATCCAGAACAATCACATTCTGCTTAAATCCTCCATTTCAGTTTGATTTATATAAGGATACCTGAACTCAAGTGGTATTTCCAAGAATAAGGCTGGCTTATATACATCTTCTTGGGATAGTAGACCCTTCTCAAATGGCCACACTCCTTTCTGAGACACTGCAAGCAATATTTTCTAGTTCTCAGCTCACTTTAGAGGGCATGAACTCATAGTAGTCTCACTGGGGTCACTTCAACAGTGAGAAATTATCTCCAGTTCTGTTGCAAAAGTCAGAAGTCATAGAATGAAAATGGTACATTTTCTACAACAAATAGCTACAACAGCTCTTTGTTCTTTGTACAGATATCACATTGCTATGGGACTGCAAGAATATGTGGTTTCTTAATATTCTGTTTGTTTATGGAAGAGTCTGTGTTTATGCTGATGGAGTGATTTGGGAGATGTGTCTCCACTGTACATTAAAAGGTTGTTTTGAGTGTGTTTGTCAGTGGTCATTTTGCTAACCACCCAGGTTCTCCTTTAGAAAATACCTACTCAGATTCAAGTTTTTATGTAATTTGTGGCATAATCATGGTACACACCAAATATATTGAACAATGGTAAAAATAATTAAGGCTCAAGCAGTGTGTTAGAGTGCAGTCATTGGTATGTAACTCTCTAATACCAAGGAAGAGTGGGGTACAGTGCATTGTTCAGTAGCTGTATCCCTACATGTGGCAAGCAAAATTAGAGAATGCACATGTGATGTGTGTATTTTGAAGTGTTGCTTGACTTCTAAGAATCCTGGTGGACTTTTTTTCTGGTTTGTTTTGCCTTAATGTTTAGGACATGCCAACCGATTAATGTTGGTTTCTGCCTAATTGTATAACAACTACAAAGCATGGGATTAGTTTGTCTCCAGGATTAAGGAGAAATGAATTAACAGATATAAAACAAATGGGAAAGGAACTGATTCTCTTGTCCAATCACTCCATGAATATTTGCTGAGTGTTCAATAACTCTCTAGCAGATGCTACTTATTGGGGATCCTGGAGAATACAAAGTGTCTATATCCACTATTCACCCAGGCCTCTTCCACATCCAGAAACGTATGTCTCCATCAATTTACACCTTCTTAGACTCAGAGGACAGTTTATGGATAAGGGAGAACTTTAGCTACATCTTAAAGGATGGAACTGAATTTCAAGACAAGAGGTATAAGACAAGGTCGAGGCATGACTGGTCATGGTCTTTATGGAGAAAAGTGAATTAGATAGACTCTGGAGGAGATTTTGAATAAGGACTTTTGGAAATAACATTACAAAAAAGTAAATTTGATTCTTCTCCCAAAGGGAATGCCTGTTCACTCTTTTGAAAGAGCACCTGACTTGGATTCAGACATCTGCATTTGAATCCTGGCTTTACTACTTAAAATAACTTGGGTTAGGATTGTTTTTAAAGGAAGCCATACAATAAATGCTTGAAGCTAAGAAAATTAACTTCTCTGCTTTCTTATTATAAGATGTTGCCACACCCCCCTTCATCGAATAACTTGGGAACCATTGATAAACTTTTCTCAGGAATCAGTAAGTAGAGAAGTTGGGGAAAATGTAAGAAATAAAGAGGCATATTCCTATATTCTCTCATTTTATCTTCCAACTTTCCTAGGCTGCTCTGTTTGCAAGGTTGGCATATGTAATTCTTTTTGGATAGAGTAGATCCTTCTTAAGTGTCAGTACTTCTTTCTAAGTTGCACTTTGAGCAGCAGTATTTTCCAGGTCTCAGCTCATTTTGAAAGGATTGAATTCATAGTAGTCTCACTGTGGTCACTTCAGCAGTGAGAAATTATTTTCCCTTAGGGAAAAGTGCAAGCTATCTATCCATATCAGAGGCCTCCAAATTCTTTATCATTTAGGATCAGCATTATTAACAACACAATAGAAATATGGATTGAATGGATCATGGAGTGATATCATTAGTCATTTAGTTTCTTTTATAATATTGTAAGTTACTTTAACTCTAATAATCACATGGTAATCCATGGTGAATATTAAAATGACTCAAATGACTATCCTAGTGTGTTCATGTTCCATGTAAAGGCATATCCCTGGAGTGAGAAGTCTGAAGTTACTTAGCACTGAGGTTACTGTACAGTGATTAATGAGGACAGTGTTAGTCAAGGCTATGGTTCCTACCTGAGAGACATCTCACTCTTTTGCTCTATGACAATCATGCATTCCTGCTACCAGTAAGCAGCTTTAAAAATCACATACCAGTACTGGTCTCAAGTATTTAGACATGGGGAGATAGTGTAAAGAGATCAAGGAAACCCATGGCCCGTGATTAGCCCACAGTATACTAGTAGTCTGTCGTATGGCCCTGAGAACACATGAATCATCACTTATACTATATTGATGATTTTAGACACTCTATAATTCTATGTCAGAGCTTGTCTTTTGTGAAAAACTGGGAATGTTAGTGAAGGGCATTTTTGTTAGCTATACACATACCCATCAAATCCCTACCCCTTTTCCTTTGTTACTTCCTTGAAAGTCCTCCTTGTCCTCAGCTGACTATTTCTAATGTGGCTCCTGGTGGCTTCTCTTCAGTTTATTTGTTTTTTAATAGGGGACTCTTGAAGGAGACAGGAAACTCAAGATTTAAAAGATAAATTACTAAAGCTGGCATGTTAGGAATTAGCAAGTGTGTGAGGGTACATATTTTGGAAGAGTATCTTCCATGTACTCTTCAAATCATGACTAGAGATGATACCCTCTGCCACCTCCATATAAGAGCATTTCATTTCCTGCTAATTACTCTTCCCTCCCTACAAACATACACAAACTCTACTCTTCAGCCACATAGAACTTCTGTTTTCTTTCACTTCTCTGAGGTTTTGCAAGTTTTATTCATTTTGCTTAGAACAATGATTTCAACCTTTTTCTTCTCATGGCACACAAACTTATTACTAAAATTCTGCAGTACACCAAAATATATATATATATATATATATTTGCCAATATGACAAAATAATAGGTATAATTTTGATTCGTTCACACCAGATGGCTGTTGTTGTATTGGCTGTTGTCATTTTTTATTTGACAATCAAAGGGGAAAGAAGTCAGTGCCCCTAACTAGTCAGGTATCGCATATTTTAAAAATTCTTGCCGCAAACCAATTTGCCTGCTGTGGCCCACCCGTTGAAAATCTCTGGTCTAGAACCCTCATTCTTTTTTTTCACCTGGAAAAATCCCAATTCACTGTTACTTTACTTTACCAAGAATGCTATTGAGTGACTAACAGGCAGTATAGCATGGATACTCTGGACAAAGGGATGACTCAAGAACTGGGTAGGACAGAACTGTATGGTACACATTTTCTTCATGCTATTTAGAACAGGATGCAGTTTAAAAATTATGAATTGTTTTTTTTCTGGAATTTTTAAATTAATATTTTAGAAATGCAGTTGACTGCAGGTAAAATGAAACCATCGAAAGCGATACAATGGATAAAGGAGGTCTAATACCTTATATTAACACCCTTGCACTTCTCTTTAGCTCTGCCACTTACAAGATTCTTTATTACTCATTATCCTATTTAATACACAGAACAACCTTATAAAATAGATAATCTCATTTTACAGATGAGGAAACTGAGTCTCAATAAGGTTAAGTGACTTAAGGTAATGCAGCTAGGAAGTAGAGGAGGCATGAACTTAACCCAGTCTTCCTAGGTCCCAGTCCATTGGTTTTCTACTGAATTACACTGGATCAGCCAGTAGGCAGTAAAATTAAGTGAGGTATGGAGTGCCATGTGTGATGTTTGCCTAAATGTGTACATCCTTGCTGAAACTCAGTCATGATTTATGCTTTATAAGTATTCACTAATGTTCTTTCATTTATTTGGCTACCCATATGCTTCCCAGGGAGAAGGCAAGCTAGGGCAAGTGCAGGCAAACAACCATAAAGTTTGGATGCTTTCATTCAAACTGGGGCTGTCTGTTTAAAAAATACATTTCTTGGTGATAGAACAGATGGCTTTAGTATAGATTTTATTCATTATTGCATCTATGTGGATGGATACTTTGAAAAAAAAAAAAACTCTGAAAATATTTGTGGGTCCCAGAATATTGTCTGATTTAAACACACTCTTGAGCATTATCACCACATTGGGCATAATAAGGAATTCCACTAGAATGTTTTGAGGAAGGCTGCTGATATAATAGGGAAAAATGGACTGTGAAAATGGTCAGATTTGAGTTATAGTCACTCACAGTGTGATCCTAGACAAATGATTTAACTTCTCTTATCATTTGAACTGGAATTTAACAACCCCACCTTGTCTGATTGGTGTGAGAATGAAAATGAGATCCAGCACCAGGCACATAGAAGTCACTTGGTAAACAGTACTTCTCTTCTTCTCCTTACTCCAGATCTGTCCTTCTAGCCATTAGTTACCCACAGGCATGCATTTAGAAATCTGCTTACTGCTCCATGCTTAAAATCACAACTTGCAAGGACTATCTATTTTCCATTTTCCCAAGGCCCCTTATGTTCTGCTCCACCCCCAAATAGGCAGGTACAGGATGTTCTGTAGAGTATCAGAGGCTGTTACTCAATCTCCTGGCCAGCCCTCCCAATTGCTCTTTGCATGCTCCATATGAAGGTGCACTCCAGGTCTTGGAGCCCACATATTTATCATGCATTGGACTACCCGTTATAACCAAATCCATCTCAAGGGTGAAAAGACCAGGTTCTGACTTGTCCAGGGAGTAGATTTCCTGAACTGCCCTTGTTCCTACACCATTTGTGTGTTTTTAAATATGTTTTTATTGACTTTTAGATAGAGAGGAAGGGAGAGGGAGAGAGAGAGAGAGAGAAACATCGATGAGAGAGACACATTGATCGGCTGCCTCCTGCACGCCACCTACTGGGGATTGAGTTAGCAATCCAGGCATGTGCCCTGACCAGGAATCGAACCTGGGATGCTCAACCACTGAGCCATACCAGCTGGGCGTCCCCACACCATTGGATTAAAGGGTGGCATATTAAACTCAATTGGACTTTATTTATATAAACTAGAATCAGGGTGATTGCTGGTTCCTTTCTTTTTTTTCAATCTTTAATTTCTTTATTGATTAAGGTATTACATATGTGACCTCATCCCCCCCATTCATGCCCTCCCCCCCTGTTGTCTGTGTCCATTGGTTGGGCTATATGCATGCATACAAGTCTTTTGGTTGATCTCTCTCCCTTACCCCCACCCTCCCCTACTTTCCCTCTGATATTTGACAGTGTTATCACTGCTTCTCTGTCTCTGGATCTATCCCTTTTCATCAGCCTATGTTGTTCACTATATTCCACAAATGAGTGAGATCATGTGGCATTTATCTTTCTCTGACTGGCTTTTTTCACTTAGCATAATGCTCTTCAGTTCCATCCATGCTGTTGCAAATGGTAAGAACTCCTTTTTTACCGCAGTGTAGTATTCCATTGTGTAGATGTACCACAGTTTTTTAATCCACTCATCTGCTGATGGGCACTTAGGCTGTTTCCAAATCTTAGCTATGGTGAATTGTGCTGCTATGAACATAGGAATGCATATATCCTTTCTGATTGGTGTTTCTAGCTTCTTGGGATGTATTCCTAGAAGTGGGATCACTAGGTCAAATGGGAGTTCCATTTTTAGTTTTTTGAGGAAACTCCATACTGTTATCTACAGTGGCTATACCAGTCTGCATTCCCACCAGCAGTGCAAAAGGGTTCCTTTTTCTCCACATCCTCTCCAACACTTGTTGTTTGTTGATTTGATGATGATAGCCATTCTGACAGGTGTGAGATGATACCGCATTGTCATTTTGATTTGCATCTCTCCTATAATTAGTGACTTTGTTGCCAGTTCCTTTCATCCTCAAGGTTCCCCAAAGCACTTTGCAAGGTAATATGACAAGCACTGAGGCCACACAGGCCAGTGCAGAAGCCGCCACCCAACACTTTACAATTAGTCATGCCCAGCCTGAGATCATTAAGCCTGTTTTTATTGGAAGAGCAGAGAGGAAGGGAATGTTAGCTGGCAGTTTCCCTATGTACCTTTTAGGAAAGTGCTTTTAGCTCTACAAATTTCACCTGAATAACCAGCTCAGGAAAATTTGCCTCAATCAAAAAGCAGAGCGGGGGCGGGAGGTAGGGGGGTAAGAGATCAACCAAAGGACTTGTATGCATGCATATAAGCATAACCAATGGACATAAGACACTGGGGGATAGGGGAGGCTAGGGGACTGTCTTGGGCGGGGGGGAAAAAATGGACACATATGTAATACCCCTTGTAATAAAAAATAAAATTAAAAAAAAAAAAAAGCAGACAGTGAAAGTGCCAAACTGATGTCAGGGTGATTGCCTCAGGATTGACCAAATAGATATGACCTGACAATTGTTTTTTGTTGTTGTTGTTGTTGTTGTTGTTGTTTTCCACCTCTTATTTCCTCTTCTGTTCTTTTTTCAACTTTTTTTTTCCTTTTTCTCCCCCTTTCCCCATTTCCAGCATGTTCTCAGGAAGAGGTCAGCAAACGTGTGGATAGTGTGTCATTTTAGGGTAATCACTATTCTTTCTACCTTTCTCATTTCCATACCATCACACTATTGCATTTACAGCAGGAAATATTTGGAAATAGAACTGCAATAGTACCCTGGGCTTCTTTCCCTTTAGTAACACTCAACACACTTATAATTACTTGCTCCAATTTTCTTATTCTAGTAAGCTTTATGAAAGCAAGGGCTATGTTTCTCTTGTTCACTTCTTTATCTTTAGTATTTGGCAGGCACATATAGGAAACACTAAAAAATGTTTAACTATAAATTAATAAATATTTAAGAACTCTATTGCTAGTACCTTATTTTCTGCCTTCGTTGTAAACAGCCAACCACTTCCCCATTGTAGGTTACCTTGTTTGTTTCCTTACCCCTCAGAACAAATTTTAGCTCAAGGACTTGAAAAGAGTGGATGTTTTAAAATGAAAGGAAGTCTCCTTTACCAGGCCTTCTATTTGGTTTGGATTTGAAACCAGACTTGCATTGGTTTTTGTCAGACTGCCAGGAGTCCTCTTCTCTTGTTGCAGTCCCTTCTGTGTCCTTTGGTAGTCACATAAGGGGAAGTTTGTCATTTATATATATATATTTTGTTGTTTAAAGTATTATATATAGTATCAAATATGTCTCCTTTCCCCCTTTTACCTCCCCCCATCTACCCCCACACCCCGGCACATGCCCTCACCCCCCTAGTGTCTGTGTCCATATGCATGCATACAAGTCCTTTGGTTGATCTCTTACCCCACACTCACCCTCTCCAGCTTTCCACTGAAGTTTGACAGTCTGTTCCATGCTTCCCTGTGTCTGGATCTATTTTTGTACATCAGTTTATGTTGATCATTATATTCCACAAATGAATGAGATCATGTGATAGTTATCTTTTTCTGACTGGCTTATTTCGCTTAGTATAATGCTCTCCAGGTCCATCCATGCTGTTGTGAATGGTAAGAGTTCTTTCTTTTTTACAGCATCTTAGTATTCCATTGTGTAGATGTACCACAGCTTTTAATCCACTCATCTGCTGATGGACACTTAGGTTGTTTCCAAATCATAGCTATTTTAAATTGTGCTGCTATGAACATAGGGGTGCATATGTCCTTTCTGATTGTTGTTTCTGGTTTCTTGGGATATATTCCTAGAAGTGGGATTACTGGGTGAAGTGAGAGTTACATTTTTAATTTTTTGAGGAAACTCCGTACTGTTATCCACAGTGGCTGTACCAGTCTGCATTCCCACCAAATGTGCATGAGGGTTCCTTTTTCTCCACATCCTCCCCAGCATTTGTGGTTTGTTGATTTGTTGATGATACCCATCCTGACAGGTGTGAGATGGTACCTCATTGTCGTTTTGATTTGCACCTCTCAGATGAATAGTGACTTAAAGCATGGTTTCATATGTCTCTTAGGCTTCTGTATGTCCACTTTCAAAAGGTGTCTATTAAAGTACTTTGCCCATTTTTTGACTGCATTGTTTATCTTCTTTTTGTTAAGATGTATGAGTTCCCTATAAATTTGTGGAGATTAGGTCCTTATCAGACATAACATTGACAAATATGTTCTCCCATGCAGTAGGCTTTCTTGTTGTTTTGTTGATGGTTTCTTCTGATGTGTGGAAGCCTTTTATTTTGATGTAATCCCATTTGGTTATTTTCTCCTTAGTTTCCATTGCCCTAGGACAGTGATGGGGAACCTTTTGTCAGCATTTTGAAAAACCCTAACTTAACTCTGGTGCCATGTCACATATAGAAATATTTTGATATTTGCAACCATAGTAAAACACTTATATTTTTGATATTTATTTTAGATATTTAAATGCCATTTAACAAAGAAAAATCAACCAAAAAAAATGAGTTCACATGTCACCTCTGATACGCGTGTCATAGGTTCGCCGTCACTGCCCTAGGAGCTGTATCAGTAAAGATATTGCTAGAACATATGACTGATATTTTGCTGCCTATGGGTTCTTCTAAGATTTATATGGTCTCCCATCTTACATGTAAGTCCTTTATCCATTTTCAGTTTATTTCTGTGTATGGTGTAAGTTGGTAGCCTAGTTTCATTTTTTTCCATGTATTTGACCAATTATCCCAACACCATTTATTGAAGGGACTGTCTTGATTCCATTGTATACTCTTGCCTCCCTTGTCAAATATTAATTGAGCGTAATGGTTTGTGTTGATTTCTGGGTTCTCTGTTCTGTCCCATTGGTCTATAAGTCTGTTCTTGTGCCAGTACCAGGCAGTTTTGAGAACAGTGGCTTTGTAATATAGTTTGATATCTGGTATTGCGATCCATCCAACTTAGTTCTTCTTTCTCAAGATTGCTGAGGCTATTTGGGGTATTTTTTTTATTACATACAAATTTTTGGAGAGGTTATTCTAGGTCTTTGAAATATGCCCTTTGTATCTTAATGGGGATTGCATTGGATCTGTATATTGCTTTGGGTAGTATGGACATTTTAATGATGTTGATTTTACCAACCCATGAACACGGTGTATTCTTCCATTTGTTTATGTCTTCCTTTATCTCTTTTTTCAGTGTCCTGTAGTTTTCTGAGTATAGGTCTTTTACCTCATTAGTTAAGTTTATTCCTGGGTATCTTAATTTTTTGGTGCAATGATAAATAAGATTGTGGGGGTTTTTGTTTGTTTGTTTTTTAGTTTCTCTTTCTGCAAGTTCATTATTGGTGTATAAAAACAGCCATAGATTTCTGGGTGTTAATTTTATATCCTGATACATTGCCTACTTCATTTATTAAATATAGTAGTTTTTGATGGAGTCTTTAGGTTTATCTATGTATAATATCATGTCATATGCAAATAATGACAACTTTTCTTCTTCTTTTCCAATTTGGATGCTTTTTATTTCTTCTTCTTGTCTGATTGCCATGGCTAGCACTTCCAGTACTATGTCAAACAGGGGTGGTGAAAGTGGGCATCCCTGTCTTATTCCTATTCTTAGGGGAAATGATTTTAGTTTTTGCCCATTGAGTATGATGTTGGCTGTAGGTTTGTCATATATGGCTTTTATTTGTCATTGATGCATTGTGAGGCAGGCTGGTTTTGAGCTGAGCCTTTCCCATTTGAGTCTCAGAGATCACTGCCTGACCTTTGCTAAAAAGAGAATTATAGGATTGATCTTAAGTCAAAGAAACCTAAAATTAGACATGGCAGCTGTGTTTTTAGTGGGCAGGTGGGTGGCATACTGGCAGCCAGTTTCTCCTCTTTTTTCTCCCTTGCTTACTTAACTGCTGAGCAGTGGAGCTGAGCTTCTGGAAGAGAAACTGTATTCTGGAGCATGCCCAGTGGTTCCTGGCCCTGACTGGGTGACTATTTGATATTACAGTAGAGAAGCTTGGAACACATTTGGGTTTCCATCCTCATTTGAAGTTTCAATACTAGTCAGGTTTAAGAAAAGATGAAACACTGCCATTTGTGACATGGATGGATCTAGAGAATATCATGCTCAATGAAATAAGTCAGACAGGAAAACTTAAGAACCATATATTTCAATCATTTTTGGGATATAAAACCAAAAGCAAGAAATGAACAAACAAGGGAAACAAAATCTCCTAGACACAGACAACAGTATGGTGGTTACCAGAGGAAAGGGGTTGGAGGGAGCAAGAAAAGGTTAAGGGGTCTAATGTATGCTGATGGAAGAATGTTTGACTTTGGGTTGTGGACACACTGCAATTTGAGGATCATGTATCATAGAAATGTGCACTTGTAACCTATATAATCTTATTTTCCAATATCACTCCAATAAATGTCATTAAAGGAAAGAAAAAGGAAACTGAATGCCTGAAGGAACCTCCCACCTCGAGTTGATTCTTGAGCTTTTAAAAACTACAGCTTCTAAACTACCAAAAGTTTTATTATTTTCTTTTCTTGTTTTGTTCCCTTCCCAGGTGTTTGACGATCAGTAAAAGCCTCATAATTGATCACCTGGCCAGATATGGATCCAGGTGTTTGTTTTAGGTCACAAAAATATGGGAATTCAAGGAGTAGGTTGGGATTGGAGTTGAGGTGGTAAAGATTCTTTCTTTCCAGGGTTAAGTAAAAGGAAAAACATAGAACTCAGAGTGCAAGCCTTGAATTGTCATATATATCACTGGCAATGAATAATTATTTGCTGTAATAGCAATTGCTCAGATCTTCCCATATAAAGATCTTGGATCAAGGACTGGCTACACCATTTATTGATCTCAGGTATGTATATAACGTTTTTTAGTTTCAGTTTTCTTCATCTGTGAAGTTGTATTGATGGCAATAATTATTATCTCTCAGGGGTTGATGGTAATAACTAAATCAGTAAGGAGAGAATTAAGTCAGATAAAGAATGAGGAATCGTTTTTTAAATGGTAAAATGATATTATGACCCGAAAATCTATTTTTATTTTCCCTTCATAGTCTCCCAATATTTCCATTTTCTTGCCTTTTTTATACAGCATGGGTGATTTAGATGTGTTTCTGGAAAGAGAGGATTGGGTGACTTCTTAAGCTCTCTTCTAGTTTAGGACTTTATAAACTAGGCTTTTTCCCACCCTTCCAGGTTATTCCAAGTAGTAAAATCATCTTTTAAGACAGAGTAGAAATCTGGAATTCATCAGTCTTGATAATGTCTCTTAAAGTGTAATCGGAGATAGTGTTCCTCCATTAAGTTCTGGTGTCTGACCAGTGTTCAAATAAATAGTCTAATGCAAATGACAGGAAATTGGCTGGGTTTTGAACCCTATTTTTGCTTGTGTTAACAATAAGCCTGTAATGGTCACTGTTATTTTTTATTTGCTGTTTCTGCAATCTCACACTTATCCCAGAATTCTCCTTCTGCTTCTGCATTTTATTTTGGAGTTTCTTCCAGGTATCAGATCAGACTTTAAGTCAGCTATGTGTATTTGCATGGGACAGGATCCTGTAATAAACTAGTATGAGGGGGAAAAGTCATAGCTGTGGGTATGAAGCAAGTATCTGAGCCCACAGCTCTGGGCCTAGAACTATGTCAGCTTGTCACAGTTGACACCAATAAGTGGGATGAGTTGGAAATTTTGCTGGCTGGCTACATGGAAAAGAATAGAGAGAATTAAGGTTAGAATACATGTCTCTGTAAAGCTGAGAGTAAAAAAAGAAAACAAATAGAAAGAAAAGTAGGTTTAGAAGTAACAGGATTATCACATGCTAGAATGTGAAAAATAAATTGGAGATTTTTATTTCTTTTGACTATATTTTTGAATAGCCATTTTTTACTCCAAATGCATCATGCTTGGTTCCCTTCTTCAGTTGCCATGGGAGATGAAAGTTGAATCCTTAAGGTAGGCTTGGCTACATAGGTTGTGCACCTTGGTGAGCAATGTGCCCACTCTGCAACTACAGTAAGGCTTGCTCCTGAGGTAAGCTCCTCAGGATACACATCTATTACAGGAGCGTATGTAAGGAAAATCATCCTTAAGCATTGATTAATCAAACATAAAATCCTCAAAGGGGCTTGCTGGGTGACTTATGAAGAGTCATGACATGAAAACTGCAGGCTGGAAGGGCATCTTTGCAGCAATGCCACACCCCAACTTCCCTGTGAGTTGTCATTGTCCCCTCCTTTGTTTCCACTGCTGACACCACTTTTATTTTTTTTTTATATTATCCTGATCAATTCATTTACGTAATAACGCCCAATTCTACAATTTCTACCATGGATCAAACAATACTACCTTTCCCTCTAACTTTTCTTCTATTATGGACAGATTTGGCAATATGGACAGTTTACCTAAAGCCTGCACATCTTATAATTCAAGTTATTGAAAGAGAGCAGGGAATGAGATCAAAACTGTTAAGGGAAACTATTTGACCCTACCTATGGCATTTAAGAGAAAGTACTACAGATTTTTAACCTAAATTGTCTATTATACAATAAACAAATGTAAGCATGTATTAATGTGAAGGAAAAGCTATAAAACTTATTTGTCAATAGCTAAGCTACATCGATGGGAGGACAAAGTGCTAGCTGCCCATTATCCTCAGCAAACAAGGGCACTGGCTTCAGGATCTGATGAACTTTTCCCCACCAGAACAACAGAACTTTAGGTTCTATGAAAAAGACAATTCCAGCCGTTGCCATTTCATTTGTCTTTCCACTTCTCAGTTTCTGAGAGTACTGTTATTGCAAAGGCAGCAGTCCTTTCGACCACAACAATTAGTCAACAAGTTCACTAAACTGCATATGAAGTGCTCAGCAAGGTCCTGGGTACCCATGGTTACCGGCTGTAGGGGTAGGTTCTTCCAGAGGAAAACAAAAACTAGAGATAGATCTAAAATGATAACGGCATTCATCTTTAGGAATGAGATTACGGGTGATCTTGGTATTTTTCTACAAATTTACTTGTGTTTTTCTGAGTTCTCTACAATGTATTTTATTACTTTTATAACCAGAAAAAAAAAGTTTGTTATTTTGTGGAGGTGCGTTTGTGCTTAAAAGACCAGGCAAGCTGTCTCCCAATCCTTTCTGCTGTTTCAAAACTTTATTCTTTCTACTAAAAAGCAAGTAAAAACTCCGTGAATTCCACAGCGGCCCTTCTCAGCAAGTTTGGGGTGAAGTGCCCTTTCCAGGATAGGAAGATGGAGGCAAGTGCTTGCTAACCCGCGCTAGGCGGTCCCCAAAAGGCTGGAGGAGGGAGGCATCTTCCCAGGGGGCACCCAGGTGCCAGGGATGAGGGCACCCACCTGGAAGGGGGCTTCAGGTTATTCTTCCGGAGGAGTTCCTCCTCATAGCAGAGCAACTTCAGCTTCTCCACAAGGTCCTCCATCACCACGAACATGTGGTAGGCCAGGCCACGCCGGGTTCCTGCTCCAAGACCGCCTCCCCAGCCCCTTTGCCATGGGACCTAGACACCGCATCCTCTAAACCCGATGGCGTGATCACTGCCGCGGCGGCCGCCATCGCCATCGCACCACAGACAGAAGGAGCCCAGCGTGGGCTCCAGCACACAGATTTCCGCGGCCTGCGCTGCCGCCGCCAGGACTCTGCTGACACCACTTTTAAAATAATGTCTTCTCTTAAATAAGTAAGACATACCATTTGAAAGAAGAGCTCTCTAGACGATCCTTCAATAAGAATATTTTCTTGGTTTCAGGGGTAATTCTCTTTATAGAGGTAGAGGATTTGGGAATAAGCTAGGAGATACAGGCTGAATTTAAAAGACAATATTATATATAAATATGAAACTAAAGTGATATATTCAAGAGTGATACTTTACTGATGTGGATTCCATTGGAAACCCTATAATGTTATTTGATTGGCTATAAGTTCATTAATAAAGAACTTGTGGTTTGAGTATTCATTAAAATCAGCAACTTTAGGCTTATATGGACATTAGAGGCCCGGTGCACAGGATTTGTGCACTGGTGGGGGATGTGGCCAGTGAGTATCAGCCCTCTGTGGGAGCAGCCACTCATCCCCATCAGTCAAGTGGTGCTCCCACTGTGGGAGTACACTGACCACCAGGGGGAAGCTCCTGCATCGAGTGTCTGCCCCCTGGTGGCCAGTGCATATCATAGCGACTGGTTGACTGATCATTCTGGTCTTTCTGCCATTTGGTCGCTGGGCTTTTATTATATAGGATGTGAGGATCTGTGTCCATCAACCTCAGCCTCCACTGCAGGTTGGAGCTGGAAGAGACACAGGCTAACCATTAAGTAAGAGTGTAAACTCTACAGATATTTTTCAGACTAGGCAAACACATTATAGAAAAATCCACATTTATACAAGGAATTAGGGAGCCATTATCTTCATTTTCATTTTCTTGAAAGATTTTGAATAAAATTCCTATTAAATAGGAAGCTCCCTGAATACATTTCAAATACAGTTTGATTTATATACATTTTAACTCTCTAGGAATTGTAAAAGAAATGTATAATTCTGGAACTTATAAAGAAAATGTGTTTCTCTTTGTACATTTGACATTCTTAAGAGATTGTAAAATGAATTGATTACATATTATATCGTGAGTCCTGTTGATTTCTTGTTTTAGCAATATTCCTAGAGAAATTTTTCTTTAATCTACTATGTATGATGGGTAAGACTGAAAATGCATCTATTTAAATTATGCCAGTATCAACTAGTTATAAAGATGTTTCTGATATTCTTATCACTGTAGAGCTTTGATAATGTCTTAAAATGAATAGTTAGTTACCTCTACCAACTGTGTTTCATTGAGTCATTACTAACAACTGGTTTTTAGTATCTCTCGTTTTGGCAGTATAGCATTGTGAATAAATGGAAAGTTTAAAGCCTAAGGAAATACCAGTCTAGAATTTCTATATTTTTAAGTAAAATAGTGAGAAGGAAAGAGAATATAATCTAACTACCTGAAAAGTCTACAATATAATTGTTTTACTTTGATAATGTTATTCTAACTCTAGCTACTTCAGTTCATTCCAGGCTGATTTAGGAATCAATCTTCCAGTGTTTATCACTATTAATACTATTGTTGCACTTCTTCCTTTGGTTCTTAAAAATCAGAGTGTTTTAAAGTCCTTTAATCACACTCATTTATATTTGATTTCTTTTTACCCTTTTTACTTTTTTCATTAAAGCCCAAGTCATCTTTTCTGAAATAGAGCTTTTTTAACTTCTCTGGATTTTTTCCTTACTTGGCTTTCTGAACTTCTTAGACTAGTGGCTTTGGGTCATTTATAATTGGTCCCAGTAATAAGTTCATTTAAGTGATGTTTCAGTAATCTGATTTTTTTTAAAAAAGTTCCAGGCTACTTTGTTAAACAGGCAACAGGATATTAAACCATTTCATGGAACAAAGGGAAATGTACATGAATTTTTTCTCAGTGTGTTTTTCCTCAAACAGTAATCTAATATCTTTTATAACATTGAACATACTTTTGCAACTTATAGATAAGTGATTTTCATTTTAGAAGGAACATTTAAGGAAATAGTTAAATAGTTTTTTTCATATTAATCTCTAAAAAAGTGAAAGTGATTGTTTTTGTTTATTCACTTAACTCCAGGCATCACAAGCCTGTAACCAGAGAGAACCTGAAGAATGATTTGGGTTATTTTAAGTCTTGGTTAAACTATTGGAAGAGAACTATTTCCAATGTAATGGACAAGTTATGGATAATTGGAACTGTTTTGCCATAATGTATTGGTCAACAACAGATACCCTGAATAAGCAGGTCTTTATTATATTACTAGAGGCCCGATGCATAAAAATTCATGCACTGGAGGGGGGTCCCTCAGCCCAGCCTGCCCCCTCTCACAATTCAGGAGCCCTCAGGGGCAAAAGGCAACACGGTAATCAGGGGAAGGTGACACTTAATCACACCTCTGCTCCTGTCACTGCCAGCAGCACAAGCCTTGGCTAGTCCTGGTTACCTGAGCCTTGGGCAGCCCTGGGCAGCTGGGGGGCTGAAGGGACTGGATATCTCTGGAGGCAGGAACGTGGATCAGCCCGCCTGGGGGGGGGGGCAGCTTTGACGTGCACGTGCAGCCCTGACAGGGCTGAGGGGACTGGGCCCTGCCATCTTGTGGCTGTGGGCGCCACCATCTTTGGGGTGGCATGAGGGTAATTAGCATATTCCCTCTTTATTAGATAGGATTATTTAATGAAAATGAAAAAAAAAAAACCTGAAAAATGTTTTAATCAGGAAAGTATTTGTAGCTTAGCATTAACAAATCAAGTAAAACAGAAAAACTTACTGTGGTTGTTGCTTTTATTTTAAACTACAACAAAAGCTTACTACAAAATCTTTGATTCAAATTGGTGTGAGAAACTTAAAATATTGGCTTATGGGATCAATTCAGTCTTCACTTTCTTCTTCCTACCTACTGATAATTGGGAAATGAAAATCTTCCCTACTTTTTAAACTACAGAGGGAAGGCAGGGTGAAAGGAGGTAGAAGCGGGTAAAGCGGACATAAATGGTAATGGAAGATTGGACTTGGGGTGGTAAACAAAAAATACAATATATAGATGATATATTGTAGAATTGTATACCTGAAACCTATATAATTTTATTAACCAATGTCACACCAATAAATTTAATAACAACAAATAAATTCCTAAGTAATTGTCCAGTATAGAATTCTATAGGTTTCAATGGAAGACAGTTGCCATTTCATCTCTGCACAAGTTGGGGCTTTGATTTTAAACTAGGATATCTGTTAAATTAAAATGAGCTTCACCAGTGCTTAAATCTGACTCTCTTAAAATATTCTGACCAGATTACTTGAAAAGTCTTAACTTGAACACTTAAAGTACTGTGATAGGACTGCTGATAGATGCTGTTTCACAGCTACTGTTTCTTTAGTAAATCAATATTTATAAAATCCTTATACTGAATATTGACAACATAGAAATAAATTGAGCTTGAGAGAAAGAATCATGGCCTGCCACAGTATGATTATTAAAAACGTTTTACAAAGTTTATGGAATGATATAATCTACAAATACTATACAATGGAAGGCATAATTTTAGTTTTGTAAAACTATTTTCATACTTTAGTCTAATTCGGATGAAGATCATGTTAAATCTAAATGATTTTCCCTCTGTGTTTATTATTTTATTGTATGTTTCCCATGGAACTAAAAAAAATAATGGGAAGGCATTTTAATTCATTAGGTCATGAAATTTCTGATTTCGTGATGGATTTCAGAGAGGTGGCAGTTTCATATACTCCCTTAAATTCAAAAAAATGAACTACTGTTTATTCTAATTACTGTATATAAAATCTTATATTTTCTCATCCTTTACTAGTCCTAGTAATCTGGATTACCTTCCCTCTTTTCCTTGTTTTCGCTCTATGTTCTCTGATTTTTGAAAATGTCTTTTTTTTCTTTAAAACATAAAGATGGGGAATAAAGCACTTTTAAGTTACTACTAGCATAAGTGAAGTAAGCCTAACAGAGAAAGATAAAAAACATACAACCTTATATATGGAGTCCAAAAAAGCTGAACTTGTAGAAACAAAGAGTGAATGGTGGTTGCCAAGGCTGAAGGGTGGGTGAGGTGAGAGATGTCATCTGAGGGTATAAGCTTTCAGTATTAGATGCATAAGTCCTGGGGATCTAATGTACAGCATGGTGACTATAGTTAACAATACTGCATAATTACTTGAAGATTGCTAAAAGAATAGATCCTAAATGTTCTCAGCACAGAAAAATATAGTAATGATGTGAGGTGATGGAGGTGTTAACTAACCCTATTTTAGTCATCATTTCATAATATATACATATATCAAATCATTGAGTTGTACGCCTTAAACATTCACAATGCTATATATCAATTATATTTCAATAAAGCTGGTGGGGGTGGGATGGGGAGTTATTACTAGCATAATGTAGCTCAGTAGTTCTCAGTGAGGTTAAGTTTGCCCTCTCTAATTCCAAGATATTTGGGTATGTCTGGAGATGTTTTTGTTACATCTGGGATGGATTAGTGCTCTTGGTATTTAGTGTAAAGACCAAAGATGCTATTAAACATCCTATAATGCAAAAAGCAGGCCCCTGCAACAAAGAATTACCTGGCCACAAATGTCAACAGTGTGGAGATGGAGAAACCCTGGCATACTGGAATCCAAGAAACTTAAAATCCAATTTCAACTCTACCACTAAATACCAAATCATTTAACACTTCTTTGGGCCTCAGTCTTCTTGTTGCAAAAATTATAGATTTAATTCCATAATCTTCAAAGAAATTTCCAGCATCAAGGGCTTGTAAACCTATGAAACCTCATGATGGTCTCTTTTCTATCAGGGAGAGGGTTTCCTTGATGACTCCACTTTTTTGTTTGTGTAGCCTTCCAGATGATGTATTTGTTTACTTTGTTTTTTAATTAATTTTTTTCAATCCATAATAATAAAAACATAATATGCTAATTAGACCAAGCAGCCTCCTGGATGACCTTCTGAACGAAGCTGGGGCTGTGAGGGAAGCCCATGTCCCGGGTGCCAAAGGGAAGCCAATGCTAGCAGCTGGGGGAAGGCCTACTCTTGCACAAATTTCATGCATCAGGCCTCTAGTTAATATATAAAGCACTTTAAAACCTAATTTATATAAAGCTATACTGATTTAAATATCTGACTTTTAAAATACTTTCAAAGTTTACCTTGGCCTCCATATGCAATCAAACAAACAAAAAACACTTTAAGTATATTGTAAGGGATTCTGCCTGTGTTCAGACTATGTGTATTCAGTTTTCTCACACAACTCTGTAAGAAGCTAGCCAGATGGATAATTGGATTATCAGGCCACATGATTTCCACAGACTCATTTTAAGCATACATAGATTAGTGAGCACCACATAATACATGCTATTTCCCTAGAGAAACTGGTTGTGCCATTTCCTGCAGAAATATCACTTGAAAAGTCAAATGTGGAGATCTTTTCTCAGGCAGTTTAAATAATGGAGAGGTCCCTAATTTGTACAGAAAAGTAAGGATTATTTTGAGAGCGGTTGTCTTGGTCTCTCTCTCTCTCTCTCTCTCTCTCTCTCTCTCTCTCTCTCTCTCCTTTCCCCCTCTCTCTCACTACTAAAAGTCAAATGTCATTTTATGCACTAAAACAATAGCTAGGATTTATGCTGTGCCTTATAGCCACATCACATAAGATGACAAACAGAGGTCAATGACTTGCCCCAAGTCACATAGCTAGGAAGTAGTTTGTTCAGTGTGAAAATTTCTTTAAAAAGTCATTTTTATCAAATTGTAAGAAAGACTTCTGGCAATTCTTTTTAGCACTGGTCAGCAAATTTTTCCTGCAGTGCCTCAGATAGTAAATATTTTAGGCTTTGTGGACCATGTGATCCCTGTCACAACTGCTCAACTTTGTTGTTGTATTATAAAAGCTGCTACAGACAGTACATAAACAAATGGTTATGGCTGTGTTCCAATATAACATTCAAAAAGTTAGGCTGGATTTGGCAAGTGGGCCATAGTTTGCCCATCCCTGCTCTTGAACTTTTCCTAAGGTCCCATGACCTTGTTTGCTATCTACATCCTCCCTCTTTTCACCCTTTGGGAACATAACTGTTAAAAACAAAAAGTGCATTAGATACTTGTAGTAAAAACAGATTTATAACACACTGGGATCCTCAGATTACCAGAAATTAACCTCCTGAACTCTTACCACAGCCTGGGCACTGATTTGTACTCTTCTAGCCCCACCTTTGGCATCTTCACAAAAACTTGACACGGGCTTTTCAGAGGGGTATTTGATGCTCTAAGCAAAACAGTTGACTCATATTGGCCTATGACTATCTATCTACTCACTGCCATGCTAACTATTTTTCAGGTGAGTGGATGCACCACCCTTCCCACACAGAGCTTTTTGCTAGTCATGGCATGTAAATTATAGCTATTCTTCACTTTTAGGATAGGTGTATTTGAGCAGGGCTGGCTGGAAGAGGAAAAATGTAATTATTCAGCTACTACTTTGTAATTGGATATGGATTATTTTGGAATAAAATACAAATGGTTATGTATTTGTATTATGTTGGTGGACCAAATACACTTTTGGTGAAAGGAAGGTAGTTGTAAGGCACAGAACATTTGGACAAGATGTCGAAATTCTGGATACCTTTACTATCAAGTTAACCACAGTGGTTATGGCTTTGGGCAAGTCCCTTGTCCTCTGGGAGCCTTAGGTTATTCAGCTTTGAGATAAGGATAATAATCTTTGTTATCTCTTAGATCCCTTAGGGTTCTTCTATGGACTAAAGGGATAATGGATGTGAAATTGTCCAGCACGGTCACATATAAAGATGAGGAAAGAATTGAAATGTGTGTCATCAGGACAGTGGTCTAAAAAGTGCTGAAAATCTACTTCTTAAGTAACCTCTTATTGCATTTTGCAGCATTTTGTAGCAATTAATTTTTATTCTTATTAGAAAAGTAACCTTTGGCTGGTTGATGAGTTCACTTAAAATAAGGTAAAGTATGAAATTATTTGGCTCCAACTAGAGTTACAACACTTTTCTTAGCTACTCCCTATTCCTTTCCTCGCCTCAAATTTTCCCATTTTTTTTCTAGTCAAGGCAAAATTTGAGGCAAAAAATATTCTATTGTGATGTTAAGATAGTCATGATGGCAATGTATTCATCAATAATTCCCTGAATGCCTAATTCCATAATGAACAGAGTAGAATCCTTGGTCTCCAGAGAGCTCAGTCTAGATACATTCTGTTCAACATGTAGCCACTAGCCAAATGTGACTATGGAATAGTTGAAATGTCACTAGTTCAAGTAGATATATGATGGAGAGAGTGGGAGATGGAGGGGATTAACCAGAGGAAGTTACCCAAAAAGATCAGAAATGAGTCTTAACTAGGGAAGAGAACTATTTATAGCTAAGGAGGTGGGTAGTATGTGTGGTATTACTTGTTCCTACATACTCAGATTTTTACCTATTTGTGGCTTTGGTGAATATAGTATCAGCTCTAAGTTATATAGTTAATGCTGCTATGTAGCTATCATACTTTAGCAATGTAGAATGTATACTTGCTCATCCATAAGAGTACAGGACAGTGGGAAATAATTTGGTTCTTTGCTGCATGCAAAGTGCAGAATGCTCAGTGGAAAAATGCACATCATAGTGAGTTCACCACTGAAATTAGACTCTGAGAATGGGTTTACTTTAAATGGCTGGTTAGGAAACTAGATTCAGGTTACTTAGTTCAAAAGCCCATTTCTATATCTCAAGAAATCAGAAACACCAATCAGAAAGGATATATGCACCCCTATGTTCATTGTAGCACAATTTATAATAGCTAGATTTGGAAACAACCCAAGTGCCCACCAGCAGATGAATGGTACATCTACACAATGGAATACTATGCTGCTGTAAAAAAGAAAGAACTCTAAACATTCACAACAGCATGGATAGTCTTGGAGAGCATTATGCTAAGTGAAATAAGCCAGTCGGAGAAAGGTAAATATCACATGATCTAACTCATTTGTAGAATATAATGAACAACGTGAACTGATGAACAAAAATAGATCCGGAGATATAGAAGCATCCAACAGACCATCAAACCGCAGAGGAAAGGCAGGGGAGGGTGGGGGGGTGAGAGATCAACCAAAGGACTTGTATGCATGCATATAAGCATAACTAATGGACACAGATAGTAGGGGTTGAGGGCATGTGCTGGGTGTGTGGAGCAGCTCGGGAGAGGTCAATGGGGAGAAAAGAAGACATATGTAATAATTTAAACAATAAAGAATTTAAATTTAAAAAGCCCATTCAAGCAATTTTTTAAAAAAATATTTATTGATTTTAAAGAGAGACAAGAGAGAGGGAGGGAGGGAGGGAAGGAGAGAGAGAGAGAGAGAGAGAGAGAGAGAGAGAGAAGAAGAAGAAGAAGAAGAAGAAGAAGAAGAAGAAGAAGAAGAAGAAGAAGAGGAGTAGGAGGAGGAGGAGGAGGAGGAGGATGGGAGGGGAGGGGGTGGAGGGGAGGGGAGGGGAGACTTGTTATTCTACTTATTTATGACTTCATTGGTTGATTCTTATATGTGCTCTGATGGGGGAATCAAAGCCGCATGCATCCTTGGTGTATTCAAACAATGCTCTAAAAATTGAGCTATCTGGCCAAGGCATTTTGAGCAACTTTTAAGTCACTAACAGAGTGTTTGAATGTTAGAGCCTATATTGTCTTGCAGTTACTAGAATGTAAGATCCTTAATAAGGGAGACGAATGTTTTATTATTCTCTGAACCCACACTTACCCTTATAACCTTGTGCCTAGTCCAGTGTCTGGTGCCAAAGAGATGCTCAATAAATATTTATTCTACAGTAAAAATAATAGGTGTCCACAAAGTTTACTTTTGACAAATGATTTTTTTTTATTTTTAAAAACGTATTTTATTGTTGAGAGTATCACAGATATCCCTCATTGTCCCCCCTTTGTACCCCTTTACCCATCTTCCACCACACCACTCAGGTTTATTGTCTTTGTCCACAGGCTATGCATATATGCTTATAAGTTCTTTGGTTAATCTGTTCCTGCCCACCTTCCCACCTTGCCTCTGAGATCTGTCAGATGTCTGTTTCATGAATTCATGCCTGTGGTCCTAACTTTTTCGTCAATCTATTTTGTTCCTTAGATTCCACATATAAGTGAGATCACGTGATAGTTGTCTTTCTCTGACTGGCTTATTTCACTTAGCATAATATTCTCCAGGTCCATCCATGCTGTCTCAAATGTTAAGAGATCCCTCTTTTTACAGCTGCTGATGAGCAGTTAAGCTGTTTCCAGATCTTAGCTATTGTAAATAATGCCACTATGGACATAGGGTTGCATATATTCTTTCTGATTTGTATTTCAGGTTTCTTAGGATATATTCCTAGAAGTGGGATCACGGGATCAAATGGCAGTTCCATTTTTAATTTTTGAGGGAGCTTCATACTATTTTCCATAGTAGCTGTACCAGTCTGCATCCCACCAGCAGTGTCCTATTGTTCCCTTTTCTCCACATCCTTGCCAGCACTTGTTATTTGTTGATTTGTTGATGATAACCATTCTGACAGGTGTGAGGTGATACCTCATCATGGTTTTAATTTGCTTCTCTCTGATTAGCAACTTTGAACATTTTTTTCATATGTCTGTTGGCCATTTATATGTCTTCTTTGGAGAAGTGTCTATTCAGATCCTTTGACCATTTTTAATTGGATTGTTTATCATCCTCTTGTTGAATTGTATGAGTTATTCATATATTTTGAAAATTAATCCCTTATCAGATATATCACTGGCAAATATGTTGTCCCATGCCATGGGTTCCCTTTGCATTTAGAGGATGGTTTCTTTTCCTGTGCAGAAGCTTTTTAAATTGATGTAGTCCCATTTATTTTTTCCTTTGTTTCTCTTGCCCTTAGGAAATGTATTGGCAAAAATTCTGTTACTTGAGGTGTCTGTGATTTCACTAATTGTTTTCTTCTAGTATTTTTATGCTTCTGTGACTTCCATTTAAGTCTTTTATTCATTTTGAGTTTATTCTTGTGTATGGTGTAAGATGGTAGTCTAGTTTTATTTTATTTTTTACATGTACCTGTCCAATTTTCTCAACACCATTTATTGAAGAGATTGTCTTGACTCCATTGTATGCTTTTGTCTCCTTTGTCAAATATTAATTGACCATAACAGGGTGGGTGGACTTCTGGGGTCTCTGTTCTGTTTCTTTCATCTGTATTCCTGTTCTTGTGGCAGTCTGGGTTTTGTAGTATATTTTGATATCTGGTATAGTGATCCCTCCAACTTTGTTCCTCTTTCTCAAGATCTCTCTTGCTACTCGGAGTCTTTTTTGTTCCATATAAATTTTTAGAATATATGTTCCAGTTCTGTGAAAATGCTATAAGTGGTTATTTTAATAGAAAATGTGCTAAATTAATAGACTTCTTTGGGTAGTATGGACATTTTAATTATGTTAATTATTTCAACCCATGAACATGGTATAATCTTCCACTTGTTTGTATCTTCCTCTATTTCTTTTTTTGTGCCCTGTAATTTTCTGAGTATAGGTCTTTTACCTCCTTGATTAAGTTTATTCCTTGGAATATTTTTGTTGTTGTTGTTGCAATGGTAAATGGTTTTGTTTTTCAGTTTCTCTTTCTGAGAGTTCATTATTGGTATATAAAAATGCCATTAATTTTCAGATTTTTTAAATCTGCTACCTTGCTAAATTCATTTATTAAATCTAGTAGTATTTTGGTGGAGTCAGGGTTTTCTATGTACAATATCATGTTATCTGTGAATAATGAGAGTTTTACTTCATCCTTTCCAATTTGGATGCCTTTTATTTTTCCTTTTTATCTGATCATTGTGGCAAGGACTGTTGAATAAGAGTGGTGAAAATGGACAACCTGTCTTGTTCCTGTTCTTAAGGGCAATGCTTTTAGTTTTTGCCCATTGAGTAGGATGTTTGTCATATATGGCTTTTATTATGTTGAGGCATGATCCTTCTATTCCCACCTTGCTGAGAGTTTTTATCAAGAAAGGGTGTTGGATTTTGTCAAATGCTATTTCTGCATCTATTGATATGATCATGTGATTTTTTGTTCTTCCTTTTGTTTATGTGATATATCACATTTATTGATTTGTGAATATTATACTAGCCTAGCATCCCTGAAATAAATCCCACTTGGTCATGGTGTGTGATCTATTTAATGTATTGCTGAATCCAATTTGTTAATATTTTGCTGAAGATTTTAGCATCTATGTTTGTCAGGATCTTGGTCTGCAATTTTCTTTCTTTGCAGGGTCTTTAGCTGATTTTGGGATTAGGACAATGCTGGCATCATAAAAAGAGTTTGGGCGTCTTCTCTCTTCTTGAATGTCTGGAATAGTTTGAGGAGAACAGATGTTAATTATTCTTTGAATGATTGGTAAAACTGACCAGTAAATCCATCTGGTTCTGGACTTTTGTTTGTTGGGAGATTTTTTTATTACTGCTTCAATTTCATTACTTGTTATTGGCCTATTCAGGTTTTCTCATTCTTCCTTATTTAGATTTGGAAGATTATATGTTTCTAAGAATTTGACCATTTCACTCGGTTTGTTGGCATATAGATGCTAATAGTATTTTCTTACAATTCTTTGTATTTCTGTGGTGACAGTTGTTACATCACCTTTTTCATTTCTGATTTTATTCATTTTGGGTCTTCTCTCTTTATTTCTTGGTGAGCCTAGCTAGAGGTTCATCAATCTTGTTTATTTTTTCAAAGAACCACCTCTTGGTTTCATTGATCTTTTTTGTTGCTCTTTAGTCTCTATGTCATTCATTTCCACTCTGATCTTTATTATTTCCTTCCTTCTTTTTCCTCTGAGCTTTTCTTGTTGTTCTCATCCTAATTCTTTAAATTGTAGGGTTAAATAGTTTATTATTATTTGTTCTTGTCTTTTGAGGTTGGCCTATAGTGCTATGAACTTCCCTCTCAGAACTATTTTCGCTGCGTCCCAGAGATTTGGGGTTTTGTGTTCATTTCCTTTTGTTTTCATTTGCCAATTCTTATTTCTTCCTTGATCTTATTGGTAAGCCATTCATTGTTTAATAACATGTTATTTAGCCTCCATCTGTTTGAATGTTTTTGAGCTTTTTTTTATAGTGGTTGATTAAGTGAATTTAATTTAAAAGACATTTTTACCTATTAGAACTACCAGTTGATTTTCAGAGATTTCTCAATACTAATTAATTTCAAAATAAGTGTGAAGCTAAATGACAAATCTGAGTGATGAATTTGTTTTATTTATTTATTTTGTCTCAAATATTGTTTTTACGTGTCATTGCCTATAGTAATTGTTAGATAAATTATGGTGTACTAATAATATGGAATACTATATAACCATTAATTCAGGCAAAAATTCATATACTGACATACTACACTCTTGAGTGAAAAAAAGCAAATTTCAAATCAAAATGTAGAGTATAATCTGGTTTTGGGAAAAAAAAATCACTACATTTGGATATACATATATGCCTGTTTATATGTGTATAGAAAAAGCATGGCAGAATGTACTTCAAGTTGTTAAAAGCAGATCCTCCTAGGGACTGAGCTGGAGGAGGTATGGACCTCAGTTTTTATCTTATTTGCTTTGTAATGTTTGATTTTTTTATTTTAAAAATGATTGTGAATTACTTTTGTAAACATTTAGAAAATTATTTGAAAATTCTGGCACTAACAATATAGCACTTCACTATAAGTTTTAAACAAAATGAAAATAATAAGGAAGATAACCATCTCCAATTAAATTGGATATTTTGGGGACATATTTGACTATTAGTTCATAAATGGTAACTTGAAAATGATTATTCAAGGAACTCTGCTTAGTTCTTATAATTTTTAAAGCAAATATTATAACTTTTTTAAATTTTATTTTCTTGTAGTATTACAAATAATAGTACATATGTTTCCTTTTTATTTCCCCATTAACCTTCCCCTGGCCTCCCCAACCCCCCAGCACATGCCCTCCCCCCCCCAGTGTCTTTTGTCCATTGGTTATGCTTATATGCATGCATATAAGTCCTTCGATTGAACTCTTACCCCCCCTCCAATACTCCACAGTCTTCCAACTGTACTTTGACAGTCTGCTCGATGCTTCTCTGCCTTTGTATCTATCTTTTTGTTCATTAGGTTATAATGTTCTTTATTATCCAAAAATGAATGAGATCATGTGGTATTTTTCTTTCACTGCCTGGCTTATTTCACTAGCATAATACTCTCCAGTTCCATCCATGCTGCTGCAAATGTAAGAATTCCTTCTTTTATATAGCAGCGTAGTATTCCATTGTGTAGATGTACCACAGTTTTCTAATCCATTCATCTGCTGATGGGCATTTAGGCTGTTTCCAAACCTTAGCTATTGTAAATTGTGCGCTATGAACGTAGGGGTGCACATATCCTTTCTGATTGGTGTTTCTGTTTTCTTGGCATATATTCCTAGAAGTGGTATTACTGGTCCAAATGGCAGTTCCATTTTTAAATTTTTGAGGAAATTCCATACTGTCTTCCATAGTACCTGCACCAGTCTGCATTCCCACCAGCAGTGAAGGAGGGTTCCTTTTCCTCTGCATCCTCTCCAACACTTGTCCTTTGTTCATTTGTTGATGATAGCCATTCTGACAGGTGTGAGGTGGTACCTGATTATTGTTTTGATTTGCATCTCTTGGATGATTAGTGACTTGAGCATGTTTTCATGTGTCTCTTGGCTTTCTGAATGTCCTCTTTCAAAAAGTGTCTATTTAGGTCCTTTGCTCATTTTTTGATTGGGTTGTTTAACTTTCTTTTTTTAAGTTGTATGAGTTCCCTGTAAATGTTGTAGATTAAACCCTTACCGGAGATAACATTGGCAAATATGTTCTCCCATGCAGTGCGCTTTCTTATTGTTTTGTTGATGGCTTCTTGTGCTGTGCAGAAGCTTTTCATTTTTAAAAAATATATTTTTATTGATTTTGAAGAGGAATGGAAAGGGAAAGAGAAATAGAAACATCAATGATGAGAGAGAATCATTGATCAGATGCCTCCTGCATGTCCCCCATGGGGATTGAGCCCTTGGTATGTGCTCTGACCAGGAATCAAATCATGACCTTCTGGTTCATAGTTTGATGCTCAGCCACAGAGCCACACCAGTGGGGCCATATTATAACTTTTGGTAAAAATATGTGTTTTTTAAAAATATTTTTTTACTTTTTATTTAAGCTTCAAATGTAAATTGTGCGTGATTTTAAAGTGAATTAAATGGATAACTGCAGCCAGATCAACATAAAAGACATAGGATAAGGAGTTATGCAACATCTAACAATCTGTATGATTTCTTATTGTTTACTCATAAATTGGAGAAAAGTCTTGGTCCTTTTACTTCCCATATAATTAGCTGTCTCTCCAGCACAATTATAAGCTGAGTGATAGTAAAAGCTATGTATTTTTTTTTATCTTATTATGCCTTGTCTCTTGTATTTAGATCTTAGGATTTCATGTTTCAAATAAATCTTAAATGCCATTTGCTCAGTCCATTCTGTCTGTTTTTATTGTCTAAAGTTTTACATATGTCTCCTTTTCCCCCAATTGACACCCCCCACCCCCAGCCATTCCCACCCTGGGCAAGCCCCCAATGGCTCAGTGTCTGTGTCCATTGGTTATGCTAATATGCATGCATACAAGTCCTTTGGTTGCTCTCTAACACCCCTCCCCTACCATTTGTCTCTGGATCTATTCTTGTTCATTAAATTATGTTGATCATTATATCCCCCACATGAGTGAGATCATGTGATATTTATCTTTCTCCAACTGGCTTATTTTGCTTAGAATAATGCTCTCCAGTTCCATTCATGCTGTTGCAAATGGTAAAAGTTCCTTCTTTTTTATAGCAGTGTAGTATTCCATTGTGTAGATGTACCATAGTTTTTTAATCCACTCATCTGCTGATGGGCATTTAGGCTGTTTCCAAATCTTAGCTATTGTAAATTGTGCTGCTATGAACATAGAGGTGCATGCATCCTTTCTGATTGGTGTTTCTGGTTTCTTGGGATATAGTCCTAGAAGTGGGATCACAGGGTCAAATTGGATTTCCATTTTTAATTTTTTGAGGAAACTCCATACTGTCTTCCATAGTGGCTGCACCAGTCTGCATTCCCACCAGCAGTGCAAGTGAGTCTCCACATCCTCACCAGCACTTGTCGTTTGTTGATTTGTTGATGATAGCCATTTGGACAGGTGGGAGATGGTACCTCATTGTCGTTTTAATTTGCATCTCTCAGATGATTAGTGACTTTGAACATGTTTTCATATGTCTCTGGGCCTTCTGTATGTCCGCTTTCGAAAAGTGTCTATTTAGATCCTTTGCCCATATTTTGATTGGATCACTTATATTCCTTTTCTTAAGTTGCATGAGTTCTCTGTAAATTTTGGAGATTAAACCCTTATCAGAAATATCATTGGCAATATGTTTTCCCATGCAGTGGGCTTTCTTGTTGTTTTGTTGATGGTGACTTTTGCTGTGCAGAAGCTTTTTATTTTGATGTAGTCCCATTTTTTTTTTAAATTTTCTCCTTAGTCTCCATTGCCCTAGGAGCTGTGTCTGTAAAGATATTGCTATGACATATGTTTGCTATTTTGCTGCCTATGGAGTCTTGTAAGATTTTTATGATTTCCCATCTTACATTTAAGTTCTTTAGCCATTTTGTGTTTGTTTTTCTGTATGGTGTAAGTTGGTGATCTAATTTCATTTTTTTTTGCATGTATCCAACTAAATTTCCCAGCACCATTTATTGAAGAGACTGTCTTGACTCCATTGTATGATCTTGTCTCCTTTGTCAAATATTAATTAAGCATAATGGCTTGGGTCGATTTCCGGGTTCTCTGTTCTTTTCCATTGGTCTATGCGTATTTTCTTGTGCCAGTATCAGGCAGTTTTGAGAACTGTGGCTTTGTAATATAGCTTGATATCTGGTATTTTGTCATCTGCCAACAATGGCAGTGTTACTTCTTTTCCAATTTGGATACCTGTAATTTCATGTTCTTGTCTGATTGCAATGGCTCACACTTCCAGTACTATGTCAAACAGGAGTGGTGAAAGTGGGTATCCTTGTCTTGTTCCTGTTCTTAGAGGAAATTGTTTTAGTATTTGCTCATTTAGTATGGGGTTGGCTATATGTTTTTCTTATAAGGATTTTATTATATTGGGGTATGGTTCCTCAATGACCACCTTATTTAGATTTTTTTTTTTTTATCAAAAAAGGGTTGGATTTTGCCAAATGCATTTTCTGCAACAATTCATATGATCATGTGGTTTTTGTCTTTCAATTTTTTTATGTGATGTAGCACGTTTATTTATTTGTGGATATTGTACCATCGTTGTATCCCCAGCATAAATCCTACTTGGTCATGGTTTATGAGCTTTTTAATGTATTGCTGGATGCAATTTGCTAATGTTTTGTTGAGGATTTATCATCTATGTTCATCAGGGATATTGGCCTATATTTCTCTTTCTTTGTAGTATTTTTATCTTGATTTGGGATTAGGGTAATGCTGGATTTATAGAAAGAGCTTGGAAGTGTTCCTCCCTGATGAAATTTTTGGAATAGCCTGAGGAAGATTGGTATTATTTCTTCTTTGAATGTTTGGTTAAACTCCCTGGTGAAAACATCTGAACCAGGACTTCTGTTTGCTGGAAGTGTTTTTTTGTTTGTTTTGTTTTGTTTTGTTTTGTTCTTTACTGCTTCAATTTATTGGTATTTATCAGCTTATTCAGGTTTTCTGATTCTTCCTGGTTGAGTTTTAGACGTTTGTATTTTTCTAGGAATATGCCCACTTCATCTAGGTTTTCCAGTTTGTTGGAACAGTTTTTCATAGTATTTTTTTTTTTTTACATTCCTTTGTATTTCTGTGGGTGCAGTTATCACTTCACCTCTTTCATTTTTGATTTTGTTTATTTGGGCCCTCTCTCTTTGTTTCTTGGTGAGCCTGGCGAGAGGTTCATCAATCTTGTTTATCCCTTTAATGATCCATCTCTTGGTTCTTTTTATCTTTTGTATTTGTTTTTTTGTTTGTTTTGTTTTGTTTGTTTTTTTGTTTGTTTTTATTTTGTTGTTGTTGTTGTTGTTGTTTGTCTCTATGTTACTTACTTCCACTCTTGTCTTTATATTTCCTTCCTTCTTCTTACTTTGGGATTTTCTTCTTGCTCTCATTCTAATTCTTTACTTTCTAGTGCTAGATAATTAATTACCATTTTTTTCTTGTTTTTTTGAGGTAGGCGTGTAATGCTATGAACTTGCCTCTCAGGATTGTTTTCACTGTTTCCCATATATTTTGGATTGTTGTGTTATCATTTTCATTTGTTTCCAGAATATTTTTATTTGTTTTTTGATCTCTTTGGTAACCCATTCATTGTTTAGTAGCATGTATTTAATCTACATGTGTTAGGTTGTTTTTACTGTAGTTGATTTCTAATTTTATGTATTTGTGATCTTAGAAGATGCTTGATATGATTTCAATATTCTTTTAATTTGTGGAGAATTATACTGTGTCTTAATATGTGTTCTATATTTGAAAATGTCCCATGTGCACTTGGGAAGAATGTATATTCCATAGCGTTGGGATGAAGTATTCTGAAGATATCAATTATTTCCATCTGATCTAGTGAGCCGTTTAGGAATGCTGTTTATTTGCTGATTTTTTTGTCTATAGTGTTTATCCAGTGATGTCAATGGGGTATTAAAATCCCCTACTGTTATTATATTGCTGTCAATCTCTCCCTTGATATCTTCCAGAAGTTTTTGTTTGTTTGTTTTATGTATTTGGGTGCTCTTGCATTGGGTGCATATTTGTTGACCAGAGTTATATCATCTTATTGAATCAATCCCTTTAGTGTTATGAAGTGGCCTACCTTATCTCTGGTTATGGCCTTTACTTTGTGGTCAATTTTGTCTGATGTAACTTTTGCTACCCCAGCTTTTATTTCATTTCCATCTGCCTGAATTTTTTTTTCCATACCTTCACTTTAAATCTCTCTGTGTCTTTTGTTCTGAGGTGGGTCTCTTGTAGACCTCATATATATGGGTCATGTTTTCTCATCCACTCAGCTACCCTATGTCTTTTGATAAGAGCATTTAATCCATTTACATTTAAGGTTATTATTGATAGGTACTTGTTTGGTAATATTTTTATTGTTTATGCCTCTGTTCTTTCTTCCCTTTCTATTTCTTCCACTTACAGCAGTCCCTTTAACATTTCTTTCAGTGCTGGATTAGTGGTAATAAACTCCTTTTTTTTTTTTTTTGTTTGGGAAGTTTATTTTTTCCCTTCAATTTTGAATGATAACCTTGCTAGAT
The DNA here is from genome assembly GCA_036010255.1 of Myotis pilosus. Lineage (NCBI taxonomy): Eukaryota > Metazoa > Chordata > Mammalia > Chiroptera > Vespertilionidae > Myotis > Myotis pilosus. The sequence goes on from JASKON010000009.1 coordinate 17,114,688, forward strand.
GGAGTATTCTCAGATTCAGTACCTTGCTTTGCATCATTCCATTTCATTCCCTTCTGGCCTGATGTGTTTCTGTGGAGAAATCAGTTTATAGTTTAATGGGAAATCCCTTGTAGGTAACTTTATATCTCTTTCTGATAGCCATTAACAGTTTTACTATGTCATTTATGTTTGTCAATTTAAATACGATGTGTCTTGGGTCGATCTTTTTGGGTTCACCTTGTTTGGGACTCTATGTTCTTCTTGGATTTGTTTGATGTTTTCCTTCCCAAAGTCAGGGAAGTTTTCTGTCATTATTACTTCAAATAGGTTTTTTATTCCTTGATCAGCTTCCTCTGGTTCTAGAACCCCTATTATGCAGATGTTGTTTCATTTCATGATGTCCCAGAGATCCCTTAGAATATTCTGCTTTTTAATTTTTTTCCAGTTGCTGCTTTGCTTGGGTATTTTTATTACCTTGTCTTCTAATTTTCTAATTCAACCCTCAGCTTCTAATCTACTTTTGAAACCTTCCATTGTATATATATATATATATATATATATATATATATATATATATTTGATTTTTTACAAAGAGGAAGGGAGAGGGATAGAGAGTTAGAAACATCAATGAGAGAGAAACATCAATCAGCTGCCTCCTGCACTCCCCCTATTGAGGATGTGCCTACAGTCAAGGTACATGCCCCTGACCGGAATCAAACCTGGGACCCTTGAGTACACAGGCCAATGCTCTATCCACTGAGCCAAACCGGTTAAGGCTCCATTGTGTTCTTTATTGCAGCTATGTCATTCTAAATTTACTCTCGATTTTTTCACATGTTGGTGAATTTCTCATCCAGACCTTTGAACATCCTTATAACCATTACTCTGAATTTTTTCTCTGACAAATTGCTTGCCTTCATTTTATTTAGTTCCTTTTCTGGTGATTCCTCCTTTTCTTTTCTTTTTTATGGGTTGTTTCTTTTCTCCCTATTTTTGCTGGTCATTTATTACTATTTCTATATATTATATCAAGCTGCTATGCCACCCAGGTTTTTTTGAATTGGTCATATGTACTAGATGTTTCATGGGTCCCATTGGTGCTGTCTCTCAGGTCTCCCAGGCCCTAGAGTTCTAGGGAGGCCTCCTACTTGAGATATTTGTGTTCTCCTAGTGTAGTTGGGTCTTGAATGTTATTATCCCATTCATGGATTGAGCCTCCTCTCAGGATGTCTGATTATGTGATTTGCTCCCTACCACATCGTGCCAACTGTTGTAGAGGTGCTGACCAAACAGTAAAAAATACAAGACAATATGACACAGAAGGAATGGAACACAAATGTACACAAGACACCTATGACCCCAATAAAAGTGACCCCTAGAGAAAAGAGAATTAAGAAAGAGAAAGGGGATCAAAAACGTTAGTAAGAGAAAAATGAGAAAGGAAGGCTAATGGAAGAACACACAACAAATCAAACAAATAAACCAAAAAGCACAAACAAACAAGAAAAAAAACAGGTAAAAGAGGAGATAGAATCTGTAGATGCAGAGCTTAAATAGGAAAATTAAGATTGAAGAATTGGATGAATAGGGAAAGGACCATGGTTTAGAATAGAGTATGGAGAAAAGAAATGAGAAGACAAAAAGAAAAAAAAATGCAAAGGAGACTAGAGTAGACAGCATATTGGCCTAAATGTAGGAAGTGAAACAAGTTCAAAAACTAGGAGAATAAAAGAGCAAAAGAAGAGAAAAAATTAAAAAATTGAGTAGCGAAGAGAAAGGAAAGAGAAGGGGGGAAATGGGCAAAAGCAGGAATGAGAAAATTAGATATATGAATAAACCAACAGAGACTAAAATAGTAACACATAAATAAAGCATATAAAGAAGGTACATTTTAAAAAGGGGAAAAACTAAAGGAAATACTAGTAGAAATACTAAAATGAGGAAAGAAGAAAAATGGGAGGATAGGAAGAAGTAAAGAAGAAAAGGGTGAAAAAGAAGTAATTAAAATAAAATAAGAGAAAATGAAAAATAATAGTAAAATGTAAGTAATATATATAATGCAAAGTGTCCCTTTGGGAGTTCGACCGAGACTGGGAGTTCAATTACTTGCTATGATGTGTGCTGATCACCAGTAGGTGGCGTGGAATGAAGGAAAGCCCCAGCTGGTAGCCAGAAGGCCCCAATCGGCCCTGATAGCTGGCCAGGCCTAAGGTCCCTACCCGTGCATGAATTTCATGCACCAGGCCTCTAGTTATAAAATAAAAAAGTGCTGTCGTTGCTTCAGCAGAGTTTTAATGCCCCATGGGAGCTGATTTAATACCCTACTCTTCTGTCTGTCTGCTATTCTAGGTTTCCAGTTAAGTACTTAGGTTCTGGCCACTGTCAGGCACTGTCTTTTGGCTTTAGCTCCCTGCCTGAAGCTCCAAGTGATAGACTGGTACTCTGCTTGTGTCTGTCTCCACAGACCTTGGCTGCAAGCAGGCAGGGTCAATCTCCCCTCTTTGCCTGTCTGACAGCTAGCAGTCTTAATCTTTCAAGTGTCTGTCTCTGGCAGGGCTTTAGGTGGGGTTGGTGTTGTTTTGCTTTCAGGGAATAAGATGGGTGTTTTTTTTTTTTCTTGACCCAGAGCTACTCCTCTGCAAATGGCCCAAAATATTACCCTTGTCTTGGTTGGTCAGAGATCCTTGTATGGAGACCAGTGGGGTTGGCTGGCAACCTGGAGTTTTTATCAGCTAGTTCCCAGAATAGTGGGACGGACTGGCCCCTATTTCAAACCAGTCACTGAGGGCTCTTTGGGTCTATTCATATCTATAAATGTGGCCACTGCCTTTGTTTCCTTTGCATAGCTCAAAATGCAGGCAGTGTGTGGTAGGTTGTATTACCTGCTTTGAGGCTACTGGGAGGGGCTAGTTCTTCAGAGGAGAAATGGCTGCTTAAGTTTGGAAGCTTACAGATGTCTCAGTGTAAGAGTTCTGGCCAGTCTCCCTGCTCTGCTTCTCTCCCCAGCCTCTCCTCAGGCACCCCAAGTCTGTGCCTCTCTCCCTGTGCCGAAGCCTCCAGTGTTTGCAATTGAAAAGTACTATGTTCTAGGAACAGTGAGTAAAAGAAAAGACAAAACTAAACCAAAACATCTATGAAACTGGGTTTCTCTCCCTACAGAACCATGCTGCTAGAGCCACCTTTCAAGCTACCTTTCTCCATGCAGCCTTTCCCAGCTCTGTGCCTAGGCCCAGATTCCCTGGCTGCCAGCAGCCCTGTGGCTTTTCCTTTCCACAGTTGGATGTTACACCTGTTGCTAAGGGACCAGGCTTTGGTGCAACACAGCTTCCTCCTCACCCTCTTGGCCCATTGGCTGACTGCCCCTCCCTCTCAAGCTCAGATCCTCAATCCTACCATTATCCAGGTGTCTTCTGCCCTTCCTTGTTGTAAATTTTCTCCTCAGCTGTGTCTAATTTGTTAATTCTGGGTGGATGTTCTTTGATTTAGTTGTAATTCCAGTCTTGCCCCTGGTCGAGATGCAGGAAAAGTCTGTATATTCAGCTGCTATTTTCTCTCCCATTTATTGATGTTTTTATTAATTTTTAAAAAGTGAAATAAAGTAATACATTCTTATGGTAAAATGATCAAACAATACAAAATATATGAAATGTTAAAAGTTCTACTCATGACCTTACCTATTCTCTGCACTCCACAGTTTCATTCCTCAGAGGTAAGCATGGAGACCAGTTTCTTGTGTATGATTCCAGAGATTTTCTATGCATATAAAAATATATTTATATAGTTGAAGACACGCATTTTATTTTTTACAAATGCTATCATGCTACAATTAATGCTCTTCAAATTGATTTCTTGACTTAATAGAACTTATACACTTTTCATATCAGCATATATATATATATACACACACACACACACACACACACACACACACACACACACACAGTGGGGCCTTGACTTATGAATGTCCCGACTAACGAGTTTTTCGAGATACGAGCCGTCTCTTTGCCGATTTTTTGCTTTGAGTTGCGAGCAAAAATTCGGGTTACGAGCCAGCTTCAGATACCCCACCGCTAGTTGGTGCAGCGAACGTCACAGTGAACACCACAACATCAGCCAAGCATCACGTGTCTCACTCGTTCACTTTAAGATTTGACATACAAGTAATTTGAGTTGCGAGCTCCATCACGGAACAAATTAAACTCGTAAGTCAAGTCCTCACTGTAAGATATTAATTTTCTTAAAGGCGATATGGGTATATTGTAATTTATTTTTCACTTCCCACTACTGATAGACAATTTGTTTTTATCCTAACTTTTGTGATATTATAAGTAACACTGCAATTAATATCCTCAAGAGGTCGTATATATTGTGATTAAGGAAAATGACTGTGGAACCAGATGATTTTAATTTCTCTGTGCCTTAGTGTCTTCCCATGGAAAAAAAAATCAGATAATAAGGTCTCTATCTTACAGGACTTTCATAAGCATTTAATGAGCTAACAATACACATTAAGAACTTAAACTACTTATATATTAAGTTGCACACACATAAAATATAACAATTGCTAGTTAATATTATTATATTCCTTTAATAGCATACTTTTGCAAATATAAATTCTTAGTTGTTAAATAGTTGGGTAAAAGCATGTATAAATATTAAGTGCTGGTAAGTATTATCTCCTTCCCTGTCAAAAAGATGGCAAACATTGGATATTATTAAACTTTTTAATCTTCGTACATATAGTAGGTAAAAAAACCCAAAACAGTTTATCATTATTTTGTTTCCTCTCTTTAATGAGTGAACATGAGTATCTTTTCAAATGTTTATTGGCCATTTATATTTCTTGCCTTGAGAACCGCCTGTTCTTGGCCTTTGCCCATTTGTTGTCTTTTGGCTTTTCATTTGTTTATTATTGATTTATGGAGCTCTTTGTATATAAAGGAATTTGGCTCCTTGTCATATATGTTACAAATAGTTTTCACAATTTATCTTTTAACTTTGTTTATATGATTTTCCTATCCAACAGTCTTGAATCATATAGTTATATTAATCATTATTTCCTTTTATGGCTCCTGAGTTTGGAGGTCATGCTTTGAAAGTCCTTCTAGGTGGTTTTGATTTAAATCATGTACTGGGAGTACTTTTTTCAAAAAAAAAATTAACTATGGATATTAGAGTTAGAAAGGACCTTAGAGGTTGTATAATTCAATATTTCTGTCTTCATATCTTTTGAATTTTTCTTTGCAGAGAAAAAGAAATTTAATCCTAATAAAGAAACTGGACTCTAAATATTCCTCAGCTACCTAATGATAAAAATGTAGACTAGAATTCTGGGCTCCTAATCATTCTGTTTAACTGGATTGTTTCATAAAAAGAGGTATTCTTACTTAAAAAACATTCAAGCAACTCAAAAATAGAGATAATTTTTAAGAAAACACACAACACATTTAAAAATAAAGATTTATTTTTATGTTTTGGATTAATTTTTACTGAAAGAAATATCAGTATATGATCTGTTAAACATAAATCATATATATTTTTATAAATTTAGTTGAATTAATGTGAAAATATTCTAAACAAAGGATCATATGCCTTTTTCACTTTTTTAACTTATTTTAGTTATAAGTATTAAAAATGTGGATAAATTTTAATAGAAAGTAAGTAGGCTTGTTTTGATATGAGAACTGAAAAGCATTGGTTTGGCTGCTAACTGCATTGTTACCTTCCTTTCCTGGCTTTGGTAAACCTGGGATTAAATCTAATTTCTTTTACATTGTTAGCTGGTATGACTTGTCTTGAATGCAGATCTACCCAGATTATTCCCCATTCTAAAGCCCTCCTTACTTTAGCTTATTTTCTGTAGCTCTTTGTCCCTAGCACCTATGCAGAATATTTTAGCCTTAGTCACACTTCCCTTCGTATACACTGTTTCCCTATCTGGGACAACATTCTTATTGCCCATGTGCCCGCTTGAAAAACAAAACAAAAAAACACTAATATAAAGAAATATTATTTCTGCTACTTCTATGAAGCCTCCTCCTATCTTTCTATTCCAAGGCTAAGTGTTCCTATAGACTGGACTTCTAGCGTGTCAATTCAAGGATTATAGTGGATCCTCTACCTAGAAAAACAGCCATTTAACTGGCAAAATTATTAAAAAAAAAACATACTATTTAAAATCTCTGAAAATTGTCCTAAAGACATACAGCAAAGAAAGAAATATTTACTCAAGAACATCTATTAAATTTTGATAAGATTAGCAAAAATCTATGGCATATGAACCATGATCTATTCTCATCCCCACCCCCAACTCGATGTGATAGAAGCTGTTGTTCAGGTAGCTATGGCCAAGAGGATGGGGATCCCTCTCCCCGCAACTCCCACTCTATGGCTATTGTTTCACTCCCAGATGGTTAGGCCATCAGTATCTATTATCCCTCTTAGCCCTATATTGTAGAAGCACTATTTTAGGCAGGCACAGCCGAGAGGATTAGTGATCTCTTCCATCACTCAGTTTCCACTCATGAGATCTCTTTCCCAGTGGTTTTAAGCCAAGAATATTGGGGCACTGATTGTGACTGTCCAAGCTCACACATAGAGTGAAGGATCCATATTGGTAAAGGTAAACCAAGATGACTACGGGCTACCATCACTTCACAGAGTCCACTTATAGAGCAGAGGAGTCCCTCTGGGAGAAGCAGGTCACTCTCTCCCTGGCTACCTTTAGAAACTATCTACTTTAGAAAAAGAGGCTATAGTAAAGGAGAAACAGAGAAAAAAGTAGTAATGAGAAATATAGAAAACAAAGTGAAAAATGGAAGAGGTAACTAACAACATTAAATGGGAATGGATTAAATGATAAAAAAGTGGAAATTGCCAGGATATATAAGTAAAACAACCTACAATTATATGCTCTCTACAGGAAACTCAATTTAGATTTTAAGTCACAAAAAAAGGTTAAAAGTGAAAGGATAAAAAATATTTCATTTCATGCAAACAGTAATCAAAAGAGAGCCATTGTGACTCCTATTACTATCAGAAATATATACTGTTAGATAAAACTATTGCTATCAAGAAGATGCAACAATTATTAGCATAATAGAGGCCTGATGCACGAAATTTGTGCAAGAGTAGGCCTTCCTTCTCCTAGCTTCCAACACTAGCTTCCCTCTGGCAACCAGGACCCGGACTTCCTTCTGGCACCCAGGACCTGGGCTTCCCTCCAGCTGCTGGCAGGCACTTGAGACCTGGGCTTCCCCCGCAGCCCTGACTTCATCTGGAAGGTTGTCCAGTCTAATTAGCATGTTACACTTTTATTATTATAGATATGCACCTAAAAACAATGCCCTTAAGTAAATGAAGCAGAGAGAAATTGTTCAACAATAATAGTTGAAGATTTTAACTTATTATATTGAATAACTAGACAGAAGAACAGCAAGGCAATAGAAGACTTGTCAACATTATTAAAAAACTAGACCTAACAGATATCTGTCAAGCACTCTTTTAGATAGTAACAAAACAAGACACAAAATCTTCTCAAGTGAACATGAAACATTCTCCATAGACCATCTCATAGGAAATAAATTGAGTTGTTGGGTTTTTTTTGCTGCAGATTTTATGGTCAAGAGAGCAAAAACCCAAACTATAGAATGGCAGAACATGTTTGAAAATAATTTATCTAATAAGGGATTTGTATCCAGACTATATAAAGAACACTTATACCATCAAGCCCACCACTTCGGCCACAGGCCTCGTGTGACTCAGCAACTGGAACCTTCAGTGAGCCTTGGAGTGTGCAACCCTCCTGCTAAATCTGATGCTTCAGCCACAGGCCCAAAGCAACTCAATGCCTGAATCCCTGGAGAGCCTTGCAGTGTGTGATCATCCCACCAAGCCTGCCATTTCAACCACAGTCCCCACATGACTAGGCAAATGGACCCTTTGATGAGTCTTGTGGTGCGACTTTCCCGCCAATACCACTGCTTCAGCTGCAAGACAGGTGACTCAATGCCTAGACACCTTGGTGAGATTCAGAGTGCACACCCCTACTGCCATATACAATGCTGGCTCTGCACCCCAACACGGTCAGAGCCTTCAAGCTGACACAGGATCCACCTGACCAGAATGGACAGAACTGTCACCTATCATGCGCCCCACCCCTGGACCATGTCAGAGCTGATGGTGTGACCCGGTGTGCCCTGGAACAAATCACAGTACCACACTGCATGTGTACCGCTAGAGGGACCTAGGGCATTATTCTGCCTTGGGTGCCAAGGGTGCACAGTGAATTGCATCGCAGAGGGCTCTGGGCTCACACAGGTAGTCACACACCAGAGGAACTGTGCACAGGACCCCACTGACCCCGAGAATCTGAAGTGGACAACTGAGGGACCAGAACCAGGGGGAAAAGGGGTACAACTCAGAGGAGAGACAGTAAAGGTGTGAAAATCAAAGCAGACCCAGCCTCTGTGGTCTAGTGAGTCCCAGATCATTGAACTGCTAGGGGCTTCAATACCTCAGACCTCAAGCAGGGAACACAGGGCCAGAAAGAAAAAGTGGAATTGCCAGAAAGGGAACTAAATGAAATGACGGCATGTAATATGTCATAAAAAGAATTCAGAGTAAGAGTCATACAATTCCTAAACCGGCTGTATGATAAAGTCAACAACTTATGTAAGAATCAAGAGGAAATCAAGAATGATATAGGTACAAAAAAGCACAATGTAATCTATCAACAGCAGACAAGAAAAAGCAGAGAAACAAATCAGCCAGTTAGAAGACATGGCTAGAAAACACACCCAATCTCAACAATAATTGCAGAAAAAAATAGATAGCAGGAGGAAAACTTAAGGGAGCTTTGGGACAACATTAAATGAAGCAATACCCATATAATGGGGGGGGGCAGAAGGATAAGAAGAGGAGCAAGGATTAGAAACCTTATTTGAAGAAATAATGACAAAAACTTCCTTGATTTGGAGAAGAAAAAAGTCAAACAAGCATAAGCACAGAGAGTCCCAAACAAGATTGACCCAAAAAGACCCACACTATGACACATCGTAGTTACAATGGCAAATGTTAACAACAAAGAGAGAATCTTAAGGGCTACAAGAGAGAAAGAGGGTTACCTACAAGGAATATCCTGGTGGCTGGAGCTGGCACAGAAACCATGCCATCTTGAAGGGCAGAACTGCTGTGAATAGGATTCTAGCCTCACCACCACTCAGACTAGCCTCAGACGCAAACTGGGACCCTACAGCCACTTTGGACAAAGGCCTGCTACCACAACTGCAGATGCAGGGACACCAAGACTCCAGACATTCCGGCTGCAGATTTCTGTGAGTCACAGAGAGCATCCCCCTCCCCACTGGCCCATGGCAGCAGCATAGGGCCTGCGTGACCAGTGGTGCATGAGCGGGCCTCCCACCAATACCAGGTGGCTGTGAAACCCTGCCACCCTAGCAGGCCAGTGACTTTGATAATCAGCACACACAAGTGGGCACTCTTTCTTGTTGTGCGTGCACAGATCTGTGCATGCGGACTTATTCTTGGTGCCATGCGAGGCCACAACTGAGCACCACTGATTTTGATTCTTGGCACACACATGTGGGGATTCAGTTTCTCGTTGCAAGCATGCATGGGAACTCTGACTTTCAGCACACCCAGACTGATTCTTGACACAAGCACAAGGCTGCACTGAGCACCAGTGACTTTGATTCTTGTGATGCATGCATGGGGACCCTGATTTTCAGAGCACTGCCGAGGCTGCACCAAATGCCAGAGACTCCAATTCTTGATCTTCAGTGTGCACACATGGGAAATCTGATTCTCAGCATGCGCTTGGGGAAATTGATTCCCGGCATGTGCTTCGGGAAACTGATTCTCGGCACATGCACACAAGGACTTTGTTTCTCAGCACATGTGTGTGGGGACCCTGATTCAAGGTGCTCATGAGCAGCCACACTGAGTGCCAGTGACTCCAATTCTAGGCACGAGTGAGGACTCTGATTCTCAGTTCATGCACGAGGCCACGCTGAGTGCCTGTGAATGATTCTCAGCACAGGCACATGGGGACTCTTATTTTCAGCACACGCGGTTCATGCTGAACATGGCAGCCACATAACTCAGTGCCTGAGCTCTACAGAGACACTTGGGTAGTGTGTTGCTCCGGCAACAGACACCTCAGGCCCCCACAACTTAGTGCTTGGATCTTCTGGTGATACCTAGAATGAAAAGACAACAAAACAATCCCTAAAGAAAAGAAAAAAAAAAATCATCAAGAAAGGAAATAAGTGAAATAGAGGCATGCAATATTTCAAAAAAAGAATTCAGAGTAATGTTCATACAGTTCATAAAACAGATGGATAAGAAAAATGAAAAACCTATGCAAAAATCAGGAAGAAACCAAAAGTGATAGAGATACAATCAAAAACGCCATGGAAGGGTTCAACAGTAGACTAGAAGAAGCAGAGCACCGAATTAGTGAGTTAGAAGATAGGGTAGAGAAACGAGCCCAATCTGAAGAGCAACTGGAGAAAAAAAAATTAAAAATCAGGAGCCTATCCCAAGGGAGCTTTGGGACAACATGCAATGAGTAACATATGTATAATAGGGGTGCCAGAAGTACAAGAAGAGCAGCAAGGATTAGAGAATCTATTTGAAGAAATAATGACAGACAACTTCAGTGATATGGAGAAGAAAAGAGTCACACATGTACAGACAGTCCCAAGCAAGGTGAACCCCAAAAGAACCACACCAAGACACACCATAATTACAATGGCAAATGTTAATGACAAAGAGAGGATCTTAAAGGCTGCAAGAGAGAGACAGAGAGTTACCTACAAAGGAACCCCCATCAGAGAGTTACCTACAAAGGATCTCCCATTATATTATCAAACTAGAGGCTTGGTGCATGAAAGTCGTGTACTCGGAGGTGTCACTCAATCCAGGCTGCACCCTCTCCAATCTGGGACCCCTGTGGGATTGGGCCTAAACCGGCAGTTGGATATTCCTCTCACAATCTGGGACAGCTGGCTCCCAAGCACTCACCTGCCTGCCTGCCTGATTGCCCCTAACTGCTTCTGCCTGCCAGCCTGATCACCCTCTAACCACTCTCCTGCCAGCTTGATTGACACCTAACTGGTCCCCTGCTGGCCCGATTGCCCCCAACTGCCCTCACCTGCAAGCCTGGTCCCCCCAACTGCTATCCCCAGACAGCCTGATCCTCCCGAACTACCCTCCCCTGTGAGCCTGGTTGTCCCTAACTACCCTACCCTGCTTGCCTGATCACCCCTAACTGCCCTCCCTGCAGTCTTGGTCACCCCTAACTGCCCTCCCCTGCTGGCCTGGTGGCCCACAACTTCCCTCCCCTGTCGGGCATCTTGTGGTGGCCATCTTTTGACCACATGGAGGTGGCCATCTTCTGCAAGGATGTGATGGTCAATTAGCATATTACCTCTTTTTTATATAGGATGATTTCTCAATAGAATCAGTTCAGGCCAGAAGGAAACAGAATGAAGTATACAAAGTGATACAAAGCAAGGGACTGAATCCAAGAATACTCTATCCAGCAAGGCCATCATTCACAATTGAAAGGGGAAAAACCAGGAGCTTTGTGGGGGGAAAAAACGAACAAACAAACAAAAACTTCTTGAAGATCTCAAGGTAGAGATTGACAGCAATACAATCATAGTATGGGATGGTAATATCTCTGTGACAGCACTGGATAAATACTCAGGAAAATAAATAAATAAATAAATAAATAAATAAATAAATAAATAATGAATAAATAAATAAATAGCAATTCTAAAAGACTCATTAGATCAGAAGGACTTAAGTAACATCTTCAGAATATTTCACCCTAAAGCTACGGAATTCACATTGTTCTCAATTGCACATGGCACATTTTCAAAGGTAGACCACATATTGGGTCACAGGCAAAGTCTCTCCAGATTCAAGAAGATAGAAATCATATCAAGCATCCTCTCAGACCACAATGGCATAATATTAGAAGAAATAAACTAAAATACAATCAATCCAAAAAATTCAAACAATTGGATGCTGAGTAGCATGCTATTAAACAATGATTGGGTTTCCAAAGAGATCAAAGAAGAAGTAAAAATATCCTGGAAAGAAAAGACAATGAAAACAATCCAAAATCTATGGGACACAGTGAAAATAGTCCTGAGAGGGAAGTTCATAGTTTTACAGGCCTAATGCAAAACAAACAAACAAACAAACAAAAAACTGGTAATAAATTATTGAACTCTACAATTTAAAGAATTAATAAAAGATCAACAAGAAAAGCCCAGAGTGAGCAGAAGGAAGGAAATAATAAAGATTAGAGGAGAAAAAATGACATAGAGACCAAAAAATAATACAACAGATCAATAAAACCAAGAACTGGTACTTTGAAAGGATAAATAAGATTCATGAACCTCTAGTCAGACTCATGAAGAAACAAAGTGAGAGGACCCACATAAACCAAATCATAAATAAAAGAGGCAAAGTAGCAACTGACCTCACAGAAATACAGATGATTGTAAAAAAGCACTATGAACAACTATATTCCAACAAATTGGTCAACTTATAAGAAATGGATATATTCCTAGAAAAATATGACCTTCCAAAACTCGATCAGAAAGAATTTAAAAAAAACTGACAAAGCTGATAACTATGGAGGAAATTGAAGAAGTAATCACAAAACTTCCAGTAAACAATAGCCCTGGGCCAGAGGGCTTCACAGGGGAGGTTTAGCAAACATTCAAAGAAGAACTAAGACCTATCCTTCTCAGACTATTCCAAAAAAATTCAAGAGGACGGCAATCTTCCAAGCTCTTTCTATGAAGCCAGCATTACCGTAATTCTAAAATAAAGTAAAGGCACTACGAAGAAAGAGAATTGCAGGCCAATATACCTGATGAACATAGATGCTAAAATCCTCAACACAATTCTAGCAAATCAGATCCAGCATTACATTAGAAAGATCATACACCATGACTAAGTGGTATTTATTCTAAAGATGCAAGGATGGTACAACATCCACAAATCAATAAACATTATACATCACATAAACAAATTGAGAGACAAAAATGAAATAATCATATCCATTGATACAGAAAAAGCATTTTACAAAATCCAACACCCTTTCTTGTTAAGAACTCTCAGCAAAGTGGGAAGAGAGGGATCATATCTCATCATAATAATAACCTTATATGACAAACACAGAGCCAACCTCATACTCAATGGGCAAAAACTAAAACCCTTTCCCCTAAGAATGGGAAGGAGACAAGAATGCCCACTTTCTCCAGTCCTGTTTGATATTGTACTGGAAGTGCTAGCCATAGTGATCAGACAAGAAGAAGAAATAAATGGCATCCAAATTGGAAAAGAATAAGTAAAACTGTCATTATTCACAGATGACATGACATTTTACTTACAAAACCCCAAGGACTCCATCAAAAAATTACTAGACCTAATAAATGAATTCACCAATATAGCTGGAGACAAAATTAACACCCAGAAATCTATGGCTTTTTAATATAGCAATAATGAACTCACAGAAAGAGAAACTAAAAAGCAATCCCATTTCTCATTGCAAAAACATATTAAGATATGTAGGAATAAACTTAACTAATGAGACAAAAGACCTGTACTTGGAAAACTATGGGACATTGAATAAAGACATAGTGGAAGACATAAACAGTTGGAAGAATATACCATGTTCATGGGTTGGTACAATTAAGATCATTAAAATGTCTAAATTACCCAAAGCAATCTATAGATTCAATGCAATCACCATTAAAATACCAACAGTATATTTCACAGATCTAGAATAAACTCTCCAAAAATTCATTTGGAATAATAAAAGACCCTGAATAGCTGCAGCAATCTTGAGAAAGAAGAACAAAGTTGGAGGGATCATAACACCAGGTACCAAGCTATATTACAAAGCCACTGTTCTCAAAACTGCCTCGTACTGCCATAGAACAGACACATAGACTAATGGAACAGAAAAAAGAACCCAGAAATTGACCCAAACCATTATGCTCAATTAAAAACTGACAAATAAGCAAGAGAATACAATGGAATCAAGACAGTCTCTTCAATAAATAGTGTTGAGAAAATTGGACAGGTACATGCAAAAAAATTAATCCAGACCACCAATTTACACCATACAAAGAAATAAACTGAAAATGGATAAAGGACTTAAACATAAAACGGAAAACCATAAAAATCCTAAAAAAAAAGCCATAGGCAGCAAAATAGCAGACATATGCCCTAACAATATCTTTACTGATACAGCTCCTATGACAATGGAAACTAAAGAGAAAATAAGCAAATTTGGGCTACATGAAAATGAAAAGCCTCTGTACAGCAAAAGAAACTATAAAAACAAACAAACAAACAAAACAACAAGAGAGCCCACTGCACGGGATAACATGTTTGCCAATGTTATATCTGATTAGGGCCTAATCTCCAAAATTTATAGGGAACTCATACATCTTAACAAAATGAAGAAAAATAGTCTAATAAAAAAATGGCAACGGACCTACAGAGACACTTTTCCAAAGTGGATGTACAGAAGCCCAAATTATTTATAAAAACATGGTCAAAGTCACTAATCATCAAAGAGATTCAAATCAAAACAACAATGAAGTATCATCTCACACCAGTCAGAATAGCTATTCTCAAAAAATCAACAAATGACAAGTGATGCTGAGGATACAGAGAAAGAGAAACCCTCTTGCAGTGCTGGTGGGAATAAAGACTGGTGAAGCCACTGTGGAAAACAGTATAGAGTTTCCTCAAAAAATTAAAAATGGAACTTCCATTTGACCCAGTAATCCCACTTCTAGGAATATATCCCAAGAAATCAGAAACACCAATTATAAAGGGCATATGCACCCCTATGTTCATAGCAGCATTTACAATAGCTATGATTTGGAAACAGCCCAAGTGGCCATCAGCAGATGAGTGGATTAAAAAACAGTGGTACATCTACACAGTGGAATACTATGCTGCTATAAAAAAGAAAGAACTCTTACCATTCACAGCAACATGGATGGACATGGAAAGCATTATGCAAAGCGAAATAAGCCATTCAGAGAAAGATAATTATCATACAATCTCACTCATTTGTGGAATATTATGAACAACAAAAAGTGATGAACAAAAATAGACCCAGAGACTGAGAAGCATCAAACAAACTGTCAAACCTCAGAGGGAAAGCATGAGAGAATGGTCGGGGTAAATATATCAACCAAAGGACTTTTATTCATGCATGTAAGCATAACCAACGGACACAGACACTAGGGGTAGGGAATGTGCTGTGGGTTTGGAATGTCTGGGGAGAGGTCAATGGGGAAAAAGAGACATATGTATACTTTAAACAAGAAAGAATTTTTTTTAAAAAAAAGAAAGAACACTTATGAACCAATGATAAAGAGACAAGTAATATTCAATATTTTAATCAATAAATAATTTTAAAAATGGTCTAAGCATTTGAAAGGTATTTCTTTTTATTTTATTTTTTTCTTTATTGATTAAGGTATTACATGTGTGTCCTTATCCCTCCACTACCCTCCACCCCCCACTTATGCCCTCACCCCCGCCCCCCGGTGTCTGTGTCCCCTGGATAGGCCAATATGCATGCATACAAGTCCTTTGGTTAATTTCTCCCCCTTACCCCACCCTACCCTACCTTCCCTCTGATGTTTGACGGTCGGATAGATGCTTCTCTGTCTCTAGATCTGTTTTTGTTAATCAGTCTATGTTGTTCATTATATTCCACAAATGAGTGAGATCATGTGATATTTACTTTTCTCTGACTGGCTTATTTCACATACCATAATTCTCTCCAGTTCCATCATTTTGTTGTGAGTGGTAAGAATTCCTTCTTTTTTACTGCAGGGTAGTATTCCATTGTGTAGATGTACCACAGTTTTTTAATCCACTCATCTGCTGATGGGCACTTAGGCTGTTTCCAAATCTAAGCTATTGTAAATTGCACTGCTAGAACAGTGATGGCGAACCTATGACAAACGTGTCAGAGCTGGCATGCGAACTCATTTTTTTGGTTTATTTTTCTTTGTTAAATGGTATTTAAATATATAAAATAAATATCAAAATTATAAATCTTTGTTTTACTATGGTTGCAAATATCAAAAATTTCAATATGTGACATGGCACCAGAGTTTAGGGTTTTTCAAAATGCTGACACTCTGAGCTCAAAAGGTTCGCCATCACTGTGCTAGAACATAGGGGTGCATATATTCTTTCTGATTGGGGTTTCTAGTTTCTTGGGATATATTCCTAGAAGTGGAATCACTGGGTCAAATGGGAGTTCCATTTTTAGTTTTTTGAGGAAACTCCATACTGTTCTCCACAGTGACTGCACCAGTCTGTATTCACACCAGCAGTGCACAAGGGTTCTTTTTTCTCCCCATCTTC
This sequence comes from Myotis pilosus, assembly GCA_036010255.1. Classification (NCBI taxonomy): domain Eukaryota; kingdom Metazoa; phylum Chordata; class Mammalia; order Chiroptera; family Vespertilionidae; genus Myotis; species Myotis pilosus. The sequence goes on from JASKON010000009.1 coordinate 17,131,116, forward strand.
GCCAGGACTTGTCATTTATTGATTTGTTGATGATAGCCATTCTGACAAGTGTGAGATGGTACCTCATTGTTGTTTTAATTTGCATCTCTCATATGATTAGTGACTTTGAGCATGTTTTCATATGTCTCTTGGCCTTCCTTATGTCTTCTTTCAAAAAGTTTCTATTTAGGTCCATTGCCCATTTTTTTATTGGATTTTTTTTATCTTCCTTTTGTTAAATTGTATGAGTTCCCTATAAATGTTGGAGATTAAACCCTTATCAGTGTTAACTTTAGCAAATATGTTCTCCCATGCAGTGCGCTTTCTTATTGTTTTGTTGATGGTTTCTTTTGCTGTGCAGAAGCTTTTTATTTTGATGTAGTCCCATTTGTTTATTTTCTCTTTAGTTTCCATTGCCCTGGGAGCTGTATCAGTGAAGATATTGCTTCAGCATATGTTTGAGATTTTGCTGCCTGTGGATTCCTCTACTACTCTTACTACTATGGATTCCCATCTTATGTTTAACTCCTTCATCCATTTTGAGTTTATTTTTGTGTATGGTTTAAGTTGGTGGTCTAGTTTCATTTTTTTTTTTTTTGCATGTGTCTGTCCAATTTTCTCAACATTATTTATTGAGGAGACTGTCTTAATTCCATTTTCTGTTCTTGCCTCCTTTGTCAAATATTAATTGAGCATAGTGGTGTGGGTCGATTTCTGAGTTCTCTATTCTATTCCATTGGTCTATATGTCTGTTCTTGTGCCAGTACCAGGCAGTTTTGAGAACAGTGGCTTTGTAGTACAACTTGATATCTGGTATTGAGATCCCTCCTACTTTGTTCTTCTTTCTCAGGATTGCTGCAGCTATTTGGGGTCTTTTTTATTGCAGATGAATTTTTGGAGAGTTCCTTGTAGGTTGTTGGTATTTTTATGGGGAGTGCATTGAATCTTAGATTGTTTTGGGTAATTTGGACATTTTAATGATGTTTGTTCTACCAGTCCATGAACACGGTATGTTTATGAATCTGTTTTTGTCTTCCTCTACCTCTGTTTTTTAGTGTCCAGTAGTTTTCTGAGTACAGGTCTTTTACCTCCTTAGTTAATTTTATTCCAAGGTATCTTAATTTTTTTTGAGTACTGGTAAATTGGATTGATTTTAATCTCTCTTTTTGTACGTTCACTATCTGTTTATAAAAATGTGATATATTTCTGGGCATTAATTTTTTATCCTGCTACATTGCCAAATTTATTTATTATATCTAATTATTTTTTGATGGAGTCTTTAGTGTTTTCTATGTACAGTATCATGTCATCTTTTAAAAATAACAGTTTTATATTTTTTTTTCAAATTTGGATACCTTTTATTTCTTCTTGTCTAATTGCTATCACTAGCACTTCCATACCATATCAAAGAGGAGTGTGAAAGTGGGCATCCATGTCTTGTTCCTGTTCTTAGGTGAAATGGTTTTAGTTTTTGCCCATTGAGTATGATGTTGGCTGTAGGTTTTTCATATAAGGCTTTTATTATGTTGAGGTATGATCCTTCTATTCCTACTTTGCTGAGGGTTCTTAACAAGAAAGGGTGTTGGATTTTGTCAAATGCTTTTTCTGCATCAATTGATATGACTATGTGATTTTTCTGTTTGTATGAGGTATGTTTATGTTTATGTGATGTATCAAGTTTATTGATATGGGGATATGGGGATATTATCCCCAGGATAAATCCTACTTGGTCATGGTGTATGATCTTTCTGAGGTAATACTGGATTGGATTTGCTAGAATAATATTAAGAATTTTGGCATCTATGTTCATCAAGGATATTGCCCTGTAATTTTCTTTCATTGTGTTGTTTTTATCTGGTTTTGGTATTAGGTGATGCTGGCTTCATAGAATAAGCTTGGAAGTGTTCCTTCCTCTTGAATATTTTTGTATAGTCTAAGGAGGATAGGTTTTAGGTCTTCTTTGAATGTTTGGTAAAACTTCCCTGTGAAGCTATCTGGCCCCAGGGTTTTGTTTGCTGGAAGCGTTTTGATGACTGCTTCAACTTACCAGCCTATTGAGATTTTTAGATTCTTCCTGATTGAGTTTTGGAAGGTTGTATTTTTCTAGGAATATGTCTATTTCCTCTAGGTTTTCTAGTTTGTTAGAATAGAGTTGTTAATAGATTTTTTTAAAAATCCTTTGTATTTCTGTGGGGTCTGTTGTTATTTCACCTCTTTTGTTTCTGATTTTATTTATTTGGGTCCTCTCTCTTTGCTTCTTGGTGAGCCTGGCTAGAGGTTCATCAATCTTGTTTATCCTTGCAAAGAACCAGCTCTTGGTTTCTTTGATCCTTTTTTTTTTGTCTCTATGTCATTTATTTCTGCTCTGACCTTTATTACCTCCTTCCTTCTGCTCACTCTGGGCTTTTCTTGTTACTTTCCGTCTAATTCTTCAAGTTCTAGAGCAGGGGTCCTCAAATTATGGCCCGTGGGCCACATGTAAATACAAATATTGTATTTGTTCCTGTTTTTTTTTTTTGTTTTTTTACTTCGAAATAAGATATGTGCAGTGTGCATAGGTATTTGTTCATAGTTTGTTTTTTTTAAACTATAGTCCGGCTCTCCAACGGTCTAAGGGACAGTGAACTGGCCCCCTGTTGAAAAAGTTTGAGGACCCCTGTTCTAGAGTGAGATGATTTATTAACATTTTTTCTTGTTTTTTGAGGTAGACCTTAGAGCTATAAACTTCCCCCTCAGGAGTGCTTTCACTGTGTCCCACAGATTTTGGACTGTTGTGTCTTCATTGTCATTCGTTTTCAGGATGTTTTTAATTTTTTCTTTGATCGCTTTGATAACCTAATCATTGTTTAATAGCATGCTATTCAGCATCCAATTGTTTGAATTTTTTGGATTGTTTTTATTTTAGTTGATTTCTAATATTATGTCATTGTGGTCTGAGAAGATGCTGGATATTATTTCAATCTTCTTGAATTTGGAGAGACTTTGCCTGTGAGCCAATATGTGGTCTATCTTTGAAATTGTCCCATGTGCATTTGGGAAGAACTTATATTCTGTGGCTTTGGGGTGAAATGTTCTGAAGATGTCAACTAAGTCCATCTGATGTAGTGACTCATTTAGGATTGCTGTTTCTTTGCTGATTTTTTTTTGTCTAGAGGATTTATTTAGTGATGTCAGTGGGGTATTAAAGTCCCCTACTCTGATTGTATTGTTGTGGATCTCTCCCTTGATATCTTACAGGAGATTTTTTATGTATTTGGGTGATCCTGGACTGGTGCATATATGTTTACCAGGGATGTATCCTCTTGCTGTACCAATCCATTTAGTATTGTGAACTGGCCTTCCTTATCTCTTGTTATGGCCTTCACTTTGAGGTCTATTTTGTCAGATATAAGTATTGCTACACCAGCTTTTTTTAATTTCTATTTGCCTGAAACATATTTTTCCATTTCTCCACTTTCAGTCTGTGTGATTCGCTTGTTCTGAGGTAGGTCTCTTGTAGACAGCATATATATGGGTCATGTTTTTTTTATCCATTCAGATACTTGATGTCTTTTGATTGGAACATTTGGTCCATTTACATTTAAAGTTATTATTGATAGGTACTTGTTTGTAGCCATTTTTACTTTTTATGCATGTGTTCCTTCTTCCTTTTTCATTTCTTCTTTTTACACTAATCCCGTGGTCGGCAAACTGCGGCTTGCGAGCCACATGCGGCTCTTTGGCCCCTTGAGTGTGGCTCTTCCTAAGCCTTAGGAGTACCCTAATTAACTTAATAACAATGTACCTACCTATATAGTTTAAGTTTAAAAAATTTTACTCTCAAAAGAAATTTCTATCGTTGTACTGTTGATATTTGACTCTGTTGACTAATGAGTTTGCCGACCACTGCACTAGTCCCTTTAGCATTTCTTGCATTGCTCACTTGGTAATGCTAAACTCTCTTAGCCTTTTTTTTAATGTCTGTGAAGCTCCTTATTTCTCCTTCAATTTTGAATGATAGCCTTGCTGTGTGTGAGTGTGTTGCTTTTCAGATGGGAGCGGGCAACTCATGCAGCTGCTGCTCCTCAGACAGGGGCAGGCTGTTCGCAGGGCTGCTGATCCTGGGATGGGGGTGGGATGCTCACAGGGCTGCTGCTCCTCAGATGGGGTTGGGCTGCTCAAGCTGTTGCTGCTCCTTGGAACGGTGCAGGCTGTGTGCTGCTGTTGCTCTTGGATGGGGACTGGGTGCTACTGAGGCTGCTAATCCTCAGGCAGGGGCTGGTTGCGTGGGGCTGCTGCTCCTTCGAAGGGTGCAGGTCACATGAGGCTGCTGCTTCTCCTACAGGGGCAGGCTGCTCACGTGGCTCATGGTCATAGTGCCCTGGGCTAAAGCGTTGTGCCGGCCAGTGGGGAGTAAACTTTGGAACTCTCAAGAGCCCTTGCCCAGAGTGGCTGGAGTCTCAGTGACCATGAGACTGAAGCCAAGGCAGCAGGTCCCTGGCAGGGGTGGCTGTAGAGAGCCAGCTGTTTTCTGAGGGCACCCTCGGTGGAGTTGAGTCTGGGCTCCCAGTCACAGTATCTCTCCCCTTCAAAAAGGCATGGCTTCTGCAGAAGATCAGGCTGCTCCAGGACTGTTTGCTTGCAATTGCAGCAGAGGCTGCCTGGTTAGGCAAGCCCTGTCAGCCTGCCCCCGATGTTCCTGCAGGATCTAACTGTGACACACACACACGCACACACACACACACACACACACACACACACACACACACACCATACTTCCACACACTCCTCTTATTCCCTCACTCATGCTCTCTCCCTCACTGCTGCCTTCTTCCTCCCTCTATTTCTATAGTTGGGTCTGGAGTGTTATTGACTCATTCTTGGATGGAGTCTCCTCTCCGGATGTCTGGTTATGTGGTTCGCTCTCTAGCACATTGGGCAAACAGGATAAAATTCACTTAGACAAGACACGACACAAAGGGAATAAAACACGAAGGTACTCATGACACCGATCACTCCAATATAAGTGACCACAAGAGAAAAGAGAATTAGGGGAGAGAAAGAGAGCACAAATTATATCAAAGAGATAAAATATGAGAGAAAAGAAAAAGAAGAAAAAGGAAGAAAAACGAAAAAAAATGGAATAAACGCCAGAGAACAAACAGATAAACCACTTCATACAAGCACCAAATACCTAGTAAAGTGGGTGGGGGCAGAATTTTATATACAGAAAGTAAGGTTAAGAAATTGGATGAATATGGGGAAGACCTCAGTTCAGTATAGAGGAAGTGGAAAGAGGATGAGTGGATAAGAAGAAAGAGAAAGAGAAGAAAAAATAATAATGAAATAAACAAAAAATTTAAAAAATAGGATAAAATAAAAAAAATTGGAATGATGAAAAATAATGCAAAATAAATAGAAAATAAAGAAACCAGCAAAAAATAAAATAAATAAAAAACAAAAAAGAGATAACAAAATAATAATAAAATAAAATAAAATAAAAATGAGGGCTGGTTTAAGATCCCACTCTTCTGTACTGTCTGCAATTTCTCAGTTTCCTGTTGCTGGGACTGAAGGCCTCTCTTTAGGCTAGTCCATGTGGGCTCTCAGGGACTATTCAGATTTTTTTGTATCCTTTGTACCACTCAGTGTGTAGTCTGTATTGGTTGCCTGGAGACTGCAGGGAGGGGTATCTCTTCAGGATAAAATGGCTGCCTAGATCTTGCACATCAGGTATGACTCAGCACCAGACTCAGACACTACTCCCAGACCCTCTCATCTCCCCAGCCTCTCCCCAGACTCCACAAATCCTCACCTCCACCTGTACCTCAGCCATGGGTGAGTATCTGTATTTGAAAGGTCCTATGAACTATGTTAAGTGAACAAAAGCAAAGACCAAAAAGAGGGAAAATAGCTGTACCACTGTGAGCCCTTCTCCCCCTGGCACAGTGTGGCCTGGGCAGCCATTCAGGCTGCTCCCTCTGGGCTCAGTCTCTCTTAGCTGCGGACCCATATCTAGAACCCCCTGCCACCAGCAGTCTTGTGGACCTAATTTCCACAGTCAGGCACTATGTCTGTCCCAAGGGACATGGCTTTGGTGCCATAAGGTTTCCCTCTGACCCTCTGGGCTCAGAGGTCTTGCAGTTCTCTCCAGCCCAGATCCCTGATTTTACCATTCTCCAGGTGTCCTCTGCCCTTCCCAGTTGCAAATTGTCTCACCATCTGTATGTACTTTGCCAATTTGGGGTGGATGTTATTTGATTTTGTTGTTCATTCTATCTGCTCCAGGACAAGGCTCGGGACATGTCCGTCTATTCCGCCACCATTTTGTCTCTTCTCTTTGGAAGGGCTATTTCTTTAAAGCAGGTATCCAAATGAAAAGATTCTCATTATCACTAGACATTAGGGAAATGAAAATAAAGACCATAATGAAATACCACTTGACACCCACTAGGATGGTACTACCACTACTGCTACTACTACTAATAATAAAAGTTACATGTGTTTGCAAGGATGTTGGTAAATTGGAACCCATATTCACTGCTAATGGGAATGTAAAATGTTGAAGCTGATTTGTAAAATACTTTGATCCTTAAATAGCTAAATATGACAGTTCACTCATAGGTATATAGGTATAGGTTTATAACAGTTTCATTTCTAGATATATATCCAAGATAACTAAAGCAAATGTCTAATAGAAAACTTGTGCATGTTTATAGCAGCTTTATTGATATTAGCCAAAAAGTAGAAATAACTCCAATGTCCATCAACTGATACATAGATAAAATGTGATAGATCCATATGATGAAAAATTACTCATTCATAAAAAAAGAATGAAGTCCTGATGCTACAACATGGATGGACCTTCCTTAGTGAAGGAAGCCAGTCATGAATGGCCACATATATTGTGATTTCATTTATATGGAACTAGAGGCCTGGTGCAGAAATTTATATACTCGGGGGTCGGGGGGAGGGGGCAGCGGTGGTCCCTCAGTCCAGCCTGCACCCTCTCACAGTCCAGGATCCCTCAAGGGATGCCAGATATCCTTAGCGCTTCGCTTGTCAGCAGTGAGCCTGACTTCTGACTATGTGGTGCTCCCCCTGTGGGAGCGCACTGACCACCAGGGGGCAGCTCCTGCATTGAGCATATGCCCCCCGGTGGTCAGTGTGTGTCATAGCAACAGGTCGTTCCACTATTTGGTCAATTTGCATATTAACTTTTTATTATATAGGATGCCCAAAATATGCCAGTCCATTGTAAAACAAAGAAGATAAGTTTCCCAGGGGCGTTGGGGAGGGGAACATGAGAGTGACTGCTAATGGGTATGGGATTTTGTTTTAGGATGAAGAAAACGTTCTAGAATTAGGTAATGGTGATTCATGCACAGTTCTATAAATATGCTAAAAAACATTAAATGATATACTTTAGATAGGTGAACTACACTGTATGTAAACTATATCTCAATAATGCTGTTAAAAAAAAACAAACAAAACAAAATATGTCCCTACCATTTTTACCTCTATGCATTGCTCTCACTTAAGTGTTTTTTTTTTCAAATTACATTTTAATAACTGTGTGCCTATAATTGATTCAAGATACAGGGTGGCTGTCTGCTCCTTCTTTTGCCCCTGACCCATAGAAGAATTCAGTTGCCACCTTTTAAATGAGTGTGAAGACTTTGGTAAAGACTATAAGCTGTAGCAAATACAGAATGTGGAAATTTTGTTATTTATATGCACATCTGAAAGAGAGTTGTTCCATGATTTTAGGGACTCATTGAAGAAAATATGCTTAATTACATTAGTATAAATGATCATTAAAATATCTTATATTAAAACTCAGAATTTGGGTTTACATTTTTATAAAAATACACTTATTTTCCTTTCAAATTCCAAATAGTACCTTTTAGCTTTTAGCCTCCACCACTAGTTTTTCAAGGAATAAAAATGGAGTTTCAATATATAAATACATTTGATTCTAACACTGGTGTGTAAATGGAATTAGTGTAAATCAATCGGGATTTCTGAAAATCTACAACTGGTTGTTAATTGTCAGTCTTTAACTTGGCCTTATGTGACACAATGACAGAGTAATCAAATTGATCAAGCTACTAATTGTTGCTAGTTTCTTCTCAATTGCAAAACTTTAGACAAGTTACTATGGCTCATTATACTTCATGTTCCTCATCTGTCATCTCTACCATGCAGTCTTGTGGAAGTGATAAATTATGATAATTCATATGAAAGCACCTAAAACATGCACTGCACATAGTAAGTGATGATGATGATGATGATGATGATGATGATGGTAATCATGGTGACTTATTTTGTTACTTAATGCATACTGCATGCCAGGCAGTGTGTAGAACACGTAACATTGATTAGCTCATGTAATTCACACAAAAACCAGGAAGGTAAATATAGTGAATATCCCCACTTCAAAGATGGGAAGCCATAGTTGCTCAACAAGTATGGCAATACTAGTAGGTATCACAGTACTGGTGTTTGATAAATGTTAAGTAAAATTACCTTCCCTCCTTTCCATAAATATTTTTTCTTTTTTTAAAAATGTGTACTTAATGTTAAAAGTACTATAGATGTTTCCTTTTCCCCTATTGACACCCTCCTCCCCATAATCAGCCTCCCAAGCCTTTGCCATACTATTGTCTGTGTCCATGGGCTGTGCATATATGCATATAAGTTCCCCAGTTAATTTATCCACCCCCACACCCCACCCACAGCTTCCCTCAGAAATTCATCATCTGTTCATGGTTCTATGTCTCTGGATGTATTTTGTTCATCCATTCATTTTGTTCATTAGATTCCACATATGGGTGAGATCATGTGATACTTACCTTTCTCTGACTGGCTTATTTCCCTTAGCATATTAGTCTCCAGGTCCATCCATGCTGTTGCAAATGGTAAGAGTTCTTTCTTTTTTACAGCTGTGTAGTATTCCATTATGTAACTAGAAGACAGTTTTTTATCCACTCATCTACTAACGGGCACTTGGGCTGTTTCCAAATCTTAACTATTGTAAATTGTGCTGCTATGAACGTAAGGGTGCTAATATTATTTCTGATTGGTGTTTCAGGTTTCTTAGGATATATTCCTAGAAGTGGGATCACTGGGTCAAATGGGAGTTCCATATTTAATTTTTCAAGGAAACTGCATTCTGTTTTCCACAGTAGCTGCACCAGTCTGCATTTCCTCAGAAGTGTACTAGTGTTCACTTTTCTCCACATCCTCGCCAACACTTGTTGTTTGCTGATTTGTTGATGATAGCCTTTCTGAAAGGTGTGAGGTTATTTTGCATATCTCAGAAGATTAGTGACTTTGAGAATTTTTTCATATGTCTCTTGGCCATCTGTATGCCTCCTTTGGAGAAATGTCTGTTAGGGCCTTTGCTTATCTTTGAAAATTGGTTTATCAGCTTCCTATTGTTAAGTTGTATGACTTCCATATATATTTTGGAAATTAACCCCTTATCAGATGCATCATTGGGAAATACGTTCTCCCATACAGTTTGTCTTCTTTCTGTTAAGTTGTATGAGTACCTTTTATATTTTTGAAATCAACCACTTATAAGATATATCATTGACAAATATGTTCTTTTGTACAGTGGGCTCCCTTTTCATTTGGTTGATGGTTTATTTTTGTGTGCAGAAGCTTTTTATTTTAATGTAGTTCCATTTATTTATTTTCCTTTGCCGTAGAAGATATACTGGTAAGCATATTGCTGAGACATGTCAGATTTTGCTACCTATGGTTTCTTCTAAGATTTTTATGGTTTCACTACGTGCATTTCAGTCTTTTTTTCCATTTTGAGTTTATTCCTGTGTATGGTGTAAGTGGATGGTATAGTTGCATTTCTTTGCATGTATTGGTCCATTTTTCTTAACACAATTCATTGAAGAGAATACCTTTACTCCATAGTATGTTGTTCTCTACTTTATCAAATCTTAATTGAGTATAGTGGCTTGAGTCAATTTCTGGTGTCTCCATTCTGTTCCATTGATCTCTATGCCTATTCTTGTGCCAGTGCCAGGCTGTTTGGATTACAGTGGCTTTGTAGTATCATTTGATATCTGGTATTGTGACCCCTCCAGCATTGTTCTTCTTTCTCCAAATTTCTGTGACTATTCAGGATCTTTTTTAGTTCCATATACATTTTTGGAGTGTTTGTTCTATATCTATGAAATACGCCATTGGTATTTTAATAGAGATTACATTGAATCTACAGATTGCTTTGGCTAATATGGACATTTTGATGATGCTGATTCTACCAACTCATCAACAAGGTATATTCTTCCACTTCTTTATATCTTCCTCTAACTCTTTTTTCAATGTTCTACAGTTTTTCAAGTACAGGTCTTTTACCTCCTTGGTTAAGTTTATTCCTAAGTATCCTAATTATTTTGTTGCAATGTTAATGGAATTATTTTAGTTTCTTTTTCTGAGAGTTCATTATGGTTTATAAAAAAACCATGGATTTCTGGATGTTAATTTTATATCCTGCTATGTTGGTGAATTAATTTACTAAATCTGGTAGTGTTTTGGTGGAGTCTTAGGGGTTTTTTTGTACAATATCTTGTCATCTGTGAATAATGACAATTTTACTTCCTCCTTTTCAATTTGGATGTCTTTTATGTTTTTTCCTTATCTAATCACTGTCGCTAGAGCTTTCAGTACTATGGTGAAACAGAGTAGTGAAAGCAGGCATCCCTGCCTTGTTCTTATTTTTAGAGGAACTGGTTTTAGTTTTTGCCCATTGAATATGATGTTGGCTGTAGATTTGTCATATATGACCTTTATTATGTTGAGATGTCATCCCTCTATTCCCACTTTGATGAGTATTTTTATCAAAAAAGTGTGCTGGATTTTGTCAAATGCTTATTGTGCATCAATTGACACTGTAATGTGATTTTTGTCTTCCAAATTTTTATGTGATGTGTCACATTTTTTGATTTGAAAATATTGTACCAGCCCTGCATCCTAAGAATAAATTGAAGTTGGTTTTGGTGGATGATCTTTTTAATGTATTGCTGGATCTGATTTGCTAATATTTTGTCATCTATATTCATCAGGGATATTGGCCTGTAATTCTCTTTCATTGCAGTGTCATTGTCTGGTTTCAGAATTACACTAGTGCTGGCCTAGTTAAAAGATCTTGGAAGTGCTTCTTCCTCTTGGATTTTTTGGGAATATTTTGAAGAGGAAATTTGTTAGTTCTTCTTTGAATGTTTGGGAAAACTCTCCTCTGAAGCCATCAGAGAAGGGCTTTTATTTGCTGGGAGTTTATTATTGTTATTATTATTATTTCTTCAATTTCATCAATTGTTATTAGTCTATTCAGGTTTTCTGATTCTTCCTGATTAAGTTTTGAAAGATTGTATTTTTCTAGAAATATGTTCATTTCCTCAAGGTTTTTCTGTGTGTTGGAATATAGTTGCTCATAATATTTTTTCACATTCCTTTGAATTTCTGTGGGTTCAGTTATTACTTCCCCTCTTTTGTCTCTGATTTTGTTTATTTAGATCTTCTGTTTCTTGATGAATCTAGCTAAAGTTTCATCAATCTTGGTTATCTTTTTAAGGAGCCAGCTCTTGATTTTCTTGATGATTTGTATTTTTTTAAATGTCTATGTCATTTATTTCTGCTCTATTTTTTATTTAATTACTTCTAATTAGTCTGGGCTGTTACTGTTATTCTATTTCTAATTCTTTAAGTTGTAGGGTTAGATAGTTTACTAGAAGTTTTTCTTATTTTCTGAGGTACTCCTATAGTGCTATGAACTTCCCTCTCAGAAATGCTGTTGCTATGTCCTAAAGATTTTGTTGCTTGGTGTTCATCCAGAAAGTTGTTTGTTTCTTCCTTGATCTCTTTTGTGACCCATTCATTGTTTAATTACATGCTATTTAGCCTCCATGTGTTTGAATGTTGTATTTTAGTTGATTTCACATTTCATGATATTGTGATCTGAGAAGATGCTTGATATAATTACAGTCTCCTGAACTTGTAGAGGCTTGTTTTTTGTTTTGTTTGTCTTTTTTTACTTTATGTGGTATATCTTTGGGAATGATCCATGTGGACTTGCAAAGAATGTATATTCTGTAGCTTTGGGGTGAAATGTTTTTTAAATGTCAATTTCATCAGATCTAATGTGTCATGTAGGATTGCTATTTTCTTCTTGATTTTCTGTCCATAATGTATACCCAGTGATGTCAGTGGAATGTCAAAGTCCCCTACTATGATTGTATTGCTGTCCAGCTTTCTCTTAAAATGCTCCAGAAGTTTTTTGTGTGTTTTTTTCTCTATATTTGGGTGTTCCTATATTGGGTGCATATAAGTTTATCAGAGTTATATCCTCTTGTATTGATTTATTCAGTATTATGAAGTGGCCTTCCTTGTCTCTTGTTATGGCCTTCACTGGGGTCTATTTTGTCAGATACGAGTATTGCTATGCCAGCATTTTTTTCATTTCCAATTACCTGGAAAATTTCCCCATCCCTTTACTTTCATTCTGTGTGGGTCTTTTGTTCTGAGGTGGGTCTCTTGTAGACAGCATATCGATGTGTCATGTTTTCTTATCTATTCATCTACCCTATGTCATTGTTTGGAAATTTTAAGTCATTTACACTTAAGGTTATTATTAGCTAGAGGTCCGGTGCACAAAAATTTGTGCATTCGGGGGTGGGGGGGTGGTCCCCTAATCCCAGCCTGTGCCCTCTCGTAGCCTGGGACCCCTTGGGGGATGTCCACTTGCTGGATTAGGCCCTCTCCCTTGCAGTCAGACATCCCTATGGCATCCTGGGAGCCCTCGGGGGATTTCCACTTGCCAGCGGGGAGCAGGCCTAAGCTGCAGTCGGACATCCTTAGTGCTGTTGAGAAGGCGGGAAAGGCTCCCACTACAACCGCTGTACTGGCAGCAGTCAGCCTTGCTTGTGGGCTGAGCAGAACACCCCCTGTGGGAGCACGCTGACCACCAGGGGGCAGCTAATGCATTGAGTATCTGCCCCCTGATGTTCAGTATGTGTCATAGTAACCAGTCATTCCGAGTCGTTCTGCTGTTAGGGTCAATTTGCATATTACCCTTTTATTATATATGATAGAGGCCTGGTGCATGGGTCGGGGCTGGCTGGTTTACCCTGAAGGGTGTCCCGGATCAGAGTGGGTGTCCCGCTGGAGTGCCTGGCCAGCCTGGGTGAGTGGCTAATGGCTGTTTGCAGTCTGGCCAAGCCCTCCAGCAAGGACCCTCACCCTATGAGGGTTTGACTAGCTTGGGTGAGGGGCTGATGGCTGTTTACAGGCTGTCACAGCCCCTTCAAGGTGGGGGTCCCCGCTGGGGTGCCTGGCCAGCTTGGGTGAGTGGCTGATGGCTGTTTGCAAGCTGGCTATAGCCCCTTCAGGGTGGGCGTCCCTGCTGGGGTGCCTGGCCAGCCTGGGTGAGTGGCTGATTGCTGTTTCCAGGCTGGCCAAGCCCCCCAGTGGGGACCTTCACCCCATGAGGGTGTGACCATCTTGGGTGAGGGGCTGATGGCTGTTTGCAGGCTTGCCATGGCCCCCAGCCACCGAAGCTCCCAGTGGAGGCTGGCTGGAAGCAGGTATCTGGGATTCATTTAGCTTCTACAATTGAAACCTTTTTGCCTTTAGCAGAGGCCACTGCCAGCCAGGGCAGGCAGGAAACTTGGCTTCCTCCATCGCCAGGGCAACCAAGCCTCCTGCTTGCTCCATCTCCGTGGCTGCCGGCCGTCATCTTGGTTGGGTTAATTTGGGTATAGTCACTCTGATTGACTGGTGGGCGTGGCTTGGGGCATAGTGAAGGTATGGTCAATTTGCATGTTTCTCTTTTATTAGATTAGATAGGTACTTATTTGTTGCTATTCTTATTCCTTATGCCTCTGTTCTTCTCTTTCTGTCTATTTTTTCTTCTTACAACAGTCCTTTTAGCATTTCTTGCAGTTATGGTTTGCTGATAATAAACTCTTTTAGCATTTTGTTGTCTGTGAAGTTCTTTATTTCACCTTTTATTTTGAATGATAACTTTGCTGGATGGAGTGGTCTTTAGTCCAGTCCCTTCCTTTTAATTACTTTGTATAGTTCACACCACCCTTTTCTTGCCTGAAATGTTTCTATTTAGAAATAAGCTGACAGTCCAATTGGAGCTCCCTTGAAGGTAACTTTCTCTTTCTCTCTTGCATCCTTTAAGATTCTTTATCTTTAATGTTTGCTATTATAAGTATGATGTTCCTAAGCATGGGTCTTTCAGGGTCCATCTGGATTGAGACTCTCTGTATTTCCTGAACTTTAATGACTTTTCCCATCATCAGGTCAGGGAAGTTTTCTGCCATTGTTTATTCAAACAGGCTCACTATTCCTTGCTTGGATTTTTATCCTTCTGGCACCCTTATGATGCAAATTTTGTTGTTTCATGTTGTCCGAAAGCTGTATTAGACTCTTCTGCTTTTTATTTTTTTTCCCATTTGCTGCTCTGAAGGTTTTCTTCTTCTGCCTTATCTTCTGATTCACTGATTCATTCCTCAGCTTCCTCTAGTCCAGGGGTGGGCAAACTTTTTGACTCGAGGGCCACAATGGGTTCTTAAACTGGACCGGAGGGCTGGAACAAAAGCATGGATGGAGTGTGGTGTGAACTAATATAAATTCAAAGTAAACATCATTACATAAAAGGGTACGGTCTTTTTTTTTTTTTTTTTTTTTTTTAGTTTTATTCATTTCAAATGGGCCGGATCCAGCCTGTGGGCCGTAGTTTGCCCTCTGTAGTTTGCCCTCGTCTATTGTTGAATCCTTCCAGGGTGTTCTTTATTTAAGCTATGTCATTCTTCATTTCTGCTTGATTCTTGTTTATTGTTCCAACCTGCTTTTTGTTTTAGCTCTCATGAAGTCCATTATAGTTCTCATTATGTTGTTTGTAGTTCTCACTGGGTTACTTGGGCACACTTATTTCTGTTACTTTCAATTCTTTTTCTGATATATAGTTTACCTCCATTTCATTTAGTTCATAGCTGGCAATTCTTACTTTTCTTTCTTTTGTGGGTTGTTTCTTTGTCTCACATGTTTTGCTGTCCCTTTGTATTGGTCTCTGTGTAGTAGATCATACTGTTATGCCTCCCAGATTTTGTGGGGTGGTCTTATGCAGTAGGTGTTTGTGGTACTCAGTGTTGCTGTATCTCAAATCTCCTGAGCTGGGTGCACTAGGAATGTCCCCTTATTTTAGTTATTTGGGTTTTCCTGTTGTAATTGTGTCTTTCTGTTGTTTTCCTGTTCATGGATGGAATCTCCTCTCAGACTGGCTATGTCACTCAACCCCAAACATGTCATGCAAGCAGTTGTAGAAGTGCTGACAGAACATAACAAAAGACAACAAAACATGAAATGAAAAACCAAAACATACACAGGACCCCTACAGAAATAACAATACAACCACCAGAGAAAAGAGAGAAAGAATGGTAGGAGGAAAAAAAAATATGAGGAAAAAAAATACAAACAAAAAAAGGTGAGGGTAAAAAGGACTATGTATGGGCAGAGATGAAATAAAGAACATAAGACTAAAGAATTAGGGGAATGAGGGAAGGAAAACAGTTTAAAATAAAGGAGGAGGGGAAAATTTGAAAAGGAAAATAGAGAAGAAATCAGACCCAAAATGAGAAAAGGAAAAATATGAGTAAGCAGGAGAAAAGGGAAAGAAACAAATTGAGTTGAAAAAAGCCAGAGGAAGGTTAGATATATGAATGAAACAACAAAGACTAAGGTAATAACAAATCAATAAACAGATAAAGAATATAAGGAAAGAATAGAAAAAAGAAGTGTCATTCATTTCAGTAGAGTTTACTTCCCCATAGATCCTCCCTTTGGATCCTGCTCTTCTGATGACTGTGGCTGACTGTTTTGTCTGTCACTTCTGGGATTCCTGGGAGGTACTTTAGTGCTAACCACTGTCAAAAACTGTCCTCCTTTGGCTTTTAGCAACCTTCTTGGAGCTTTAGGCAATCCACAGTTTTTGTCTGTTCCCACAGGACTTGGCTGCAATAAGGAGGTGACAATCTTCCCTCTAAAGCAGGTTTGTTAGTAGCCTGGGGCCCATGGCTGGGTCAGTGAACTTCTTCATGTCCCCTGGCCTCTGCTCATCTTCACCTTCCAGCCAGCTATCAATTATAATCACTCAAAGTCTGTTTCTGAAAGGGATTTAGGCTGAATCCAGAGTCTAGACCTCTGGGTCTCCATGAGGGGAAGATACTGTTCAGATTACAGGGAAAGTGGTGGGTGTAATTCCCTGTCCCAGAGCTAGTCCTCTGCTAGTGTCCCAGAATGTTACTCTGTGCCCAGCTGGGCAGAGATCCTTCTATGCATTCCAATTGGATCAGATGGAAACTTGGAATTTCTATCAGTTATCTCATGCAGGCAAAGCACCAATCAGGTTACTCTGGATAGTGGGGTAGATGGCCCCACCCCAAATCCATTCACTGATCCTTCTTGAGACTGTTCAAACCCCTAGGCTTGGTCTCTGCTCTTGTCTCCTCTGAAAAAGTCAAAATGTAGCATGTGGTGGGCAGGGCTCCTGAGGATGTGGCGGGCTGTGTCACCTAGGGAGTTTTTTTGTTTGTTTGTTTTTTTGTTTGTTTGTTTTGTTTTGCTTTGTTTCCTTTTTCCTGAGCTGTGGCATCTGGGAACACTGGCTCTTCCCAGGAAAAATAGCTATTTCATTTTGGGGGTATGATCAAATGCAGGACTCCCAGCTGCTGTCCCTCCACTTCTCCCCACAATGCTTCCCACCTCATCCTCTCCTTAGACACCTGGAATCCCCACTGCCCTCTCTGCATCAAAGTCTCAGGTGAGTAACTGCAAAGAAAAATCCTGTGCTTTGGGTTCAAAAAATAAATAATTAAAAATAAAAAGCAGAAACTGAGGCTTTTTCTCTGACTGGCTTCCGGTCCATCAGCTCTAGACTTCCCAGCAGCCAACAGCCCTCCACCCTTCACTTCTGGATGTTACATGGGCTGCTCATTTCAGCTCTGGTGCTCCAGGATGTGGAGCCTAGTCTCAGTTCCAGACCTCTATCTTCTGAGGGCACAGACCCTCCTGTACCTGAGAGTTCCCTCCTCACTCCCAGCCTTCCACCCATGGCAGCTGGGTCAGCCCCTCTCGTGACCTTATGCTTCCCACCAGTCGCAGGTGTTTTCTGTCCTTCCTTGATATGTCTTTTCCTCAGCTGGACCTCAGTTGGCAATTCTGGGTGTATGTTTACCACTTTAGTATTATTTCCAGTCTGGCCCTGGGAGAAAGTGCAAGAAATGTCTGCCTATTTGGCTGCCATGTTCTCTCCTCCCTGGGTATTTTTTCCTCTTTCCATCCAAGTCAGTTGTAGATGTTCTGGGACCACTCTGCTTTTAATCGCGTATGACACAAACATCTAGGCAAATTGTGACTAGGACATTTAATTAAAGTGAAGCACAGGGCCCCAGGCAGCCCAATATTACTTAGTCTCATGAAAGGTACCCAGACCACTCTAATCCTCATTTAACAGAATATAGTTCTTTTCAGCTTTGAAAATGTGTAGAAAGCACGAACAACTACATTTCAGATCCACTATTTCCTCATTGCCTCAGAAGAACAGAGAACAAAGAGCAGCTTTTTAGGGCTGAGAGAAAAAAAATCATATCACAGTCCACTCTTCTTAGAGTGGACATTGTGATCTTCCCTTCTCCTCCCCCTCAGATGCCAGCTCCTACCTATCTCTTTGCCATGATGCTTTGTTTCTAGGAGAAAGCAGCTAAAGTTTGCTTCTTGTAGGAAGTTAAGGGTAGTTTAGCTCCTTTTGCCATGAACACACTGTACCAGCTTTCTGCAGGGTGTGTTAGTTTGTTTTCTCATTGGTTCATTCATTCATCATTCATTTGTTCATCCATATATCCAATAAATATTTAGCAAACACTAATAGAATCATACTATGTGCTAGGAGCTGGGGATAAAAAAGTGAACAAATCAGAGTCCCTGCTACTCTCAAGGAACAGATAGAGATAAATAAGTGAACTATCAAACACCCTGGTCCTATTTTGAAGGCTAAGTGTTTGGTGATCCTGATCTCCTAATCACAGAATATTTAGCCTACATCTAATCTTCCTTCAGAGATAGGGCATTATTGAACCAAATACTTAATAATCAGTCATTTGTAGACTAAATCATGGAATCCCAGAAAACTAGTGTCTGGAGTGAGGCAACGTAATGAAATGAGCATGGACCATATAGTTCTCTCCCTACTTTTGCTCACCTGGAGAATGGAGTAAATGAAAGTTTCTGTATGGTAAGGGTGTTGAGGAGATAAATAAGATACTTCTCAATCAATCTATATCCCCTTACTCTCCTGTACATATCAGTATCTAAAATTATTTTTGACTCTTTATTTGTTTATTTAATGCACCTTCCTCAAATGTAAGCCTCCATAAGGCAATCATTTTCTTTGTATAACTTGTACATTATTGTACCCCTAGTCTAGTCTAGTCTAATGGTGCTTAGTTTATGATAGGTACTGGATACATATTTTTATTAACATAATGGATGATAATGAATGTGAAGGTATTTTTAAATTTGTGAAATTTTGTATATATAATACTTGTTAAATTAATATCTGTAATAAAAAACCCTTGTTTTATAGATATCAGAAGGCAGTTTGGTATATTAGAAAGGGTGCTGGATTAGGAATTAAAACTAGAGTTCAAATTACAGCCTTGCTACTTGCTAGCTGTTCCACTTTATACAAGTTACTTAACCTTCCCAAACTTCCTCTGACTCATCTGTTTGCCTCACAAAATAGTTATGCAGATCCAGGAGATAAATGCATGTGAATATGCTTTTTATGCTTTGCAAATAAATGTTTTATAAGATGAGAAAACTGAAGGTCATGAAAAAAGGTGACTGGTCAGTAGCAATTACTCTCCATTTCTACTGAGGACAGAGGAAAAAAGTAATCTGAAGAATGTTGGATAGATATGAGGAAACAATTTGTGACCAGGATGTGAGATGTACTGACAAATGGATATTGTGAAAACTTTTGTTTAGCAGTGTCCCAATTAGAACTCATAAGTTGCTCAGGGTTCATCTTGGCCTTCAGATTAAGATGCTATTTGAATAGCAACATGACAGTTTTCTAACTTTGTTCTTTGGCTTAACAGCAAGTGGAGGAGGAAAGAAAGAGGCAGGAGGATTGAACGGGGACTGATCAGGCAGTGGTTGAGCTAGACACTGGAAATTAATCAATGAAGGACATGAAAAATGGAAACCAGATACACAGATGGATTATTTATCATATAAAACATAGGTGCTCTGAAAAAAGATTTTGTAAGTTGGGGCTATGATCATGTTCTATCTAGGGGACACAGGGTCAGAAAAGGCTTCATGGACTAGGTCAGTGATGGCGAACCTTTTGAGCGCGGCGTGTCAGCATTTTGAAAAACCCTAACTTAACTCTGGTGCCGTGTCACATATAGAAATTTTTTGATATTTACAACCATAGTAAAACAAAGACTTATATTTTTGATATTTATTTTATATATTTAAATGCCATTTAACAGAAAAATCAACCAAAAAAAATGAGTTCACATGTCACCTGTGACACACATGTCATAGGTTCGCCATCACTGGACTAGATAATGGTCTATTGGGCTGAGAACTGAATTATGAGATGTTGTGGTAAGGGAGACAAATGTTTGGGGCAGGGTGAAGTCATTCCAGTTGGAGGGACTAGCAGTGTAAGCAAAGACACGGGGGTGTGAAATAGCAGGGTTAGACTGCAGAAATGAAACAGGGTGGTACCCCTGGAAGGGGATAGCAAAAATATTGTGGAAATTGTGAGATAAGGAGCTAGAAATAGGCCTTGAATGTCAGGCTACGGCTTTGAATTTGTATCCTTTAGGTCATGTGGTTTTCAGTTCCTTTGGTCTCACCTGTTGCTCATATTCTGAAAACACTGGGCTAAGTAGGAGTGGGATCAGTTCTCTGTATTGATAATTAGCTCCTCAGGGGATTCTGATGAATCAGTGAATTAGGCCACTGCTGTAAGCTATGGGAAGTAATTGATAGCTCTTAAGTAAAGGAGTTACACAAGCAGATGTTTTCCATAGGATTGCGCTGGGGTCCTGTGTAATTTATATATTGGTGAGGGCTAAACAGGAAGCAGAACCTTTGAATAAGAAAGTTGCAGTTATTTTAAAGGTAAGGTTATGTGTGTGTTTGGGGGGGGGTGCTGTTTAGGCATTAAAGATGTGGTGATGACAATTGGGATACATTGAGGAAGTTTATTACATTAAGTCCATGAGGACTCATGGTTTTTTGTTTTTGTCATAGGGGACTGCCATCCACTGTGAAAAACTATCATAAACAGTTGATCATAGAGTCAGAGAGACTTCAGTTCAGATGTTGCAACCATCAATTACTGTTTATGAATCGGGAAAATGTGTATTAAAGTTTCTGGACCTCAGTGATATCTTCCATAAAGTTAGGATAATAGTGCATACTTCATTCATTTGTTGTACAGATTTAATGAAGTTAAGGTAAATAGAGTTTATAGTATATTAGTGGGGACATATAGGCTCCCAGTAAATGTTAGTTGTTACTATCTAATCTCATAAAAGAGAAACATGCAAATTGACTGCACCTCTGCTATGCCACAGGCCATGCCCACCAGCCAATCAGAGCAACTATATGCAAATTAACCCAACCAAGATGGCAGCCATCAGCCACGGAGCTGGAGCAAGCAAGAGGTTTAGTTGCCCTAGCGATGGAGGAAGCCAAGCTTCCCGCCTTCCCCTGCTGGCTGTGGCCTCCACTCAAGGCAACAAAGTTTCAATTATAGAGGCTAAATAAATCCCAGATACCTGCTTCCAGCCAGCCTCCACTGGAGCTTGGATGGCTGGGGGCCATGGCCAGCCTCCAAACAGCCATCACCCAGGATGGCCAGGCACCCCAGCAGGACCGCCCCACCCTGAAGGGGGTGTGGCCAGCCTGAAAACAGCCCTCAGCCTCTCACCGAGGCTGGCCAGCAACCACAACAAGACCCCCCCCACCCTGAAGGGGGTGTGACCAGCCTGAAAACACCCATCAGCCCTTCACCCAGGCTGGCCAGGCACTCCAGCGGGACACCCACCCTGATCTGGGACACCCTTCAGGGCAAACCAGCTAGCCCCGACCCATGCACCAGGCCTCTATCCTATCTAATAAAAGAGAAACATGGTAATTGGCATACGACTGCTACCCTTCCCATTGGCTAATCAGGGCGATATGCAAATTAACTGCCAGCCAAGATGGTGGCTGGCAGCCAGGCAGCTTGAAACTAACATGAGGCTTGCTTGCTTCAGTGACAGAGGAAACCAACGTTCCCCGCCTGCCTTGCCGGCCTCTGAGCTTGCAGTTTAAGAAACGTAACAAATATAGAAGCTAAACAAAACCCCAGAAACCTGCTTTCAGCGAGCCCGGGATCTCAGAGCTGGAGTTATACATTGTTTCGATTATAGAACCCAAACAAACCAGATACCTTCTTTCAGCAGCAGAGGCCTCAGAGCTGGAGCCAGAGCTAAAGCTAGCCCAGAATAAAAAAAGAAAAAGAAAAAAAGGAGCAGTTGGGAGCTTCAGTCACCCGCCAGCCTGAAAACAGCCCTCAGCCCCTCACCCAGACTGGCCAGGCACCCCAGTGGGGACCCCCACTCTGAAGGGTGTGTGACCAGCTGCAAACAGCCATCATCCTCTCATTCAGGCTGGCCAGGCACTCCAGTGGGGACCCTCACCCTGATCCAGGACACCCTTCATGGAAAACCAGCCGGCCCCTACCCATGCACCAGGCCTCTATCCTATATAGTAAAAGGGTAATATGCCTCCCAGCACCGGGATCAGCAGAGCCCCAAAGCCTCCTGGCACTGGGATAAGCATGATAGGGGGCGGCGACCAAACCCCCTGATCGCCCTATGGCTCTGTGTGTGACAGGGTGGGGTGCCCCAACCACCACCCCCCATGGGCCCTGCTCTGTGTGTGATGGGGTAGAGCCATAACCTCCCCATCGGCCCTACCCTGAGTGTGACAGTGGCGGCGCCCCAACCCCCTGATCGGCCCTGCTCTGTGGGTGATAGAGGGCGGTGCCCCAACTCCCCAATCGGCCCTACTCTGTGAGTGACAGGGGAGAGCTCCTCAACCCACTGAGCGGCCCTGCTCTGTGCGTGACAGGGGGGAGCTCCCCAACCCCCTGATGGGCCCTGCTCTGTGCATGATGGTATGGAGTCCCAACCCCCCTGATGGGCCCTGCTCTGTGCGTGACAGGGGGCAGCATCCCAACCCCTGATTGGCCCTCCTCTATGTGTGACAGGGGGTGGCGCCGTAACCTCCCCATCGACCCTGTCTTGAGTGTGATGGGGGGGGTGCCCCAACCCCCCAATCGGCCCTACCCTGAGCGTGACTGAGGGTGGCATTGCAACCTCCTGATCCGCCCTGCTGTGTGCATGACAGGGGGTGGTGCCCCAACTCTCCAATCGGCCCTGCTCTGAGCCCGAAAAGGGGCTGTACCTAGGGATTGGGCCTGCCCTCTGCCACCTGGGAGCAGGCCTAAGCCAGCAGGGCATTATCTCCCGAGGGGTCCCAGACTGCAAGAGGGCACAGGCCGGGCTGAGGGACCTCCCTGTCCCCCCGAGTGCACAAATTTTTGTGCACTGGGCCTCTAGTCTTATATAATAAAAGGGTAATATGCAAATTGACTGTAACAGCAGAATGACTTGGAATGACTGGTCACTATGACACACACTGATCACCAGGGGGCAGACACTCAATGCAGGAGCTGCCCTCTGGTGGTCAGTGTGCTCCCACAGGGGGAGCTCTGCTCAGCCACAAGCCAGGCTGCAAGCTGCCAGTACAGCAGTAGTGGTGGGAGCCTCTCCTGCCTCCTCAGCAGCGCTAAGAATGTCCAACTGCAGCTTAGGCCTGCTCCCCGCTGACAAGTGGACATCCCCTGAGGGCTCCCGGGCTGCTAGAGGGATGTCTGACTGCCAGCTAAGGTCATATCTTCCAGAGAGTGGGCCTAAGCCAGCAGGTGGTCATCCCCCGAGGGGTCCCACACTGTGAGAGGGCACAGGCCGGGCTGATGGACGCCCCCCACCCATGTGCACAAATTTTTGTGCACCGGGCCTCTAGTTTTGATATATGTTGTGACATGTATTCGAATGAAATGCAGTAGGAGATTTTTAATATCTGCCAGTGGCCACTGTCCCCACAAACAAAATCAACATTTTATGTTGTGGAGCAGTGCACTTTTCCCAAATATCATGTTAATACCTGACCTTGTTTTTTCTTGGGTCAGGCTTTGCTGTTTGTGTATTTAAGAGAACAAGGTGAGCCTTATTAGAGAGTTATCTCAATGAAGCTGTTTTCTTAGCTCCTGTAGGTCCTTTAGGCCAACATGAAATGTCTAACTTTGGATGCCCTGGTTGTGGACTGAACTTGGAATCTCACCAGCATTTTATTGCTACCCAAGCTGTGTTTGTTCACATGGTGCTATCTCTCCCTTCCTTGGTTTTCTGAAGTCCTTAGGTACTTGGCTGAATATTTCTTACATTTCTTAAGCTACATTGTGTTTTCTTTGCATCATACAAAGTTACAAAAGAACTTCAACAATAGGGTTCCTTTTATTTTCAGTGCTTTAACAAGTTTTGTATAAGGGATGATAGTGACTGCTGCTTTTCTGCCTTAACTAGTAATGTTCAACAAATGAGGAAGCATGGTATATTTCAGAGCTCACTGGGCTGGGAGCCAGATGCCTTGGACTCTAGTCCCAAGGGGAAATTGGGATGGAATGAGGAAAATGGAGGAAAATGGCCACTTATTTTGAGTGTGCCAGGCCATTTTTCATGTATTATTGGATATATTTGTCACAAAACCCTCAAGATTGGTATATTATTTTCCCCATTTTGTTGGTAAGGAAACTGATATTAGGAAGTTTAGTTTCATTGTTTGCCCAACATTAAAAGGATAGTGATCAATAATAATGGATTTCAAACCTGAGTCTCTCTGGTTCTAAAAGTGTTTGTTTTGTTTTCCATTTGTGACAATGCAACTTACTAGAAAATGCCTTTAACTCTGGCTTCATTTGCCTCCTCTGTAACATGGTGCTCTGAATCCTCTGCTCTGTATGACAATAAATATCCTCAGACCAGACTTAGGATAAGGGATGTTGATATTTGTATCTTTGGGCCCTTAATATATTCTAAGTGCCTCTCACAGTGTTCACTACATATTAGGACACTCAATAAATATTTGCTGACTTTTTTCCAGCAACAGGGTAACTCCACAAAGAATGATATCCATTTTTGTGGCTGCTATACTGTTTAATGCTATTACAATCTTTCAAAGCATCCTGGAGTAGAGTTGAGTGACTGGTGTTGGTCATTACAAAGATTATTCATTGCTTGACTGTTCCAGATCCTAGGCCCAATGAGAACTTAGTAAACAGAATGTTACTATAAATGTTCTACAACAGAACTGTGAAATAGGAATCATAACTCCTGGGTCCTAGTCTCAGGCCCATCTCTGAAAAATTCTTCTATTCAATTCTTTGTTCTTTTCTGAGCCCAATAATTTCCCCTTGAACAATTAAATATTTAGACTAGGTCAGTGGATTTAAGTCCTAATTGGACATTTAAATCATTTGGGGTGCTTTGAAAAATTTGAATGCTTGGACCCCACTCTAGTTAAATTAAATCAGAATTGGGACACTAGAAAAATCACTAGTATTTTAAGAAACTCTTCTAATAATTTTACTGTGTACCACAGGGTGGGAAACCTGTACTAGATTATCTCGGAGGGTCATCCATCTCTAACATTCAGTGACATGCAATACCATATAACAGGTGGACAAGCATAGGTTTTGGACTTAGCCAGACATGCATTCAAATCCCAGTTCTACTACTTTACTAGCTATGTGTGATCTTGAAGAAATTTTTCAATGCCTCTCTACCGCTGACTCTTCATTATAAATTGAAGATATTCTATGTGCCTTGCAGTAGTAGTTGTCAGGAATGAGCACTTTTGACAGTCCTTAACACATAGTAATGGTTCAGTAAATATTCTTTTTAGCATCACAAGTTCAAATAAAGAATGTGAGAAAAATATTGATCCACTAAGATTGAATAAGTAAATTAAAATTAAGTTGTTTTCCCATTTCCTGTTTTCTTGGCAATGTATTCTGGAAATAAGGAATGTGAAAACAGCTCTCAACCTTCAAATTTGATGACACTGAAGAAAGGAATCTAGCTAGTTCCTCCATGGATGATTGGCTGTGATGGCTAACAAACCATTTGAAAGATTTTGGCACACAGAATGCAGCAGATGTGGCTTGGGAGAGGCAAGGACATGACTGTAATAAGGAGTAATCTGCTCATCCTCATTTCTGAAAGTAATTCTATGGTAAAAGAACAGCTTTGTCATTTTGAATGGTACACACTGATAAAAGCAGTCTTTCTAACACCTGTCCAGCTACCCTGGCATGTTTGTCAGTGATATAAACTACAGGAAAATATAAAACATGAATAGGCCTATAATTGCTTGATGAATAGTGACAAGTAATTTTTCTATTCATCTTTGTGTATTATGCAAAGCAGTTTCTGCATGTCAGGTTTGTAGCTTGAGTATGCATTAGAGCCATGGACATCCCCATCTGGTCATTCCCAGAGAAAAAGTTTGGCAAGTTTGTAGAACACTTCACTCAGTTAGTAATATGATTTAGTACATAGTTGGCATTATTTCCTAGTCTCCTCAGGAAAAACACCCAATTTTTTAGCCCCATTTACAGCATTCCTCTTGCAATAAACATTTATGCACTTGTCTTAGCCCAAAATGAACCCATGCAAACTGCAAGGACAGGGTTTGTGTCCTTCACATCTTTACATATGTATAATGTAGCAGAGCTGCCTGTTCATAATTTATGGATGACAATGAAGTTTTCAATGGATTAATAAATGACTGAAATGTGCGAGTGACCTTTCTTTTTCCTCACTTCATGATGCATGATAAGGATTAATATATGTGTATTGGGAAATGGGTTAATATTTGTGTAATATAAACTATAACTTGACTCAGAAGACAAGGATTCCAGAATGATAGAGTGAAAACTTCCATAAATCTACCTTTTTATAAAAGCAACCAACACACTAGCAGAAATTGTGAAAATCAACCTTTTCAAAACTCTGAAAAGGAAAAAAATTGTTACAATATGAGAGCCATTTGTTCAAACAAAACTGCTGAATAATCTCTGATTACAATGGAAGTAATTAGAAATAAATAACAGAAGAAAATTTGTGAAATCCATATATGTGTAGATTAGTCCAGTCTTAAATAAACAGGGTCAAAGAAGAAATCACATGAGAAATGAGAAAATACATGAGAAAAATGAAAAACAAAAATGTAACATATCAAAACCTATGGGATACAGATAAGCTAATGCAGCACTTAAAAGGAAATTTGTAGCTGAAAATACCTATTGATATAGTCTGAATATTGTTGTTCCCTCCCCAAAATTCAAATGTTTAAATACTAGTGCCCAATATGATGGTATTAGGAAGTGGGTTTTGGGAAATACCTAGATCATGAGTGTTGCCCCCTCATGAATGTGATTAGTACTTTTCTAAAAGAGCCCCAGAGAGCTTGCCATGTAAGGATAAAACTATCTCAGGAAAATCAATTTATTAATCTAATGTACCACATTTAAGATAATATAGGTCCCATGATAATCTCAATAGATTCAGAAAAAAGATTTGGCAAATAATTTGACACTATTTCATGATTAAAACACTCAACAAACCAGGAATAAGAAGGAATTTACTCAAAGTAATAATAACTATGAAAGACCCACAGTTGGCATCATACTTAAGAGTGAAAGCCTTAAAACTTTCCCTTTAATAAGATCAGGAACAACATAAGGATGTCTGCTCTCACCATTTCAACTCACCATTGTATTGGAGGTTTCTAGCCAGGGCAATTAAATAAGAAAAATAAGTAAAATACATCCAGATTGGAAAATAAGTAGTGAAAGTATCTTTATTTGTATACTAGAGGCCTGGTGCACAAAAATTTGTGCACTGGCAGGGGGTGGGGGGTGTGGGATCCCTCAGCCGGACCTGTGCCCTCTCACAGTCTGGGACCCCTCAGGAGATAACCACCTGCTGGCTTAGGCCTGCTCCCCAGGTCGCAGATGGCAAGCCCGGATCCCACACTGGGTCACAGATGGCAGGCTCGGATGGCAGCTGGGTGGGTGGTGGATCGCGCTGTCGCCAGCCCTGCCACCCTGGGTCACACACCGCAGGCCCAGATGGCGGCTGGTGGCAGGGTGGGCGACGGATAGTGCTGCCGCCCGCCCCACTGCCCTGGGTCACACATGGCAGGCTTGGATGGTGGCAGGGCAGGCAGTGGATTGTGCTGTCCTGCCCCACCTGCAGTATGCAAATTTAAGGGCCATCTTTGTTGGGTTAATTTGCATACTCTTCTGATTGGCTGATGGGCATAGTGAAGGTATGGTCAATTAGCATCTTTGTATTTTCTTAGTGTAGATGACATAATCTTGTATATAAAGAATCCTAAAGGATCTGTAATAAACTGTTAAAACTAATGAATGAGTTTAGCAAAATTGTGGAATACAATGGTGATGTGCAGAAATAAATACATTAGTAGTGAACAAGTTGAAAATGATTAAAAAACATTTTATTCACTTTGTAATGTCTTTATCTGGTTTTGGAATTAGGATAATGCTGGCCTTTTTAATAGAGCTTGGAAGTCTTTCCTCCTCTTGAATTTTTGGGAATATTTTGAGGATGATAGGTGCTACTTCTTTCAATGTTGGATAAAACTTCTCTGGGAAGCCATTCAGTCCAGAACTTTTGCTGGGAGAATTATTTAAAATTTAGATAGATAGATAGATAGATAGATAGATAGATAGAAAGATAGATAGATAGATAGATAGATAGATAGATGATAGATAGATGATAGATAGATAGATAGATAGATAGATAGATAGATAGATAGATAGATATAGATATACACACACATACTTACATGCATACTGGAGGCCTGGTACATGAAATTTGTGCACTGGGGGGGGGGGGGTTGTCCCTCAGTGCAGCCTGCACCTTCTCTAATCTGGGATCCCTCAGGGGATGCCTGGCTGCCTGACTGCCGTTTTAGGCCCAAACCCTGTGGGATCAGGCCTAAACCTGCAGTTGGACATTCCTCTCACAATCCGGGACTGCTGGTTCCCAAATGCTCACCTGCCTGCCTGCCTGATTGCCTCTAACTGCTTCTGCCTGCCAGCCTTATAAGCCCCTAATCACTCCCCTGCCAGCCTGATCGACACCTAACTGCTCCCCCGCTGGCCCTGTTGCCCTCAACTGGCCTCCCCTGCCGGCCCAGTTGCCCACAACTACTTTTCCCTGCTGGCCCAGTCACCCACAACTGCCCTCCCTTGCCTGTCCAGTCACCCATAACTGCCCTCGCCTGCCGACCCAGTTGCCTCCAACATTCCTCCCCTACTGGCCCAGTTGCCCCTAACTGCCCTCCCCTGTCAGCCATCTTGTGGAGGCCATCTTATGACCACATGGGGGTGGCAGTCTTGTGCAAGAGCATGATGGTCAATCTTGTGCAAGAGCATGATGGTCAATTTGCATATTACCTCTTTATTATGTAGGATATATATATAATTGATTAAGGTATTACTTATGTGTCTGTATCCTCCCCATTTCACCCCCCCAACCCCATGCTCCTGCCCTCACCCCTGCTAGTATCTGTGTCCAATGGTTATGCTTATATGTATGCATACAAGTCCTTTGGTTGATCTCTCCCCGTTCACCCCACCCTTCCCTGCCTCCCCTCTGAGATTTGACAGTCCGATCAATGCTTCTCTGTATCTGGATCTGTTTTTGTTCATCAGATTATGTTGTTCATTATATTCCAAAAATAAGTGAGATCATGTGATATTCTCTAACTTACTTATTTTGCTTAGCATAATGCTCTCCAGGTTCATCCATGCTGTTGCAAATGGTAGAAGTTGCTTTCTTTTTAAAGCAGCATAGTATTTCATTGTGTAGGTGTACCACAATTTTTGAATCCACTCATCTACTGATGGGCACTTAAGCTGTTCCCAAATCTTAGCTATGGTAAATTGTACTGCTAGGAACATAGTGGTACATATATCCTTTCTGATAGGTGTTTCTAGTTTCTTGGGATATATTCCTAGAAGTGGGATCACTTGGTCAAATGGGAGTTCCATTTTTAGTTTTTTGAGGAAACTGCATACTGTTCTCCACAGTGGCTGCACCAGTCTGCATTTGCACAAGCAGTGTACAAGGGTTCCTTTTTCTCTGCATCCTCACCAGCACTTGTCATTTGTTGATTTATTGAAGATAGCCATTATGACAGGTGTAAGATAATACCTCATGGTCATTTTTATTTGCATTTCTCCAATGATTAGTGACTTTTAACATGTTTTCATATGTCTCTTAGACTTCTGTATGTCCTCTTTTATAAAGTATTCTTAAATAAATTTATTCTTTATTGATTAAAGTATTATATGTCTCCTTTTTCCTTCATTGACTTCTCCCTGGCCACTCCCCCCCCCACACACACATTCTCCCCCCAGTATCTGTGTTCATTGGTTATGCTTATATGCATGCCTACAAGTCCTTTGGTTGATCTCTTATTCCTAACCCCCACCCGCCTCTGTCTTCCCTCTGAGGTTTGATGGTCTGCTCAATGTTTCTCTGTCCTTGGACTTGTTTTTGTTCATTAGTTTATGTTGTTCATTATATTCCACAAATTAGTGAGCTCATATGATATTTATCTTTCTCTGGATTATTTCGCTTAGCATAGTGCTCTCCATGTCCATGTCCATCCATGCTGTTGCCAATGGTAAGTGGTCCTTCTTTTTTACAGCAGCATAGTATTCCATTCTGTAGGTGTACCACAGTTTTTAATCCACTCATCTGCTGATGGTCACTTGGGCTGTTTCCAAATCTTAGCTATTGTGCTGCTATGAACATAGGGGTGCATATTTCTTTTCTAATTGGTGTTTCTGATTTCTTGGGATATATTCTGAGAAGTGGGATTACTGAGTCAAATTGGAGTTCCATTTTTAATTTTTTGAGGCAACTCCATACTGTTTTCCACAATGGCTGTACCAGTTTGCATTCCCACCAGCAGTGAAGGAGGGTTCCTGTGAAAGATGTGATAGCCATGTCCTGCCTGGCTTGGGTTCAGGACCTGAAGAAGGGACACAAAAAAATGACTAGACTAGACAAGAAATATGAATTTGGAAACAGACGGCCAGGTGGAGAGTCCAACTCTAGTTGGAGGGCTTCACTGGTGCCCAGGCCCTGCCAGCCTTTTATTCAATTTTAGATACAAATATTGTCCTTAGTCAGGCAGGCAATTCCAGTAGCAGACAGTCTATATTAAAGGTAAGTAAATATTAGTAAAAACTTACTTTGAGACTATTAGGTTAGGAAATTGCTTGAGCCACCATTGTCTTTTTTTTCCCTAGGAAATACAGTATGATTTTATTTTTTAATTATTTATTAAGTTATTACATATGTGTCCTTATCCCCTCATTACCCCATCCCCCCCATTCATGCCCTCACCCCCATGTTGTCTGTGACCATTGGTTAGGCCTATATGCTTACATATAAGTCCTTTGGTTGATCTCTCCCCATTACACCCACGATCCCCTCCCTACCTAACCCCCATCAGGTTTGACGGTCTGATTGATGCTTCTATGTCTCTTGATCTGTTTTTGTTAATCAGTTTGTGTTGTTCATTATATTCCCAAAATGAGTGAGATCATGTGGTATTGATCTTTCACTGACTGGCTTATTTCACTTAGGATAATGCTCTCCAGTTCCATTCATGCCGTTGCAAATAATAAGAACTCCTTTTTTACCACAGCCATAGGATTTTTACCATAGGATTCCATTGTGTAGATGTACCACAGTTTTTTAATCCACTCATCTGCTGATGGGCACTTAGGCTGTTTCCAAACCTTAGCTATTGTAAATTGTGCTGCTATGAACATAAGGTTGCATACATCCTTTCTGATTGGTGTTTCTGGTTTCTTGGGATATAGTCCTAGAAGTGGAATCGCTGGGTCAAATGGGAGTTCCATTTTTAGTTTTTTGAGGAAACTCCATACTGTTCTCCGCAGTGGCTGCACCAGTCTGCATTCCCACCAGCAGTGCACAAGTGTTCCTTTTTCTCCACATCTTCACCAGCACTTATTGTTTGTTGATTTGCTAATGATAGCCATTCTGACAGGTGTACCACATTGTTGTTTTGATTTGCATCTCTTGGATGATTAGTGGCTTTGAGCATGTTTTCACATGTCTTTTGGCCTTTCTTCTGTCTTCTTTTGAAAAGTATCTATTTAGGTCCGTTGCTCATTTTTTGATTGGGTTCTTTATCTTCCTTTTGTTAAGTTGTATGAGTTCCCTGTAAATGTTGGAGATTAAACCCTTATCAGTGATAACATTTGCAAATATGTTTTCCTATGCAGTGTGCTTTCACGTTGTTTTGTTGATGGTTTATTTTGCTGCGCAGAAGCTTTATACTTTGATGTAGTCCCATTTGTTTATTTTCTCTTTAGTTTCCATTGCCCTAGGAGTGGTAGCAGTGAAGAAATTGCTTCAGCATATGTATGAGATTTTGCTGCCTGTGGATTCTTCTAGTATTTTTATGGTTTCCTGTCTTATGTTTAAGTCCTTTATCCACTTTGAGTTTATTTTTGTATAAAGTGTAAGTTGGTGGTTTAGTTTCAATTTTTTGCATTTCTCTGTCCAATTTTCTTAACACCATTTATTGAAGAGGCTATCTTGACTCTATTGTATGTTCATGCCTACTTTGTCTAATATTAATTGAGCATTATGGTTTTAGTCGATTTCTGGGTTCTCTATTCTATTCCATTGATCTATATGTCTGTTCTTGTGCCAGTACCAGGATGTTTTGAGAACAGTGATCCACCATTGTCTTGACTAAACAATCAGTGCATAGCTTTGGCCCTTGCCAGAGCTCCAGGTCCATCAGCCTTCTGGATTTCTTGTTTAAACTTTCCTGATAGCATAGACAATGGGTAGCTTCCAAGACTTCCCCTTTTTTGTTTCCTAAATAAATCTTGAAAAGCGAATGCCACCTGAAGGGTTTGAGTCATTTTAAGACTTTTCATTCCATATTTAAAGACTAGAAATAAACATATATAAGAACAAGAACGAGACAGGCAATAGTGGTTATGCTAGGAGGCAAATGTAAGGAGATCCAGTGGAAGGCATTAAATTCTTTCATGTCCTTTTAAAATTGTTGCCAGGCATCCAAGGAATTAGTTTGTAAATTTGCCTGGGATAATTGTATAATATGCTGTTGTAATTCTAAAATATCAAGGTTTGTGTTACCTTTACCCCAAGCACCAAGAAGGTGATTTTTTATTGATTTCCAAGGGTATTAGGTACTATTATAGGGAACGGGGTAACACAAATCTGGTAAAAACTATAATGACACTGCAATGATATTTTTTTTGCTCTAAGTTGTGGATTTTATCACCCATACACAAGACTGTAGACTTTGGTGCTGATAATTCTATCTCAAACTGGCTGTCAATGCTTTTTTGTATAGACAAAATCTTAGTTACATTTCCCTTAACTTGTACAAACTGAGAAGTTTGAAGAGTTTGTACCCTGGATGAAGCTGCAATGTCCACAGAAGTAACATTATGAGGGCAAAGATTCCTGCAATTAGCATTCCAAGAAATATTTTTGTTGTTTTAAGATTTTTACCAGATCATGTAACAGTTGGTAGGTTTGATGAAATTCCCAAGGCTCCGTTAGGTTAGTAAGAACCCAAGTGAAAACAGGTTGTTTTAAAATCATGATGGAATCCTTTTGGAATGTAGAATTAATACAATGGGATAGTGTGCAGCCTGTGCATGACACCTCATACAGATGGCTTGTAACATTAAGGTGCATCTGAAAGGGGCCTGAGAGGAATACAGAAGGATCAAATACATAGGCAGTGGCAAATACTGTCTTATTGGGAATTCCCCATAAGGTACAAGTGGAATTATCAGAGCTATAGTTCAAACTATACCATTTAAAAGGTACAAGTGCAGCAGCTAATTTTCATTGCATATTTTATAGGGGCCAATTGTCATGTTGTAATTGAGATCCAACAAATCCTCCTCCATGTCATGAGATGGAGTGATTAGCTTCAACATATAGATAAGATGAGGTCCTCTTCCATTTTAGTGTGCGATTGTTACTATATGCTGACCCGTAGGGGCTCCAATCCACAAAGGAAAAACTGTTATTAAGTTTGCTATTGGTGGGGTAGTCACTACAGCAGTCTTGCCAATTGATTTCTTCTTGTGTGGGGTGCCATTCATAAAACTTTTTACATAGTGGCTTCGTAGGGGGTTATCTTAGAAAAGTTATATTTTCTGTACCTCTCCCTGGAGCAAGTAGTGATAGTAGATGTATTTGGGCTTTTTCTTCCCACTCCTTTGGTGTCCATGATAGCTAGAAGCCTCTCTTTCATTCTACACACAAAGGAGCAGTGATTGGATTATGTGTCATACAAAAGGGAAGCTGGGTGGTGACACCTGTGTAATTATACTTTGCCGATATACTTCCTTGACCCCCCCCCCCCGTGGTCCTCCTTGATGACCAAGGTGCTTGGTATTATTGGTGACTACATTAGGCGGGGGATCAGCCTACATAAGGGGTCTTACCCATGGAGGGTCAGGAACATAAGTCCAAAATACTTCCCCATTTGACCCTGGTAGTATTACCACACAGCTGATGACTGCTAGCATGGCGAGAAAGACATTGTCAGGTGTTCTTGGGGTTTTTGTTTCCTCACAAAATTCGCTCAGCTTTTTGGACCGTATTCTTCACCATACCCCAGGTTATCTCCGGGCTGTTTGTGGTCTGCCTTGTCCTCCTCCCACTCCTTATCTTCAGTGGATTGCTTGGAGCTGCTGCTATATTTGGCTGGAATAGTTGATTGTCTGTAGCTGCAAGGCAAGGCTCCAGGTGTCCACTGTTTGAGGCACCATATGTGAAAGTGGTGATAGCCATGTCCTGCATGGATGGGTTCGAGACCTGGAGAAGGGCTGCACACAAATCACAAGACTAGACAAGAAATATGAATTTGGAAACAGGTGGAGAGCCCAACTCTAGTTGGAGGGCTTCACCAGTGCCCAGGCTCTGCCAGCCTTTTATTCAATTTGAGGTACACATATTGCCCTTAGTCAGGCAGACAATTCCAGTAGCAGATGGACTATATTAAAGGTAAGTAAATATTAGTAAAGATTTACTTTGAGACTATTAGGTAAGGAAATTGCTTGAGCCACCATTGTCTCGACTAAACAATCTGTGCATAGCTGTGGCCCTTGCCAGAGTTCAAGGTCCATCAGCCTTCTTGGTTTCTTAGTTACACTTTCTTGATAGCGTAGACAATGGGTAGCTACCAGCAGGTTCCTTTTTTCTCACATCCTGGCCAGCACTTGTCCTTTGTCAATTTGTTGATGATACTTATTCTGACAGGTGTGAGATGGTACCTTGTTGTTTTGATTTGCATCTCTTGGATGATTAGTGACTTTCAGCATGTTTTCATATATCTGTTGGCCTCTTATATGTCCTCTTTCAAAAAGTGTGTATATAGGTCCTTTGCCCATTTTTTTGATTGGATTGTTTATCTTCTTTTTGTTAAGATGTATGAGTTCCCTATAAATTTTGGAGATTAGGCCCTTATTGCATATAACATTGGCAAATATGTTCTCCCATGAAGTGGGCTTTCTTGATGTTTTGTTGATGGTTTATTTTGCTGTGCAGAAGCTTTTTATTTTGACGTAATCCTATTTGTTTATTTTCTCTTTCATTTCCATTGTCCTAGGAGCTGTATTGGCAAAGCTATTGCTGCAACATATGCTTGATATTTTGCTGCCTATGGAGTCTTCTAAGATTTTTATGGTTTCCTATTTTATGTTTAAGTCCTTTATCCATTTTGAGTTTATTTTTGTGTATGGTATAAATTGGTGATTTATTTTCATTTTTTTTGCATGTATCTGTCCATTTTCCCCAGCACCATTTATTGAAGAAACTGTCTTGACCCCATTGTATGCTCTTGCCTTCTTTTTCAGGTATTAATTGAACATAATGGCTTGGGTCAATTTCTGAGATCTCTGTTCTGTTCCATTGGTCTATAAGTCTGTTTGTGACAGTACCAGGCAGTTTTGAGAACTGTAGTTTTGTAATATTGCTAGATATCTGGTATTTTGATTTTTCCAACTTTTTTTCTTCTTTCTCAAGATTGCTGTGGCTATTTCGGGTCTTTTTTTTATTCCATTTAAATTTTTGGAGAATTTTATCTAGGTCTGTGAAATATGCCATTGGTATTTTAATGGGGATCTCATTAAATTGATAGATTACTCTGGGTAGAAGGGACATTTTAATGATGTTGATGCTACCAATTCATGAACATGTTATATTATTTCATTTGTTTATGTCTTCCTCTATCTCTTTTTTCAATGTCC
Organism: Myotis pilosus; assembly: GCA_036010255.1. Classification (NCBI taxonomy): domain Eukaryota; kingdom Metazoa; phylum Chordata; class Mammalia; order Chiroptera; family Vespertilionidae; genus Myotis; species Myotis pilosus. The sequence goes on from JASKON010000009.1 coordinate 17,166,676, forward strand.
TGTAGTTTTCTGAGTACAGGTCTTTTACCTCCTTAGATAAGTTTTTTTCTATGTGTCTAAATGTTTTTGTTGCAATGATAAATAAGATTATTGTTTATTTGTTTGTTTGTTTCTCTTTCTATGAATTCATTATTGGTGAATAAAAAAGCCATAGATTTCTGGGCATTAGTTTTGTATCCTGCTACATTGCCAAATTCATTTATTAAATTTAGTAGTTTTTTTAATGGGCTCTTTAGAATTTTCTATGTACAATATCATGTCATCTGCAAATAATTACAGATTTATTCCTTATTTTCCAATTTGGATGCCTTTTATCTCTTTTTCTTTTCTAATCGCTATGGCCAGCACTTCCAGTACTATGTTGAAAAGGAGTAGTGACAGTTGGCATCCCTGTCTTATTTCAGTTCTTAGGTGAAATGGTCTTAGTTTTTGCTCATTATGTATGATGTTGGTTGTAGGTTTGTCATATAAGGCTTTTATTATGTTGAGGTATGATCCCTTTATTCCCACTTTCTTGAGGCTTTTTTTTTTTTTATCAAGAAAGGGTGTTGGATTTTGGCAAGTGCTTTTTCTGCATCAAATGATATGATTATGTGATTTTTATCTCTCAATATTTTTATGTGATGTATCACTTTTATCGATTTGCAGATGTTGTACCAGCCTTGCATCCCTGGGATAAATACTACTTGGTCATGGTGTATGATCTTTCTAATGTACTGCTGGATTCAATATGCTAGAATTTTGTTGAGGATTTTAACATCTATGATCATCAGGCATATTGGCCTGTAATTTTCTTTCTTTGTAGTGTATTTATCTAGTTTTGGGAATTGGGTAATGCTGGTTTCACAGTAAGAACGTGGCCGTATGCCTTCCTCTTGAATTTTTTTGAATAGTCTGAGGATGATAGGTTTTAGTTCTTCTTTGAATGTTTGCTAAAATCCCCAGTGAAACCTTCTGTCACAGGACTTTATTTTGTTGGAACTTTGTTGATTATTGCCTCAATTTTCTCCCTGGTTATCAGCCTATTAATATGTTTGATTCTTCCTGATTGAGTTTTGGAAGGTTGCATTTTTCTAGGAATATGTCCATTTCTTCTAGGTTGACCAGTTTGTTGGAATCGAGTTATTCATAGAGTTTTTCTACAATCCTTTGTATTTCTGTGGGGTCTGTTGTTATTTTTCCTCCTTCATTTCTGCCTTTGATTATTTGGGTCTTTTTTCTTTGCTTATTGGTGAGCCTGGCTAGAGGTTCATCAATCTTGTTTATCCTTTCAGAGAACCAGCTTTGTGTGTGTGTGTGTGTGTGTGTGTGTGTGTGTGTGTGTGTGTGTGTGTTTTGTTTTAAATTTTTTTTGTCTCTGTGTCATTTATTTCTGCTCTAATCTTCATTTTTTCCTTCCTTCTGCTCACTCTAAGCTTTTCTTGGTGCTCTCTTTCTAGTTCTTTATGTTGTAGAGTTAGATATTTATCACCAGTTTTTCCTTTCCTTTTTCTTCTTTCTTCTATCTGTCTTTCTTATTTTTTTTTTTTACTGTGTGTTAGGTATGCAATGCTCTGAATTCCCTTCTCAATACTGCTTTCACTGTGACCCATAGTTGTTTTTTTTCAGTTATTTTATTTTATTTATTTTTTTATTGCTTAAAGTATTACAAACGCTATTACGTATGTGTCCATTTTTTCCCCTCCCGCCCTTGACAGTCCCCTAGACTTCCCTATCCCCCAGTGTCTTATGTCCATTGGTTATGCTTATATGCATGCATACAAGTCCTTCAGTTGATCTCTTACCCTCCTCCCTCCTGCCCCCCAACCCTCCCCGGCCTTCCCGCTGCAGTTTCACAATCTGTTTGAGAGAGCTCTGCCTCTGTATCTATTATTGTTCAAAAGTTTATAATGGTCTCTATTATCCATGAATGAGTGAGATCATGTGGTATTTTTCCTTCATTGACTGGCTTATTTCACTTAGCATAATGGTCTCCAGTTCCATCCATGCCGTTGCAAATGGTAAGAGTTCCTTCCTTTTTAGAGCAGCATAGTATTCCATCATGTAGATGTACCACAGTTTTCTAATCCATTCATCTACTGATGGGCACTTAGGCTATTTCCAGATCTTAGCTATGGTGAATTGTGCTGCTATGAACATAGGAATGCATACATCCTTTCTTGTTGGTGTTTCTGGTTTCTTGGGATATATTCCTAGAAGTGGGATCACAGGGTCAAATGGGAGTTCCATTTTCAGTTTTTTGAGGAAACTCCATACTGTCTTCCATAGTGGCTGCACCAGTCGGCATTCCCACCAGTAGTGCACAAGTGTTCCTTTTTATCCACATCCTCTCCAGCACTTGTCGTTTGTTGATTTGTTGATGATAGCCAGTCTGACAGGTGTGAGATGGTACCTCATTGTTGTTTTGATTTACATCTCTCTGGTGATTAGTGACTTTGAGCATGTTTTCATATGTCTCTTGGCTTTCTGAATGTCCTCTTTTGAAAGGTGTCTATTTAGGTCCTTTGCCCATTTTTTGATTGGATTGTTTATCTTCCTTTTGTTAAGTTGTATGAGTTCCCTATAAATTTTGGAGATTAGGCCCTTATCAGATATGACATTGGCAAATATGTTTTCCTACACAGTGGGTTTTCTTATTGTTTTGTTGATGGTTTCTTTTGCTGTGCAGAAGCTTTTTACTTTGATGTAGTCCCATTTGTTCATTTTCTCTTTAGTTTCAAATGCCCTAGGAGCTGTATCAGTGAAGAAATTGCTTCGGCATATATCTGAGATTTTATTGCCTTTGGATTCTTCTAGAATTTTTATGGTTTCCTGTCGTACCTTTAATTCCTTTATCCATTTTGAGTTTATTTTTGTGTATGGTGTAAGTTCGTGGTCTAGTTTCATTTTCTTGCAACTATCTGTCCAATTTTCCCAACACCATTTATTGAAGAGACTATCTTGGCTCCATTGTATGTTCTTGCCTCCTTTGTCAAATATTAATTGAGCATATTGGTTCGAGCTGATTTCTGGGCTCTCTATTCTATTCCATTGATCTATATGCCTGTTCTTTTGCCAGTACCAGGCAGTTTTGAGAACAGTGGCTTTGTAATACATCTTGACATCTGGTATTGAGATCTCACCTACTTTTTTCTTTTTCAGGATTGCTGCAGCTATTCGGGGTCTTTTTTTATTCCAGATGAATTTTTGGAGAGTTCGTTCTAGATCTCTGAAGTATGCCATTGGTATTTTAATGGGAAGTGTGTTGAATTTATAGATTGCTTTGGGTAGTATGGACATTTTAATGATGTTGATTCTACAAATCCATGAACACGGTATGTTCTTCCATCTGTTTATGTCTTCCTCTATATCTTTTTTCAATGTCTTGTAGTTTTCTGAGTAGAGGTCTTTTACCTCTTTAGTTAAGTTTATTCCTAGGTAGCTTAATTTTTTTGGTGCGATGGTAAATGGGATTGTTTTTATAATCTCTCTTTTTGAAAGTTCACTATTGGTGTATAGAAATGCCTTAGATTGCTTAGGGTTAATTTTGTATCCTGCTACATTGCCAAATTCATGTATTAAATCTAGTAGCTTTTTGATGGAGTCTCTATGGTTTTGTATCTATAATATCATGTCGTCTGCAAATAAGGACAGTTTTACTTCCTCTTTTCCAATTTGGATGCCTTTTATTTCTTCTTCTTGCCTAATTGCAATGGCTGACACTTCCAGTACTATGTTGAACAAGAGTGGTGAGAGGGGGCATCCCTGTCTTGTTCCTGTTCTTAGGGGGAATGGTGTTAGTTTTTGTCCATTGAGTATGATGTTGGCTGTGGGTCTGTCATATATGGCTTTTATTATGTTGAGGTATGATCTTCAACTCCCGCCTAACTGAGAGTTTTTATCAAAAATGGGTGTTGAATTTTGTCAAATGCTTTTTCTGAATCAATTGATATATCCATGTGGTTTTTTTCTTTCAATTTGTTTATGTGAAGTATCACGTTTATTGATTTGCGGATATTGTACCATCCTTGCATCCCTGGGATAAATCCTACTTGGTCATGGTGTATGATCTTTCTGATGTACTGCTGGATCCGATTTGCTAAGATTTTGTTGAGGATTTTGGCATCTATGTTCATGAGGGATATTGGCCTGTAATTCTCTTTCATTGTGTTGTCTTTATCTGGTTTTGGTATTAGGGTGATGCTGGCTTCATAGAATGAGCTTTGGAAGTGTTCCTTCCTCTTGAATTTTTTGTAGTAGTCTAAGGAGGATAGGTTTTAGTTCTTCCTTGAATGTTTGGTAAAACTCCCCTGTGAAGCCGTCTGGTCCTGGGCTTTTGTTTGATGGAAGCTTTTTGATGACTGCTTCAATTTCTTCCATAGTTATTGGCCTGTTGAGATTTTTAGATTCTTCCTGATTGAGTTTTGGAATGTTGTATTTTTCTAGGAATTTTTCCATTTCCTCCAGGTTGTCCAGTTTGATGGAGTAGAGCTGTCCATAGTATTTTTTAACAATCATTTGTATTTCTGTGGGGTCTGTTGTTATTTCGCCTCTATCGTTTCTGATTTTGTTTTGTGGGTCCTCTCTCTTTGCTTGTTGGTGAGCCTGGCTAGAGGTTTGTCAATCTTGTTTATCCTTTCAAAGAACCAGCTCTTGGTTTCATTGATTTTCTGTATTTTTTTTTGTTTTGTTTTGGTCTCTATGTCATTCATTTCTGCTCTAATCTTTATTATCTCCTTCCTTCTGCTCACTCTGGAGTTTTTTGTTGCTCTCTTTCTAATTCTTGAATTGTAGAGTTAGGTGATTTACTACCATTTTTTCTTGTTTTTTGATATAGGCCTGTAGAGCTATAAACTTCCCTTTCAGGACTGCTTTCATTGTGTCCCATAGGTTTTGGATGGTTGTGTTTTCATTGTCATTAGTTTCCAGGATGTTTTTAATTTCTTCTTTGATCTCATTGGTAAGACAATCAATATTTAATAACTGCTATTCAGCTTCCAGGTGTTTGAGTATTTTGGGTTGTTTTTATTGTAGCTTATTTCTAATATTATGCCATCGTGGTCTGAGAAGATGCTTTTTATGATTTCAATCTTCTTGAAATTGGGGATACCTTGCTTGTGACCCAATATATGGTCTATTTTTGAATATGTCTTATGAGCACTTGAGTAGAATGTATATTCCGTGGCTTTGGGGTGAAGTGTTCTGAAGATGTCTATTGAGTCCATCTGATCTAGTGAGTCATTTAGGATTGCTCTTTCTTTGCTGATTGTTTGTCTATAGGAGTCATCCAGTGCTGTCAGTGGTGTATTAAAGTCCCCTGCTATGATTGTATTGTTGTTGATCTCTCCTTTGATATCTTTCAGGAGTTTTTTTTAATGAATTTCAGTGCTCCTGCATTGGGTGCATATATGTTTACCAGGGTTATATCTTCTTGTTGTATTGATCCCTTTAGGATTATGAAGTGGCTTTCCTTATCTCTCATTTTGGCCTTCACTTTGAGGTCTATTTTGTCCAATATAAGTATTGCTACCCCAGCTTTCTTTTCCTTTCCATTTGCCTGAAAGATATTTTTCCATCCCTTCACTTTCAGTCTGTGTGAGTTCCTTCAAATGAGGTGGTCTCTTGTAGACAGCAGATGTATGGGTCATGTTTTATTTATCCATTCAGCCACTCGATGTATTTTGGTTGGAGCATTTAGTCAGTTTACGTTTAAAGTTATTATTGAAAGGTACTTGTTCGTAGCCATTTCTTTTTTTGTGTGGCTGTTTTCTTTCTGAGCTTTTTATTTCTTCTTTTTATACCAGACCCTTTAGCATTCCTTGCATTGCTGGCTTGGTGGTGATAAACTCCCTTAGCCTTTTTTTTGTCTGTGAAGCTTCTTATTTCCCCTTCAAGTTTGAATGATAGCCTTGCTGGATAGAGTATTCTTGGATTCAGTCCTTTGCTTTGCATCACTTTGTTAATTTCCATCCATTCTTTCCTGGCCTGATGTGTTTCTGTTGAGAAATCATTTGATAATATAATGGGAGATCCCTTGTATATAACTTTCCATCTCTCTCTTGCAGCCTGTAATATTCTTTCTTTTTCCTGAACATTTGCCATTGTAATTATGATGTGTCTTGGTGTGCGTCTTTTCGGGTTCACCTTGTTAGGGACTCTCTGGGCTTGTGTGACTTTTTTCTTCCCCACCTCAAGGAAGTTTTCTGATATTATTTCTTCGAATAGGTTTTCTAATCCTTGTTCATCTTTCTGTTGTTCTGTCACCCCTATTATTCGTATTTTGTTTCCTTTCATGTTGTCCCAAAGCTCCCTTAGGCTCTCCTCCTGTCTTTTCATTTTTTTCTCAAATTGCAGTACATTTTGGGTGTGTTTTGCTTCCCTGTCTTCTAATTCACTAATTTGGCCCTCCGTTTCTCCTAGTCTACTGTTGATACTTTCAATGGTGTTTTTTATTTCAGCTATATCACTCTTTATTTCTTCTTGGGTCTTACTTAAGTTGTTGATTTTTTCATCTGTTTCTTCTAGCTTCTTCTATGTGTTATGGATTTTTTCATCTGTTTCTTCTTGCTTCTTGCATAGGTAGTTGACTTTTTCATCTGTTTCTTCTAGCTTCTTGCAGAAGTAGTTGATTTTTTCCTCCATCCGGTTTATGCACTCTAGAACCCTTATTCTGAATTTTTTTTCTGTCATGTTGCTTGCCTCTTTATTACTTAGCTGCTTTTCTGGAGAGTCTTCCTTCTCTTTCCCTTTGGGGTTTCTTTGTCTACCCATGTGTGATCTCAGTGACATATCTAGACATTGAGTTGTTCAGTGGCTGCTCCCTGGGTGGCAGTGGCTCCTTGGGCTGTGGTTGCTCCTCGGGTGGTTACGGTAGCAGCTGATCCTCAGTTGGCAGCAGCTCCTCTGGTGGGTGCTGTTCACAGCTGTGGTGGCTCTTCTGGCTGTTGCGGGGAGGCTTCACTTACAGCTGCTGTTCCTCAGCAGAGGGTGTGGTGCTCAGGAGGCTGCTTTTGCTCGGATCTGCTGCGTTGATTTAAAGGCACAAAATACAGCACAACAAGGCACCACGTACCAGGCACCTAACACAAATATATTCACGATATTAATAACCCCAAATAAAGGTGACCACCCAAATTAAGAGAATTAGGGAATAAGGAAGAAAGAAGAGAAAAAGATAAAAGTGAAAAAAGAAAAGAAAAGAAAAGTAGGGAAGAAAAAAAGGAGTGCAAAATGAAATTGGGAAAAAGGAGGGGGAAAGAAAAGAGCAAAAACAAAGAGAAGAAAAAAAAGAGCGAAAAGAAAGAATGAAGTAGCAGAGGGGAAAAGACTATGTATATGAGGAGAAAATTCCTGTATACCCGCTACTAATCCCAACAAATTCCAGCAACAGCTCCCTGGAGATGAATGCAAACTAGAAATAACCAATAATATCAAGAGAGTCAAGGGAAAACAGAAGCACAAAAATAACCTGGCGTTAGGGGGTTTGGAGGGAGCGGCAAACCAGCAGAAAAAAAGAAAAAGAATAAGCAAAACAGCCTCACAACCAGTCCTAAAACACGCACACACACACACACACACACACACACACACACACACACACAGACACACACACACACAGACACACACCAAAAAACAGCAGCAACAAAACAAAACAATATACTCAACAATCAAGCAACCAGCAACAAAACAATAGAAAGATAAAAGAAGAAAAAAGAATTTGGATAGTGAAGAAAGATAAGGGATATGTGTATAAGGATTTAGAGCAGTGGATTGGAAATAGGATATATAAGTAGGGTGAAACTTTGACAGGAGGTAAACAGAAGGAATAGTGAAAATCTAAAGCAGGAATAGGGTAAGAGAAACAGGACAACCAAAGGGGAAAAGTGAGGGAAAGGGTTTTAGCATAGAGGTAAAATTGAGGTAGGGAAAATTGATGCTAAAGGAACGATGAAAATAGAATGGAGAACACTAATTCCAAGATAAAATAAAGAGAAAATAAAATGGCACTTTAAAAAATGGTAAAATGGTAACAGTAATAATACTGGTTAAAAATAAAAATGTAGTAATTAAAAGGTAAAATTAGGTGATGGAAAAAGAAGAAAAAAATTGGTTTCTTAGTTAAAAGGTGAAAAAAGAAAAAAGAAAAAAAAATTTGCAGTAGTGAAGGTCCTTCAGTTCTTCTACTCGTCAGTCTGGCTCGCCTTAGTCCTGTCTGGTATTCAGGAGAGTGTTGAATTTCCATGCAATACACTGTTCCTCCCTGTTGTAAACCACAGTCCTGATTTTAAAGCAGGCCGTATTTGTTTCCCAGGCTGCCTTAATTTGTATTTAACTAGTTTGTTGCTCAGCCTCTGGGTGGCAGTGTTTTTGGGTTGGCCTCTGAGGCTACAGGGCCTCTCTGTCCAGTAGCTTGGGTTTATTGTCTCTATTGCACTTAAAACTGGAAACTGGTTTGGGCTTTTTTTTTTTTTTTTTTTTTTTTTTTTTTTTTTTTGGTTCATTTCTTCTTTTTTTTTATTTATTTATTTTTTAATTTTATTTTTTATTACAAAGGGTATTACATATGTGTCCATTTTTCCCCCCGCCCAAGACAGACCCCTAGCCTCCACTATCCCCCAGTGTCTTATGTCCATTGGTTATGCTTATATGCATGCATACAAGTCCGTTGCTTGGTCTCTTACCCCCTACCTCCCGCCCCGAACCCTCCCGACCTTCCCGTTGCAGTTTGACACTCTGTTTGAGGCAGCTCTGCCTCTGTATCTATTATTGTTCAAAAGTTTATAATAGTCTCAATTATCCATGAATAAGTGAGATCATGTGGTATTTTTCCTTCATTGACTGGCTTATTTCACTTAGCATAATGCTCTCCAGTTCCATCCATGCCATTGCAAATGGTAAGAGTTCCTTCCTTTTTAGAGCAGCATAGTATTCCATCGTGTAGATGTACCACAGTTTTCTAATCCATTCATCTACTGATGGGCACTTAGGCTGTTTCCAGATCTTAGCTATGGTGAATTGTGCTGCTATGAACATAGGGGTGCATATATCCTTTCCGATTGGTGTTTCTGGTTTCTTGGGATATATTCCTAGAAGTGGGATCACAGGGTCAAATGGGAGTTCCATTTGTTGCTTTTTGAGGAAACTCCATACTGTCTTCCATAGTGGCTGCACCAGTCTGCATTCCCACCAGCAGTGCACAAGTGTTCCTTTTTCTCCACATCCTCTCCAGCACTTGTCGTTTGTTGATTTGTTGATGATAGCCAGTCTGACAGGTGTGAGATGGTACCTCATTGTTGTTTTGATTTGCATCTCTCGGATGATTAGTGACTTTGAGCATGTTTTCATATGTCTCTTGGCTTTCTGAATGTCCTCTTTTGAAAGGTGTCTATTTAGGTCCTTTGCCCATTTTTTGATTGGATTGTTTATCTTCTTTTTGTTAAGTTGTGTGAGTTCCCTATAAATTTTGGAGATTAGGCCCTTATCAGATATGACATTGGCAAATATGTTTTCCCACACAGTGGGTTTTCTCGTTGTTTTGTTGATGGTTTCTTTTGCTGTGCAGAAGCTTTTTATTTTGATGTAGTCCCATTTGTTCATTTTCTCTTTAGTTTCAAGTGTCCTAGGAGCTGTATCAGTGAAGAAATTGCTTCGGCATATGTCTGAGATTTTGTTGCCTTTGGATTCTTCTAGAATTTTTATGGTTTCCTGTCGTACATTTAAGTCCTTTATCCATTTTGAGTTTATTTTTGTATATGGTGTAAGTTGGTGGTCTAGTTTCATTTTCTTGCATATATCTGTCCAATTTTCCCAACACCATTTATTGAAGAGACTATCTTGGCTCCATTGTATGTTCTTGCCTCCTTTGTCAAATATTAATTGAGCATATTGGTTCGAGCCAATTTCTGGGCTCTCTATTCTATTCCATTGATCTATATGCCTATTCTTGTGCCAGTACCAGGCAGTTTTGAGAACAGTGGCTTTGTAATACATCTTGATGTCTGGTATTGAGATCCCACCTACTTTGTTCTTTTTTAGGATTGCTGCAGCAATTCGGGGTCTTTATTCCAGATGAATTTTTGAAGAGTTCGTTCTAGATCTATGAAGTATGCCATTGGTATTTTAATGGGAAGTGCGTTGAATTTATAGATTGCTTTGGGTAGTATGGACATTTTAATGATGTTGATTCTACCAATCCATGAACACGGTATGTTCTTCCATCTGTTTATGTCTTCCTCTATATCTTTTTTCAACGTCCTGTAGTTTTCTGAGTAGAGGTCTTTTACTTCTTTAGTTAAGTTTATTCCTAGGTAGCTTAATTTTTTTGGTGCGATGGTAAACGGGATTGTTTTTATAATCTCTCTTTCTGAAAGTTTACCATTGGTGTATAGAAATGCCTCAGATTTCTTGGGGTTAATTTTGTATCCTGCTACATTGCCAAATTCATGTATTAAGTCTAGTAGCTTCTTGATGGACTCTCTAGGGTTTTTTATGTATAATATCATGTCATCAGCAAATATGGACAGTTTTACTTCCTCTTTTCCAATTTGGATGCCTTTTATTTCTTCTTCTTGCCTAATTGCAATGGCTAACACTTCCAGTACTATGTTGAACAGGAGTGGTGAGAGGGGGCACCCCTGTCTTGTTCCTGTTCTTAGAGGAAATGGTGTTAGTTTTTGTCCATTGAGTATGATGTTGGCTGTGGGTTTTTCATATATGGCTCTTATTATGTTGAGGTATGATCCTTCTATTCCCACCTTGCTGAGAGTTTTTATCAAAAATGGGTGTTGAATTTTGTCAAATGCTTTTTCTGCATCAATTGATATGACCATGTTTTTTTTTTCTTTCAATTTGTTTATGTGATGTATCACGTTTATTGATTTGCGGATATTGTACCATCCTTGCATCCCTGGGATAAATCCTACTTGGTCATGGTGTATGATCTTTCTGATGTACTGCTGGATCCGATTTGCTAAGATTTTGTTGAGGATTTTGGCATCTATGTTCATGAGGGATATTGGTCTGTAATTCTCTTTCATTGTGTTGTCTTTACCTGGTTTTGGTATTAGGGTGATGCTGGCTTCATAGAATGAGCTTGGAAGTGTTCCTTCCTCTTGAATTTTTTGTAGTAGTCTGAGGAGGATAGGTTTTAGTTCTTCCTTGAATGTTTGGTAAAACTCCCCTGTGAAGCCGTCTGGTCCTGGGCTTTTGTTTGATGGAAGCTTTTTGATGACTGCTTCAATTTCTTCCATAGTTATTGGCCTGTTGAGATTTTTAGATTCTTCCTGATTGAGTTTTGGAATGTTGTATTTTTCTAGGAATTTGTCCATTTCCTCCAGGTTGTCTAGTTTGTTGGAGTAGAGCTGTCCAAAGTATTTTTTAACAATCATTTGTATTTCTGTGGGGTCTGTTGTTATTTCGCCTCTATCGTTTCTGATTTTGTTTATTTGAGTCCTCTCTCTTTGCTTCTTGGTGAGTCTGGCTAGGGGTTTATCAATCTTGTTTATCCTTTCAAAGAACCAGCTCTTGGTTTCATTGATTTTCTGTATTGTTTTTTTGGTCTCTATGTCATTTATTTCTGCTCTAATCTTTATTATCTCCTTCCTTCTGCTCACTGTGGGGTTTTCTTGTTGCTCTCTTTCTAAATCTTTGAGTTGTAGAGTTAGATGATTTCCTACCATTTTTTCTTGTTTTTTGAGATAGGCCTGTAGAGCTATAAACTTCCCTCTCAGGACTGCTTTCATTGTGTCCCATAGGTTTGGATTGTTGTGTTTTCATTGTCATTAGTTTCCAGGATGTTTTTAATTTCTTCTTTGATCTCATTGGTAACCCAATCAATATTTAATAGCATGCTATTCAGCTTCCAGGTGTTTGAGTATTTTGGGTTGTTTTTATTGTAGTTTATTTCTAATATTATGCCATCGTGGTCTGTGAAGATGCTTGGTATGATTTCAATCTTCTTGAATTTCGGAAGACTTTGCATGTGACCCAATATGTGGTCTATTTTTGAATATGTCCCATGAGCACTTGAGAAGAACGTATATTCCCTGGCTTTGGGGTGAAGCGTCCTGAAGATGTCTATTAAGTCCATCTGATCAAGTGAGTCATTTAGGATTGCTGTATCTTTGCTGATTGTTTGTCTATAGGACTTATCCAGTGCTGTCAGTGGTGTATTAAAGTCCCCTACTATGATTGTATTGTTGTCGATCTCTCCTTTGATATCTTCCAGGAGTTTTTTTATAAATCTGGGTGCTCCTGTATTGGGTGCATATATGTTTACCAGTGTTATATCTTCTTGTTGTATTGATCCCTTTAGTATTATGAAGTGTCCTTCCCTATCTCTTGTTATGGCCTTCACTTTGAGGTCTATTTTGTCCGATATAAGTATTGCTACCCCAGCTTTCTTTTCCTTTCCATTTGCCTGAAAGATATTTTTCCATCCTTTCACTTTCAGGCTGTGTGAGTCCCTTCTAATGAGGTGGGTTTCTTGTAGACAGCAGATGTATGGGTCATGTTTTTTTTATCCATTCAGCCACTTGATGTCTTTTGGTTGGAGCATTTAGTCCATTTACGTTTAAAGTTATTATTGAAAGGTACTTGTTTGTAGCCATTTCTTTTTTTGTGTGGCTGTTTTCTTTCTGAGCTTTTTATTTCTTCTTTTTATACCAGACCCTTTAGCATTCCTTGCATTGCTGGCTTAGTGGTGATAAACTCCCTTAGCCCTTTTTTGTCTGTGAAGCTTCTTATTTCCCCTTCAAGTTTGAATGATAGCCTTGCTGGATAGAGTATTCTTGGATTCAGTCCTTTGCTTTGCATCACTTTGTAAATTTCTGTCCATTCTTTTCTGGCCTGATGTGTTTCTGTTGAGAAATCATTTGATAATCTAATGGGAGATCCTTTGTATGTGACTTTCCGTATCTCTCTTGCGGCCTGTAAGATTTTCTCTTTGTCCTGAACATTTGCCATGGTAATTATGATGTGTCTTGGTGTGGGTCTTTTCGGGTTCACCTTGTTTGGGACTCTCTGGGCTTGTGTGACTTTTTTCTTCCCCACCTCAGGGAAGTTTTCTGATATTATTTCTTCGAATAGGTTTTCTAATCCTTGTTCATCTTTCTGTTGTTCTGGTACCCCTATTATTCGTATGTTGTTTCGTTTCATGTTGTCCCAAAGCTCCCTTAGGCTCTCCTCCTGTCTTTTAATTTTTGTCTCCAATTGCAGTACATTTTGGGTGTGTTTTGCTTCCTTGTCTTCTAATTCACTAATTCGGTCCTCCGCTTCTCCTAGTCTACTGTTGATACTTTCAATGGTGTTTTTTATTGCAGCTATATCACTCTTCATTTCTTCTTGGGTCTTACTTAAGTTGTTGAGTTTTTCATCTGTTTCTTCTTGCTTCTTGCAGAGGTTGTCGATTTTTTCCTCCATCCGGTTTATGCACTCTAGGACCCTTATTCTGAATTCTTTTTCTGTCATGTTGCATGCCTCTGTGTTACTTAGTTGCTTTTCTGGAGAGTCCTCCTTCTCTTTCCTTTGGGGGTTTCTTTGTCTACCCATGTTTGATCTCACTGACATATCTAGATGTTGAGTCGTTCAGTGGCTGCTCCCTGGGTGGCAGTGAGTCCTTGGTCTGTGGTTGCTCTTCGGGCTGTTGCGGTAGCAGCTGCTCTTCAGTTGGCGGCAGCTCCTCTGGTGGGTGCTGTTCACAGCTGTGGTGGCTCTTCTGGCTGTTGGGGGGCGGTTTCACGTACAGCTGCTGTTCCTTAGCAGAGGGTATGGTCCTCAGGAGATTGCTGTTGCTTGGATCTGCTGCGTTGATTTAAGGGCACAAAATACAACACAACAAGGCACCACGTACCAGGCACTAAACACAAATATATTCACGATATTAATAACCCCAAATAAAGGGGACCACCCGAATTAAGAGAATTAGGGGATAAGGCAGAAGGAAAAGAAAAAGATAAAAGAGAAAAAAGAAAAGTATGGACCCAAAAAAAAGAGTGCAGAAATGAAATTGGGAAAAAGAAGGGGGGAAAATAAAAGCGAGAAAAGAAAAAAAGAGTGAAAAGAGAGAATGAAGTGGAAGAGGGGAAGAGACTTTTTATATGATGAGAATACTCCTATAGAACCACCACTAATCCCAGCAAATTCCAGCAACAACTCCCTGTAGATGGATGCAAACTAGAAACCACCAATAATATAACGATGAAAATAGAATGGAGAACACTAAACCCAAAATAAAATAAAGAGAAATAAAATGGCAATTTAAAAGATGGTAAAATGGTAGCAGTAATAATACTGGTTAAAAATAAGAAGGTAGTAATTAAAAGGGTAAAACCAGGTGATGGAAAAAGAGGAAAAAAACAAAAAGAAGAAAAAAAAGGGAAAAAATATAAAAAATAAAAATAAATTGGTTTCTTAGTTAAAAGGTGAAAAGAAAAAAAAAAATTGCAGTAGTGAAGGTCCTTCGGTTCTTCTATTCTTCAGTCTGGCTCGCCTTTAGTCCTGCCAGGTATTCAGGAGAGTGTTGAGTTTCCCTGCGATACACTGTTCCTCTGTGTTTTAAACCACAGTCCTTATTTTAAAGCAGGCTGGATTTTTTTCCTAGCCCGCCTTATTTTGTGTTTAGCAAAGAGTCAGTTTGTGGCTCAGCCTCTGGGTGGCAGTGTTCTGGGCTTGGCCTCTGAGGCTATACAGCATTGAAAATCCCTCTATAGGCCAGACCCTGTTAACTCCCAGGGGCTGATTAGATTATTTTAATCCTTGATCTCATTCAGGGTGGAATCTGGGTGTGGCTGTGCTCCTTGCCTGGGGGCTGGGGGGAGGAGTCTCACTCTCCAGAGAGAATGGCCGCCCCAGTCCTGGGCTGAGGGGCGTCTCAGCACTCAATTCGCTTCCACCTCTCCTGACCCCCCGCCTCTCCTCAGTCTCTCCCCGGATTCCACTCCTCCGAACCCTCTCCCTCTGTTCAGCACAGGTCAGTGTCTGTATCGGAAATGTCCCATGAACAGGGTTCGGGGAGAACAAACAAACAAATGCGGGCCGCGGAAACGGGGAGGGCTTGGTTTCTGTAAACTCTTCTTTTACGGGCACTGCATGGTCAGGTCAGCTCTTCAGGCTGCCCCCTTTAGGCTCAGTCCTCCGTGATCACAGAACCCAGCTTTCAAATCCCCGGGCGCCAGGAATCCCGAGGATCGCCTTTCCCCGTCAGGGGCTGTGCCTGTCCCAAGGGACTCGGCTGTCTGCCACGCGGTCTCCCTCCGACCCTCTGGGCTCAGAGGTCTGGCAAACTTTCCTGCCCAAATCCCTGGTTTTTTTTTTTTTACCTTTCTAGGGGAGTTCTGCCCTTCCTGGCTGCAAATCGTCTCACCAGCTGAGCACTCTCGCCAATTCGGGGTGGGTGTTATTAGTTTCAGCTGCTCACTGCATTTGCTCCGGGACACGACCTGGGACGCGTCTGCCTATATCGCCGCCATCTTCCTTCCCCCTCCTGGTTTGGGCTTTTTGATTATTGTGTTTTCGTTGTCATTTGTTTCCAGGATGTTTTTAATTTCTTTGATCTCTGTGGTAACCCCATCCTTGTTTAATAACATGCTATTTATCCTCCAAGTTTTAGAATATTTTATTATTTTTTATTGTAGTGATTTCTATATTTTTTTTTGCCATTGTGATCTGAGAAAACTCTTGATATGATTTCAATCTTCTTGAATTTAGAGAGACTTTGCCTGTGTCCCAATATTTGGTCTTTTTTTGAAAATGTCCCATGTGACCTTGAGAAAAATGTATATTTTGTTGCTTTGTGGTGAAATGTTCTGAAGATGTCAATTAAATCCTTCTTATCTAGTGAGTCATTTAGGATTGCTGTTTCTTTGTTGATTTTTTTTTTTTATCTAGAGGATTTGCCCAGTGATGTTAATGGGGTGTTAAAGTCCCCTACTATGATTGTATTGCTGTCGATCTCTCCCTTGATATCATCCAGAGATTTTTTATGTGTTTGAGTGCTCATGCATTAGGTGCATATATGTTTACCAGAGTTATATCCTCTTGTTATATTATTTCCTTTTGTATTATGGAATGGTCTTCCTTATCTCTTCTTATGGCCTTCTCTTTGAGGACTATTTTGTCACATATAAGTATTGGTACCCCAGCTTTCTTTTCATTTCCATTTGCCTGAAAGATATTTTTCCATCCCTTCACTTTCGTCTGTGTGAGTCCCCTGTTTTGAGGTGGGCATCTTGTAGATAGCTTATATACAGGCCATGTTTTCTTATCTATTCAGGCTCGGATATTTTTTATTATTATTACTGCTTTAATACCATTAGTTGTTACAGGCTTATTCAGGTTTTCTAATTCTTCCTGATTGAGTTTTGGAGAATTTTATGTTTTCAGGAATTTGTTCATTTTTTCAAGGTTGTCAATTTTGTTGGCATATAATTGTTCATAGCATTTTCTTACAATCTTTTGAAATGTCAGTTGTTACTTAGCCTCTTTGATTTCTGATTTTATTTGGGTCTTCTCTCTTTGTTTCTTTATGAGTCTAGCTAAAGGTGCATCAATCCTGTCTATCTTTTCAAAGAACCACCTTTTGGCTTCATTGATCTTTTCTATTATATTTTAGTCTCTATGTCATTTTATTTATTTCTGCTCTGATCTTTATTAATTTTTTTCCTTTTACTTACTCTGATATTTTCTTGTTCTAGTTCTAATTATTTTAGTTATAGGGTTATATTATTTATATGAGCTTTTTCTTATTTTTTTGATGTTGGCTTATAATGATATGAACTCCCCTCTCAAGACTGCTTTTGTTGTGTCCCATAGATTTTTGGTTGTTGTGTGTTCTTTTTCATTTGTTTCCAGGAAGTTATTTATTTATTTATTTATTTATTTATTTATTTTTTATTTCTTCCTTGAACTCATAGGTAACCCATTCATTTTTTTGTGGTTTTTTTTTTAATTAAATCTTTATTGTTGAAAGTATTAAATATGCCCCCCATTGACCCCTTCTAATTCACCCCCACTCGAGGCCTTCACCATCCTATTGTCTGTGTCCATGATTTATGCATACAGGTTCTTTGATTGATCTCTTTCCACCCGCCAGCCCTACCCCACCTTCCCTCTGAGATTCTGCAGTCTGTTCTATGCTTCTATGTCTCTAGATCTATTATAGCATGCTATTTAGCCTCCATGTGTTTGAATGTTTTTAGGAGACTTTTTATAGTTGATTTCTGGTTTCATGCCATTTGATCTTAGAAAATGCTTGATTTGATTTCAATCTTTTTGAACTTGTAAAGACTTATTTTGTGTCCTAATATGTTGTCTATTTTTGAGAATGTTCCATGTGCACTTGGGAAGAATGTATATTCTTTAGCTTTGGGATGAAATGTTCTGTAACCATCAATTAAATCTATCAGATTTATTGTGCCATTTAAGATTGCTCTTTCCTTATTGATTTTTGGTCTGGAAGATCCATCCAGTAATGTCAGTGGGGTGTTAAAGTCCCCTACTATGACTACGTTCCTGTTTATCTCACTCTTAAAGTTCTCCAAGTGATTTAAAATATATTTTGGTAATTATATTGGGTGCATATATGTTTACCAGGGTTATATACTGTTGTTTGATTGATCCCTTTAGTATTATGTAGTGATCTCTGTGCATAGCCTATAGTGAAGGTCAGAGGTGCGGCAGGAGCTGGGTAGAAGGAGGATGTTGGGGAAAATAAGGGACATTTTTAATAATCTCAACAATAAAAAATAAACTAAAAACAGTTTATTCACAATATCATAAGATAATATAATACAAATAAATTTAGCAAGAGACATGAAATACTTATACACTTAAAACTCTAAAGCATTGTAGGAAAAAAAGTAAGATATGAATAAATGTATAAACAATCCATGTTTATTGATAAGAATATTCAATATTGTTAAGATGGCAGTGTTCTCCATAGATTTAAGGCAATCCATTTTAAAATCCAACTGGATTCTTAGAAGAAATTGAAATTCAGAACCTGAAATTTATATTGAAATACAGGAACCTACAATAGTCAAAAGACTCGTGAGAGAAAAACAAGTACAAGGACACATATTTCATGATGCCAAACCTTACTAAAATATACAGTAATCAAGAATGTGTGGCATTGACATAAAGATAGATACATAGATGAATGGAATAAAATTCAGGACCCCTAAATAAACCCTTACATTTATGGCTCCTTGATCTTTAACAATGGTACCAAGACTACTCAATAGGAGAAAGCAGTCTTTTCAAGAAATTCTGCTAAGACGACTCGATATCCACATACAAAGAAATGAAGTTGGACTATTTCTTCACAGCATACACTGAAAGTATCTCAAAATGTGTTAGTGACCTATATGATGGAAGTAAGACAAAAAAATTCCTAGAAGAAAATATAGGAGTAAATATTTGTGACCTTTGGCATGAAACACCAAAGATACAAGCAACAACAGAAAAAAAGATAAATTAGACTCCATCAAATATGTAATTGTTTGTGTTGCAATACCATCAGGAAAGTGAAAATCCAGCCCATAGAATAAGAGAAAATATTTTCAAATCATATATTTGATAAGGATATCAATTCTAGATATATAAAAAAACTCTTAAAATTCAATAATACAATAAAAACCCAAATTTAAAACAAATGATTTGAATAAACACTTATCCAAAGAATGTATACAAATTAAAAGACCTCAACGCCATTATTTATTTGAGAGATGAAAATCAAGACCAAAATAAGATACCACTTCACATCCACTAAGATAACTAGTGTAAAAGAGAGTAATAAAGTAGTTTGGATGTGGAAGAATTGGAACCATTGTACATCACTGGTAAAAATGTAAACTAGTGCAGGCACTTTGGAAAATAGCCTAGAAGTTTCTTAAAGTGTTACCATTTGACCCTGTAATCCATTCAAAGAAATATAATCAAACACAATGAAAACATATGTCCACATAAAAACTTCATGGAAATGCTGATTGCAACATTATTCACAACTAGAGACCCAGTGCATGGATTCATGCACTGGTGGGGTCCCTCGGCCTGGCCTGTGGGGATCGGGCCAAAACCAGCTCTCCAACATCCCTTAAGGGGTCCCAGATTGTGAGAGGGTGGTCCTCGGGTGACTCACCCTAGAATTGAGCTCCCTTCTCTCTGGTTCCTGGTGTGTCACCCAAGAGCCACAGCTGCCAAATCACCACAGCTTGGCAGCTCCTGCATTGAACGTCTGCCCCCTGGTGGCCAGTGCAAGTCATAGCTACCAGTCAGAGTATCTGTCCCCTGGTGGTCATTGCGCCTCATAGCTTCCAGTCGGATGGACAAATGGTCAGATGGTAGCTTAGGCTTTTATATATATATAGATAGTCAAGGAATGGGAGCAACTAAAATGTCCACCAGTTGACAAATGGAATATTATGCAAAAATAATGAATGACTTAATTATACAAACTATAAGTGATTGAATCTTAAAAGCATTATGCCAAGTGAAAAAAATGGAGTTGCAAAAGATTGTAATATACAGTTACATTTATATTAAATATCCATAAAGGACAGATATACCCCCATTTATTTAAACTGATAAGGGTACAAATTCTAGAATAAATAAAGAACTCTACCCTACCCCAGCTCTTGTCTCTGGCGACCAACAATCTGTTCTCTGTACTGATGAACTTGTGTTAGAGCCTATATATATATGTATCCCACATATCCTGATGTGCTGGAATAATGTTGATTGCTTTGTCTTTCTCAAGATTGCTTTGGCAATTTTAAGTATTTCATGGTTTCATATAAATTTTAGGATTGTTTGTTCTGTTTCTTGTTGTCACAAATGACAAGATTTTATTTTTTATGGCTGAATGTATATATCACGATTTCTTTATCCACACATCCACTGATGGATACTTTGATTGTTTCCATATCTTGGCTATTGTAATAACACCTCAATGAACATGGGGTGAGGGCCAATGGGAAGGGTAGTGGTTGTATGCCAATTACCATGTTTCTCTTTTATTAGATAGGATTTACTATAGGTTTATGCTTCATGGTTAACAAAACTTACATACAACTTATATCTATAATAGTCTATTTTAAGCTGATAAAACTTAACTTTAATTCCATTGTAAAGGTCAATATAGTTGCTATGCCCCCACATTTCAAGTTTTTTTATATCATTTTACATCTTTGTATCTTGTGTGTATCCTTTAATGAATTATTATAATCACTAGAGGCCCGGTGCACAAATTCATGTGCCAGTGGGGTCCCTCAGCCTGGCTTGTGGGATTGGGCCGAAACTGGCTCTCTGAGATCCCCTGAGGGGTCCCAGATTGCAAGAGGGCACAGGCCAGGCCAAGAGATCCCACGGGTGCATGATCAGAGCTTGGGAAGGGCACAGAAGGTTGGCCAGCTGGGAAGGGACCACAGGAGAGCTCCAGGGTGTGTCTCACCCACCTAGCTCAGTCCCAATCAGCTAGAACCCAGTAGCAAGCTAACCTGTCAGTTAGAGTGTCTGCCCCCTGGTGGTCAGTGCATGTCATAGAGCAATTGAGAAGCCTTAGCATATCATTAGCATATTACACTTTGATTGGTTGAATGGATGAATAGATGAACAGACACTTAGCATATTAGGCTTTTATTATGTAGGATAGTTAGTATTACTACTTTTGTCTTTTAAACTTCATTCTAGTTTTATAAATGAATTATTTACTACCTTTACTATCATGTACATTTCCAGTGAGATTTATTCTTTCATATGCATATTTTTTACTAAAGTGTGCCCTTTCTTTTTAGCTTAAAGAAGTCCCTTTAGTATTTCTTTTAAGGCTGGCATAGTTGGGATGAAATTCTTTAGATTTTTCTTGTTTGGAATCCCACATTTTTTGGTTTTCCTAAGACATAGTCCTTTAATGAGGTGATATTGGTTCACAAAACCATACAGGTTTAAAGTGTACAACTCAACAAAACATCATTGGCACACTGCATTGTGTTCCCATTACCAAATCACCTTTGCCCACCTGCAACTACTCCTATCTCCTTTCATTCTTTCTATCACCACCCTGTTGTCTATGTCTATAATGATAGTTTTACTTCCTCCTTTCCAATTTGGATATATTTTATTTCTTATTCTTGACTGATTGCTGTGGATAAGCCTTCCAGTACTATGTTGAATAAGAGTGGTGGAAGTGGACATCCTTATCTTGTTCATGATCTTAAGGGAAACACTTTTTTTTCAATTGAGTATGATTGGCTGAAGGTTTATCTTATATAGCTTTTATTATGTTGATGTATGATCACTCAATTCCCACTTTGTTAAGAGTTTTTATGATAAATTGGGACTGGATTTTATCAAATAACACTTCTGCATCTGTTAATATGATCACATGATATTTACCTTTTCATTTTGTTTATGTGGTGCATCACATTTATTGATTTGTGAATATTGTTCCAACTTTGCATCCCCAGGATAAATCCCATTTGATCATGATGTATGATCTTTAAAATGTATTGCTTCATCCAGTTTGCTAATGTTTTGTTGAGGATTTTAGTATCTATGGTATCAGGGATATTGGCTTATAATTTTCTTTCTTTGTAGTGACTTTATTTGGTTTTGAAATTAGGATAATGCTGGTCTTGTAAAAAGAGTATGGACATTTTCTTTCCTCTTGAATTTTTTGGAATAGTTTGAGGAGGAAAGATGTTAGTTCCGCTTGGAGTGTTTGGTAAAGTTTGCCTGTGAAGCCAGCTAGTCCAAGACTTTTGTTTGCTGGGAGTTTTTATTTTTTATTATTATTACTGCTTCAATTTCATTATCTGTCTATTTAGGTTTTCTGATTCTTCCATATTCAGATTTGGAAGATTGTACGTTTCTAGGAATTTATCCATTCCACCCACTTTGTCCAATTTGTAGGCATATATTTGTTCATAGTGTTTTCTTACAATCCTTTGTATTTCTGATGTTATTCCTCTTTCATTTCTGATTTTATTTATTTGTCTGCATAAATGTTCTTCAATCTTGTTTATATATTCGAAGAAACAGCTGTTGGTTTCATCGATGTTTTGTAATTTTTTTTTTATAGTCTCTATATCATTTATTTCTGCTCCAATCTTTATTACTTTTTTCTTCTCTTTACTCTGGGCTTTGTTTGTTGTTCTTTTTCCAGCTTCTTTTTTAGGTGTAGAATTAGTTTGTTTATTTGATATTTTTCTTGCTTCTTGGGGTTCCCTCTCAGGACTACTTTTTTGTGTGTGTCCTATAGATTTTGTGTTATTGTGTGTTCATTTTCATTTGTTTCCAGGTAATTTTTAACTTCTTTCTTGATCTCATTGTTAACCCATTTAGTATCATGTAATGACCTTATTTGCCTTTTTTATGACCTGTGTTTTGAAGTGTATTTGTCTACCTTAGTTCTTTTTTCATTTGTTTTCATTTGTACAGGATTTACTTTTTTAAATCCATTCACTTTCAGTCTGTGTGTCTTATGTTCTGAGGTGGGTCTCTTGTAGATAGCATATATATGGATCATATTTTCTTATCCATTCAGCTACCCTATGTCTTTTGATTGGAAAACTTAATCAATTTACATTTAAGGTTATTATTGATAGGTACTTATTTATTGCCATTTTTTCTATATACCTATGTTCCTCTATATATTTCTTTTCTTCTTCTTAAAGCAGAGCGTTTAACATCTTTTGCAATACTTATTTGATAATAATGAACTCCTTTACACTTATTTTATTTTGTCTAATTCACCTTCAATTTTAAATGATAGCCTTGCTAGATCTAGTGGCCTTGGTTGTAGGTCCTTGCATTTCATCACTTTGAATATTTCCTGTCAATCCCCCTGGCCTGAGTGTCTCTGTTGGAAAATAACCTGATCACCTTATGGGAGCTCCCTTTTAGGTAACATTCTCTCTTTTGCTGTTTTTAAGATTTTCTTTGTTTTTAAACTTTGCTATGTAAATTATATTGTGTAATTATGTGGGCCTCTTTAGGTTCATCTTTACTGGGACTCTGTGCTTCCTGAACTTGTGTGACTTTTTCTTTAACCAGGTTAAAGAAGTTTTCAGTCATTATTTCTTTAAACAGGTCCTCTATCCATTGATCACTCTCTTCTCTTTCTGGTACACCTATGAAGCCGATGATGTTATCCTTGAGGTTGTACCAGAGGCCACTTAGACTTTCCTCATTTATTTATTTTTCTTTTTTAATGTTTTTATTGATTTTTTAGAGAGAGAGGCATGGAGAGGGAGAGAGAGAGACACATTGCTTTGTTGCCTCCAGTATACAACCTGCCTGGCGACTGTATTCACAACCTGGGCATGTACCTGAACCAGGAATAGAATTGGTGACCTTTCAGTGTATGGGACAATGCTCAACCAACTGAGCCACATTGGCCGGGCAATTCTCTTTTCTTTTCTTTTTTTAAAAATGTATTTTATTGATTTTTTTACAGAGAGGAAGGGAGAGTGATAGAGAGTTAGAAACATCGATGAGAGAGAGAAACATTGATCAGCTGCCTCCTGCACTCCCCGTACTGGGCATGCAACCAAAGTACATGCCCTTGACTGGAATCAAACCTGGGACCCTTCAGTCCAAAGGCCAACGCTCTATCCACCCTATCCACTGAGCCAAACCGGTTAGGGCTTTCTTTTCTTTTGGTTGTGCTGCTTGGGTTTGTACTGTGATCCTCTACTCTAAATTGTTGATTCAATCCTCTGCTTCATCTAACCTGCTGTTGATTCCTTCCAGTGTGTTCTTCATTTCAGATATTGTATTCTTCATATCTGGCTGGTCCTTTTTTATGGTTCCTATAACCTATTTCATGCCTACTATCTTTTTCTTTAAGTTCTCATTGAGATAATATATTCTTCACTAAAGTCTTTGAGCTTCCCTTTAACCTTATTTTTAAGCTTTGTCCCTGTTATCTTGGTTGCTTTCAATTAATTTAATACTTTTCCTGGGATTTCTCTTGCTCTTTAATTTGGAGCATATGTCTTTGTTTTCCCACTTTGTCTCTGTGTATTAGGTAGATGTTCTATGACCCCTTAACTTGTTATGATGGCTTTAAGATATCAGAGTCATATTAGGCTAAGTGGGACAAACTCCAAGACCACATTTTGTGTGGGTTATGTGCACCATCCTGTTGTAGTTAATTTTTAAATTATATATATATATATATATATATATAATTTTAATATGTTTTTATTGATTTAAGAGAGAGAGGATAAAAGAGGGAGAGAGAGTAGGAAACATCAATGAGAGAGAAACATTGATTGGCTGCTTCCTGCATGCCTCCCATTGGGCATCAAGCCTGCAATCTGGGCATGTGTCCTGACCAGGAATCAAACAGGCAACATCCTGGTGCATGGGACAATGATCAACCAACTGAGCCACATTGGCTGGTCTTTTCATTGATTTTTAAAGAGACTGGAAGGGAGGGAAGCAGGAAGAGAGAGAGAGAGAGAGAGAGAGAGAGAGAGAGAGAGAGAGAGAGAGAGAGAGAAGACCAGGCCTGGGAATCAAACCTGCAACCCAAGTTTGTACTCTTGACTGGGAATCGAACCTGCCACTCTATGGTGCATGGGCTGATGCACTAACCACTGATATACACCAGCCAGGGCTGTAATTGAGTCTTTTTTAAAATATATTTTATTGATTTTTTACAGAGAGGAAGGGAGAGAGATAGAGAGTTAGAAACATCGATGAGAGTGTAACATCGATCAGCTGCCTCCTGCACATCTCCCACTGGGGATATGCCCGCAACCAAGGTACATGCCCTTTACTGGAATCGAACCCGGGACCCTTCAGTCTGCAGGCCGATGCTCTATCCACTGAGCCAAACCGGTTTTGGCATGTAATTGAGTCTTGATTGCTGTTGGCATTTTCATGGGTGGAGTTAACTCTTCAGACTGGCTGACTATACGAATAAAGCTTGCCCTGACCAGTTTGGCTCAGTGGATAGACCGTCGGCCTGCAGACTCAAGGGTCCCAGGTTTGATTCTGGTCAAGGGCATGTACCTTGGTTGTGGGCACATCCCCATTAGGGGGTGTGCAGAGGGTGGCTGATCGATGTTTCTCTCTCATCGATGTTTCTAACTCTCTATCCCTCTCCCTTCCTCTCTGTAAAAAAGTCAATAAAATATATATTTTTTTATAAAAGAATAAAGCTTGATCACTGTGTATGAGTCACTGTGCAGGGTCTGCCCCTTGAGGTGGCATTATTCCCAATGGGGTCTTTTGAATGACACCATCTCCCTTTGGAGTGCCACTTATGTGGCTAGTTGGTTGAGCTCTGGTGTGATCTGAACCCCCACCACTTGTGTTGTTTGTGGGCCCACTGGGGCAGGTAAAGGTTGACGTCAGCTGCTGTGTGTAACTGGCCTTGGGCTACCTGTCTGGAGCTACTGCGCTATCAGGATGGGGCTAGTTGGTCCCCTACGTAGGGGCCATGTACTCAGGCACTCAATCAGTGGAAAGTAGCCCCTACTCCAGAGCCATCCACTCAGTCTCTCTCAGAGTCTCCAAGTGCTGGGGTCCAGCCCCAGCAGGTCCAGGGGTCCCCAAAGGTGTGGACGGAGTCGGCGAAGAAGGAATGACACGGAGACAGCGTTCAGTTGATCAGCAGCCTTGCCAGGATCTCTAGCCACAATCTCCAGCCAAGTTCTGTGTCCATGTTCTCTTGCTAGGTTCTCCAGC
This sequence comes from Myotis pilosus, assembly GCA_036010255.1. Taxonomy (NCBI): domain Eukaryota; kingdom Metazoa; phylum Chordata; class Mammalia; order Chiroptera; family Vespertilionidae; genus Myotis; species Myotis pilosus. The sequence continues at coordinate 17,192,350 of JASKON010000009.1, forward strand.
CAGGTTCTCCAGGTTCTCCAGCCAGGTTCTGTAGCCATGTTCTCTCGTTAGGTTCTCCAGCCAGGTACGGTTTAGGTTCTCCAGCCAGGTTCAGTCGCCAGGTTCTGTCTAGGTTCTCCAACCAAGTTCTGTAGCCAGGTTCTGTCCAGGATCCTTTGCCATTTTCTCTCCAGCGAAGTTCTTCTGTCTCTAGATTCTGTGTAGGTTCTGTCTTTTAAGTTCTGTGTTCTAAGTTCTGTCTCTGTCTTCTAAGCTCTGTCTTCTAAGTTCTGTCTCCTAAGTTCTGTCTTTCTATGATCTTCATCTAAGTTCTGAGTCCTGTTGTCTTGTTACATCTGTATTTATACCAGTTGATTCCAATCCTATCAATCTCTATTCCAAAGGTTAGGGCGTTTCTTATCTCCATTCCAGGAAGTAAAGATTATGTAGCTTAAGCATGATTGTTCGTAGTTAAAGTGATTAATTGCCCGCCTGGCTCTTAGTTAACAGGTTTTATTCCCTCCCTAACTTCAGGGGAAAATCCCTACCTGGGGAAACAACCTTTCTCGGAGAGGTGATCTTGGTTAAAACACATAGCGCCAAGAAGGTGAGCAAACATATTAAGAACAGTATGCCATATATGCCAGGTCACTTGAAACAGCAAGGATGGACTGGTTCCCGGCATCCAAGGATAGTGCATCAGGAGGAGAATGCCTCAGGTTCAGGTTGGGTGCAGCCAGCCATCCCTCTGCAGAAAATTCAGCAGAGAAGAGCTACTGGGGCTCCTAAAGAGTGTCCTATTGAGAATGGTGCCAGCCGAGCCTTCAGGAGGGGGGTGAGCTCTTCTTCCTGGTCCCAGACAATAAAGTTGGAAGGAGACACATTTCAAATGTCCCAACTTTGAGTAGCACTTCTTCCTTCAGTGTAGCTGAGCTCAGAAGAATGGGGCCACAAGGACTTGGGAGGGCAGATCCAAGCAATCTCTTTTGGGGGGTTCTTCTAGCAAGTCTGTAAGATGGGGGTGGGCACCTCTTACCCTTTCTTGGTAAAAGCCACTGAAGGAGACATACAATGAAGGTCCCAGCCCCAAGCAGCTCTCAGATCTCCTGTAGGACTGAGCCAAGCAGGGAAGGGCCCATAACTTCTAGAAATGCAGTTCAAATGAATCTCTCACTGTGGGAACAGCATGGGCTGGGTCACAGGGGAGATAGTAGTGGCCCTCCTTGCAATGTAGTCATACAACCCAACACCCAGCCATCTGATTCCTGGACAAAAGCTTCTGTGAAACATGCCTTATGGAAATCCCAGCTCTGAAGAGTACTCTGATCCCCCTGCAAGAGTGAACTCAACAGTGCAAGGCCATAGGTATTAGAAGGGCAGGCGAAATGATTCAGTAGGTGTTGGGAGCATCTGCTATGCACTCGAGATGGGGAAGAATGGTCCCTTTCCAAAGCTACAGAGGTCAATCACTGAGTTTTCACCAAGAGCATCTCCAGACAAAGTATGCCTCAAAGGTCCCTGCTGGGTGCTGGAAAACTCTTTATCTCTTCTTTTCTGAATAACTTTGCTGGATAGACTATTCTTGGTTGGAGGTTTTTTTGTTTGTTTGTTTGCCTGTTTTTCCCAGCACTTTTAATATATTGTGCTACTTCCTTCTGGCCTGCAAAGGGGGAGAGATAAACCAAAGGACTTATATGCATGCATATAAGCCTAACCAATGGATGCAGACACCAGGGGGGTGAGGGCATATGTGGGGGGTGGGGTGCAAAGGGCAGATAAGGACACATATATAATACCTTCATCAATAAAGAAAAAAATCATAAAAAATCTGCTATTTTTAAACAACTTGTACATAAGTTGTTTTTCTCTTCTGCTTTTAATATTCTTTCATTGTTTTTAATTTTTACATTTTAATTATCAGGTGTGTTGGTGTGGATTTTTTTTTTTTTGGCTTCCTATTATTTAGAACTCTCTGTTCTTGAATCTGGATGACTGTTTCTTTCCCCAGGTTAGGGAAATTTTCAGCCATTATTTCTCCAAAAATTATTTTTGCACCTTTCTTTCTCTTTTCTTTCTGAGAGCCCTTTGATTCAAATGGTAGTCTTTTTAATGCTGTCTATTTAGTCCCTTAACCTAGCTCACTATGTTTCATTCTTTTTTAAAAAAGATATTTTATTGATTTTTTACAGAGAGGAAGGGACAGGGATAGAGAGTTAGAAACATCGATGAGAGAGAGAAACATCAATCAGCTGTCTTCTGCACACCCTTCACTGGGGACGTGCCCGCAACCAATGTACATGCCCTTGACCGGAATTGAACCTGGGACCCTTCAGTCCACAGGCCGACGCTCTATCCACTGAGCCAAACCGGTTTCGGCTATCCTACACTGAGGATTTAAAAAAAGAAAGGAAGCTCAGAAACCAAAGCGTAGAGCAGCATTATTGAGTGTCCCATATACCTCACATCCGCACACAGCAATCATGTTTAATCTACAGACACAGTGTTTCATTCTTTTATTTTTTTATTTTTTATGCTCTGGTTAGGTGATTTCCACTGGTTTGTCTTAAAGTTGACTACTAATTTTTTCTACTACATTATCTAGTTCCCTGTTGAACCCCTCAGTTTCAGTTATTCTTCAGCTTTGTCACATCTAATTTGTACTTTCTTATATTTTTCATCTTTTTGTTGAAATCCTCACTGTGTTAATCTATTCTTACCCCCAATTTGATGAGCAACTATATGATCATTACTTTGAACTCTTTATCAAGTAAATTATTTTTCTGCTATCTTATTCTTTCATTTTAACATATTCCTCAATTTATTTAGTATTTTTGACTCTCTGTATTGTTTTATATGCAGTGGATTAAACAACCTGCTCTTCCAGTCTTTATATAGTGGCCTCATGTAGGAGATGAACCTTGTCACTCAAACTTGCCTCAACTATTTGTTGTCTCTCAAATATCTGTGCTTGTCTAAGTTGCCTACTATAATTTTATAGCTCCCAGTAGTTGAGTATGTGCCAAGACCTGTCAGTGTCTTAAAGGAAGGATCTCAATCAGCACCTAAGTTCAAATATATCAGTACTTTGGAACCACAAAGCATAAGCCCTGCTGGTCACCAGAGCCAGGTGATCTAGAGGTGTCTCCTGAGCAACTGGAGTTTCCAGACAAGTGTATACCTCTTTTCTGGCTGATACTGGCAATCTGGAGAAAGGCAGAAAACCAAGATGGCATCCACAGCCTACATTCCTTGAGAGCAGCTCCATAGACCTATAAATGTATGCCAAATCTGTAGTATTCCCCTCATGCTGAAGCTCCAGGACAAGCAAATAGGCCTTCTCTAAGAAGGACCCTGAATGTGCCTCAGTCTACACTCTGTGCAATCCCCTGTAGGTTGTATTCTTTCTAGAACTGTCTCTATGATTTCTATAGTCCTGTGGGACCCAGGAATGAAAGCCCCAAACCACCCCAGCTACCAGAGCCTAATGATTAAGGGCTGTCCCCTCTGCATTAACTAAAAACTCCCACAAAGCACCAAAACAAAATAGACACCATGCATAAACACCAGTGCAATAGACACTGGCTCTCTGGAGCATGGCAAAGGGTGAGCACAAAGATAGTAGGTCTTTGAAAATAATTACAGTCAACCCCAAATGTATGTTTAATTAGAAGCCCGCCCTACTGCAGTCAAAATGATTAAAAAATAGACCTCTTTTATAGAAAGACTGAACTCCTGGGTCTATCAGCTCTTTAAAAAATATATTTATTGTTGAAAGTATTACAGATGTTCCCTTTTCCCCCTCATTAGCCTCCCTTCTCCTCATTCCCTCCCTGTACCCAGGCTTTCACCATGCTATTGTCTGAGTCCATCTTTCTGTGTCCTGGTGGTGGTAGCTGTTTACGAACTCTTTGCCCATTGATTACAGTTCTGTGGAACCAATGAGCATAAGCTCTACTGGCCACCAAACCAGATGGCCCTGCAGCATTCACAAAATCTTGGCACCATACAAGGTTATGAATTCCTCTCTGGGTGATGTCAATTATTACAGTCCAATCATACCAGGATCAGAATCTCCTTTGGCCTCCAGACAATGAATAGATACCCAATAGGTTGTAGCCACAAAAACTGGAGCACCAGACATATCTAAAAGCTCCTTTCCAGGAGATACTGGTGCTTTGGGGGCACAGCAACGGGAGAGCATGAAGATGGCACCCACAAATCTCAACCCTCAAAAAGGGTTCCAGCAGATTCCTAAATCTGTATGTTAAATTAGGTGTCTGATCTCTGTCTGCTGCTTTAATGTAAGCAGGTGAGTCTCCTTTATTTTAAGTCTGGGCATAATTGGCTGCCTCTGAGCTGGGCCCTGGGGTGGGTAAGTCCAAGTGTTCAAGCCCTTTAAGAGTGGTTTCTCAGATTGTTATTGTCTTGTGGGTCTCAGGAAACATCCCCTTTGGTTTTTCAAAGTTACATATTTGAGGGCTTGTCACTCAATGTATATCCTGAAAGTTGGGATGCCTGATATGGCATTCATTCCTCGGGGCAAAGCTTCAGGTTGGGAGTTCTTTCTCAGATGTGGGACACTGCACCAGGGTGGGTTTTATGGTGAGATTGTTTCCTAGCCTCTTTTACCCACTTCAATGTGGTCTTCTCATTTGACAAACATGTAATTATTACTCAGACAGCCTTTAGTTTTTATTTTTTAAGATGAAATTGTTTTCATAAGTAGCTGTACACTCAGTGTGTCTGTGAGAGTGAGTTCTGGATCATCCTGTATTGCCATCCCAAACCAGGAGGACATAAAGGCCAAATCTTCAGAGACAGACAGTAAATTAGTGTTGACAGGGTCTGAGAGGAGGAAGGTCCAGGGAGTGACTGATAAAGGGCATGGGGTTTCTTTTTAGGGTAATGAAAATTGTCTAAAATTAGTTTGCTATACCAAATATAAATATGCCAAAAATGGTGAATTTTATGGTGTGTGAATCATATATCAATAAACCTCTTAAAATAGCCTAATTAAATTAAAACTAGGCTATAACATAAATATTGTGTGATCTTGGCAGTTTAGAATAGTGGAAACCTATGGATTAAGGGGGAAACATTGCCAGGTATGAATTCTGGCTTTGCCACCTACTAACTGTATAAATTCAGACAAGTCATTTACCTTATCTAAATCTCAGTTGGCATCTCTTCAAAGTAAGAGTAAGGAAACCGACTTCAGAGATGTTTGTGTCCCCCCCGCCCCCCAGAGGTTGTTTCTTAGAATCTAGTTCTTTTACCAGATCTCATTTCTGCCATTTTCTCATGAGATTATTACAACAATGGCCATTTATTAAACATTGTGCCAGCAACGTTGTGGGCTGCCTTTCCTTTAAAATCTCATTGAATCCTCTTAGCAGTCTTATAAGTTCTGTATTTCTTTACCCATTCTACACATAAAGAAAATGAAGCTACATGATTTATTTAAGGTCATTCTCTTAGAGTGACAGAGATTGGCATGAAAACCAGATCTTCTACCTAAATATATTTTCACTTAAACAAAATACATCATTAAACAGAATTAGAAAGCTATGAAACAAAGTCAAGTAATACTTTTAAAAGAGAACATGACTGTCCTCTTGGACAAGCAATCATCAAATTTCAAATCTCAGGCTGGCAGCAAGAAAAGAAGCTACCAGTATTATGTCATTAGTTTGCCTATTTTTCCTTTGGAATATTCCTTGTATCCACAAAAATGTAGGCACAAAGGATCTATGAGTAGAGAATAACTTCGAATTCTCTTGTTTTTATCTTAAAAATTCATGTAGAGATGTCATTAAATTCCACAATGTGATTAATAGCAATATTTGAAATTAGTAAGCATCAGGAAAAAATATGATGCTCTATAAAGATGTTTGGCCCTCACCGGTTTGGCTCAGTGGATAGAGCGTTGGCCTGCGGACTGAAGGGTCCCAGATTCGATTCCAGTCAAGGGCATGTACCTTGGTTGCGGGCACATCCCCAGTAGGGGGTGTGCAGGAGGCAGCTGATCAATGTTTCTCTCTCATCGATGTTTCTGACTCTCTATCCATCTCCTTTCCTCTCTGTAAAAAATCAATAAAATATATATTTTTTAAAAAAGATGTTTGGTGGTTTCCTAAATCCCTTCTTGTTTTAAAAGTACAGAGGTATGTGCAAAAAAGATATGCTTTTACATATCTAGTCTTTTTTCCCCTCTCTCTCTACTTGTATTTACCTTTCCCTAAGAGCTAAGAATAATTATCTTTTTATTTTAAGTATATTATATATTTCCCTTTTTATGGCAAGACGAAAGGTGAAGGCAACCTAGACTTACAATGTGGCTACATGTGGCAGGCAGAGAGAAGGACTTAATGAATATTATTTTATGTAATTATCAGAAAAGCCCTCAAAGGAATAATGTAACACCAGTCTCCAGATAAAGCCCTGTCGTATTGACATTCCTTACCCAAACAGGGAAAACTGGCCTGTGACTTCTGAATTTCACCCTGCTTTAATAATCTTTGGGGGCCTTGCTTAAGTTAGACCCTTTAAAGTATCCCCAAGTAAGGGAGAAAAAGAGGGAAAGAGAGAGAGAGAGAGAGAGAGAGAGAGAGAGAGAGAGAGAGAGATTAAGATTATAGCTTAGTGCTGAGGGTTTCTCAGTAAATTTCCCATGGCTGAACTGGCATAATACACTTTTATTTAACTAACTGTGAAACTTCTGGAGAATAGGAAGTGGTGTTCTGGTTCTGAAAATTTGCATTCTATGCTGCAGTGCTTTTGCTTCAGACTCATAAAACTGAATGCCTTGCATCTGGATAATAAGTAAGAGCGTAACCCAGGAGAGTCAGGAAAAACAGTCTCAAGTAATTTCTGTACTTGCTCTCCAAGCAAATCTCTGTGTACTTGGAGTTAGGAGGCTAGTTAGTGGAATATTAGAAATTTCCAAGGTTCTCTTTTTTAATTTTTCTTTTATTATGTGCTATGATAGCCATACAAAATAATATATGTAACATATATTATACAACACAATAATAAAATGAACACTCATGAGCTGTGATTAAAGAACATCAATCTCATTTCTCTTTCTTTTTAAAATTTTTGTTCACCGCTCTAACCCCAGAACATAGTATGATACCTGTTATGTAGTAGCTTCATAAATATGTTTAAATAGATGTTTAAATCAATTTGCTTTCTCCTTTTTTATATCATTACCCCAAGCCTGCCTTCAGAGGAAACAACTATCCTATATTAAAGTTTATTGTTTCCTTGCATTTTTATGATTTTTTCACACATACATTGTTTACTTTTGCTTCTTTTTGAACTTATATAATAGAATCATATAGTATGTACGGTTTTATGAATTATTTCTTTTATGCAACATTAGTTTGTGAGGTTCACCTATGTATAACTATATTATCCTCCTTGTCATTGCTGAGCTGTATTTTATTAAATGAATGTACTTAACCTCTCTCCTGTCAGTGGATGTTTCTGCTTTTATAAACAAGGCTGCTCTGATCATTTCCAAACATGCCTCCTGGTACAAATGTGCATGAGTTTCTCTCACAGGGGTGGGGAACATCTAGCCTGCGGGCCATAAAAGGCCCATAAAATCATTTGGTCTGGCTCTGCCAAGGCATTAGGGGTGAGTTAATTAAATGTTTGACCAAATATAGCAGGCTAATTTTTAATTTGATAATTTTGTATGGCCTGTGAATGATGTTATAAATATCCAAATGGCCCTTGGCGGGAAAAAAAAAAGGTGTCCTATTCTTGCTTTAGGGTATAAACCTGGAAGAGGAACTGTACTTGGAATTTTTACTTCCAATGCCCAAAGGTCAGCCCAAGTCAGAACTGCAATGTGCCATCTGTCCACACTATGCCAGGGTTAGTGGGAGTGCTCTCTAAAATATTTTGACAGAGAGAGGAAGGGGGAGGTAGGCAGAAATTGACCTGGTGAGATCAGGAGGTATCACAGATCTCTGTTCAAAGTGGGTTGTAGTTAGGAAAACTTGAGTTTCTAAAATCATCTTCATTATTTCAGCTCCTCTTTCTCCCCCTTTATAGTTATTTTTGTGCAGGATGAATTTCATTAAATGCATATCTAAAAATGTTGATGACTTTCTTCAGCCTTTAAACATTGATTACAAGTTTGATTTATTACATTATTTTAAACAATTTGAACTGTATTTTAAAAATATATTTTATTGATTTCAGAGAGGAAGGGAGAGGGAGAGAGATAGAAACATCAATGGTGAGAGAGAATCACTGGTTGGCTGCCTCTTGCATGCCCCACACTGAGGATTGAGCCCGCCACACTGGGGATCAAGCCCACCACACTGGGGATTGAGCCCGCCACCAGGGCATGTGCCCTGACTGGGAATGGAACCATGCCCTCTTGGTTCAAAGGTCAATGCTCAACCACTGAGACATGCCAGTCGGGCTTTAACTGTATTTTAAATTTTAGTATAGATGAAAATTTCTATTTCCTAAAGGCTCTTTCCAAAAGTACCTTTTATTTACTTTATGTAGGTTTCCATTTTGTTTATATAATATGTATTTTGCTTTCTTAAAATATATTTTTATTTTGCAAATTTATACTAATAATTGATAATGATGTCACTATCATCATCATCATCATCCCATTTACCCATATATACTTTTATGCCTTTCAAAAAACATTCCTGTCTTTGAGGTGATTTCTCATCTGTAGCAATCTGTACTCTGCTCTATTATATCATCTACTATGTTATTTTTCAGTTTCTTGCTTCCTATCTTTCTTTTCTATAAGACATTAAGTTGTTTAGAGGCAAAGATAATATCTTGATCAATGCTATATCCCCAGCACCTAGCCCTGTACCTAGTCCATTGGGCTAGCTAGGTTCTATGAGTTGAATTGATTCAATGTGTTTAATTTCAACCTCCAATCTCATAACATGGTCAGTTATTGGTTACAAATCCACAAGCTCACTTAATTTTTCTGAGCATAAGTTTCCTGTCCTACAATATAGGGAAGATACAAAGTTGGTGGGAAGATTAAATGGTCTTTTGTATATGAAATGGCCTAACACATAGGGCACCTAAATGCATGACCTTCTGATTTTATTTGAATGGTATGTATTAGCTACAGAAGTCAAAAAAGTGGGAAGAAGGTAAAGACATTTCCAAAAAGAAGAAGGAGGAGAGGAGGAAGAGGAGGATGAGGAGGAGGAGGAGGAGGAGGAGGAGGAGGAGGGGGAAGGAGGAAAAGGAGGAGGAAGAGGAGGAGGAGAAGGAGGAGGAGGAGGAGGAGGAGGAGGAGGAGGAGGAAGAGGAGGAGGAGGAGGAGAAAACTGCTTTTTCTCCTTGTTTTATGAATAAGGATGGGGGACACAATTTTTACTCAAAGAAATGACATTTTTAGCCAAAGAAATAACTTTCTTAGCATTACGCTCATTTTTATATGGAAAGTGAAACTCTTTTCCTGTGGATTTTGTCACCTTGTTTGTCTTGGTTTTGTGGACAGAGTCCTGCGGGCTTTCCAGCTAAGATGAGAAAAGGAAAGCTTATGAGGAGAAAATACAGGCCACCATAGTCAGCTCCTGGATTTACATATTCTCAGAACTTTGGGAGTACTTTTTGTTGTACTTGGGCCTTGAATAAAGGCTAATATTTGTGTCTTAGAGATAAAATGCATATCAAGTGTAGCCTGAGTGAAAGCTTTCTTTCCTCTTGCCCTGCCAGGGCTGCTCATTGGTTGATTGAAGGGAGGAAATCCTTTATTGTTTTGTGTTTTTTTTTTTTTTTAAATCTGATGACTGTGCTGAGCATGATTAGCAAAGAACCATGGGTTGAAAGTGAAGGTGAGTAGTGAGAATACAGCAGGGTAATGGAAACTGTGTTGGATTTGAAGTCAGCTAGTCCAGGCCTTGGTGTCAAATATCTTGGGCTTCTCCTCTATGAGTCTGAATTTCTTCATATGATATAAGAAGAAAAAACTCTCAGAGTTGTTTTGTGGTGTTGAAATCACCCCCACATGGCAAACAGGCTGCCGCTGCCATTAGGACTTACATTCCTTCCTTAGTAAGAAAGAAGTGCTCATGAAAAATAGTGGCTGCATTCCTGTAGATGAGAATATGGGAAATTGTCTGCCTGAGGCAGATTAACCCAAGAGATCACTTAATTTTTGTTTAATGTGTAGGAGAGAAAAAAATGACCTTTGGGTAGTAGGAGCCATGTTGTTTGTTTTAGGACTGGATTTCTGGCCCACTTCTTCACATCCACCTAAGACTCGGAGATGGATATTCTTGGCAGTTACACTAGGTGACCACTGAAGCTCCATCCTAGCCAAAGGAACCCATGAGTATTGTAATGGCCAAGTATTGAGATGGTAGCCTAAGAGATTTCAAGAATCAATGTCCATCATTTCTCAACAATAGCTTCATGCATAGGGATTCTGCTACTTTATGTGGTAGAATGGGTTTGGGGGCATATCCATGTGATATATAGAGACTCCTAAGGAAAATGAGGGAGTGGGAGAAAAGTCAAAAGAAGACTTCTATGATAAAACTACTTATGATCCCTCACTGTGTATTCGTTTCAAGGAAGTTTTATCTTTTTGCCTAATTTATATAATCATTCACAACAGTAGCTCAGAAGTATGGGTAACATTCTTATTTGCAGATGAGAATGGAACTGAGAGACTAGGGCAAGGACATAAGACTGCTATGATGTTTAATCTGGTTTAGCCATAGGTCTACCTTTGGATAAGGTAAGGTCATAGGATTGGCTTCATACCATTTATTTGCTCTGAAATTATTGCCTGACCATCATCTTAAGTTATATACCTTAACCTCATATTTCTGCCTTCATATTTCCCTCATGTAGACATAGCCCATAAGATGGCTGATCCCAGAGAACTTGTCTAATTCCTTAACAGGATCCATAAAGGCTCTATCCATGTGATAGGAAACCCTGCAAACATTATCTCTAGAAGTATTCCCCAAAAAAAGGCAGCTCCACACTGACTGTATTAAGCAATGAATGATAATAATGTACACATGTAGTTCACTCTTCAAGATCTTAGACTTCTACTCTCCAATTTCTGCCAACTACTGATGTGTATTTCATTATTTCTCTTGTGTCTTTCCAGTTTGGAGACTGCCAGGGAACATGTTCTGCCCATCGACTATTACTTTCCACCCCAGAAGACCTGTTTGATCTGTGGGGATGAAGCTTCTGGCTGTCATTATGGAGCTCTCACTTGTGGAAGCTGCAAAGTCTTCTTTAAAAGAGCTGCTGAAGGTAAAGGGTCTTGCACACCCACTTCTATTGTTCTTTTTCCTTTATTTTCTAGAGAGAGGCACTAATTTTCCAGGGCCCAGTATTTTAATCATCTTAGGGATGAGGTCACTGGCAGGGCCCTCTCAAAGTTTTTCAGAGCCTAAAGAAGCAAGTTTTTCTTATTTGGCCTGCTGGCTTCGACAGTGTTGGAAGTACAGGCAATGTAGGCAATGAAGGTGGTCCCAGCTGGTACTTGGGACTTGGTGGGCCCTAGAAATGAAAGAAAAATTAATGATTTGAAAAGATTTAATTTTCTCTCTGCTTGTGTTCCACTCTGCTGCTAGTGGGGGAAAATTTGTCCTTATTGGAGAATTTAGAAGTAGAGACACTCCAACTGAGTCCCTAGCCTGTACTTTGTTATGAATACAAGATTTTTCCTTAGTAAAGTCTCCCTGGCCTCAGCCCCAGAAAAGAAGTGTTCTCACTGTTAAGCAGACCATCAGTCTATGCACCTGCTCCCTCCTGCTGCTGCCTTCTTGATGCCCCTTTGCATTAATAGTTCCTAGGTAGAGGAGGAACCAAAGTGATTGAAACACTTTTATTCCCCTCTCCAGAGACCTGCTCTCAGGGCTGTCCATTGGTACAGAGTCCCAGGCTAAGTTGCATCTTATATTTGGCTATATGGACTGAAGACCTGGCTCATTAATCTTATTTAGCTTAGAACAATTCCTGTCTGCTCAGCCCCCAGAGGTGCTCAGCCTACATCCTATAGAGGTAACTCCCATTTACAGACTGTCTATATATGCTAGTGCCTCCTTCCTTCTTAGTCAATTTGGGTCTAAGCCATTTATTCACTTTACTCCCCCATCCTTCTAATGGCTTCCTTCTCAAAGAAACAGTGATGAACAACCTGTAAACAGACACTCTGCTCAGGGAATAGACTCAGTTGCTAAACACCAGTATCTACTCCTTCTCCCACTTTCTCTCAAGGAAGTACTTTCTTCTGAGACTTTTTCCCCCTGTCACTAGGCCTAAAAATGTTGAATTCCATGTCAGAACCCAAACAGACAGTCTTTCCTTATGTAAAGGCTACAAACCCTATAGATAGTTTTGAAAGTGGAGCTAAGTAAAGCCACAGTATTCACCAGGAATGTGATGACACCCACAGAGGAACCAGAGAGTTCTTGGCATCTAGAAAGAGGTAACAAATGTGTGTTTTTTAATGACCTCTCCACTGATAGCCAGTTGGAATGATGATTGTATTTCCATCATTTTGGCCAGGTGGCAGGGTACCTATAAAATGGACAGCTGTTATTATTTTTTTGCAGTCTCTAAAGCAACAAGGAGACAGGTAGCATTCAGTATTACTGAAAACATGTTGTGTATTTCATCCATATTCCTGAGTCGCCCAGTGCTACTGCTTATGCTGGGCTAGTATAATGTCTAGGGCACCAGTGTCTAGGCCTGTATAGTTTAGAAAAAGACACAGAAAGCAATGCCTTCCTTTCTTAAGAGTACTTACAGAAGGAAGGCCTTAATTTGGAGTAAAAAGGAAGTGAGGAGCAGCTTAAAATACTTCAGATTACTCTCCCTACCCCAGTGAGTGCCTGCCTCTTCTCCATACCCTGTCATCCATTACTTCCTGCCTGTGGAGCAAAGAATGAAGCTAAGTACCTGTCTATAGCTTGTGTGTCAGTAAGCCAGCCACCACAGTAATAGCAATCATATCAGATGGCAAAAAAAGTTCAAGTAAGCAAGCAAATTCAATAGATAAATTAGATTGTAATTAATGCTCCCTCTGGGTTTTACAAATCTGGGTCATGATCATGCTGTTGTGGAAAACCGGGGAAATAAACATACTGTGGAAGGGAAGATTTTGCTGTCATAATATATTCCACCTGGGAGCCTTCTGCAGAAGTTAGGGCTGAAAGAGGGAGACAGGCAAAAGGGCAGCTGGCAAGGCTGCATGGGACGAACTCTGCTATGACATGGATTTGATGTATTTGAGATTAAGGAAGAGAAGTGGGAGGGGAAATCACTTAACTTACAGAACACTTGGAAATCCAGCAAGGTGTCAAATGTTCCAGACCCTAGAAGCACTTAAGTTAGGGAAACCTGGTTATATTTTCTTTGAGAAAATGTGCCATTATGAGTTCATGGGGCCAAATGCTCTTGACTGTTTGAAATATAAAAAATAACCAATGGATTCCTTGCGAAACTACGAAGCCCCCTGTTTCCTTTGGATGTGGACCCCATGTTCCAATTCTGAGCCCTTTGAGGGACAGGATAAGGTGGTTTAAAAAATATACACAAAACAAAGAAAAAATTATTGGTGTTTTCAATCTCCTCCCATTTGTAAAGCTTGGTGACTGGAGTTTACTGCCATCATTATCTTTATTTGAAGGCAGGGGGCTGTCTTATTACCCTCCGAAAACATTTATTTGTTTGTTTGTTTTTTTTCTCCTTTATTAAAATGCATCTTTATTGTCCAGATGTCCTTTCTCAGGTGATTCTGAATCTGCCTGGTTCCAACATTGAATTCCACCTGTATTGGAGAGAGTGGAAGCACAAATCTTTCTCTTCCTCACTTGTTTGTCATTGTTAGTTAACTCAGACTGGGTATTCATGGTGTTGATTACCACTTTATTCATGGTCTCAGAAATCTCTGGACTGGGCACAGGTACAAGACTTAAAAGCCTGGCATGTCAGACAGAAGTCCAGTTCTAGATTTGGTAGTTCATAAAGCATGAGGCTTTAATGTTGTCATTGGTTCAAGGCTTCACACAGAGTCAATTGTAATATAGCCAGGTTTTCCTGTTGAGGCAAAAGAAGAGGAGAGTGTGTCACATTTTCTCATTGTTAGTAATACTGGGAGTTTGGGATAAGGGTGAGGCTAGTCAGGGAAGGATCTGAACATTTTGAGGTAAAAGATAATGGTACTAGGCCTTGGGGGTAAAATCACTAAAATCTGGTTGATGGAAACTTAGTGAAAGTATTTGTGTGTATGTGTGCATGCATGCCTGTGTGTGTGTGTGTGTGTGTGTGTGTGTGTGTGTGTGTGTGTGAATGTGAATGGGGGCATGGGGGCATATACTCAGGAACTTGAAGGGATGGTTTATGAATTAGAAACAGTCATGAGAAGAATCAGCTAGCTGGTAGAGTGGGTGGGATGAGCAAGGAATTGAAAGGGGAATCCATATTGGATGCTATCTAAAAAGACAGGCAGTCTAAGGAGAGTTATATCTCTATGCAGAGGTAAGGACTCAAAGGGGCTTTAGTTTTGTAGCCCATATATGAAATTTCCCCCTTTGGGCCTCAGTTTTCCTTATCTATAAAATAAAATACTTAAACTAGATATTTTAAATATTCTTCCAGCTTAAAATTCGTGACAATTTAGCAAATTACAAACATCTCAATTATTTCAGCAAACACATGTTCATTTGTACCTGTGTGTACTTTTGATTTTGCTATCCTTGTATATGGCAAATCCTACTTCCCATTCTCTTAAAAATCTATCTTTATATAGGGGTAGAGTCATCTGAGAGAGTGCACTGTGGATAAATTGGGTTAAAACTCATAAGTCTGAGATTTCTCTTTCCCTGGCATTGTGACCATGGCTGGGTAACTTCCATTTTCTCATCTGGAAAATCAGGATATGAATCCCCATCTCTACCTCATCATGTTTCAAAGAGAGTTAATTAATTCATCATGTGCATTATGTGCACAAGAATTTACTATTTTCAGACATTTTCTAGTAAAACTTTGGAGATTGTACATCCATTTGTTTTGTACACATGGAGCACTGTTTGGTACACATCATAAATTGAAACTGTAGTTTACATTCAAGAACTCAAAGAATTACACCATCCTCACTGATGTTTACAATATGTCCCAATTTAGTATCCTTGGCAAATTTTATGTAAGTATGGCTTTGATTCTCTCTCTTGTCTCAGGTTTTTGTGAGGGAAGAAATGTAAGTGAACCCTCATTGAACTCTTTCTGTCCTTTAAATCCACTCTTTCCCACCTCAACTCATGTGGAACAGAATGTTACTTCTTGTTTGGAATCTTGCACAGAATTTTTGTGCACTTCAGTGTTCTCTTCACTCTCTGGTTTTTTGGTAACTTTTCACAGAGGCAAGTTAACTATGCAAGGGGGATCTACTTGCAGCTTCAACAGAAGCTTAATCAGGTATCTTTGGCCAAGAAGTTGACTGATCTTGATTGCACAAATCCAAGAGATATTCTCACAAAGCTCCTCTTATCTTTTATTTGTTTCTGGTTTTCTTAAATGCCATAGCCAGCCAGACTTTAGATCAGAGGTTAAAAAACCTTTTATGTAAGAAGCCATGTAGTAAATGCAGGGGTGGACAAAAGTTGTCATACAAATAAATAATTAATAATGAATGATACAAGAATAAACTCTGTGTTTTGTATACTCACTATTGTAAACCTACTTTTGCCCATCTCTGTATATTTATGGCTTTATGGTCCATATAGTTTTTGACTCCACTATTCAACTCTGCTTTTGTGAAGGTGTGAAAACAGCCCTAGACAATATGTAAACTCATAGGAGTGGCTATATTCCAATAAAACTTTATAGGCCCTGAAATTTGAATTTCATTTAATTTTTACGTGCCATTAAATACTATATTCCTTTTTATGTTTTCAACCATTTAAAATCTAAAACATCATTCACAGCCCCCAGGCCACAAAAGAACATGCAGCACACTGGATTTGGCTTGTGGACTATAATTTGTTAACTCCTGCTTTAGATGGTTGCTCCTGTGCTTGCAAATCTGCAGAGTAAAATTCATTCCTTCTTGTCTCCTGTTGTTTAGTAACTTTCTAAATTATCTGATTTTAAACATTCTTCTGAGTTGGCCAGTCAATTTTTTTATGTCTTTCTTTCCCCGAATGCCTGGCCTGGTGGCTTCTATGTTCTATGCATCCTTTTAATAAAGAGGAGGAAAATAAGCACATCTAGGAGTGCTAGAAGAGAATACTTTTATATGATAACAGTGCTCCATGTTTAGATCACTCCCCCTTGAAATAGAGGAGAAGTTGAAAATTTTCACATATTTTATAGTCTTTAGCAGTGTAAGCGTGTGGATAACTCTGAAATATATACAAATGAGTTTTGATGGATGCCACATATACTCCACATGGTAAAGAGGAAGGGCTTTGGAAACTCTGATACAGTGTTGTAGAAAAACCCTGTCCCATAAAAAGTAAGTCTCAGGTGGCCAGTTGAGTTATGGATCTGCCAAAAATAGGGCTGCATGAAAGGAGGAGGATTGTTTGGGGGAACATTATGGGGTTCAGAGGTGGTTAAGAGGAACATCATCAGATGCAGCAGGTCCTTTGACATGCCTTATTTAAAAGCTTTTGTGTCTTCCTTCCTTCCATGTTGAATTGTATGTTATTGTTTTAACTCTATTCTCTGGGAATTTTGGAAGCAGGCTACTTTCTAGGGAGTAGAACAAGATACAGTGCAAAAACACCAAATCGGGCTCTAGTTCTACCATTGACTTACCATGTGGCCTTAAGTATGTCTTGTTCCATCTGAACCTCAAAACCTCCATCTGAATAGCAAAATGATTGGATTAAATGATATTAAAGTTTTTAGCAATCTATATATATAAAAGCCTAAGCGACTGGCCAACTGGCTGATAGCTATGACATGCACTGACCACCAGGGAGCAAACGCTCAACACAGGAGCGGAAATCACAGGCATGGAAACATGGAACAGACTGATGAATCTCAGAGGGAAGAGAGGAGGAGGGAGGGGGGGGGAGATTTTAATCAAAGATCTTATATACATACTAAAGGATTTGTGCACTGGCGGGGTCCCTCAGCCTGGCCTGCGGGGATCAGGCCAAAACAAGCTCTCTGACATCCCCTGAGGGGTCCCAGATTGCGAGAGGGTGCAGGCCAGGTTGAGGGACCACACTGGTGCACAAATTTGTGCACTGTGCCTCTAGTAAATCTATAACAATCTAAATCTTTAACAATAAATCTAAAACTTTACATACCCCAGATGTGTCCATTGGCTAGTAGTTAACTTTATAAACATCAGCCTTGGGGAATAGACAGACCTGAGTTCAATCCTTAGCTCCAAGACTTAAGTGACCTTGAGCAAATAACTTAACTTTTCTATGCTTCTGTGAGCTCACAGGGCTATTGTAAGAACTAAATTATGTATAACACAGCTCCTGGTGCCCAGTAACTGTTGGTTCCTTGGTCGTTGGTACACATACAGTTATGGTGTCCTCTAAGTATGCAGAAAGGAAAGGTCGGAGATATCAGTGGTCGTCCCCTGGTTAAAGAAGGCCTTGGTTTGGTGTAAAGTTCCCAAACAATTCCATACAGTGTTACTTAATTAGTGATCAGAAGCTCCAATGTAATTTGTTTAAGAATATATCAAAGGCCAATCTGTTTCTCTTTCCTCTGGCTCCAAGGGCACTATAAGTAACATTTCCAGACATCCCAGCAAAGATGGATTCATTACAGTGCCTGAATTCTAGGCTTTGTAATTTAAGGTTTCAAAGCTCTCTGTGTATCTTCTTACCTCTCTGGTAAATTCAGGTCCACAGACATAGGCTAGGAGAAAAGCTAACAAAGGTCATAAATTATCCTACACGTTCTTCAGCCTTTGGTTTCCCTTGTCCAACCAGAGGCGTGTCTTAAAGGATATTATGGCCAGATTCAATAGAAACCTGAGCTAACACCTGTGTAAATAAAGTTTTGAGGCTTCTTTTCCTGAAGCCAGATGGCTATTTTTTAAACCCAAGCCAGATTATCTTTTATCTGTAGTGCTGTCTCCTACAGTCTTAGTGCTTTAGACCCCTTTCAGCGGTTCTCAACCTGTGGGTTGCGAACAATGAAAATACATCCTGCATATCAGATATTTACATTATGATTCATAAGAGTAGCAAAATTACATTTATGAAGTAGCAACGAAAATAATTTTATGGTTGGGGGTCACCACAACATGAGGAACTGTATTAAAGGGTCACGGTATTAGGAAGGTTGAGAACTACTGCTAGAGGAATGGGGTTTGGTTGTAGTGTTTTTGTTTTATTTGATTTTTTTGTGGGGGAGGAGGCCATTCTTTAAAAAACAGGCCTTGGTATGACCTGTGATGCTACTGTGTTTAAAATTAAATTCTGGTGATATAACAAAACTCATTCTGCTTCCCATAGATTGGTTTCGT
This sequence comes from Myotis pilosus, assembly GCA_036010255.1. Taxonomy (NCBI): domain Eukaryota; kingdom Metazoa; phylum Chordata; class Mammalia; order Chiroptera; family Vespertilionidae; genus Myotis; species Myotis pilosus. Next base: position 17,210,804 of record JASKON010000009.1, read on the forward strand.
ATCCCTTCATCCCCACCTTCTCCTCAATTTTGAACCTTTTAAAAACCAGACAATCAAAAACCAACATGTAACATACTGATTATCTCTAACCACTACCCAAGTTATCTTCAGATCTTGTACAAATACCTATGTAGAGAGGAGGGTTAGCAGCTGCCAATCATTATCTAGTCCTTGAGGTTCCTTATCTCTACTCAGCTTCAGAATATAGAAAATGTTGGCTCTTCATGTGTATTGTTTATGACTAAAGACCGCCTACTTCCTACTCTACTACAGGGTCTCTTCTGCCACCTGACTTGTGTAGCCTCTATGACTTCAAAAGTCCTCTGTAGTTCATGACACTTGGAAAGTGTTTTCTTTGTCTCTTTTGCAACTTGATGAGGAGTAGCCAACAAGTTTAGGTTCAGATTCTGATTCTAAGGGAACATAGATTAGATATAAGAAACAAAAGGAAGGGGTGTTGCTATGTGGAATGATTTTTTACATACCTACAGAGCCGTATAAAAATAATAAACTGCTCTCTACCCAGAACCCCTATTTATATCGTGGTAAAAGACTTGATTTGAGCCCAGCATTTGTTAACCGTGTGACTTTGATAAAATGACACTCCTCCCTGAGACAAGTATATTCCAGACCTTCTGCTTGATGTTGGAAACTCAGTGATGAATGAGACAGGCTCCTTCTCTCAAAGATCTCAAAGTTTAATGGGTGATAGCTATGCAGAAACAAAAAAATTAAATACTGATGTGATAAGTGTCATAAGAGAGATAATTTCAAAATGGGACAGAGATTATGGAGAAACTAATTGATTTAAATCATAACTCCCATAAAGGTGTTATCTAATTTCAATATTTTCACCACCCAAGGATGATAAAATGTCACAGTAGGCTGCACCACAATATAATTAAACTATTCCATTATCTCATTGTATGCCCACACTTTCACCTTCCTCAGCCTTCTCCCTCTTCCTCAAGCAAATCTTTCTCCACATCTTGTTATCCTTAAGTAATACTTTCCTCCAAGGCTTCACTCAGAAGCCCCCTCCTTCATGAGGCCTTCACCACATTGAAAGGTACTCCACCTTGTCCTATACTCCTACAGTACTTCATAGGTGCCTCTCTTGTGGTTCTTACTTCCTACTTTATCTTTCAGTAATGTACATAACCATCTTTTTTTTTTTTTTTTTTTTGTCTCTGCTAGACCAAGCTCTTTAGTAGAAGGTTCGCTTTGCTAAAACCATGATTTCATTTTAAATGCATTGGAAACATCTTCTGGATTGCATTGTGCCTTATGGGCTTCAACCTTTAATCTTAAACATGTAAAATTATATCATCTATCTGGAGATATATACTTTCTACTAATGACTTTTTATTTTATTTTTTAAAATATTTTAAGGTATTTTTAGGGAGAGAGAGAAAAAAGAAACATTAATTTGAGAAACATTGATCTGCCGATTTCTTCATATCCCCTACTTGGGATCAAGCCCACAATCCACGAATGTGCCCTGACCAGGGCTTGAACTAGAGACCTCTTGGTGCATGGAGTAATGCTCAACCATCTGAGCTACAATGGCCAGAACCTAATGGCTTTTTAGAAAGACCACCACCTTAACACATAATTGATTAAAATGTGTTTTCATTTTCTTTAGTTCTTGCCCTGATGCAAGCATGATATAGAGTTGTGGTTTTGTTTTTGTCTCCTCATGCCTCTATTTTTGGATAGTTAGATTATTTACATGTAGTTGGATTACATATATCTACATTACTTTCTGTTTCTTTACAAGTTTTTCTTAGAACTCATTTTCACCAGTGGAAATACTGGGCAAAATGCAGGTGTTGGGGGTGGAAGCATGTGATGGGAAGATCTTTAAGAATGGTAGGTGCATTGGAGAAATTTGAGGGAGGCAAGTGGCCATAGAGATATCAAAAATCATGTGCTATGACTTAAGAATTTATGAAAGGCCCCCCTGCTTGAAAGTATTTTGCCACACATGGCCTGTCATAGTGTCTGAAACTCTCATCATATATGGAACTGTTTTGGAAGACTTATCTTCCTGGGACATATTCAGCCATTATCTATCCTATCTAATAATAGACAAACATGGTAATTGACTGTACCTTCGCTACACCTCCCATTGGCTAATCAACATGATATGCAAATTAACCACTAACAAAGATGGTGGCTAATTTGCATACTGCAGGCATACTAATTTCCATCCTGCCTGCCCCACCACCATCTGGGCCTGCTATCTGTGACCTGGGGTGGCGGGTGTGCATGTGTGGCCCGACCCGGGGCAGCCGGGTGGTGCAGCAGCAATTGGCCAGCCCACCCAGCCTCCATCTGGGCATCCCGTGTGCGACCCCACCCAGGGTGGCCAGGCGGGGCAGCAATGATCTGCTGGCCTGCCCGGGCATCCCGTGTGCGACCTGCCCGGGGCAACGCCCCAACCCCCAGATCGGCCCTGCCATGTGCCCGACCTGGGGCGGCGCCCCAACCCCCGGATCAGCTCTGCCATGTGCATGACCTAGAGAGGTGGGGCAGGCACTGAGGGATCGGGCCTGCCATCTGTTACCAGGGGAGCTGGCCTCAGCCAGCAGGTGGTTATCTCCCTAGGGGTCCCAGACTGTGAGAGGGCACAAGTGGGGCTGAGGGGCATCACCCCACCCTTCCTCCCCTGCCAGTCCACAAATTTTTGTGCACCAGGCCTCTAGTCCTATCTAATAATAGACAAACATGGTAATTAACCGTAACTTCGCTACCCTTCCCATTGGTTAATCAGGGCGATATGCAAATTAACTGCCAACCAAGATGGCGGCCAGCAGCCAGGCAGCTGAAGCGAACAGGAGGCTTGCTTGCTCCAGTGAAGGAGGAAGCCAAGGTTCCCCACCTGTCACTGCTAGGCTCTGAGCTTGCACTCTAAGAAACAATGTTGCAATTATAGAAGCTAAGCAAATCCCATGCTTTCAGCCAACTGGCTGAGCTGGACTTGCAACAGTGTTTCAATTATAGAATACAAACAAACCGAGGTCTCAGAGCTGGAGCCTAGCCTCACAGTTAAAGCCGGCTCTCAGCTTCAGTGACAGCCATAGAAGGTAAATAAATCCCAGAATAAAAAAGAAAAAAAGGATAGGTTGGGAGCTTTAGCCACCCACCAGCCTGAAAACGGCCCTCAGCCCCTCACCCAGGCTGGCCAGGCACCCCAGTGGGGACCCACACCCTGAAGGGGGTGTGACCAGCTGCAAACAGCCATTATCCCCTCATCCAGGCTGGCCAGGCACCCAAGCAGGACCCCCACCCTGATCCAGGACACCCTTCAGGGCAAACCAACCAGCCCCCACCCGTGCACCAGGCCTTTATCCTATATAATAAAAGGGTAATATGCCTCCCAGCACTGGGATCAGCAGAGCCGTGAGGCCTCACACCCCAGGATCAGCGGAGCCGTGAGGCCTCCCGGCACCAGGATCAGCGGAGCCTTGAGGCCTCTCAGCACTGCGATCAGCAGAGCAGCGAGGCCTCCCAGGACCGGGATCAGCAGACCAGCAAGGCCTCACTGCCCCGGTGTCAAGCAGAGCTGCGAGGCCTCCCGGCACTGGGATCAGCGGAGCCGCGAGGCCTCCTGGCCCCTGGAGCAGCATGACAGGGGGCAGTGCCCAAACCCCCTGATCGGCCCTGCTCTGTGTGTGACAGGGCATGGTGCCACAACCTCCCCATCAACCCTGCCTTAAATGTGACAGGGGGCGGTGCCCCAACCCCCCAATTAGCCCTACCCTGAGCGTGACTGGGGGTGGCATCGCAACCTCCTGATACACCCTGCTCTGTGCATGACAGGGGACAGTGCACCAACTCCCCAATCGGCCCTGCTCTGAGCTGACCAGGGGCTGCACCTAGGGATTGGGCCTGCCCTCTGCCACCCGGGAGTAGGCCTAAGCCAGCAGGTCGTTATCTCCCGAGGGGTCCCAGACTGTGAGAGGGCCCAAGTGGGGCTGAGGGACACCACCCCCCCCGCCAGTGCACAAATTTTTGTGCACCGGGCCTCTAGTATATATATATATATATAAAAGCCTAAGCGACCAGAACACTGGAATGACCAGTATGGCCAGTCGCTATGATGCGCACTGACCACCATGGGGCAGAAGTTCAATGCAGGAGTTGCCCCCTGGTGGTCAGTGAGCTCCCACAGCCAACCTCCTGCATCCGACTAACCTCCCAAGGTCCCTACCCCCTGCAGGAAGGCCCTGGCTGGCATCCAGAAGGCCGTGATCAGCCCTGATCACCGGCCAGGCCTAGGGACCCCGCCCACGCATGAATTTCATTCACTGGGCTTCTAGTAAAGAAATATTATTGAAAATTAGGTTGTCAGTATGTGTTTTGGCAAGACTCTGGAGGAATAAAATACTAATCTCATACATTTTGAGAGGGTAGAAGATTCAGGACAGGTTCTGAACATAAGGTACTTATCTGGAATAGGAAGGCTTAGATAAAACATCAAAGTAGCAAGCTCTGAGAAGCCAACAGTCAACTTATGAGGGAAATAGAGGAAGCATTGTGGAGAGAGATGACCAGGTTTCATGTACTTAACAGGATTTGGAATTGTGTTGTGTTTGTGGGTAAAACAGAAACAGTGAGATAAAAGAGGTTAATGAGTTCTGGGCAACCAATAATTAGCTTTAGATAGAAGTGTAGGGGTCAAGGCCTGAGGAGACATCCAGGCCCAAATCAGTTTCTACAGACACCAGAAAACCATGAGAGATTGGGATATCAGAAAACCAGCAGGGGCAGAACTCAGGGAAGATGACAGACTCAGCACATACAAGTAAGTCCACATCCACATTGTCACAAAGGTTACAACTACTGATGCAGGGTAGTGACAGTTACTACTGTCACTGCCCTGTTTGATGGGCAGATATTTTTTTTTAATTTTAGATTATTTTTCAACTATAGTTGACACTCAATATTATATTAATTTCAGATGTCCAACATCGTGGTTAGATATTTATATAACTTATGAAGTGATCCCCCTGATATTACAAGTACCCACCTGGTGTTACTGTAGTTAGTTATTAATAAGAAGAGAGCAAGGGAAGTCAGACATTGTTAAACATGGTCATTTGGGAGCATAAGCCGATTTGCTTCACACCCTGTACCCCATTCTCCTGCAGAGCACTGGGGGAAATTATTTAATAAAGGGGGTAAGCACATATGCAATAGAAGTCAAAATGGCACAGGAAGAGGTACTTGACCATAGAGAACTGTCAGTGTAGCCTAGGAAAAGATCATTGACCTGGGAAAGCTTGGAAGATGATTGGTTATTTTGAAAAAGTTCCTGGTTATAATCTCAGGAGACAAAGATTTCCCTCTCTCTCTCTCTCTCTCTCTCTCTCTCTCTCTCTCTCTCTCTCTCTCTCTCTCTCTCCCCACCTCCCCTTTCAGGTGACACACTCCATTGTTCATTCATGTGCTCTCCCTTCCCTTAGAGCATGTGACCATGCAGGGACCCACCGGCAAACCACATGGGCTCCAAAAGTCGCTGTAATATGAAGCAGAAACTCTGGACAATGGCCTTTGTCTGGCCTTCCTGAAAGTATGGTTTGACTTTTTCCATGGTGAAACTGATGTGAACTCAGGAGGGGAACTCCTTTGATTTTTCATCACAAATAAATCACCTTGCCACACCACAATATCACTATGCATGGTTATGAGAAATCCTTTTCTCAGGATCCCATGGAAGAAACTAATTTCAACCAACAACATTTGGTGAGCCAACCAGGAGGAGAGAGAAGACATGGGCATGGATCCTAGTGAGAACTAGAAGGCAGCCTCCCTGGGATGGGGGTTCTACTCTACATTTCTCTCTTTTCCCTCTACTGCTGCCTGTATGGGTTTGTTGCTTCCTTTAGTCTATGGTCCCTGCTGCCACTTCAGATTCAGATCTAGAACCAATTGCATGGATCCATGTGGTCCAGCTAAGCAGTGAGGACTGGGAACACTTTTTGTCAGCCTGTCCCCAGGTCCTTTTGGCAGCCACAGCCTGAGAGAAACAAAATGGCCACACTTTGTTCTCAGTGCCACCGCTGTAGATGGCCCCAGGCTTTACCACCCTCCATTCTCTGTGGGAGGCCCATTGTCTCAAGGGAGTGCAGAGTGTTGGGGTGTGTGTGAATCTTGTGATGATTTTGTGGGTTTTGCTCCTAGGACATGAATCCTGGGGTGTGCCCCAGGTTCTCTTCTCCATTGTCAGCACTGCATGCCCAACTCAGTGCTCAAAAGGGGGGACCTTTTGCAGCCACTGCCACCAAGCCTCGCTAAGCTGTACACAATATGGGCATGCACCTCCAGTCTCCTTTTGCTTCTCCGCATCTCCACCCCAGCTTTCTGTGGTCAGGAAGCAGCTGGCAGATGTGTGCTGCTAATTGCAGGGTCCTTAGTGAAAATTTGAAGCCCAGAAGCTTGCAGCTTGCATCTCCCAACCTCATCCACTGTTCCATCCCCAGAACTCCACATGCAACTGACTCTGAGTCCTGCCATGCCACACCCTCAAACTCTTGCTTCCTTTCACTCTGGCGATTTCCTACCTCTGCAGCTTGAGGCCATTGCCATGTGGGATGGGGTAGCAGAGAGAGCCCCAATTAGAAGGTCATCTGCCCCAGAATCCTGACCCCTGGTCCAGCAGTGAGTTCCCCCAGCAATGGCTCTTTCTAATGCCGCAGGGGCTGCTGCCTGGGCCAGAGCATCCACCTGGGTCTCCACAGTAGGTAGCTATGCTGCCTGAAGCCGGGTATTTTCAAGCTTCTCCTGCAAGCACACTGCTTGTCAGTGCCTCTAGGGGCAACAAAACCCTTGTCCTCATTAATGCTTTTAAGTAAAAAAGTGCTCACTGATCTTGGACACTGACTAAATGTTTGTTAATCCTTCCCTAGAGAAGGCCAACAGAATTTGCCCCATGGCTTGGCGTCTTCATATTTGTCTGACCTGCTAATTCTCAAGACAGTGTAAAAGGGACTTTCCCTTCCAAATGTTGTTGGTTGAAATTAGGGTCTTCCAAGGGATCACGAGAAAAATATTTCAGGGATATACACATGGGAAATTGTGGTGTGGCAAAGTGATTTATTTGTGATGCAAAATCAAAGGAGTTCCCCTCCTGGGTTCCCAACATCTCATCCCTGTCCTTCCCATCTCCATCTGTTTTACCATGGAAAAAGTCCATCCATGTTTTTAGCAAGGCCAAGACAAAGGCCAGTGTCCAGAGTTTTTGCTTATTAAAACTTTCCTTTTGGAGCCCACGTGGTCTGCCTTGGGCCCCCATAACTGCAAAGCCCGCATGGTCATGTGTTCCTAGGGGTGAGAGAGCACAGGAATGAAGGAGCACCTGTGTTACAGGGAGAGAGAGGAGAGAGGTAGAGAAGGAGAGAGAGAGAGAGAGAGAGGAGAGAGAGAGAGAGAGAGAGAGAGAGAGAGAGAGAGAGAGAGAGATATTTTGGTCTCTAGGAGCTTTTTTCATAATCCTCATGGAAGGATATTTTTTCCCATTGATTTCTAGAGAGAGATGGAAGGGGAGAAAGAGATCCGGCCCATTTGAAATGAATAAAACTAAGAAAAAAAAAGACCGTACCCTTTTATGTAATGATGTTTACTTTGAATTTATATTAGTTCACACAAACACTCCATCCATGCTTTTGTTCCGGCCCTCCTGTCCAGTTTAAGAACCCATTGTGGCCCTTGAGTCAAAAAGTTTGCCCACCCCTGCAGTCTAACCACTGAACAAAATCAGCCAAGGCAGAAACCTTTTCAAAATAACCAATCATCTTTTTCTATAGGAGCTTTTTCAAAATAACCAATCAACTTCCCATGCTCTCTTGTGCCAGTGATCTTCTTCCCTGGCTAAACTGACAGTCCTCTATGGTCAACTATCTCCCCCTGTGCCATTTTGACTTCTATTGCACGTGTGCTTACCCCTTTTGTTCTATGCCTTACCCTAGTGATCTGCAGGGAATGGGGTGGGGGTGTGAAGTTATAATTTCCCAGTGAAGAAAACAGGCTCCTACTCCCAGCTGATCATGCTTAACAATGTCTGACTTCCCTTGCTCTCTTCTTATTAACAACTACCAATAATACTGGCATTGTAAATAGTTATTGTAGTATTATTGACTAAACTAGGTGCCCGGTGCATGAAATTCATGCACTGGGTGGGGGAGGTGGGTCCCTCAGCCCAGCCTGCCCCTTCTCACATACTGGGAGCCCTCAGGGGATGTCCTACTGATGGCTTTGGCCTGCTCCCTGCTCCCCTTGGAGAGCAGGCCTAAGTCGAAGTCTGGCCTCCCTTTGTGGAAGGTGACTGGGCTGATCAGGGGAAGGCACCAGCCCCATCACCCTGCTGCTGCAGCCACTGCCAGTCACCACAGCCACCAAGGTGTTTTCATCAACACGGACTCCAGTCCCTTTACCACAAAAAAAATGACAACTTCCTTTAGGCATTTTCAAGATGTGCCTTTCATAGGATATGACATTTCTTTATTTTTTTTTTTCATCCTCACCTGAGGATATGTTCCCATTGATTTTTAGAGAATGTAGAAGAGAAAGGGAAAGACAGAAACATCAAAGTGAGAGGAACACTTTAATTGGTTGCCTCCTGCATGAGCCCTGACCTGGGCCCTGGCCAGGGAGAAGCCTGAAACCTAAGTACATGCCCTTGGTCAGAATTGAATCCAGACCCTGCGGTCGGCAGGCTGAGGCATTATCCACTGGGCCAAACCAGCTAGACCAGTATATGACATTTCTTAGCCCTCCAGCAGCGGACCTTTGTTTTTTCCTCCAGGAGTGTGGTGGAAAAACCCTAGACCACCTTTTTGGATTCTTATTACCCAAGTTACTAAGAATATTACCAGTGGCATACAGGAAGTTTAGCCAATGAGTGGTCAGAAAAGGTGTTTCCTCTGTAGTTCACACCGATCACTGCCTCTGGCCGAGGCTTTAGGCCTGGGCACGTGACCCCCAGACTCTCCAATCATGAGCTCCGCCCCTGCCCATGCCTAAAGTCTCTGGCCAAGGCTTTAGGCCTGGGTAGGAGGCCCCCAGCTCCCTCCCATTGCTGGCTTTGCCCTTGCCCAGGCCTAAAGCCTTGAAGCCTGGGCAGGGGGCCTCCATCTCCCTTCGATCACTGACTCTTCCCTTGCCCAATCCTAAAACCTCTGGTCAAGGCTTTAGGCCTGGGCAGGGGACCCCCAGCTCCCTATGATCTCCAGCTCCGCTCCTGCCACCCAGCTCCCTCCAATCGCTGGCTTCGCTCCTGCCCAGGAGCTCCATGGCTCAGGCCCTTCCTAGGCTGCTCAGGGCCCACACGGGGCCTACCTTGGAGTGACCTGGGTGCCGATGATGTTCTCAGGATCCAGGCCGCTGGGCGCCTACATATGCAAATTAACCACCCTCTTTGGTAGGTTAATTTGCATAGTTGCTCTGACTGTCTGGTGGGTGTAGCAGAGTGACACCAATTTGCATGTTTGTCTATCATCAGGTAAGATTCTCTATGCTGTACCTCACATCCCTAAGACTGTTTTGTAACTGCCAATTTGTACTTCTTAACCCCTTCCCCTTTTTTACCCAGCCCACTAACACCCTTCCATCTGGCAGATTTTTTTAGAATTGCAGACTCATCCAAATTATTGGAGGGAGTAAGGTGGCTACATTTACCTGTTGGTTGACTTAATGACATGTTTTGAGTGTTGTGGCTTCCAAATACTCAAGTATACTTGTTGAGGTGAAGACTGCAAGATCTATTGCAAAACTGTAAATTCTATATGGAAAAAAAAATAAGCCTCCCAAGTCAGAATAAAACATGTAACACTGTGAGGCTGAGGATATGGGGGCTCAGTAAGAAGTTAGACATAATTTTCCAGTTCTATCTCACAAGGTTTCTTGTTCCCGTGGAGACCCAATTTCTCTTACTTCAGTTCCTCCTGCTACCACCCACTCACTTTCCCCCCTCTTCACTTGGAGTATACCTCTAGATAAGGATCCTAGGGTTCCCAGAACACAACAGAGATGAGGCCTCATTCAACAAAATTTATATTAGTAAATCCTGAGGGAGAACAAACTGAAAATCTAATATATAAAATAAAAGTAGGATTCTATTTCTTGGAATCCCATATAAAACAATAAAGAGCATTTTGGGGGTATTAGATGGTTTCCCATAAAGTGGCTCCATTTTAGCTATGTCAACTTGACCCAATCTTCAGTTGATAACCTTTCTTTCTTATTTCCTAGCCCATCCACTATGCTCCTATAGGTCCTAGAGAAATGCCAAAATGTATACACATATTCCATAAGAGGAAGGTTATTCTCTAATAGCAAGGCCTTTTATGATCTCAAACATGGACATTTGAGATCCATGTTGCTGGGAACACTAGTTAGTGACTTGACCCCACTTTGGAGCAGAATGTGATTGGTGTTTTGCCTCAAGGTGACTTTTACTGTTCTAGGAAATATAACTCCAGAGATTGCTGACTCACACCAGAGAATACGTACAGAGAATAAATACTATATATAAGTCTTCCTCTGATGAGCTGCAGAAATGTTTAAAACAGTGAGTATGTGGTAGAGTAGGCCTTAGAAAATTTATTTGACCTCTCTAAGCCTGTTCCTTCACCTTTGAAATAGAGATAATATGGTGGTTTAAAAGGCCAAATAAATTGATGCTTTAGAAAACCTTACAAATTGCAAAGTAGCACATTAGTATTTGTTTCTAGTTTCTACAGGATCTCCTTACAATCATTCAGGAGAGTAATGGCTACTATTAAATAAATAGTTGCCTCTGAACACCCTGGAACACGTTGCAAAGAGTTGCCTACGTGAGAAACAGCTTTACTTGCAAATCACTCCATGATTTACATGTTTTCTATGTACATAGCTTATAATGCATAAGCTACACCAGAATGACTGTTTCTTTGAAGTACCTTTTAGGGATCCTCAAAGTGAATTTTGTGTCAAGCGAAAACAGTCTATTGCAAAGAGAACCACCAAATTGATTACCAACATATCCAGCCACTTTTCTTAATGTTGGGGCATATATATATATTAGAGGCCCAATGCATGAAATTCGTGCAAGAGTAGGCTTTCCTTCCCCCGGCTGCTGGCACAAGCTTCCCTCTGGCACTCGGAACCTGAGCTTCCCTCCAGCTGCCAGCAGGCACCTGGGACCCAGGCTTTCCTTGCAGCCTGGCTTCAGCCAGAAGGATGTCCAGTCTAATTAGCATATTACACCTTTACTATTATAGATAATTCAATTATATTCATAATTTTATTTGTAGAGATAATTTAATTATACACATAATTTTGTTTATAGAGATAATAATTGTCTCCAAGCAAGTGAGCAACATAGTAGGCAGAAAATGGCCAAGAGAGGCCATGGGGATTGCCTTCTCATTACAGCCCAGCTATGGGTCTTAATTGCAAAGTTAATAAAAGCCTGCGAAGATAAGTTGAAGTGTTTATGACAGAGGCAAAACTTGCTCTAAAACTTTTTTCATTGTCTAGTATTTTTAATCTCCAGCAGACATGACTTTGGTCTGGAACCTGGTAACAGGACAGTTTCCTAATGTGCTTGTATACAAATTAAGGAAGAGAGGTAATATTATTGGAATGAATTTGTATGTTATAAATTATAAATACACTAGAGTTCTGGCGCATGAAATTCATGCACAGGGGGTGCATGATTGTCGCCTCCTCGCCCCAGGCTCCTCTTCCTTGCTCTCTGCCACCTCCTTTGGATGCCTGCAGGCCATGCAGTGCCACCACCAGGCTCACAGAGCTGACTCCGGAGGCTGGGAGGCAGGTTTTTGCTTGCTGCCTACTGCACCACCTCTCAGTGCTATTGTCCCTGGGCTCAGCCCCAACTGGGTTCCCTGGAGAGGCAAGTGCTCTGGCTCCACAGAAGATGCCGGACCAGGGAGCAGCCACTCAGAGGGTGGGTCCACAGCCACTAACTGACCAGGATGAGCGGTTCTCCCACAACAGGCCGATTCCTGCAGGCCATGCACCCCACCAGTGCATGAATCCCATGCATTGGGCCTCTGGTATCATTATAAAATGAAAGAATGACTATCTTCCTCATTATATTGTGAAGGATACAAAGATAAAACTTATTTTTTTGTCATTTCAGTGTCTTGAACATAGAGCATTCTCAATATACATACATGGGTTGAATGCATTGATGAATGATCTTTTAATATTTTCTTGGCCAAGAAACATCTCTGTAATGTTCTTCTTAAGGAAGCAGCTCAGATCCTGGAACATAAATAGGATTTTGATAATTTCCAAAGAAGAGTCGTATCTTTCTAGAGTGAAAAGAATCACCATAGTTTTACAAATCCCAAGTCTCATTCTTTCCCTCCATAATGGTTATCCTCACCAGCACTTGTTGTTTGTTGATTTGTTGATGATAGCCAGTCTGACAGGTGTGATATGGTACCTCATTGGCATTTTGATTTGCATCTCTCAGATGATTAGTGACTTTGAGCATGTCTTCATATGTCTCTTGGCCTTTCTTCTGTCTTCTTTCAAAAAGTATCTATTTAGGTCTGTTGCCCATTTTTTGATTGGGTTGTTTATCTTCCTTTTGTTAAGCTGGATTTTTCAATGCTTGACATTTTATATAAATGGAATAAAACAGAAATAGCCTTTTGTGTCTGTGTCACTTAGCATAATGTTTTCAAGGTTAATCCATGTTTTAGTATGTATCAGTGCTTCACTAATTTTTCTGCCTGAGCAATAATTGCTGGATTATTGGGTAACAATACATTTAATTTTTGAGGGATGGACACATTGTTTTTATATATACAGCACCATTTTACATTCCCATAAGCAGCATATGAGGACTCAAGTTACATCACTTCCTTGCCAACATTTTATTATCTTTTGTTGTTGTTGTTACTATTATTATTACCATCCTAGTGGGTGTGAAATGGTATTTCATAGTGCTTGTGATTACATTTCTCTAGTGACTAATGATGTGGTGCATCTTTTCCTTTGGTTTTTGGGTAATTGTATATCCTCTATAGAAAAATTACTATTTAAAACATTTGCACATGTTTTAATTGGATTATTTCTTTTTTATTATTGCCTTATATATGAGGTTCTTTATGATGTCTGGATACAAGTCTCTTATCAGATATATGATTTGTAAGCATTTTTTCCCATTCTGGAAATTGTCTGCATTTTAGATGGTGTCCATTAAGGAACAGAATCTTAATTTTTAAAAAATTTATTTTTATTTTTAACACTATTACAGATGTCCCCACTTTCCCCCACTTTTCCCATCTTCACCCAGCTGCTGCCCTCCCATCCTTCTGGCCATCACTACACTGTTGTCAATGTCTGTGGGTTATGCATATGTGTTCTTGGGCTGATCCCTTCACCTTCTTTAATCTAGTCTCCCACTCCCCTCTGACAGCTGTCAGTCTATTCCATGTATCCATGCTTCTGTTTCTATATTTTTATCCATTTATTGCATTCATTAGATTATGTGAGATCATACCATATGTGTCATTCCCTGACTGTCATATTTCATGTAACATAATTATCTCCAGGGCCACCTATGCTGTCTCAAAAGGTAAAACTTCCTTCATTTTTACATCCATAAAGTATACCATGATGTAAATGTACCACAGATTTTTTTATCCACTCATCTACTGATGAGCACTTGGGCTATTTCCTGATCTAAGTTATTGTAAATAACATTGCCATGAACATAGGAGTGCATATATTCATTCTGATTGGTTTTTCAGGATTCTTAGGATATAATTGCAGAAGGGGGACCATTGGGTCAAATGGCAGTTCTATTTTTATTTTTTTTAGGAAACTCCATACTAATTTTCAAAGTGGCTGCACCAGTCTGCATTCCCACATATAGTGCATGAGGGGTCCCTTTTCTCCACATCCTTGCCAACACTAGTTGTTTGTTGAGTTATTATTGATGGTAGCCATCTGAAAAGTGTGAATGAAATTTCATTGTCATTGTAATTTGTATCTCTCTGTTGATTAGTGACTTTGAGCTTTTTTTTCATATGTCTCTTGGTCATATATATATACTCTTTGGAGAAGTGTCTATTCAGGTCCCCACTTTTTAATTGGATTGTCTTCCTTTTTTTGAAATGTATGACTACTTTATATATTTTGCAAAATAAGCCCTTATCAGATGTATCATTGGTAAATATGTTTCCCCACACAGTGAACTCCTTTTTCATTGTGATGGTGGTTTCTTTTGGTGTGCAAAGCTTTTTTGTTTTATGTAGTCCCATTTGTTTCTCTTGCCCTTGAAGTGTATCAGCAAAAATATTGCTGCGTGAGATGTCTGAGATTACTACCTATGTTTTCTTCTAGAATTTTTATGGTTCCAGGCCTAACATTTAAGTTTTTTATCCATTTTGATTTTATTCTTGTGTATGGTATAAGTTGGTGGTCTAGTTTCATTTTATTCCATGTACTGATCCAATTTTCCCACCACCATTTATTGAAGAAACTGTCTTTTCTCCATTGTATGCTCCAACTTTGTTCTTTCTCAATATTGCTAAGAATATTCAGTGTCTTTTTTGGTTCCATATGATCTTTTGGAATATTTTTTTCTAGATCTGCAAAATATGCCATTGGCATTTTAATAGGAATTGCATTGAATGTCTAGATTGCTTTGGACAGTATTGGTATTTTAATGATATTAATTATTCCAATCCATGAACATGATATATGCTTCCACTTATCTGTATCCTCCTCAATTTCTTTCTTCAATGTCCTATAGTTTTCCCAGTATAGGTATTTTTTATACTCAGGTACATTTATTCCTATGGGCCTTATTTTTTTATTGCAATAGATTATTTTCTTAGTTTCCCTTTCTGGTAGTTCATTATTGTATAGAAATGCATATTTATGAATATTAATTTTGTATCCTGCTACTCTGCTGAATTCATTTAGTAGATCTAGCTGTTTTCTGGTGGAGTCTTTAGGGGTTTCAATGAACAATGTCATGTCATCTGAGAGTAATGACAGTTTTACTTTCTTCTTTCCAATTTTGATGCCTTTTCTTTCTTCTTTCTGTCTGATTTCTGTGGTTAGGCCTTCCAGTACTATGTTGAATAAAAAACAGGTGATAGCAGACAGACATGTTTTATTCCTGATCTTAAGGGAAACCTTTAGTTTTCTTCCCATTGAGTATGATGCTGGCTGTGGGTTTATCATAAACGAGAGGCCCAATGGACAGATTTGTGTACTCAGGGGGGGTCCCTCAGCCCAGCCTGTGCCCTCTCACAGTCTGGGAGCCCCGCGTTCAATTGCCCCAAAGCAGTAGGCCCTGCCCTCCCAGCTGGGGCTCTGGGATGGATCACCCCCACAGAGAGAGGCCAACTCACCTACCGTAGCCTGCCAGTCAGTGGTCTGGGCTTCCCTCTTTGGGACGATTGTGGAGCCTCTCAATTGATCGATCGCCCCACCAGTGGTGTCCTGAGCCTCCCTCTGCAGAGTGATCATGAGGCGATGGCTGGGCCCCCAACCAATCACATCACACCCGCCTTGGCTGGCCTGGCGCCAGTGGGTGTCATAGTGTGGTCATCTGGAAGGTCATCCTGTTGGTCGTTCTGCTGTTTGGTCTTTCGGTTGATTTGCATATTATGCTTTTATTATTATAGATGGCCTTTATTACATTGGTGTCTCCTCCCTGTACTCGTGCTTTTCTGAGATTTTTTATCATAAATGAGTGCTGGATTATGTCAAATTCTTTCTCTGCATCTATTGATATGATCATGTGGTTTTCATGCTTCATTTTATTTATGTGGTATATCACATTTTTTGATATGTGGATATTGTACCAGCCTTGCATCTTTTAAGTGAATCCCACTGATTGTGGTATATGATATTTTTAATCTATTCCAGGTCCAGTTTGCTAATATTTTGTTGAGGATTTTAACATCTATGTTCATCAGGGATATTGGCTTATCATTTTCTTTCTTTATAGTGTCTTTATCTGATTTTTGAATTAGAATAATCCTGACCTTGTAATATAAATTTGGGAATTTTCCATCTTCTTGAAATTTTTGGAATAGTTTGAGAAGAAAAGGTTTTAGTTTTTCTTTGAATGTTTGGTAATATTCACCTGTTAAGCCATCCAGTCCAGGACTTTTATTAGTTAGAGTTTTTATAATTATTAATATTACTACTACTACTACTTCAATTTCACTACTTATAATCTGTCTACTTAGATTTTCTGATTCTTCCTGGATCAGTTTTGGAAGATTGTATGTTTTTAGGAATTTATCCTTTTCTTCCAGGTTGTTCTATTTGTTGGCATATAGTTGTTCATAATATTTTCTTATAATCCTTTGGATTTTGGGGTATTAGTTGTTAATTCTCCTCTTTTATTTCTGAGTTTATTTGGGCACTCTTTCTTTTTTTCTTGATGAGTCTGATTAAAGGTTCATCAATCTTGTTTATCATTTTAAAGAAGCAGTTCTTGGTATCATTGATCTTTTGTACTGTTTTAAAGAATCTGTTTCATTCATTTCTCTTCTGATCTTTATTATTTCCTACCTTCTACTTACTTTGAACTTTGTTTGTTGCTTTTTCCCAGTTCCTTTAAGTGTAAAATTAGACTGTTTATTGAAGTTTGTTATGGTTTCCTGAGGTAGGCCTGTAACACTCTAAATTTTCCTCTTTAGACTGCTTTCCCTATATCCCACAGATTTGGGGTTGTTGTGTTTTCATTTTCATGTGTCTCAAGGGGTCTTTTTTTTTCCTAATATACTTCATTGAGTTTTTACAGAGAGGAAGGGAGAAAGATAGAGAGCTAGAAACATCGATGAGAGAGAAACATTGATCAACTGCGTCCTTCACACCTCCTACTGGGGATGTGCCCACAACCAAGGTATATACCTTTGACTGGAATCAAACCTGTGACCTTTCAGTTCGCAGGCCAATGCTCTATCCACTGAGCCAAACTGGTTAGGGCTCAAGGGATCTTTTTATTTCTCCCTTGATCTCATTGTTAACCCATTCATTGGATTGTATCATATTATAGAGCATTCACATGTTTATGTGCCTTTTAGTTTTTTGTTTTATTTTCTTGTAATTGACTTCTAGTTTTATACCATTGTGGTCATGGTAGATGTTTATATTATTTAAATATTATTAAATTTATTGAGACTTGTCTTTTGTCCTAATATGTTTTGTATCCTAGAAAATATTCCATGTGCACTTGAAAAGAATGTATATTCTGCTGATTTGCGGTGAAATGTTCTGAGGAAATAACTTAAATCCATCATATCTAGTGTACCATTTCAAGCCTCCATTTCCTTTTTGATTTTTTGTCTAGACGATCTATCCATGTATGGAAATGTGCTGTTAAAATCCCCTACTATATCTGTATTACTGTCAATCTCTCCATTTATGTCCATCAATATTTGTTTTATATATTTAGGTGCTCCTAAATTTGGTTTATAAGTGTGTAGTAGACTTATATCCTGTTGTTAAATACTCTCTTTATTATTATGTAATGTCTCTCATTGTCTCTTGTTATAACTTTCATTTTAAAGGCAATTTATCAGATATAAGTTTTGCTACCTCAGTTTGTTTTTCCATCTCTTTACTTTTAGTCTGTGTATAGCTTTTGTTCTGAGGTAGGTCTCTTTTTGACAGCATATATATGAGTCTTGCTTTCTTTTTTTAAAAAAAATTCTTTATTGATTAAGGTATTATATATGTGTTTTTATTCCCCCATTATCTCCCCAATCCCCCCCCCACTCATGCCCTCATCCCCCTGTTGTCTGTGTGTCCATTGGTTAGGCCTATATTCTTGCATATAAGTCCTTTGGTTGGTCTCTACCCCTTACCCCCACCCTCCCCTACCTTCCCTCTGAGGTTTGATGGTCTGATCGATGGTTCTCTGTCTCTGGATCTGTTTTTATTCATCAGTTTATGTTGTTCATTATATTCCATAAACGAGTGAGATCATGTGATATTTCTCTTTCTCTGACTGGCTTATTTCACTTAACATAATGCTCTCCAGGTGTTGCTTTCTTATTTATGCAACTACCCTATGTCTTTTTATGGGAGCATTTAAGCTATTTGCATTTAAAAGTATTATCGGTAGTTATGTAATTAATGTCATTTTATTCTTTTACCTCTGTTCCTCTGTGCTGTGTGTGTGTGTGTGTGTGTGTGTGTGTGTGTGTGTGTGTGTTTTCTTCCTCTTCTACTTCTTAAAGCAGGCCCTGTAATGTTTCTTGTAATACAGCTTTGGAGGTAAAAACAAACAAACAAACAAAAAAAAAAGCTCTCTTAGCTTTTTCTTCTCTGGGAAGCTATTTATTTCCCTTTCACCTTTAAATGACAGCCTTGCTGGATAAAATAATTTTGGTTGTGGGTTATTACTTTTCATAACTTTAAATATTTCATGCCAATCCCTTCTGTCCTGAAATGTTTCTGTTGAGAAATCAGGTGACTATCTTATGGGACCTCATTGTAGGTATTTAACTATTTTTTTGTTTGTTTTGTTTTGTTTTGTTATTCTTGTGGCTTTTAAAATTCCCTTTTTGTTTTTAACCTTTGCCATTTTAATTGTTATTTGTCTTGATGTGAGTCTATTTGTATTCATTCCGTTTGGGGAACTCTGTGCTTCCCAAACTTGTGTGTCTTTCCTGCACCAGGTTTTGGAAGTTTTCAGCCACTATTTCTTCAAATAAATTAGTGATCCCTTACTCTCTCTCTCTCTTATTTTTCTGGTACCCATGTGATGCAGATGTTGTTACACTTCATGTTTTCCCAATGTCCCCTTAAACTATTCACATTTTTATTATTATTATTATTTGACTGTTCTGATTGGGTGTTTTGTGTTTTTTTTTTCCTTGTCTTCCAAATCACGGATTCGATTCTCTGCTGCATCCAATCTATTTTTTATTCCTTCCAGTGTATTCTTTTTAAATTTAATTTATTTTATTTAAAAATATATTTGTGTTGATTTCATAGAGGAAGGGAGAGGGAGAGAGAGATAGAAACATCAATGATGAAAGAGAATCACTGATCGGCTGCCTCCTGCATGCCCCCCACTGGGGATTGAGCCCACAACCCAGGTATGTGCCCTGACTGGGAATCAAACTGTGACCTCCTGGTTCATAGGACAATGCTCAACCACTGATCCATACCAGTTGGGACCTTCCAGTTTATTCTTAATGTCATATCTGGAAATCTTTTCTGACTGGTTGTTTCTCATGGTTTTTATGTCTCTTTTCATGCTTTTGTAGTTCTAAGTTCCTTGAGCATCCTTATAAAACATTACTCTTAACTCTATATCTGATAAATTGCTTGCCTCCATTTCATTTTACTCTTTTTCTGGAGATTCCTCCTGTTCTTTCATTTCTGGCCTTTTTTTGTCTCCCCATTTTGTTGTCTCTTTGTGTTTGCTTCTATGTATTAGATAGCTCTTCTGTGACTCCCAGTCTTCATGGGATCACCTTATATAGTAGGTGTTCTGTGGGATCTGGTGGCAGAGTCTCATTGATCACCTGAGTTGGTTATTCTAGGAATGTCCCTTGTTTGGGTTATGTGGGTCCTCCATTTGTAATTGAGTCTTGATTGCTGTTGGGACATGCATGTGTGGGATTGGTCCTCAGGCTGGCTGACTGTGAGGCTCAAGCCTGACCACATCCTGTGAGCTGCTGTGCTAGTACTGACAAAAGTTGAGTAAGAAAAAGAAAAAAAAATAAAAGGTGGAATTCACCTCAGCAGAATCTGCTGCGATTTCCCTTCTGATATGCTATTTGTGAAGATTATTGGATCCTGCTCTGATGTTATCTGATGCCGGACACTTGCTATTTTGGTTCTGGGCCTCTTGGCTGGGCCTCTGGTGCAGGCCAATATCACATGTTGTTTGTGCTTGGCCCTCAGCACATGTTGTTTGTGCCTGTTTGAAGCTATAAGTGATTCACAATTTGTGGTTGCATCTGCTATGCTTGGGTGCACACAGGAAGGCCACTCCAAGGCCATATTTTACCAACACTGGGCCCAGGGGCAGGTCATCAATTGTCCCAAAGTACCTAGGGGTCTGCCTCCACCTGCCATGCCTGATGGTTGCCTGTCAGTTTCAGTCACTGAAAAAGCCTCTGGTGGAATCAGGAGAATGTGGCTAGGACCTCCCGTGAAGGTTAGGTGACATTCAAGCTTCAGGGAAGGTGGTGGATGTTGTCCCTTCTCCACTGCCACACAACTGAGTTGTATTCCCAGATTTTGCCCTGACCTCAGCAGAACCCTTAATAGTCAAGCAGGTGGGGTCTCTGGAGCCAAGAGTTTGGGTCTGATGGAAGCTGGGAGGGTATTCTATTGGATCTCTCATGTCAGGGAAACATCAGTCAGGTTCACAAGAAAGTGGGGTGAGTGGCTATACACCAAAGCCAGTGATTGACAAGCCTTTAGTCTACCTAGTTATTTACACACCTAGCCTATGAAGGTCACTTTTCAGCAGGGCTTAAGTTCTGCAGGGTAGGGTGAGAAGGATTATAGTGGGTGGAGTAATTGCTTTCTTTCAGTCTGATGCTGAAAATGAAGTACACTGCCCAAGAAAGATGTGATTACAATGTTGGAGAATGACTCAGTAACAGAATCCTGGCCATTGACCTCCCAGCCTCCTCCCCAGAAACTCAAACCCATACTCTCCTAAGGGACTCAAGTCATCACTGCCTTCCCTCTGCCAGAGCCCAGAGTGAGTGGCTATGAAAAAAATATTGTGCATTGGGCATTTAAGAGGTTACCTACATCTCTAGTGGATTCCGCCTCTCTTTGGTGGACAGAAACCTCACTGCTATTTAAAGTTAGATGTTATATGGGTGCCACTTCCTGGCTCTGCTGCCCTGGGCTGGTGAGCCTGTCCTGGGAATTAGGTCCATGCTTTCTTGGGTGGAACCCCTTGCAGTTGAGAGATCCCTCTGGAATATCAGCCATTAATTGGAATGGGACAAGCTCTTTTCATGTCTCCACCTTTCCTATCAGTCTTGGTATGGCTTCTTCTGTCAATCCTTGGATATAAGACTTTTCTTCAGCTAGTCTTTAGTTGGTTGTGCAGGGTAAGTGTTCTTTAATTTAGTTGTAGTTCCAGGTTAGTCCTGGGAGGAGTTGAGTGTAAAAACTACCTACTTCGCTGACATCATAAAAATCAAAATCTTTCATTTTTATGAAGTTCAATTTATCTATTTTCCCTCTCTTTGCTTGTATTTTGCTGTCATAATTAAAAATCTATTGCCCAATTCAAGGTCACAAAAATTTACATTTGTCCTTTCTTCTAAGAATTTTGTAGTTTTAGATTTTACATTTCGGTCTATGATCCCTTCTGAGTTGATTTTTGTAAATAATATGAGGTGGAAGTCCAGCTTTATTATTATGTTTTTAAAAATTTTTATTAATTTGAGAGAGGTAGGAACATCAGTGATGAGAGAGAATCATTGATCAGCTGCCTCCTGCATGCCCCCCTCTGGGGATTGAGCCCACAACCCAGGCACATGCCCTAACCAGGAATCGAACCTGAGACCCTTCAGTCTGCAAGCCAATGCTCTATCCTCTGAGCCAAACCAGCTAGGGCCAGCTTTATTATTTTACATGTAATATCTGCTGTACCAACATTATTTATTGAATGAAGTATTCTCTCTGTATAGCACTAACTTAATATCCTTGTTGAAAAACAATCTACACTAATAAAAGACAAACATGCAAATTGACCGGACCTTTGCTATACCTTACACCACATCCACCAGCCAATCAGAGCGACTATATGCAAATTAACCCAACCAAGATGGCGACCAGCAGCCACGGAGCTGGAGCAAACAGGAGGCTTCCCTCCCTCCTGCCCTGGCCAGCTCTGAGCTACTCTCAAGGCTACAAAGTTTCAATTATAGAGGGTAAATAAATCCCAAAATAAATATATATAAAAAAAGGAGAAGCTGGGAGCTTCTGTCGCCGGGGGGTTTGGACAGCCTGAAAACGGCCCTCAGCCGCTCACCCAGACTGGCCAGGCACCCTAGCAGGACCCCCACCCTGATCCAGGACACCCTTCAGGGGAAACCAGCTGGCCCCCACCCATGCACCAGGCCTCTATCCTATATAATAAAGGGTAATATGCAAACTGGTGGTCAGTGGGCTCCCACAGTGGGAGCTCTGCTCAGCCACAAGCCAGGCTGACGGCTGCCAGTATAGCAGTGGTTGTGGGAGCCTCTCCTGTCTCTTCATCAGCACTAAGGATGTCAGACTGCAGCTTAGGTCTGCTCCCTGCTGGCAAGTGGACATCCCCTGGGGCCTCCCAGGCTGCCAGAGGAATGTCTGATTGCCAGCTTAGGCCCAGTCCCCCAGGGAGTGGGCCTAAGCCAGCAGATGGTCATCCCCCAAGGGGTACAAGACTGCAAGAGGGCACAGGCTGGGCTGAGGGACCCCCCCCGAGTGCACAAATTTTTGTACACCAGGCCTCTAGTTACTAATATAAGTATATGAGCTTACCTCTGGACTCTTAGTTCTATCCCACTGAACTATATGTCTATCCTTATGCAACTACCACACTACCTTTATTGCTGTGGCTTTGTAGCAAAATTTGAAATGGGGAGATGTGAGTTCTACAAATTTGTCATTCATTTTCAAGATGTATTTGGCTATTCTGGAATACTTGCATTTGCATATGAAATGTTGGACTACCTTGTCAATTTCAGAAGAAGTGACAGCTAAGTTTTTGAAGAGATTATATTGAATCTGTAGGTCAATGTGGCAACTATTGTCATGTTGACAATATTCAGTCTTCAAATTCATAAACACATATCTTTTAATTTATTTGTTGTTATAAATTTCTTTCAATTATGTTATGTAGTTTTCAATGTACAAGTCCCACAGTTCTTTTGTTAAATGTATTCATATTTTTATGCTTTTGTAAATTGAATTGTTTTTAATTTAATTTTGTATTATTGTTAGTATATAAATAAAATTAATATTTGTATATTGATCTATTATACTACATCTTCGCTGGATTCATTTATTAGATCTATTACTTATTTTGTGTATTTTTAAGATTTTTTACTTTTTTCTTTATATAAAATAATGTCATCTATGAATAGAGTTTTACATCTCTCTTTTCCCATCTGCATATCTTTTGTTTTCCTTTCTTATCTAATTGCTCTGGCTAGAACATCCAATACAATGTTAAATATTTATAATTGCATGTCTTCTAATGGATTCAACTTGTTACCATTATAACATGTTTGTCTTTGTTCTCGTCACAATTTTTTTAATTAAATCTTTATTGTTCAGATTATTACATTTGTTCCTCTTTTTTCCCCCCATATCTCCCCTCCTCCCAGTTCCCGCCCCACCCTCCGCCCTCACTCCCCACCCACTGTCCTCATCCATAGGTGCACGATTTTTGTCCAGTCTCTTCCCGCATCTCCCACACCCCTTCCCCCCCCCTCCGCCAAGAATAGTCAGTCCATTCCCTTTCTATGTCCCTGATTTTTTTATGATCACCAGATTATTTATTCACTTGATTCTTAGATTCACTTGTTGATAGATGCATGTTTGTTGTTCATAATTTGTATCTTTACCTTTTTCTTCTTCTTCCTCTTCTTAAAGGATACCTTTCAGCATTTCATATAATACTAGTTTGGTGGTGATGAACTCCTTTAGCTTTTTCTTATCTGTGAAGCTCTTTATCTGACCTTCAGTTCTGAATGATATCTTTGCTGGATAAAGTAATCTTGGTTGTAGGTTCTTGCTATTCATCACTTTGAATATTTCTTGCCATTCCCTTCTGGCCTGCAAAGTTTCTGTTGAGAAATCAGCTGACGGTCGTAAGGGTATTCCCTTGTAGGTAACTGAGTTTCTTTCTCTTGCTGCTCTTAAAATTCTCTCTTTGTCTTTTGCTCTTGGCATTTTAATTATGATGTGTCTTGGTGTGGTCCTCTTTGGATTCCTTTTGTTTGGGGCTCTCTGCACTTCCTGGACCTGTAAGTCTATTTCTTTCACCAGGTGGGGGAAGTTTTCTGTCATTATTTCTTCAAATAGGTTTTCAATATCTTGCTCTCTCTCATCTTCTGGCACCCCTATAATTCTGATGTTGGTATGCTTGAAGCTGTCCCAGAGGCTCCTTACTATCTTCGTATCTTCGTATTTTCGGATTCTTTTTTCATTTTGCTTTTCCAGTTGGGTGTTTTTCGCTTCTTTGCATTTCGAATCTTTGACTTGATTCTTGCACTCCTCTGGTCTGCTGTTGGGTGTCTATATATTATTCTTTATTTCAGTCAGTGTATCCTTAATTTCTAGTTGGTTCTTTATCACAACATTGAGGGTCTCATTAGATTTCTTGTAGATCTCATTAAGTTTATTGGCAATTTCTAGAAAGTTATTGAAAGACCTTAAAAGTGTGTTTTTAAGCTCTATATCCTCCAATTCTGACATTTGTGTCCTGTTTCTTTGTCTCCGCATTTTTTATGCTTTCTTGGTTCAACTCCTAGTGATCTTTGTGTGCAGTCTTGTTGTAGTTAAGCCTTGATTGTTGTCGGGGGTGATTTGACCTCCAGGCTAACTGGCTATGAGAGTCAGCTGTGTCTGCAGTGGGAGAGCTTCTGTGCTGGATCTCTAGGACGGTGCTAATCTAGCGTTTGCGTGAGGCTATCTGGCAAATGGCTCTGCGCAGGGCTTGGGTGGGGCGGGTCCCAGAGGATCTACAGGGAGGGCGGAGGGAGCAGTTATGGCTGCTCTCAGTTCCGTCCCTAGGGGCTCTTCCTCACAGAGTCCCAGCAACCGCTGCAAACCTCGGAGAGAAAGCTGCCTTCGAGTTCCGACCAAAGACAGACAGTCCCGCTTCTCCCGTTTGAGTCTGGGTCCCTAGAGACTCACCCGGCTCTGGAGCTCAGAGTCTGAAACTCCCTCCCGATTGAAAACACCAACCGCACCCTCTGCCACCAGCCCGCTCCGCATGCACTCCGCACCTGAGTATTTCACTTCAGCACTGCGCCTCCTCTGAGTCTGGGTATGATATTCTCTTTCCTCCTAGTTTCAGAATTTCCACTCAGCCAGCCCTCCTGTGGTTCTGGATGATGTCTGTTCCGTCTTCTAGGTGTATCCCTGAATTGGTTGTTCAAGGCAGCAATCCCCGGCATTAACCTATGCCGCCATCTTGGTTCTTCTGTCTCTTGTCACAATTTTTGTCTTAACATCTATTTTGTCTGTTATTAGTATAGCCACTTGAGCTCTCCTTTGGTTACTGTTCTCATGGAATATGTTTTTCCATCCATTTACTTTCAATGAATGTCCCTGAATCTAAAGTGTCTCTTGTAGAATAGCATGCAAGTGTATCTTATTTTTTAATCCATTTTGCAAATCTGATTTTTAATAGCAGGGTTTAAACAAATTGCATTTAACATAATTTTTATAAGGTAGCATTTACTCTGGACAAATCTCATGATTTATTATTGCTGCTGTTGTTTTATTGTAACCATTTTTTGAAATAATTCCAAATGCCCCAGAACACGTTTACCACAGTTGTTATCCACCAACTCAGCCAGCCTTGATGTTCAACATTTGCCTCTGATTATTTTCTACTAACTACCCAAGGATGAAAATTTTTCACAATGGGCAAACTTGGCCTTGGGTGTGGAGTCTTTCAGAGAATACCCAACAAGTCAAATAATGACAATTATCTGAGAAAGAAGCTTTGAAGGAGTTTCAACCTCATTCTGCCTCTTCTGTCATTATCAGGATCCTGGTTTTCACCATCATTACATGCTGTTGGTTTTCATGGCTACTATGGAGATGGGGAGAGGTTGAACAAAAATAGGGCAAGTTTAAACATAACAAAGCTTTTAAAAAATGTTCCCCAGATTGCTACAAGTATTTGGTTAAGTTTTAGAGTTCTGAAAAGTGCTTATTCTGCCTATTTCTTTCCAGTTTCCTTATTTCTATTGTGGAAGAGTGAATATTAGAAGTTTTTCACTCCAGTATTTTCTCTGATATTACCCTACTCTAAGATGTTTTAATTGAACACGCCCCAACCTTTAGAAAAGTGAATATCTAAAGTGTCCAGGAAATATTACCCTGAAACTTAATTGACTTTTCAGGATCCTTCTGCTGCTCAATTTGACAAGCAAGAGGAATGATATTGTTTTTTGCATGTTATTCATATAAAAATATAACCCAGAACATGTTCCCCCTATACTCAAAATCCTCCAGTGTCTCCTCATTTCACTCAAAATAAAAGTAATCATTTCACCTCCAACAACCGGTACAGTGTTTGACATGTAGTAGTACATTGTGGAATGAATGAATAAATGAAGGAGTAAAATCCACAAGATCTAAAACTAGCAACTTAAATCTAGGAATTATGTATTTTTAAAACTTGTTTCTTCTGTTTTTTCTTTTCTTCTTTTCTTTTCTTTTCTTTTCTTTTCTTTTCTTTTCTTTTCTTTTCTTTTCTTTTCATTCTCTCTTAATCTGAATGAAAACTATTCTCATTTAAAAAGCCTTTGTAGCTGTAGTGGTTTCTTTGCCAATCCTTAAACATGATACTCATTCTACCATATTAGGGCCTTTATATCAACTCTTCCTTCTGCCTCAAATGTTTATGCAGCTCACTCAGTCACTTACTCCAAATTTTTTCCAATGTTACTTTAACGAAGCCTGTCTTCACCATTCAGTTTTAATCTACTCTCCTAGGACTCCCATTCTCTTCACAATGCTTTTTTCTATATCACTTGTTGCTTTCTAATATACTATTTCATTTTCAAATTTGTTTGGTTTAGTGTTTATTGTTTGCTCCCTTCCCTCCTGCACCATCTCTCCACACACTTTAAATTGGATGTTAGTCAAAATAGGGATTTTTGATTATTTATTGATATATCCTAAGCACCTAAAACACTGTCTTAATATTGTATCTGTTTTATGGGCATAGAAAGCAGTGTCTAGTATATATTCTGATATTAGAGTAAGTGTTTAGCAATTTTTCCTTGAATGACATAATATAATGTCCCATTTCCAGCCCTTTATTTATCTGGATTTTCAGGTAAATGAAAACGATAATTCTCGGAGAAAGAAGCATTTGAGCACTAATGCCTAATTATTTAAATGAATTTATTATATAACTGATCTCCAGAAAGTCTAGGTATATATATAATTTCTTTTCATGGAATAGGTAAAATGGTCTGCATGCCTTTCAGAACACAGAAGATTGACTGTAATTTAATTTTTGTGGTATCTGAAAAGGTATAGAGAAAAGAATGGGAATAAGAATCAGAATACTTGGTTGTTGCAATGATTTAGTCTCTTTTTTAAATTTTGTTTTATTACTTAAAGTATTACAAAGAGTATTACATATGTCTCCTTTTTCCCCCCTTGACATTCCCCTGGCCTCCCCTACCCCCCAGTGTCTTGTGTCCATTTGTTATGCTTATATTCATGCATATAAGTCCTTCAGTTGATCTCTTACCAGCCCCCTGCCCCCTCCCCCCTCCCCGTCTCTTAACTGTGTGAGCATGGACATTCTGATTACTCTTCTGAGCCTCAGTTTCATCATTTATAAAATGATAATAGCTGTCCTTCAGTTCATACATTTTTGTGAGATTCAAAGAATATAATGTAGGGGCATACTATCTATAAGTTGTAAAGCTACTTACAAATGCAAGATGAAGGTGATACAACATTTATTATTTGGAAAGACAATGAATACATATGAACTGATTCCTAACAGTGGACGTTTAGGGAACAGAGACGGCATGTACTCAATGTGAGAATGGCCAAGTCTGAATAACACTAGCTTTGCCTGTTATTAGTTGAAGATAATTTTATGTTCCTGATGTTGAAGTGGGCTTTTTCAAAACAGCAAATTTACAAGTCTCCTTTCCCTGGATTACTAAGAATGATTGATGTTTGAGCTATTTGGGAGCCAAGGATGACTCGTGTTTTCCAGGGAAATCTCTTGTATCCTTGCTGCTGAAAATGTATTTCAGAATGCATAGACACTCAGTTACCTAGGGATACTTGAGAAAGTGATGTCAGTTGATATTCCTCAAGTTGGCCACGGTGTTTGTTTTTGTTGTTTTTCATTAAGGAAAGCCTAGCAACATGTACCTTTGAGTTCTCCTGACCTTCCAAATCACAAACACAAAGGAATTATTTATTTACTTTTCTTGGTTCCTACTTTATAGAGGAATTTTAAGATTAATGAGAAACTTCTAATTTTGTCAGTATACATTCTTTATTTATAATTCAGTTGATAACATTTTTGGTGCAAATTCTTTTAGGAAACTCAAATGTATGGCAGGAAAATATGTAATCTATATTGCAAATGGATGGTCTGAATAGACCTTTCTCGATGGATGCAGTCTCCCAGACTTCTTATTCTTTGACTAGAGGCCCAGTGCACAAAATTCATGCATGGTGGTATTGAGTGGCTAGATTATTATGTCCATCTGACATTTGTAGGAAAATTAGCCATACACTGCATCATATGGGATATGGAAGCCGAAGGCCTGTTCAAACACATTTGCTGTCTGCAGTTACCAAGATAAAACGTCTCCAAGTCACACAGGAACACAAGGATTGGACAGTTGAGCATTATAAAAAAGTCATGTGGTACAATGAATCACGTTTCTAGTTGCATCATGCAAATGGCAGAGTGAGAATTTGGCGGAAACAGCATGAAAGCATGCACCCCACATGCATGAGTACAACCCTTCAACCTGGTGGGGGCGGTGTTATGGTTTGGGGCATGTTTTCTTGGCATGATTTAGGCCCTTTAATTCGTGTGGAACAAAGTCTGAATAGCACAACATACCTAAGTATCATTGCTGATCAAGTTCATCCTATCATGTTGATGGCGTAACCCAATGAAGATGGCTTCTTCTAACAAGACAATGCACCATGCCACAGTGCTCGTATTGTGCAGGAGTGGTTTCAAGAACATGAAGAAGACTTTACCTTGCTTAGGTGGCCCCACAATCACCAGATCTCAATCAAATTGAGCATTTGTGGGAAGAAGTTAAAAGAGCCATTAGGCAACTGGTTCCACAACCATCAAATCTCACAGAACTGGACAGTGCTATTCATCAGGCATAGTGTCAGATTCCTTGCATCACCTTTCAACATCTCCTGGAGTCAATGCCAAGAATCACAGCAGTATTGAAGGCAAAAGGTGGCCCAACGAAGTACTGATGGGGTGGTCATAATAATCTGGCCACTCATGATCAAATATATCCCACATTCAAAGGCTGTTAAATCTTGTTGTTTACTCATATCTTCAGAAAAACTCACTTCTACTGTCGTGATAAACAACCTGCTTCCTTATTTATAATGGTCTGGCCCTCTAGCAACATCAGTGCGAAATTATAGCTAATTTGCCTACAAATTTCAGATGATCATAATAATCAGGCCTCTCAGTGTATATCTTCTCTTAGGTCTTATTTTTTTAAGTCCTCACCCAAAGATATGTTGGTTTTTTAATTGATTTTTAGAGAGTGAGGAGGGAGAAACATTGATGTGAAAAAAAAAAAAACATTAATGGGTTGCCTCCCAGATGTGCCCCAAACAAGGATCAAACACACAACCTAGATATGTGCCCTGATTTTGAATCAAACCTGCAATCTTTTTGGTGTACAGGACAATGCTCCTAACAACTGAGCCAACAAGTCGGGCTCCTAAGTCCTATTTTGTTTTAATATATTGTTTAAAGCATTACATAAGTCTTTTTTCCTGATTGACCTCTCCCCAGCCCTTCTCACCCTCAAGCACATGCTCTCACATCCCTTCAGACTATGTCCATTGGCTATACTCATGTGCATGCATACAGGTCTTTTGGTTGATCTCTTACCTCCTCCCCCCACATCCCATCCCATGACTTTCATCTTAGGTTGGACAGTTTGTTGGATACTTCCATGTCTCTGTATGTTTGTTCATCAGGTTCTGTTGTTCATTATATTCCACAAATGAGTGAGATCATGTAATATTTATGTTTTCCCAACAGGCTTATTTTGCTTAACCTAATGCTGTCAAGGTCCATTCATGCTGTTGCAAATGGTTACAGTTCCTTCTTTTTTACAGCATCATAGTATTCCATTCTGTAGATGTACCACAGTTTTTTAATTGACACATCTGCTGATGGGCACTTAGGCTGCTTCCAAATCTTAGCTATTGCAAATTGTGCTGCTATGAACATAGGGGTACATATATCCTTTCTGATTGGCATTTCTAATTCTTGGGATATATTCCCAGAAGTGATATTACTGGGTCAAATGGGAGTTCTATTTTTAAAATTTTGAGGAAACTCTATACTGTTTTCCAGTGGCTGCACCAGTCTGCATTCGCACCAGCAGTGTACAAGGGTTCCTATTTCTACACATTCTTGCCAACACTTGCCGTTTGTTGATGATAGCCATTCTGACAGGTGTGAGATGGTACCTCATTGACACTTTGATTTACATCTCTCTGATGATTACTGATGTTGAGCATGTTTTCATTTATCTCTTGGCTTTCTGTGTGTCCTCTTTCAAAAGTGTCTATTTAGGTCTTTTGCCCATTTTTTGACTGAATGCTGACCTTCCTTTTGTTAAGTTGTATGAGGTCCCTGTTCATTTTTGAGATTAAACCCTTATCTTGGATAACATTAGCAATTATGTTCTCCCATGCAGTGGGCTCTCTTGTTGTATTTTTTGATAGTTTCTTTTGCTGTGCAGAAGGTTTTTATTTTGATGTCGTCTCATTTGTTTATTTTCCTTTGTTTCCATTGTCTAAGGAACTGTATCAGTAAAATATTGCTACAACATATGTCTTATATTTTGCTGCCTATGGAGTCTTCTAAGATTTTTATGGTTTTCTGTTTTATGTTTAAGTCCTTTATCCATTTTGAGTTTATTTTATTTTGCTTGTATAATTTTACTTTATTTTTTTATCTTTAATTTCTTTATTGGTTAAGGTATTACAAGTGTGTCCTCATCCCCCTCATTAACCCCAAACCTCCCCCCTCCACTCATGCTTTCATCTCCCTGTTGTCCATGTACATTGGCTTGGCTTATATGCATGCATACAAGTTCTTTGGTTGATCTCTTCCCCTTACCCCCACTCTCCCCTACTTTCCCTCTGGGGATTGATAGTCTGATCGCTGTTTCTCTGTCCTTGGATCTGTCCCTGTTCATCCATCTATGTTGTTCTCTATATTCCACAAATGAGTGAGATCATGTGGTATTTATCTTTCTCTGACTGGCTTATTTCACTTAGCATAATGCTCTCCATTTCCATCCATGCTGTTGCAAATGGCAAGAGTTCCTTCTTTTTTACTGCAGCGTAGTATTCCATTGTGTAGATGTACCATAGTTTTTTAATCCATTCATCTGCTGATGGGCACTTAGGCTGTTTCCGAATCTTAGCTATGGTAAATTGTGCTGCTATGAACATAGGAGTGCATATATCCTTTCTGATTGGTGTTTCTGGTTGGGGCAACACAAAACAAAACAACATCCGCATAATAGGGATGCCAGAGGGAGAGGAAACTGAGCAAAGAATAGAAAATCTGTTTGAAAAAATAATGACAAAAAATTTCCCTGATATAGGGAAGAAAAAACTCACACAAATCCAGAGGCTCACAGAGTCCCAAAGAAAATGAACCCCAAAAGACCAACTCCAAGGCACATTATAATTAAATTGGCAAACACCAATGACAAAGCAAGAATCTTAAAAGCAGCCAGAGAGAGACAGAAAGTTACCTAGAAAGGATCCCTCATCAGACTAGCGACCAATTTCTCAACAGAAACACATCAGGCAAGAAGGGAATGGAATGAAATATACAAAGTCATGCAAAGGAAGAGTCTGAATCCAAGAATACTGTAACCAGCAAGGCTATCAATCAAAATTGAGGGTGAAATCAGGAGCTTCACAGACAAAAAAGGACTAAGGGAGTTTATTACCACCAAACCAGCAATGCAAGAAATGCTAAAGGGTCTGCTCTAAAAAGAAAAAAATAGGAAACGAAGAAGGAACACAGGGGTAAAGAACAAAAAATGGTGACAAGCAAGTATCTATCAATAATAACTTTAAATGTAAATGGATTAAATGCCCTAATAAAACAACATAGGGTAACTGAGTGGATAAGAAAACATGATCCATATATCTGCTGTCTACAAGAAACCCACTTCAGAAAAAACGACGCACACAAACTGATGGTGAAGGGATGGAAAAAGGTTTTTCAGGCGAATGGAAATTAAAAAAAAGCTGGGGTAGCAGTACTTATATCTAACAAATTAGATCTCAAAGTGAAGGACATAAAAAGAGATAAGGAAGGCCACTTCATTTTGAGTTTATTTTTATGTATGGTGCAAGTTGGTGCTCTAGTTTCATATTTTGCATGCACCTGTCTAATTTTCCCAACCCTATTTATTGAAGAGACTGTCTTGAATCCACTGTATTATCTTCCCTCCTTTGTCATATATTAATTGAGCATAATGGTTTGGGTCGATTTCTGGGTTCTCTGTTTTGTTCTATTGGTCTATATGTCTGTTCTTGTGCCAGTACCAGGCAGTTTTGAGAAGAGTGGCTTTGTAATATAGCTTGATATCTGTTATTATGATCCCTCCTACTTTTGTCCTCTTTCTCAAGAATCCTGCAGCTATTTCTGTGTGTGTGTGCGGGGGGGGGGGGTGTTTGTTTTGTTGTTGTTTTTCATTAAAGATGAATTTTTGGAGAGTTCCTTCTAGGTCTGTGAATTATGCCATTGGTAATTTAATGTAGATTGCATTGAATCCATAGATTGCTTTGGGTAGTATGGACATTTTAATGATGTTGATTCTACCAATCCATGAAAATGTTATATTCTTCCATTTGTTTATGTGTTCCTCTATTTCATTTTTCAATATCCAGTAGTTTTCTGAGTACAGGTCTTTTACCTCTTAAGTTTATACCTAGGTATCTTAATTTTTTATTCCAATGGTAAATGGAATTGTTTTTTTCTTAGTTTCTTTTTCTATGAGTTCATTATTGGTGTATAAAAATGTCATATATTTCTGGGTTTTAATTTTTTATCCTGCTATATTGCAGAATTCATTTATCTTATTTTTATTTTTTATATATTATTAATTTTTTACAGAGAGGAAGAGAGAGGGATAGAGAGTTAGAAACATCGATAAGAGAGAAACATCAATCAGCTGCCTCCTGCACACTCCCTACTGGATATGTGCCTGCAACCAAGGCACTTTACGGGAATCAAACCCAGGACTCTTCAGTCTGCTGTCCAACACTCTATCCACTGAGCCAAACCGGTTAGGGTTGCAGAATTCATTTATTAAGTCTACTTGTTTTTATGGAGTCTTTAGGGGTTTCTATGTACAATATCACGTCATCTACAAATAATGACAGTTTTACTTCTTCTTTACCAATTTGGATGTCTTTTATTTCTTCTTTTTGTCTAATCGTTATAGCTAGCACTTTCATTATTATGTTGAACAGGAGTGGTGAAAGTGTTCATCCCTGTCATGATCCTGTTCTTCGGGAAAATGACTTTAGTTTTTGCCTATTGAGTATGATGTTGGCTGTAGGTTTTTCATATAGGGCTTTTATTATGTTAAGGTATGATCCCTCTATTCCCACTTTGCTGAGAGTATTTATAAAGAAAGGGTGTTGGATTTTGTCGAATGCTTTTTCTGCATCAATTGATAGGATTATGTGATTTTTGCCTCTCAATTTGTTTATGTGATGTATCACATTTATTGATATGCATATATTGTACCACCCTTGTATCCCAGGAATAAATCCCACTTGGTCATGGTGTATGATCTTTCTAATGTAATGCTGGATCTAATTTGCTAGAATTTTTTTTGAGGATTTTAGCATCTATGTTCATCAGGAATATTGGCCTGTGATTTTCTTTCTTTGTATAGTCTTTATCTGGGGTTGGGATTAGCATAATTTTGGCTTCATAGAAAGAGCTTAGAAGTGTGCCTTCCTCTTGCATTTTTTTTTTGAAATAGTCTGAGATGGATAAGCTTTAGTTCTTGGTAAAAATCCCCTGTGATTCTGTCTGGTACAGGGCTTTTGTTTGCTGGAATTGTTCATTAATGTTTCAATTTCCTCCATAGTTATTGGCCTATTTAGTTTTTCTTATTCTTACTGATTGAGTTTTGGAAACTTATATTTTTCTAAGAATATTTCCATTTCATCTAGGTTGTCCAGTTTGTTGGAATCGAGTTTTTCATAGTATTTTTTTTTTTTACAATTCTTTGTATGTCTCTGAATTATGTTATTTCACTTCTTACTTTTCTGATTTGTCTCTGTTTCTTGGTGAGCCTGGCTTGAGGTTCATCAGTCTTATTTATCCTTTGAAAGAACAGTTTTATTGATATTTGTATTGTGTTTTGTTTGTTTGGTCTCTATGTCATTTGTGTCTGCTCTGATCTTTGTTATTTCCTCCTTCTGCTTAATCTGAGCTTTTCTTGTTGTTCTCTATATAATTCTTTAAGTTGTAAGGTTAGATAATTTATTACCTTTTTTTTCTTTCTTTTTTTTTTTTAGTAGGCCTGCAGAGCTATGAACTTCCTTCTCAGGGCTGCTTTCACTATGTCCCTTAGATTTTGGATTGTTTTGTTTTCATTTTCATTTGTTTCCAGGATGCTTTTTATTTCTTCTTTTATCTCTTTGGTAACCCAATCATTGTATAATAGTGTGTGATTTAGCCTCCAAGTGTTTGGGTTTTTTCATTGATTTATTTCAGTTTATTTCTAATATTATGCCATTGTGATCTGAGAAAATGCTTGATATGATTTCTTCCTTCTTGAGTTTGAAGAGACATTGCCTGTGTCCTAATATGTAGTCTATCTTTGAACATGTTCTGTGTGGACTTCAGAAGAATGCATATTCTGTAGCATAGGGATGAAATGTTCTGAAGATGTCAATTAGTTCCATCTGATCTAGTGATTCATTAGGATTGATGTTTCTTTGCTGATTTTTTGTTTAGAAGATTTATCCAGTGATGTCAATGCTGTATTAAAGTCCCCTGTTGTGATTGTATTGCTGTTGATCTCTCCTTTGATATCTTCCAGAAGTTTTTTTGTTGTTGTTTGTTTATTTGTTTGTTTTTTATGTATTTGGGTGCTCCTGTATTGGGTGCATTCATGTCTACCAGAGTTATATCCTCTTGTTAAATTGCTCCCTTTAGTATTATGAAGTGGCTCTCCTTATCTCTTATTATGGCCTTCACTTTGAGTTCTATTTTGTCAGATATAAGTATTGTTACCCCAGCTATTTTCTCATTTCCATTTCCCTGAAATTTTGTCCCCCATCCCTTCATTATCAGTCTGCGTGAGACCTTTGTTTTGAGATAGTTCTCTTGTAGACAGCAAATATATGGTTCATGTATTCTCATCCATTCCGCTACCTTATGTCTTTTGATTGGAGCATTTAATCCTTTTATGTTTAAGATTATTATTGATAGGTACTTGTTTGTCACCATTTTTATTCTTTCTGCCTGTGTTCCTTCTTCCCTTTCTATTTTTTTTTCTTTTTAAACAGTCCCTTTAGCATTTCTTGCACTGCTGGTGTGGTGGTAATACACTCCCTTAGTCCTTCTTTGTCTGTGAAGCTCCTGATTTCACCTTCAATTTTGAATGATAGCCTTGCTGGGTATGGGATTCTTGCATTTAGTCCCTTGCTTTGCCTCACTTAGTATATTTCATTCCACTCCCTTCTGGTCTAATGTGTTTCTGTTGAGATATCAGTTGGTATTCTAATAGGAGATACTTGTAGGTAACTTTCTGTTTCTTTCTGGCAGCCTTTAAGGTTCTTACTTTGTCTTTGATGTTTGCCAATTTAATTATGATGTGTCTTGGTGTTGGTCTTTTTGAGTTCATCTTGTTTGGGACTATGTGTGCTTCTTGGCTTGTGTCTTCCCAACATCAGGGAAGTTTCGTATCATTATTTCTTCAAACTGGTTTTTTATTCCTTGCTCCACTTCCTCTTCTTCTGGCTCCCCTATTATGCAGATGTTGTTCTGTTTCATGTTGTTCCAATGCTCCCTTAGGCCCTCCTACATTTGTCATTTAGTTTCCAGTTGCTGCTGTGCTTAGCTGGTTTTTCTACCTTGTCTTCTAACTTGCTGATGATGTCCTCAGCTTATTCTAGTCTACTGCTGAAACTTTCCATTGTGTTATTTATTGAAGCTATGTTGTTCTTTATTTCCTCCTGATTCTTACAAATGTTTTTGACTTTGTCTTCCATCGTCTTCAGCATCCTTATAGCCATTCCTCTAAATTATTTCTCTGACAAATTGCTTGCCTCCATTTCATTCATTTCCTTTTTTTGATGATTACTCCTCTTTTTTGAATGTGTGTTGTTTCTTTGTCTCCCCATTTTGCTCTTCTTTTGTGATTGTTTCCATGTATTAGATCAAACTGCTATGCCTCCCAGATCTTTTGAGTTTGTCTTATATAGTAGGTGTTTTGTGATTGCACCCAGTGGTGCAATCTCTCCAGTTTTCTGGGCAGGGTAATCTAGGAATGCCCCCTACATGAGATATTTGTGTTCTCTTGGTGTAGTTGGGTCCTGAGTGTTATTGTCCTGTTCATGGATAGAGTGTGTGGATCTGTGGCTCGCTCTCTATCACATTGACCAAACAGCACAAAATAAAACTTGACAATACATGACACAAAGGGAACAAAACACTAGTATATTCACAACACCAATAACTCCAATATAAGCGACCCCCAGAAACAAACAGAATTAGGACAGAGAAAAGAGAGCAAAAATGATATCAAGAAAAGAAAAAAGTATATAAGAGATTAAAGAAAAAGAAGAAACAAAATAATATATGAGGAGAAAATACCACAAAACAAACAGATAAATTAAAAAATGCAAACAACTAACATCCAGAAAAGGGGGGGCAGAGAATCTGTAGAGGCATAGCTTATATACAGAAAGTAAGTTTAAGGAATTAAATGAATAGGGGAAGGACCTCAGTTCAGTATAGAGGAGGTAGAATGAGAATGAGTGGATAAGAAGAAAACAAATTTTTAAGAACACTTAAGAAATTAAAACTAAATAAATAAAATTAAAAAATAAGATAAAATAAAATGACACTAAAAATTAAATAGAATGAAAAAAAATAATGTGAAAAAATAAGAAAGAAAATTTTTAAATAAAAGATACAAATGAAATAAAATAATAAAATTAAATTAAAAAGTAAAGTGTTGTTCATTTCAGCTGAGTTTTAATGTTCCATGGGGACTGGTTTAAGAGCCCACTCTTTTGTTCTGTCTGTCATTTCTTAGTTTCCTATTAGGTAGTCAGCACTGTGCTGAAGTTCCAAGTGATCCACCTATCCTCTGTTTGTGTCTATCTCCACAGCCTTGACTGCAAGCAGGTGGGACCCATCTGCCCACTTTGCCTCTCTGCCTCCTGTCAATCTTTATCTCTCAAGCTTCTGTTTCTGACAGGGCTATAGGTAAGGAGGGTGCTGTATCACTTTCTGGGACGGAACAACCTCTCTTCAACCCAGTCCCTGAAGGCTCTTTGGGGCTATTCACTTGTACAACTCAGAGTATAGTCTGGGTGTGGCTGCATTACTTGCTTGAGGCTTCTGGGAGGGGATGGCTCTTCAGGAGAAAAATGGGTGCTCAGTTCCAGAGGGTCAGAAATGTCTCAGTGCCAGATTCCTGGTCACCTCTCCCTGACCTGCTCTACTCCATAGCCTCTCCCCAGACTCCACAATTCTGCATCTCCACCTGCACCTCAGCCACGGATGAGTTTTTGTATTTGAAAGGTCCTATGGACTGGGTTTAGTAAATAAAAGCAAAGACAGAGCAAAGGCAAAACAACCATGTGACTGCTAGTTTCTCTCCCCCAGCACACTGCAGCTTAGGCAATTCTTCAAACCACCCCTCTGGGCTCAGTCTCTCACGGCTGTGGACTGAGATTTAGAATCCCCTCCTGCCAGCAGCCCTGTGGACTTCCTTTCCACAATCAGATGTTACACCTGTCCCCAAGGGATGTGGACTTAGTGCAGCATAGGTTCCTTCTGTCCCTGTGGGCTCCGTGGTCTCATGACTCTCTCCAGCCCAGATCCCTGATCCTACCATTCTCCAAGTGTCTTCTGCCCTACCTGGTTGCAAATTGTCTCATCAGCTGTATCTACTTTACCAACTCTGGGTGGATGTTATAAGATTCATATGTTTCTTCTATCTGCTTCGGGATAAGGCTAGAGACACATCTGCCTATTCAGCTGCCATTTTTCCCTCTCTGTGAGTGTTCCTAGGCCCTATTTTTTTTTAAAAAAAACTTGACCATTTACTCCTTCCTATTTCTCTTTTTCTTTCAATATTTAGTTAATGCCTACCAGAATCAGATATTCTATTAGTTGTTTTGCACACATTTCATTTAAATGTCCCTGCAGATCTATGAGTTGTTTTTTAAAAAATTAATAAATCTTTATTGTTCAGATTATTACAGATGTTCCTCTTTTTTCCCCATAGCTCCCCTCCACCTGGTTCCCACCCCACCCCATGCCCTTACCCCCTGCCACTGTCCTCATCCATAGGTGTAAGATTTTTGTGCAGTCTCTTCCCGCACCTCCCACACTTCCTTCTCCCCAAGAATTGTCAGTCCACTCCCTTTCTATGCCCCTGTTTCTATTATATTCACCAGTTTATTCTGACTTAATTTTTAGGTTCACTAGTTGATAGATATTTATTTGTTGTCACTTTGTTCATAATTTTTATCTTTACCTTTTTCCTCTTCTTCCTCTTCTTAAAGAATATCCTTCAGCATTTCATACAATCCTGGTTTGGTGGTGATGAACTCCTTTAGCTTTTTCTTGTCTGTGAAGCTCTTTATCTGACCTTCAATTCTACATAACTTTGCTGAGTAGAGTAATCTTGGTTGTAGGTTCTTGCTATTCATCACTTTGAATATTTTTTGCCACTCCCTTCTGGCCTACATGGTTTCTGTTGAGAAATCAGCTGACAGTCGTATGGGTACTCCCGTGTAGGTAACTAACTGTTTTTCTCTTGCTGCTTTTAAGATTCTCTCTTTGTCTTTTGCCCTTGGCATTTTAATTATGATGTGTCTTGGTGTGGTCTTCTTTGGATTCCTCTTATTTGGGGTTCTCTTTGCTTCCTGGACTTGTAAGTCTATTTCTTTCATCAGGTAGGGGAAGTTTTCTGTCATGATTTCTTCTAATAGGCTTTCAGTATCTTGCTCTCTCTCTTCTTCTGGCACCCTGATAATTCGAATGTTGGTACGTTTGTAGTTGTCCCAGAGGCTCCTTACACTATCTTCACATTTTTGGATTCTTTTTTCATTTTGCTTTTCCAGATGGGTGTTTTTTGCTTCTTCGTGTTTCAAATCTTTGACTTGATTCTTGGGATCCTCTAGTCTTCTGTTGGATCTCTGTATATAATTTTAATTTTAGTCAGTGTATGTTTAATTTCTGACTGTTCCTTTTCCATTTTTTTGGTATTCTCATTAAGATCCTTGAAGGTCTCACTAAGTTCCTCGGAGGTTCGTAGAAGGTTCTTGAATAGCCTTATAACTGTGGTTTTGAACTCTATGTCCTCCATTAGTTTGTTTTCCTCCATTTCTTTTTTTTTTTTAAATGAGTGCCATAGAGCACCTTTCATCTTTTTTTAAAAAATATATTTTATTGATTTTTTACAGAGAGGAAGGGAGAGAGATAGAGAGTCAGAAACATCGATGAGAGAGAAACATCGACCAGCCGCCTCCTGCACATCCCCCAATGGGGATGTGC
This sequence comes from Myotis pilosus, assembly GCA_036010255.1. Classification (NCBI taxonomy): domain Eukaryota; kingdom Metazoa; phylum Chordata; class Mammalia; order Chiroptera; family Vespertilionidae; genus Myotis; species Myotis pilosus. Next base: position 17,250,561 of record JASKON010000009.1, read on the forward strand.
CTGCAATCCAGGTACATGCCCCTGACCGGAATCGAACCTGGGACCCCTCAGTCCACAGGCCGACGCTCTATCCACTGAGCCAAACCGGTTTTGGCTCCTCCATTTCTTTCATTTGTGATGTTTCTTTGTCTCCACATTTTTGGCTGACTGTGAGGACCCGCTGTGTCTACAGTGGAAAAACTGCTGTGCTGGAGACACCCTTATGTGGTAGAACTTGCTTCAGTGGAGCTTTGGGGCTCACTGAGTCTGCTTCTTGAGTGTGTCCCTTATGGATGTGAGGAGTTGAAATCTGGTATCTGGCCAGGGGTACCCTGGCTCCTGGATCTCCAAGTCAACCACTGTGTGAGTCCACCCAGCAGGAGCTACAGCAATATCAGCAGGTTTCTCCTCTTTGTTTGGGGTTTAGAAGTTTTGGAGCTCTCTGACCCAGCTGCAGTTTGTTAGGTTATGCTGCAAAAGTGCAGGTGATTCCTTTGTGCTGCTGGGCACAGCTTGGGTGGGGATGTGAATTGAGTGGGGCGGGATATCAGAGAATCACCAGGGCAGAGCAACAACAATGGCTGTCGTCAGCAGTCTCCATGACTCCTCGTGTCTGTGCAACTCCACGTCTCTGTGTCCCCGAGTCCCACACCCCCACAGCAACAATGATCCCTGCGAGCAGCTCTATGAGAAAGCCACCCTCGCTTTCCGACCCACTGCAAGACAGTCCAGTTTCTCCTCGTAGGAGCCTGGGACCCCAGAATCTCACAGTAAATGAGTTCAATGCATTCGAGAGCTTGTGTCTCCTTCCGATTGAAAAAAACCATGCACCCAGGTGCAGCAGCCTCACCCGTGCCTCCATACCTCTGTTCTTGGCGCCTACCCTGTCTCAATGCACTTTTTTCTTTCCTTCTAGTTGAACTTCCACTCGGCCAACTTTCCCATGGTTCTGGATGATAGCTGCTTTGTTTTATAGTTGTAGTTTTAATATTGTTGTGGGGGGCAGCACGTACAGGTTTATACCTTATGCCGCCATCTTGGTTCTGAGACTATGAGTTGTTACTTATATTTTATATCAAGCTAAACTGATGTCCAGGGAAGTCAAGTAACTTGCTCCAAGTTACAACTAGTAAGAGGCAGGGCAGGTATTTGAAATCAAAATGTGGAACCAAAATGCCTCCTTTCCCCCCTGCTATACTACATTGGCTCCATTCTCTCTATATAGTTTCCACTGATCCTCCTAGCATGTCCAATCTCACTCTTTTGGCCCCTTTGTAGAGCTTTCCTAGAGTCAGAAAAGAAATTTGGCCTCTTAGTGTGCTGCATCCACCACAGTGTGACTGCATAAGGGAAATTCACTCAAAAGATTCTTTGGAAGAGACTTAGAGAAGGTAGCTATGAGATCATTGCAATGCAGGCTCACATCTCTCCTCCAATCAGGAATATTTCCACCCCCAATAAGGATGACAGTGACACTGCAGGCAATGTTGAGCACAACATTTCTTGAAGCTGTCACACATCTCATTAAGTCCTTAGTGAAACCTAGGCTTGGGTTTCTCTTTCTATATACCATTTGTTTCTTTTCCCCTTTCTTTGTGTTTTCTCCTCATCTCTTTCTTTTTTGCCTTTCTCCCACCTCCCCCCTTTCTCCTAGTCCTCTTCTCCCCCTCCTTCTCCTCCTGCATTTTCTCTTCCTACTCTTCTTTGTTCACCTTTCTTCCTCCTCCTCCTCTTTCTCCTCTCTCTCTTCCCCACTTCTCCCCCTCATTCTTTCTTACTTTATGTTTGTCTTCAATCTTGTCCAGAGCATACAAGTGTTTTGGTAAGATCTACACTATAATTATCTTGATGAATAAATTTTAAAATTTTAGGAAATCAAATAAGAACAGCACCCAGAATGAGAGCATAAAGTAGCTGTGCATCTGAGCTGCAGATTAAATTTCATTTTCAAAACTTGATCTCAGTGCCTTTTTCTAGAACAATTTGGGAAGAAAAATCTGAATAATTTGATTAAAACTCTTTATTTTAATGTGGTACTCGATAAATCAATAAAATTAAGGATAGTTCTTAAGTGCTACACAATATAGGTTTCACCAGTAATTTCAGCCTTACTCAACTCTTCATGCATTCCAGATGATTCCAGGAGAATACACACTATTCAAACAGCTCTCATTTACCATGTACCTAACTTTTGCTTCACATATGTTATTTTGAATTATCATGGCTCTGCAAAATTGGATGATATGATCCCCATTTTACTAAAGAGAAAACAGATTCAGATAAATTATACTATTTGCCACAACTAGTAAGTCAGATTGCTGGGATTCATAACCCAGTCCCTCTGACTTTTGAGTCTGTGCTCCTGCCATCACATCATACTTTTTTGCCAATTAACAAATACCTAAGAACAGGTAATAGAAGTTACATAGTTTATGCTTAATAGTCTCTTAATCTCTCTGCTAAATATTAATTTATTGATAGATTATTGAATTCTCTTCATCACACACTCCCATCATTTAGATATTAAGAAATTGAGGCTCAAAGGAAAGCAATGACTTGTCCAAAACCTTATGGTGAACCATTGAAATCAAGCCATGACCTACACCTCCTTGCCGCATTCCAGAACTCTCCTTCACTTTTTAGTGTTATTGCTGCTTCATGTGTATTTATCTCCCACTAGATTGCAAGCTCCTAAAAGGAAAGAGCTATGATTATCTTTCTCCTCTGCAAACTTCAACACAGGCTGGACTCCTGGGTTTTCAGTAGGCATTTCTTTTGTTAACAATAGAGACATTTTCTCTGACCCTATTATAAGAGCAGATTCCCCAATTAAACCATATGGTGAATAGGCAACCACTTGTTGTGATGCTGACTCTATAAATTTGGAACTAGGATGTGCTAGGAATAGCCCTTTTGGTTTCTTCTCTGAAATAGTATGGAGTCTAACTCCCTTGTTGTGTAGATGGGAATACTGAATCTCAGAGAGAAGAAAGAATTTGTCTCAAGGTCACAGTGACATTTATAACAGACCTTTAACATAATGTATACATTAGAGTAGGCAATACATGCACATGATACAAAATTTTAAAATCACAGAAGGTTAAAGAGTAAAAAAATAATTCCACACTTCCAAACCTCAGACATGCAGTTTTGTTTCTCTGGGGCAACCACTAATGTTTTTTTGTGTACCCTTGTAGACATAGTATATGCATTTATAAATATATACAGAAAATATATCAATTTTATTCACAGAACTAGTGTGCTGTATTATTTTACATCTTGTTTTTCCTCCACTTTACAATGTATCTTGGAGATTGTTCCATCTCAGTATATCTAGAACTGGCTCATTTTTTAATGGATGCATTGTATGTCTGTATCTATTAATGGGCATTTATGTTGCAGTCTTCTGCTATTATAAACAATGTTGCATTGCATTTTCTGGTATATATGTCATGTCACACATGTGAAAACATGTGCTGGGTCAAAGCAATGCAAATTTTAATTTTGCAACTTTTGCCAAATTATCCTTCATAAAGGTTGTAAAATGATTATTATGAAAAATTTGGATTTGATAATATTTATAAAAGAAATAGTTACTATTCATTTTACAAAGGATTATTGTCTTTATCTTACAGAAGTGCTCAACACAATTTCTTTAAATGGTCAATCCCCACTCTACATATAAATGAGATTTATTTTAAACAAATGTGATTTATACATTACTGTTCAGGAATGCATCTACTGAATAAAGCATGAGAAGATGGTAATATGTTCCTAAAATACAATTGAGTCTATACAAGCTGTGATTTCAATCATACTACCAAAGCCCATAAGTATGCTCAGATGCAAGTTCAAGAAAAGAAGAACAAGAGAATCAGACCCAGCTAGAAAGAAGTAAAACAGAACCAGTGATGTGCTAGTAAACTGTATCCCTGTCTTCCAAGGGCAGGGAGCAGTGGGGACCCCTGATATTTGTAGCATTTGCTGATTTCCATGATGTAGATATTCTTATTTCAAGTTACTAATATGATAGTAACTATTCCAAGAACACACCAAATTCATTTATAACTTTAAGCCTTTCATTTGCTGTTCCTTCTTTGAGAATATTGCTCCGCTGGCTCTTTAAATTGTGAAATTGGGAAGAGATACTAAAAATCTGATTTTATGAGTCACTGCAAACCAAACTCAGAACCTAAGGGAAGAAAGCTTGAGAATATAAAACATGGGTGTGACCATATGTCAAATAACCTTAGCAGAAGTGGCTATTTCTCATAGAGTTTTACTTGATGAGATTGGATCCTGTAGTTTTTCTAGTTCTTTCCAAATCCCATCAAAATAACATTATCTGGTGCTTCCCACACCACTCATTTGAATGGCTTCGACCTCACTCATTTCCAAAGGAGTAAAAAAGGGCAAGGGGCATTGTGGACTGTCAAATGCTTTTGCAATGTCAAACATTCATCCTGTTAATCTGTTGTCAGCTGAAAAACTCCCTAAGCAGTCAACTCAACTGCAAGGTGCAACATCAGCAGCTCTCACATCAGAAGCAATAGGGGAATGTTGAAAACATCATAGTGCCTACCATTTACCTCAATAAATTGAATCAGTACTACTGAAAGTGAAACCAAGCATCAGTAGTTTGTAACAGGTCCCCAGATGATTCTAACTTACAGCCAAGATGGAGAATTACTGCCTAGCACAACCTGGTTCTGCAATTCAGTCAAATTTTCTAACCACCTCCCCTCCCTTATCTTATGCCAGCCACACTGGCCACCTTGCTATTCCAAGAACACACCAAATTCATTTATAACTTTAAGCCTTTCATTTGCTGTTCCTTCTTTGAGAATATTGCTCCGCTGGCTCTTTAAATGTCTGGTTCATATTATTCAGGGTTAAATGCCACCACATTATAGAATATTTCCCAACTCTACCTAAATTAACTTTTCCATTCTATCACAGCACTCTGTTTCATTTCCTTAATTGTATGTACCACCATCTGAAATATCTAATTTATTTTTATAACATTTATTACTTTTTGGTTTCCACCAAAAGATCACCCAACTTGAAGGCAAAGCCTTTGACTGAATTATCCACTGTTGTTTCCTTCGTTTCCCAGAATACTTCCTGGAACATAGAAGATGTGCACTCCAAGCTATCAGAAGATAGTTATTAAACATCTGCTATGGCTGCACTCAATGACAGATTCAAATACTACTAGAACTAATAAGTGAATTTGGTAATGTAGCAGGATACAAAATACATGTTCAGAAATGGATTTTATTTTTATACACTAACAATGAACTATGAGAAAGAGAAACGAAAAGACAATTCCACTTACAGTTGCATCAAAAGAAGTAAAATATCTAGGAATAAATTTAATCAAAGAGGTAAAAGACCTGTACTCAGAAAATGGAAATATACAGAAGAAAAATTTGAAGATTTAAATAAATGGGAGCATATACTGTACTTACAGATAGGGAAAATTAACATATTTTAATGGCCATATTTTAATCTAAGTAGTCTTTAAATACAGTATAAATCGTATCTAAGTATCAATGGTCTATTTCAAAGAACAGCCACAGAAATCTTGAGAAAGAAGAATACGTTGGAGGTATCATGCTATCTGATATCAAACTATACTATTACAAGGTTATAGTAATCAAATCAGCATGGTACTGGCATCAAAACAAACATATAGATTAATGGAACTGAATAGGGAGCTCAGAAATAAACCCATACCTATATGGTCATTTGCTATTTGAGAAAGGAGGTAAGAATATATTGTGATAAAGACTATTGAATAAATGGTATTGGGAATATTAGCGAGATACATGCAAAAAAATGAAACTAGGGCCCTAACTGGTGTGGCTCAGTGGATAGAACGTCAGCCTGTGGACTAAAAGGTCCCAGGTTCGATTCCGGCCAAGGGCATGTACCTTGGTTGCTGGCACATCCCCAGTAGGAGTTGTGCAGGAGGCAGCTGATCGATGTTTTTCTCTCATCGATGTTTCTAACTCTGTCCTTCTCCCTTTCTCTCTGTAAAAAATTCAATAAAATGATTACACCACACACAAGAATAAACTAAAATGGATTAAAGATTAAAATGTCAGACTTGAAAACATAAACGTCCTAGAAGAAAACTTAGGCAGTAAAATCTATCTTTCTTCTTAGCAATTTTTTCTGCTATATCTCTTGGGTCAAGGGGAACAAAAGAAAAATAAACAAATGGGGCTACATCAAACTAAAAAGTTTTTGCACAGCCCTAACCAATTTGGCTCAGTGGATAGAGCGTCAGCCTGCCGACTGAAAGGTCCCAGGTTCGATTCCGGCCAAGGGCATGTACTGTGGTTGCGGGCACATCCCCAGTAGGAGGTGTGCAGGAGGCAGCTGATCAATGTTTCTCTCTCATCGATGTTTCTAGCTCTCTATCCCTCTTCCTTCCTCTCTGTGAAAAATCAATAAAAATATATTTTTTAAAAATGTTTTTGCACAGCAAAGGAAACCATCAAAAAAAATTAAAGGATAACCTACTGAACTAGAGAATGTATTTGCCAATGATACATCTGATAAGGGGTTAATACCCAAATTTATAAAGATCTTATACAACTCTACAGCAAAACAAAGAAACAAACAAACAAATAATCTAATTAAAAAGTAGGCAAAGGACCTGATAGACACTTCTCCTAAAAGGAAATACAGATGGCCAATAGACATATGAAAATATGCTTTAAATCACTAATCATCAGAGAAATGCAAATTAAAACCACAATGAGACATCACTTCACACCCATCAGGATGGATATCATCAATTAATCAACAAACAAGTATTGGTGAGTATGGGGAGAAAAGGGAACCCTTGTGCATAGCTGATGGGAATGCAGACTGGTACAATTACTATGGAAAACAGTATGGAGTATCCTCAACAAATTAAAAATAGAACTGCCTTAGGACCCAGCTATTCTATTTCTTGGTATTTATCTGAAGAAATGCAAAACATGAATTAGAAAAAATATATATGTACCTTTTGTTCATAATGGCATTATTTACAGTAGGCAAGATATGGAAGCAACGCAATTGCCCATCAATAAATGAGTGGATAAAAAAGCATTGGTACATACATACACAATGGATTATTACTTTGCCATAGAAAAGAATGATATCTTACCATTTGCAACCGCATGGGTGGACCTTGAAGGTATTATGGAAGTGAAATAAGTCAGTCAGATTAAAAACAAATAAAGGGTGTTCCAAAATTCACGCAAGAAATAATTTTGATAGATAACACAGGTTTATAATTAAAAATTGTAACTTTTTATTGATTCATAAAGTATATAGTATAGGGTTATGTATGGAATAGCATATTGGGTAAATGGCCTCCACAGCTTTGCTGGCACGTACACACTCTTTTGTTATTGCCTGAGCAGCTGCATTTTCGAAGAAGAATGGTCCGATGATGCCTCCAGCCCAAAATCCTCACCAAGCAGTGACACGTTGTGGATGCATTTGTTTCTCAACAATCACTAGGGGATTTTCTGAACCCCAAATGCAACAATTTTGTCGATTAACCAAGCCATCAAGATGAAAATGAGGCTCATCGAAATTCAGCCATATTTATGCAAAACGGTCATGGAAAATTTCAACAAAAGAGTGTCTATGTGTCAGCAAAGCCATGGAGGCCATTTACCCAATATCCTATTCTATACATAACCTTATAGTTTATACTTTATGAATCAATAAAAAAATTACAATTTTTCAATTATAAACCTGTGTTTTCTATCAAAATTACTTCTTGCGTGACTTTTGGGACACCCTTTACCTTAGATTTTAATTATATGTAGAATCTAAACAAAATAAATGAAGATACAAAATAGAAACACACAATACAATATACAGATAATGTATTATAGAACTGTATACTTGAAACCTATATATTTTTATTAACCAATGCAACTTCAATAAATTCAATAAATAAACAAAATAAAAACAAGCTCATAGATATAGAGAACTGACTGATGGTTGCCAAAGGAGGGAGTTTCAGGGATTGGGTGAACAAGGTGAAGGGATTGAGAGGAGCAAATTGGTAATTACAGAATAGTCAAGGAGATGTAAACTACAGCACAGAGTATATAGTCAATAATATTGTAATAACTATGTTGGTGCCATATAGGTACTAAAAATATTGGGGGAAACACTTTGTAAAGTATACTATTGTCTAGCCAAAATGCTGTACACCTGAAATGAATACAAAATAATACTGAATATAAACTGTAATTTAAAAGTATAATTAAAAAAAACTAGTACAATGCCTGGCCCATAATAGAGGCCAAGTAAATTAATATGCAATGGCATTAGTCATACTGAGGTTTGCACTTCTTTTTGGATAAATTATAAAGGATATTTGTGTTTTTAGGTCACCTTGTTTTAGGCCAAGAAGAACTCTGGGACAAGGTATGAACTATAGCTAAGGAAACTATCTGAGCTCCAAATTGAAAAAAAGGCCATTTTATTCTTTTTCCATTGTATCCTCTCTCATTAACAGGATGGTTAGCTTTCAGAAGTGGAATTTAAAACTCCTCGTGGAGCCTTATTGCATTGGCCATGCAACCATTCCTTGGCAAACTGTGGTCTAGTAGCTAATATTTTCCTTGAAAGTAGAGATTTCTCAAAGAAGTCAAGTACTCCTGACTTGACCTTATTTCAGTAATCAATGTAATGGGTTGAGTTTGCAGCAGCACTAGTACTATAAAGAAGCCCCAGTTCTAGAACACCCATGGCACTGAAAACAAACTCAGTGGATACAGAGCCTGAACTCTTGGAACTAATACCCATTAATAAACTGAATGACACTTGTAATACCATCCTTTCTTTGTACACATTACAATCCTCAGTGTGAAGCAAAATAAAAAAGCTGCTAGCAAAGTAAGTTCTATTTATATGCATAAAATTCTATGTTATAATAGAAAAAGTACTGGCTTAAAAGACTTAGATTTTCCCATCTGTTAAATGAAAGTAATGATAGTACCTACCTCAAAAAACTACTGAGGTGCTCCATTTAAATAATAATGTATTAGGCCCCACCCTAATACAAGTCTCATTCATAATAGATAGGTTTACTTATCCTTTTGGGGTCCTCCAATTCAGTATTTTAGTGTTCTTCAGGCAAGTCAAAACCTCTCCAGAACTCATCCTTGTAATGCAAGGGTTGTACTGGTGCGATTTTTTTTAACCCCGAAATTTTGGATTCCTTTGACAAAGGCAATGAAAGGAAGGAAGGGAAGGGATGGGAAGGGGAGGTGAGGGGAGGGATGGAAAAGGAAATTTTTGCTGAACTGGTTATTATTGACACTCCTATATGAAAGAACCTATTATAATAGCCTATTATAATAACCTATTTTAATAGTGCACACAATTGCATGAGACCCAGACCCGCAGGAAACCATGTGATACCCAGGGCCCCCGAGTCCCACCAGTGCCGTGGGACTTCCCTGAGTCCCGGGGCACCCTGGGACCCAGAGTCAAGTCCCTGCCCACCCACGCACAACTCGTTGCACATGCAACCTCCTGGTGACCGGTCTTTGGTCGTTACGGCATTACGACCACTGGGTTTTTATTATATAGATATTTTCTGTGCCTGATTTATGCATTTTAGGCTAAGTGAAGGGAGAGGAAATCCAAGCTGTAAATTTGTGGCCATTTTTTTTTCTGCTACCAAATAGCTATTAATCTTCAATTTCTCTTTCTTTCCCTACCACAGACAATTTTCCTCTGCCAAAAGAATCATCCCTAAAATCCCAGTCTATCTAATAAACTAAAGAAGTACAGCAGTAAACGAGAGAAAAACAACCAGGGACTTGGAGAAAGTATGGGGTGGAGGGGAGGGGATGCTCAAGCTCAGGCTGGGACAGAGCTGGAGAAGTTCTCTGTGTTTTAGAGCAACAGGGTAGGCATCTCGTCTATTTCTGCAGGTGACTCTATACTTGTGGATCTACCTGTTCCTCTTGTGTATTGATTCAGTCAATTTTTTAATGAGGCCCTACTGAGTGCCAGGCCTGTACTATGAGCAAAGAGGAAAAGTATTGAATGAAATGTTTGTTTGTTTTTTCCCAGAGAGATATGAATTTTATTCTATTATTTTAACTTAAATTTTATTTTTGAAACTATTACACATGTCCCTACTTCTTCTCCCTTTGCCCACCACCACCCAGCCCCTGCCCTCCCTTTACCTCTGGCCATGACAGCACTGTTGCCCGTGTCTTTGGGTTATAAACATATGTTCTTTGGCTAATCCCTTCACCTTCTTTCATCCAGTCCCCTACCCAAGCCCCACCCCTCTGACAGCTAACAGAATGTTCCCTGTATCTGTACCTTTGATTTTGTTTTCTTCTTCAGTTTATTTTGTTCATTAAATTCCACATATAAGTTAGATCATATGGTATTTGACTTTCTATGACTGGTTTATTTGGCTTAGCATAATATTCTCCAGGTCCATCCATGCTATCACAAAAGATAAGAGTTCCTTATTTTTTATAGGGGCATAGTATCCCATTGTATAAATGTGCCACAGCTTTTTTATCCACTCATCTATTAATAGGCACTTGGGCTATTTTCAGATCTTGGCTATTGTAAATAACACTGCAGTGAATATAGGGTTGAATATATTCTTTTGGAATTGGTGTTTTGGGATTCTTAGGATATATTTCCAGAAATGTAATAGCTGGGTCCAAAGGCAATTCCATTTTTAATTTTTTATGGAAACTCCAGTCTGCATTCCCACCAACAGTGCACAAGGGTTCCCTTTAGCAGTTGGCTTAATAGATACATGAAAAACGCTAAATGTCTCTAATCATCAGAGAGATGCAAATTAAAACCACAATGAGATATCACTTCACACCTTCCAGAATGGTTACCATCAATAAACCAACAAACAAGTGCTGGTGAAGATGTGGAGAATAAAATACGTTGGTGTTTTTTTGAGTGAACCTCCATGTCTGTCTTTGAGTAGCAGTGATCCTGAGGATCTGTGTTTGTGTTTGTGTATGTATGTTTCTTTGTATCTATGACAATTCAAGGTGTGCATGACAGTGATCATTTCTCTTGTTTTGGCTTCAGAGGGCTTCCTTTCACTTGCTGTGATTCACTTCACAAAGAATGAGCCTATCTGTTTGATTTTTATAACCTACAGAATTGGGGGTATGATCACTAGCAATTTAAAAACAAATAGAAATCTTATATAAATCCCCTTTTATATAAATGCTCTTTTGTAAAAGTTTTACCTGTATTTTTATTGTAAAAAATAGCATGTTGCCAGCGAGTGTGACCTATGAACCATGAGGTCATGGTTCGATTCCAGGTCAGGGCACATGCCTGGGTTGCAGGCTCAATCCCGAGTGTTGGGCATGCAAGAGGCAGAAGATCAATGATTCTCTCTCACCATTGATGTTCCTATCTCCCTTTTCCTCTCCCTTCCTTGCTGAAATCAATAAAAATATAAACAAAAAGAAAAAAAAATAACGTTATTAGTTCAAGCATGATTTCAGGAGTCAGGAAGAAGAAAAGTGATAATTTCCACCAATGATCATTTTTTCATGGGCATTACTGACTTTTAGTAAAGGTTCGTACATAGATCATCTTATTGAACATACCAGTCAGTAGTCTTGATAAAGCAGGTATCATCAGGACCTGAATTGTTCATCCCTATGAAAAGAAAACAAACAGAAAAGCATTGAATTAAACCAGCCTGGTTTAATAGATTCTGTGTTATCAAATTATTTAGAGCCATTCTCTGTCCACTTCTTTCATCTGGCAGGATATATCTTTATGCCCTTGCTGCCTAGAAATACTTAAGGAGAGATACTCTGGAAAACCATTTACAGGTCTGTCTACTTTTATATTTATTCTCCCAGGGAAACAGAAGTACCTTTGTGCCAGCAGAAATGATTGCACCATCGATAAATTCCGAAGAAAAAATTGTCCATCTTGTCGCCTCCGGAAATGCTATGAAGCAGGGATGACTCTGGGAGGTATGATACTTTTATTCCTTTTTCTTCTCTTCCCTTTCCCATCCTCATTCTCTGGTTCTCTCTTGAAACCAGATTTTCCTCTTTGCTATACCCCATTCTGGGGCTAAGCATGAGAGCAGGAGGTATGACACAAGAATCAGTCAGGACTCTCTTCAGGGATGAGTGTGGACTTGACTAAGAAGGGTTCCCCAGAGGACATAATGGTACTGGCCTAATGTTGTTAAATGGTGGCTAGGATGAGATAACTAAGAAATTCAGAACAATTAGAGGTGCAGGATGACCCCGGCACAGGCTGGCCTTGAACACCCAAGAATATCCATCAGTTAACTGCTGCCAATATTGTAGGGTTGGCCACCTGGAAAGAGAAGCTGCTTTTCTTTAGAGACTATGACTAAGCTGCCAATCAGAGCCAATTTCTTATCCCACACCTCCTAGGTATGAACAGGTCTTTTAATCATACCCTTTTCCTTGCAAATCTATTGATAATTTCCAAAAGCATTTATTTTGGTAGCACAGTAGCTTGACCGAGGTAAGATACAGCTCTTTCAATCGCGACTCCACATAATAAGGTTCTCTGTTTCTTAGTCTATGTCTATCATAAGCACTGGTACCACCCCCCACCAATTTCTCATTTCTTCATGTTCACATCTGTTCAATGCCAGAGTCATCTCTGCTGCCTTCCACTTCCAGAAAGATGCAACTTTCATGAGTAAAGCAAGATCATTAGTCTATTTTTATTTCAAAATGGAACTTGAGGAAAGACAAATCTACTTCTGAATGCCTAAAACTGTAGCTTCATACCTGAATACTCCTTATCAGCCTATCAGATTCTAGGAAAACGTATGCGCCCAGAATCCTGCCCTCTCCCCTCCCCTCTCAAGGCTAATTTAAAGCACTTGTCCATCTTTAGTTTTTGTTTGTTTGTTTGTTGTTGTCATTGTTGTTGTTGTTATGACATGCTCAATACGTTGTCTTCCTATGTGCATATTTATAAAAACCAACTTGTTTTCTAACCATGTGTGGGTCTTCATGTGGCTAACTCTATACTCCCTTCCTTATAGGCCAGTAATAGTCCTTAAACAGACAAAAGTACTGCAAATAAATTGATCCAGGCTCAATATGAGATGGTTTTAACAGAAGCCTTTCAAGTAGTGTCTAGTATTCCCAGAAATCATAGGCAGATGCTCTGTGAGTGGTTTTCCAGGCAGTCACATCAAATGAAACTCAAATATTAAAAAAAAAAATCAACCTTGTTCTTGTTTGCTTGACTTCTCCAGATAAATCTCAATTGTAGTGGGGAGGAAGAAATAAGGCTGGGATGGGGGCGTGCAGAAGGAAAACAAAAGGGAAGTTTTTTCCATGTGAATTTTATGACCCCATGTGAGGTTTCTGATACACTGAACTCTCATTTAGCTGTCTGTGAATTGTGTATAAGAGATGGGGCTTGCAAGTAGAGAACTTCTTAGTTTTCCATCTGTTGATATGCCCACTTTGATGCAGGTAAAGCCTAATGGCAACCAAAGTCCTAATGCAGTTGGCTCCCAATCTTAAAATTAGTGTCATGTCTCAGCCAGCATCCTCTATCATAAAGCAGTCTATGACATGATTACAGTGAACCCCTTTGAAAAGGAGTTTATGTATAAGAGATCATTTTACTACTCCTTATAGAAGATAGGCATAAATCTATAAATCTTTGGTGAGAGTGGTATGGTAAATTTACAAATTGACTTTATACAGCTGAACAAGTTAAACTTTGAATAGGCTTGGTAAACACAATGAAAATAAGCTGAAAATTGCTGTGGTTGAGTTTATTTCACTTCCATTTCTGTAATATTTACTGTCTTTCTACTATGTACAAGGCACCATGCTAGGCAATAGAGCTTCAAGCAGGCAAGTTTCAAGAAATGCCTATAAGATAAAAGGATTTTTATGTCATGTAAATGCCTTTGTCTTTGGAATCAGGAAGACGTAGGTTAAAGGCCCAGCTCCATTATTTATTGTGCCCTATCTATGTCTCAATTTCTTCATCTGTAAGGTTAGAAATATCACTCTCACAGAGCTATAATGGGAGTCATATGCTCTGATAAATGTGAACATTTTTGGTAAAGGACAAAGTGTGAGGGTTTATTATGACAGTGAGGCTACTAGTAATTTATCTGGTTAGGATGTTCACAGAACTTCCCAGTTGGCTCTTATTCTGAGTTACTTGGCATGTCCTATGATAGTAACAGCTCCAACAGGCAGAGAATCACCAGAAATCACTCTTGATTACATCAAATCAAAAATACTGTCAAGATCTTTTTGGAGATGATGCTAGTAACTAAGATAATTATATATTACTAGTGGCCCAGTCCACGAAAATTTGTGCACTCAGGGGGGTCCCTCAGCCCAGCCTATGCGCTGTTGCAGTCTGGGACACTTTGGAGGATGTCCACCTGCTGGCTTAGGCCCAATCCCTGGGAGATCAGGCCCAAACTGGCAGTCAGATATCCCGCAGGCAGCCCAGCAGCCTTCGAGGGATGTCCACTTACCAGCAGGGAGCAGACCTAAGCTGCAGTTGGACATCCTTAGCGCTGCTGAGGAGATGGGAGAGGCTCCCGCCACCACCGCTGTGCTGGCAGCAGTCAACCTGGTTTGTGGCTGAGCAGAGCTCCCCCTGTGGGAGCACACTGACCACCAGGGGACAGCTCCTGCATTACGTGTCTGCCCCCTAGTGATCAGTGTGTGTCATAGTGACCAGTCATTCCCAATCATTCTGCTGTTAGGGTCAATTTGCATATTACCCTTTTATTATATAGGATAGAGGCCTGGTGCATGGCTGGGGTGCTTGGCCAGCCTGGGTGAGGGGCTGATGGCTGTTTGCAGGCTGGTCACACCCCCTTCAGGGTGGGGGTCCCCACTGAGATGCCTGGCCAGACTGGGTGAGGGGCTGATGGCTGTTTGCAGGCTGGTCAAGTCCCCCCCCAGTGGGGACCCTCACCCCATGGAGGTTTGGCCAGCCTAAGTGAGGGGCTGGTGGGTGTTTTCAGGCTGGCCACACCCCCTTTAGGGTGTGGGGTCCCCACTGGGGTGCCTGGCCAATCTGGGTGAGGGGCTGAGGGCCATTTTCAGGCTGGCCAAGCTCCTCCCCCCTCACCCCCCACTCCTTGGGGACGGAAGCTCCCAGCCTCTCCTTTTATTCTTTTATTTATTTATTCTGGGATTTATTTACCTTCTATCATTGAAACTTTGTAGCCTTGAGTGGAGCTCAGAGCCAGCCAGGGCGGGCGGGAAGCTTGGCTTCCTCCATCGCCAGGGGCAACCCAAGCCTCCTGCTCGCTCCAGCTCAGTGGCCACAGCCAGCTGAAAGCAGGCATCTGGGTTTTATTTATCTTCTATAATTGAAACTTTGTTGCCTTGAGTGGAGCTCAGAGCCAGCCATGGCAGGTGGGAAGCTTGGCTTCCTCCATCACTGGAGCAACCAAACCTCCTGCTTGCTCCAGCTCTGTGGCTGCCGGCCACCATCTTGGTTGGGTTAATTTGCATATAATCGCTCTGATTGCCTGGTGGGCATGGCTTAAGGCATAGCAAAGGTATGGTCAATTTGCATGTTTGTCTTTTATTAGTGTAGATGTTCAAGTACCATGTCAGTAAGAACCCAAATGTTTACCCTCTTAGACATCATTGTTTGCAAAACAAACCTTTCCATTTTGCTAAATTTAAGTCTCCACTTCTTTTTCTTTACTTTTTTATTTTAAATTTCTTTATTGATTAAGTTATTACATGTGTCCTTATACCCACATTACCCTCCAACTCCCCACTCATGCCCTCACCCCCCTGTTGTCTGTGTCCATTGGTTAGGCCTATATGCATGCATACAAGTCCTTTGGTTGATCTCACCCCCTTACCCCCACCCTCCCCTACCTTCCCTCTGAGGTTTGACGGTCTGATCGATGTTTCCCTGTCTCTGGATCTGTTTTTGTTCTTTATTTTATGTTGTTCATTATATTCCATAAATGAGTGAGCTCATGTGATATTTATCTTTCTCTGGCTGGCTTATATCACTTAGCATAATGCTCTCCACTTCCATCCATGCTGTTGCAAATGGTAAGAACTCCTTTTTGACTGCAGCATAGTATTCCATTGAGTAGATGTACCACAGTTTTTAAATCCATTCATCTACTGATGGGCACTTATGCTGTTTCCAAATCTTAGCTATGGTGAATTGTGCTGCTATGAACATAGGGGTGCATATATATCCTTTATAATTGGTGTTTCTAGTTTCTTGAGATATATTCCTAGAAGTGGGATCACTTGGTCAAATAGGAGTTCCATTTTTAGTTTTTTGAGGAACCTCCATACTGTTCTCCACAGTGGCTGCACCAGTCTGCATTCCCACCAGCAGTGAAGGAGGCTTCCTTTTTCTTCGAATCCTTTCCAGCTCTTGCCCTTTGTTGATTTGTTGATGATAGCCATTATGACAGGTGTGAGATGATACCTCATTGTCCTTTCGATTTGCACCTTTCAGATGATTAGTGACTTTGAGCATGTTTTCATATGTCTCTTGGCCTTTCTTCTGTCTTCTTTCGAAAAGTATCTATTTAGGTCCGTTGCCCATTTTTTTATTGTGTTGTTTATCTTCCTTTTGTTAAGTTGTATGAGTTCCCTGTAAATGTTGGAGAGTAAACCTTTATCTGTGATAACGCTGGCAAATATGTTCTCCCACGCAGTGAGCTTTCTTGTTGTTTTGTTGATTGTTTCTTTTGCTGTGCAAAAGCTTTTTATTTTGATGTAGTCCCATTTGTTTATTTTATTTTTAGTTTCCATTGCCCTAGGAGCAGTATCAGTGAAGAAATTTCTTTGGCATATGTCTGAGATTTTGCTGCCTGTTAATTCCTCTAGTATTTTTATGGATTCCTGTCTTATGTTTAAGTCCTTTATCCATTTTGATTTTATTTTTGTGTATGGTGTAAGTTGGTGGTCTAGTTTCATTTTTTGCATATATCTGTCCAATTTTCCCAACACCATTTATTGAAGAGGCTGTCTTGACTCCATTGTACATTCATGCCTCCTTTGTTGAATATTAATTGAGCATAGTGGTTTGCTTTGATTTCTGGGTTCTCTATTCCATTGATTTATATATCTGTTCTTGTGCCAGTACCAGGCAGTTTTGAGAACAGTGGCTTTGTAATACAGCTTGATATCTGGTATTGAGATCCCACCTACTTTGTTTTTCTTTCTCAGGATTGCTGCAGCTATTCAGGGTCTTTTTTTTTTTATTCCAGACCTGAGGTCTCCATTTCTTGCTTCCCTGCTGAAAATACTTGTTATGTTTGTTGTTAACTTTCAAATTCAATGTATATCACACCTTTATTCAAAAAATGGGAAAAAGAAAGAAAGCATAAATACATAATGGCCCTTCTGAATACTTTATCATTAGAACTCCTTTTTCATAAAATTTGTGTTTAGCATAGACATTTTGATCAACTTGAAAGATCATTAATATAATTTTATTTATTCTTCCCATCATTCAGCTCTAAATTGTATAATCCATTCCAAAATGGCAACTAGGAATGTGGCCTTGGACAAGTCTCTTCTCTCCTCTGAGGTTCAGTTTTCCCATCATAAAATTGGCATGGTAGGCTTCCCCAAGAACGTGTATGGCACTACTATTTTGTGATTTTATATGTAAAGTCACAGAAAAAGAGTTGTAAGTTTATCAGCTCTTTTTTATTTTTTTTATTAGCTCTTTTTTATTGTCTATCTACTTCTTCCAAAAGTATAGGTAGTCTAGACTTGAGTGCCTTGACCTGCATAGTAATTTTAGCTACCTCATGTCACATCAAAGTAAGATATATTGTGTGTCTAAAAGTAGACTGGATAGATAGATTAGTGAGGGAGTGGAGAGCAGAAGAGCTGCCTTTGTATCTCAGAGAATCTGGCACTCTGCAGTTGATGGCTGCTTGGTCTTCAGGCCTTAAGATCTCTAATCTGTTTTTTGTTTTTGTTTTTCTATAGTGTTCCATCTACTGTTTGGCATGGGACCTTCTCAATTCAGAGGGACTTCAAACACGCAGCCTTTTCCTTCCTGCTTCTAGTCCTATCTACCTGTTCATAGCTTTTTTTTCAATAGGAGCCCTTGGTGTTTATGAAAGGTTCCTGGAGGTGATTGGATTCTCAGGATTGTTTCCTTGAACACTACCTCCAGGCTTCCAACTGCCCATCTACAATAAGGATAGAACTTTCTTTGTACATGGTTCATTTATGGCTGCTTTTGAAAAATTATATATTGCAAACTGCTTCCAAAATCTAACTCCCTTGCCTACTTTGAATTTAAGAAAAGTTATAAACATAACTGTCTAGAAATGGATTTTCTCTCCAGTGAATTAAATGTGTTTTTTCACAGGCTATGTTTAGAATAAATCACAGACACTTCTCACTTTCCTCTGTGCTTCTCAAGGTTGTGCTCTCAGTTTCCAAGATGGAATGAGAAAGAGTGAATTGCTCTTATCTGCTGTCTTCTCCCCTGACCCCTCCCCCTTTTCACTTTCCCTCTTATTCCTCCACAGACATTACTTTGTTTTGTGTTTCACAACACAAAAAGTTCTTAGCCTTTAATAAATAGTATTGGTGCCTGCTACTTTCTCCTTTCTTGGACCAAGGAAGATGGTAGACCTTCAAGACTTTCAGGTAGCAGCCAAACCCCAAAATAGTAGAGGAAACATGGAACTCTAGAACATGTGAGACTCTGAGGTGTGCACCATTTTCTTCAGAGGTTATCTATAATTGTCTTTTCTACTGGGAGACTGAACTCCACATCTGAGATTTAAACCTATTAACAGATTTGCAAGTTTAAACAATCTCCATAATTCTCTAGTTGGGAGGATTGCTCAGGGAACCCCTGGTCATGGTCTGATGTCATGGATTCTTTGGTTTCTAATATTGAAGACAGACAGTCTTAATGCCAGACCTTTCATCATTCTTCATGCTCAAGAGCAACCCAGTATTGATACTTCTGTCCTGCGTGCAACTCAGGGATTCCAATGCTGACATGCTACTCATGGAATTGTCTCTAAGAAGACAGATTTCACAGCATTTGTTCATTTGTCTATTTATTCATCCATCCTTCTAAGAAGCCATCTAGATAGTCCTTCCATCTTTCCATCTATTCATTCATCTATTTATCTGTTTAAAAATATTTATTGAGTTTCAACTATGTTAGGCATTTTAAAGAATCAGAGATTAATAAGATATGATCCCTGCCCTCAAAAAGTTAAACAAGGAAAGAAACAAAGTGATAATGAATACATCTTCATCTTAAAGGATAAATAGGAATGACTAGAAAGATACTGAGATATACAGGAAAGGGCATTCAAGGCAAAGGGCACAGGTTGAATAAAGGTAAAGAGACATTAAAAATGCATCGAGGATTTGAGGAATAGCAAGCAGTTTAATATGGTTAGATCTGAGGAGATGGGGAAGACAAGCTGAAACCACATTGAAAATGGATCTGATTATGCTTAAAGGTTTAGACTTTAGACAGTTGAAGATTTGCATATGTTCACATGTGATTTTGTTTATTCGCTTGATTTTTTTAAAGACAATTAATGATAGAATTAAATTTTAGAAAATTTAATAGTAGGCCAGAGCGGGGGGAGAGGGATGGAGAGAGAGAGAGAGAGAGAGAGAGAGAGAGAGAGAGAGAGAGAGAGAGAGAGAGAGATTTGTAGCATTAAATTTTGCTGAATACCTGAGATTGCAGCCTAGGTTTTTAGGGTTTGATTCCTTCTATTTGTGTTGATACCTATAAGTACTGATCATTTACACACATCCTTACATTATATAAGTCTGTTGTCTTGATATAGGCCAGTGTTTCTCTGTGTGGGTTCTGAGAAAACTAGTTCCATGATGTAGTCCATGAAAAATAATTTCTATGATCAAATATCTTGGGCAAAGTTGCATATTATGGTCTTTCTCAAGAAGATTTATTGTACATGTTTGCATTTCACAGACCTTTGCAAGTAAGTGCAATAAGGTAAAGTGAGGAGCTTAGCAACTCAGGATTCCCACATTTAATTCAACCACAGAAACCATTTTCTTCACTTAATGCCTGTTAATATCCTACAAAACTACTGTATTCTGGGATACATTTTTGGAAAACTTGGATATACACCTATTCCAGGTCATCTATTTTTTAGATGTGCATGTCAAAGAAGGAAATTTTACCTTTTGCGACAACATGGATGAAACTATAAAGTATTATGCTAAATAAAAAAGCTAGTCAGATTAAGACAAGTACCACATGATTTCACTTATATGTGGAATGTAAGGAACCAATTAAATTAATAAACACAATAAAAACAGACTCATAGATAAAGAACAGACTAACAGCTGTCAGAGAGGAGGGGTTTGTGGGTCTGAGTGAAAAAGGTGAAAGTATTACACACACACAAAAAAAATGGTGATTACCAGAGGGAAATGTGAGGGGGGGGAGTAGAAGAGGGCAAAGGAGGGAATAAATGGTGATGGAAGGAGACTTGTGGGGTGGTGAAAACACAGTACAATATATAATTGATGTATTATAGAATTGTACACTTGAAACTTATATAATTTTATTAAGCAATGTCATCCCAATAAATTCAATTTAAAAAAGAGAATGCCTTCAGGACCAAGAGTGGACCATTTTTACCACGTCTCAATGAATATGCACCAGAGGATATTAAAACCACTAAAGTAAACCATGTTGGGTCTGTATTATTTTTATACACAAAGGATGAGATGCAATCCAGCCAAAACAGTGTTATTGCCCAAGTCATCTCACAGGCACAGGTACATATTTCTAACCCAAGGAACATGCTAGACAAATTATTTCTGAGAAATATAATGACTTCCAGCATTGTGCAGAGTAATTACTAAATATTTTGGATATCTATACATTCTTCACTAAAATTTAACAGTTCTTTTGTGTACTCTCTGACCAGAATTCTAGTATCTACCTAGATCCTCATCATGGAGCTACCACATAATCTCATTGCTAAAGTAGGAGGCCTAGAAATCACATATTTGTAGAGTTTGGGTACCACTGCCTACCCAATGATTGAATTCTCTCTACCTCTAGTGCAGCAGGCAGCAGATTATCATAAAAATCAACAATGGAACTCAGCTACTTGGAGTTTTTCCTTTGACTCTCGATAATAGAGCTCTAAAAGTTTTCAGGCTGTAGATGCAAATGGTAAATCTCAATTGTAACAAGTGCTACCTTCCCCCTCCCACAGTTCTTAGCTAACTGAGTATTATTCCTACAGATATGTACAACTGAGGTATGCACAAAAGAGCAGCATACCCCAATAAACTGTGAAACCAACATGCACGACATATGACAGCATATGTTCCCCCCAGTTTTATTGAAATAATGACATATATAACATTTTATTAAAGGTGTATAACATAGTAATTTTATACACATCTCTATATAATCACCACAATAGGTTTAGTTAATATCCATCACCATACATAGTTACAACTTTTTTCCTGTGATGAGAACTTTTAAGATCTATTCTTTTAACAACTTTTAAATATACAATACAGTATTATTAACTATAGTCACAGGCTGTACACAACACAACCAAAATTTAATTATCATTTAACTGTAAGTTTGTAGGGTTTAAAAAATTATTTTAATTTATTGTTGACACTATTACAAAATGACACACACTGAACTCAGTCTATACCTTTTGAACACTCACCCATTTCCTCACCCGCTAACCCCCACCTCTGGTAACTATAAATTTGTTCTCTATTTCTATGAGTTCAGTGTGTTTTTAGATTCAACATATAACTGAGGTCATATAGTATTTGTCTTTCTCTGTCTTACTTAATTCACTTAGCATGATGTTCCAAAGGTCCATTCTTGTTGTTGCAATGGCAACATTTCCTTTTCGTGGCCAAATCACCCCCCATGAATCAACTGTCAATCACCATCTTCCAGTTGGTTATATACATATATGGTGACACATCATAGAGAAACAGTATATTTCTCTCTAATTTTAGTTCTCAAGCAAAATTGTATGGAGAGACAGAGACTAAATCTCTTAACTCCTCCAAACTAAATTATCTGGGACAGCATATATATTTTGTAGTCTATCTTTGAGACTGTGCTTTAGAGAACTATAGTTAGGGATAAATAACTTTTTCTAATTATCAAAATGGATGATACCCCATGTTGTGTACTTGAATGAGTATCTCAGTTGTAAAATTTCCACTTAAAATCCTTGAGTTTTTAAAGTGTAATTACAGCAGAAAGATTTTATTGTTGTTTACTTTTGCTGTGAGTGCTCCAAAATCCCTCAGTTGCTCTTGAAAGAGTAAAATGATGTCATAGGCAATATTTTTCGAAGGTAGTAGGGAGAAAGCTAAAAGTACATAGTATACAATAGGTCATATGTACAAATGCAAGTATTTTCCAAATTTAACAATTCAGGAAAAAACGTTTTATTTTAACTGTTTGAAAACATTTTACTTTGATTTAAAAAGAGTACCACCTGCTATTACAAATTGTAGGATATATTCCTTAAGATCTCAAAAAGGGTTAAAATATTTTCTTATTATACTGAACTTATAAATACACAATTTCCCTGAGCAAGATGCTTTTATAGAGACTTTTACACATTCTCTGAGATTGTGTTTGTATGAAGTAGAACTAAGAGGGAAATACACAGCCACCCAGAAACCAAAAGAGCCTTCAGGTTGTTTATTATCGATAATATTTCCAGGATAAACTATATCTAGGAAGTAAATTGGAAATGGCATTACTACCTTGGATCACCTCTTTTGTAATCAACTTCATTCTCCTCAGTCTAGTTAATCCTTGCTATACTTTTTTAGATCTCTTAAGCCATGCATATAAATGTCTTCTTTTTTCCTGCTTAATACCCCCCATTGGGCCAATGATTTTGTGGCTGAAATGAAAATTAATTGTTGAGGGACATTTCAGCCTTCTAGAAGTCAGCACTTTTAAAAACTGTAAGCACCAATCCTGAAGAAATCACCTGCAGGAAACTTGGAATGGCATTTGGAACTAAGAAGAAAATCTGGATCCTGGCCAAGACAAAAGGTCACCAGCCCCAGCTTGCACAGTGTGGTATGTCATGCTGGCCACAATAAAACTGAAAGAGACTGAGGACTCTCCTGAGGATGGAAAATGATGCATGGAAGCTTTGATTAGTGAGCTGTTAGGCACATAGACATTAATTTTGAAGCATTCTCATCTCCAAGCTGAGTAATAATGCTTGTAATATTATGGGATTATTTGGCTGTTGCAAGAAATTCAGAAGACTGAATAGGGAGTCTTTATTGGGCTCTGAGTGTTTATATTGAGACTGTTAAATTCCAGCTCCCTTCTCTTCCTCCACATCCTCCTTCTCCACACCCCCTGCCTAATTCTTACACACTGTGAAACTGTGTACAGAGAGGCAAACTCTCTCTCTCTCTCTCTCTCTCTCTCTCTCTCTCTCTCTCTATATATATATATATATATATATATATATATATATATATATATATATATATTATGAGAGATAAGAAAAAGGAATAAAAAAGATTATACACTGAGTGGCCAGATTATTATGATCACCTGACGTTTGTAGGCAAATTAGCTATAATTTTGCGCTGAAGTTGCTAGAGAAGTGGTTCTCAACCTTGACTGCATATTAGAATCACCTGGGAATCTTTTTAAAAATCCTGATTTCTGGGCCTCATCCTCCGGAAATTCTATTTCTTTGTTATGGGTTGAGGCAACAACATTAGTAACAAAGAAACAGAATTTCTGGAGGATGAGGCCTAGAAATCAGGATTTTAAAAAGATTCCCAGGTGATTCTAATGTGCAGCTAAGGTTGAGAACCACTGTGCTAGAGGGCCAGATCATTATAAACATCTGAATAGCACAACATACCTAAATATCATTGCTGATCAAGTTCATCCTATCATGTTGATGGCGTATCCCAATGGAGATGGCTTCTTCCAATCAGACAATGCGCCATGGCATGGTGCTTGTATTGTGCAGGAGTGGTTTCAAGAACATGAAGGAGACTTTACCTTGCTTAGGTGGCCCTCACAATCACCAGATCTCAATCCAATTGAGCATTTGTGGGACCAAGTTAAAAGTGCCATCAGTCAGCTGGTTCCACAACCATCAAATCTCATAGAACTGGACAGCATGCTATTCATCAGGCATGGTGTCAGATTCCTCGCATCACCTTTCAACAACTCGAGAGTCAATGCCAAGAAGAACTGCTGCAGTACTGAAGGCAAAAGGTGGCCCAACGAAGTACTGATGGGGTGGTCATAATAATCTGGCAACTCAGTGGGACCTTGACTTACGAGTGTCCTGACTAATGAGTTTTTTTGAAATACAAGCCATCTCTCAGCCGATTTTTTGCTTTGAGTTGCGAGCTAAAATTTGGGTTACGAGCCAGCTTCAGAAACCCCATTGCTAGTTGGTGAAGCGAACTTCACAGTTTTTTGCTTTGAGTTGCGAGCTAAAATTTGGGTTACGAGCCAGCTTCAGAAACCCCATCGCTAGTTGGTGCAACGAACTTCAACTTCACAGTGAACGCCACAACATCAGCCCAGCATCATGTGTCTCACTCGTTGACTTTTTGATTTGGCATACGAGTAATTTGAGTTATGAGCTCCATCACGCGATGAATTAAACTCGTAAGTCAAGGCCCCACTGTATATATAATTTAGTATATTTATCAATAAAGCAGAAAAGAAGGGATAGAAAACAACTCCAAGTAAAGAATTTTCCATACTACATTGCACCTCTGTCATAAGGTGGGTAAGAAAAGAGAACAGGAATCCCCAATCCAAAATGGTAGTTGCCTGCCTTTCCCAATTTTGCATGCTTCCTCCATTCAGGGGACTTTACTTAGGCATCTGATTATCAGGCATGCTAGGTGCAAGCCCATCTTTTAGCTGCTATATTCAACAGTGTTTCTTTTTCAGATTAGAAAAATTCCAGGTTGACAACTACAAGTATCTCAAAATGACCAGACACTGAAGAAAGGCTGACCTGCCTCATTCAGAATGAGGGTTCTAGAGTGCTAGTGAATAGCCCAGAAACACCTGGAATCTGAACCTTAAGGGCTTAAGCCCCTGCCTCTGAACACAGACTCTGATGCTGGGGCTTGGGGCTACTCTCTTAGTTGATGATTCTCCCCCATGGTACTGATAGTGTTTCCATACCTCACAGGGATGTTGTAATTAGGACTAGCTCTAGAAGTAGTAAGTTACTACTTATTTAGTTATATCATGATTGATGTTTTCTGTATAGTATCATGATGTTTGAAGAATGCTTTTTATTGATTGATTTTAGGGAGAGAGAGGAAGGGAGGAAGACAGGGAGGGAGGAAGGGAGGAAGAGAGAGAGAGAGCGCTTTGGTGTTCCACTCATTTATGCATTTATTGGTTGATTCTTGTATATATCCTGTATAGGGATCAAACCCACAACCTTGGCATATTGGGACGACACTCTAACCAACTGATCTACCAACCAGGGCAAGCCAAGCAGAGTTTTTTATTTTATTTTATTGTTCTTGATCATATGTGATAGCAGCCAGGCACTGGCTCACAACTGCAACTGTGGCTCAGTTGCTTCCTTTCCACAGTATGTTGCTGGGAAGAACATTTGCTGATGGAACTGAAGGTGCTACCTTGGATAAAAGCCACTGTACCTATCTGAGGCTCCTATGGCCATTTCCACTGGGTTAGTAGGCAATTCATGAATTTCGCCTTACCTCTATTCTGCTAGGCCTCTGCCAAAGACCCAGATCTGAAACTCAGGCCCCATCACTGAGCTGAAGGTAGTATTATCTGGTCCACAAAAATTGAGTAAACAAGAACCTCATTTATTTCCCTCCTGAAGGAGCTTCCCCAAGAAGCCAGCCAGCCCTTCTTCAAACAGATCAGGAGACTAGAGTCAGACAAGTTTTTTTTTTTTCTTCACATTCTTAAAGTCAAGGTGACTCTGTTTTCAACAACACAAACACACTTGAACCTTCCATAAAGAGGAGACAAAATCTAAGAACTAGTGCCTACTTCTCTTGCTTCCTATTGAAGTTAGGATGAAGGAGAAAGTGGATCAGGCTTTACTTTTTACTTCTAGCTATAGTGCACTCACACTCCTCCACTGCTCACTGATATCATATGCTTGTCTCTCCACCAGTTGTGAGGCTTTGTTCTTCTGCCAAGCCAGCCTCAAATTTTGCATTGATATAAGAGAGGAGGCACTTAGAATTTGAAATATTTTGCTATGCAGCCTTTGTCCAAGAACCTCCATATTAAAACCACTTTCCTTCTGATGTATGTGGAGTCTTTAAACCCAGGAGTAACCAAATATGCATGTATATTATAAATTCATGTAGTTACTTTTTCCAGTGGAAAACCTTGGTATGTGAAAGCATTTCCAAGCTTTTTGGTAATGGCCTTATGCCCCTCATCCAAGATGGCATCTGGACAGAAGCACTCTCCTTGACTTGCCTGGGGCTTGTGTTTTTGTGTTTTCCACCCTCTACCTTCTCCAGTCTACTACAAACTACACAATCTCTCTCTCTCTCTCTCTCTCTCTCTCTCTCTCTCTCTCTCTCTCTCTCTCTCTCTCTCTCTCCCTCTCTCTCTCTCTCCTTTACTCTGATTCAGCAACATTTTAGAGAGAAGCCAAGAAAGGACTTCAGGAGGGAGGAGAGTTCCCTCTCTTTGGGGCACAGTTTTAATCTCCAGACCAGACCAACAACAGTTTCCTTAAAGTGGATTGAAAGGCTAATGTGTTTTATTTGTTAACTGCTTTCTATTTGTTTAAATGTTGCATATTTCTGCTAGTGGATTTTCCTTTAATAAAACCATTAATGCAGCAATGGTATTTTCTTATTTACAACAGACTGACAGAATTAATGCTGTTAACATTGGGCCTTTTTTTTCTTTTTCTTTTTTCTTCCTCTTTTTTTTCTCTCTCTCATTTGCTTTTCAGGTCATCCTGACCTGTTCAGCTTAGACTGTTTCACATTTGTTTTTAATGTCAGTTTAAATACAATTGTAAAAGCATGTATGCTCTAAATTCATGTAGTTAATTTTTCCAGTGGAAAAGCTTGGTATGTGAAAGCATTACCAAGCTTTCTGGTAATGACCTTATGCCTCTCACCCAGGATGGCATCTGGACAGTAAGCCCCTTTCTTCTGGCTCTGTAGTCTAGAGAGACTTGGAAATAATTTCTGCCAGATTCTGTGCTTTGGCAAGGATATGCAGCATTGCATATCATTCTGTTATTAATTACATTTACTCCTTCATGAGCTAAAAACCATTAGACTAAATAGTCCAACATAAACCTTTAAAGATAAAATTTGATATTCTTTTTCCTGGCTATTCTTTTGACTTGGAATTGAAACTGGGAGGAAAATGGGAGTGTGAGGGGAAGACCAAGGAACCTTCTTGCCCGAGGGAATTTGACCTACACTTATTAGTGCATATGTAAACTTGCATGTACCCCCAACTAATGTCTCATTCCATGCATGCCAGGAACTGGCTCTGTTCCTTGTCTCTTGTCGCTGTCCTAGTTCTTCACCACTCATCTCCAGCTGACCCTTTTCCCACTAGCATGTTACTCAACCTGATTAAATGGAAACAATATAGCCTGAGAAGTCATGATAGCTGATTCTAGTTCCTGCTTTACTGCTATATAGCTGTGTTAGCTTGGGCAATATGTAGAATTGGCCTTCAGTCTACTCGTTTGTTTGTTTTGTTTTGTTTTTTAAGAATTTGTTTGAATAGGAGATCTTGGATAGACAAGATTTGGGGTCTTCAAATATTTTCTTGGCAAACTAACCTATTCTTCAAACAAAATCTGACATTCTCAAATATAAGTGCAGAATAAAGCCCTGCTGCTCTCATTTGGAACAAGGTGGAGTTATTGGAGCCACATGTTCAGGCCCATTTTATCTCTTCTTAGGGGCTTTCAAAGAAACTTGTAGAACTCTTGGAGCACTACTACTATACTAGTTTGATGTCAGGACACACTCACCATCCTGATTCTCGCCCCTAATTAATTTTAATCCTTGTACAAATGATATGTTTCATTGGTTAGCTTTTCCAGAAAGAGATTTACCTGCTGGTGATAAAGGGGATGAATGGAGCAATGTGGGGTTTAGTGACCAGCAAGAGTAAGAGACATCATTTATTGACCTACAGAATTTGCTCCATGTTAAGTACCTAGTACACATTCTCTTCAGAAATATTACAACAACTCTGCAAGGTAGATCCTATGATTATCTTAAGAGTCTGAACCCTGTTAGCTTCTCTCTCAAACTTTGGCTTCAGTCCTGGTTCCTGAGATTGAAGGTAATACAGGTTGCTAAAGTAGGAAGTTTTTCAGAATGTTTTTTAGCTAGAGATCCATTCTTATATTTAGAAAATTTCATAACCTGCCCATTGGCATGCATCTTTGCAGAATTCAGAGCACTTTAACTGAAATCATCTAATTTCCTTCTAATAATAGTCCTATGCAGTATTCAGGCCAGATTGCCACCATTATACAGAGGAGAAAATGGAGGTTTATGAAAAATTAAGGGAATATATTCAAGGCCAAAGATACAATAAGACTCTGAGCTGAAACCAGTTTGGCTCAGTGGATAGAGCATCAGCCTGCGCACTGAAAGGTCCCAGGTTCTATTCCAGTCAAGGGCATGTACCTTGGTTGCGGACACATCCCCAGTGGGGAGTGTGCAGGAGGCAGCTGGTCGATGTTTCTCTCTCATCGATGTTTCTAACTCTCTATCTGTCTCCTTTCCTCTCTGTAAAAATTCAATAAAATATATTTTAAAAAATTTTTAAAAAAGACTCTGAATACCACCACCTTTTCTTTATTATGAATAACATTTTAGAACTTTGATGTCATCATTGCATTTTGCTCCCTTAAGCTCAGTGCATTTTTCACTGTTTCAGTCTTGGAAAGTCCTTCTGGTAGTGTAGAATCTTCCCTCTACTTTTAGACACCACCATGTTGTCTAAATCTTCCTTATGTTAAATACCTTATTAATTATATACTAATATTATCCCCACGTTTCAAATGAGGAAATTGAGGTACAGAGAGGCTAAGTCTTGCTCAAAATCTCACAGCTAGTACGCAATAGAGCTAAGCTTACAACTAAGACAATTTGACTCCAGACTCTTTGCTTTTAACTACTACCCTTTATACATACATGAAGAAACTAAGAGCAAAAGAGGGAAAGAGATGATCCTGAGGTCATGCAGTGAGTTCCTCCAGATCCTAATCCAGTGTTTCTCTGACCTTCCAAGCCTAAAGTCATACAGTGATATTCCCTGAGTCTAATCATAGTAGGTAGAAAGATGGCTGGCATAATTTAAACCAGAACTGTATACTGGCATTCCCCAGACAAAAATTCTCTTACAGAATTCTGTTTGTCCAGCACAGTCTTTGTTTAGAAAGTTGACATAGACTGCTCCTAGGCAGGGCTTCAGTCACTTTCACTGTCCCAAGCTCACTCTATGTTAACTAGGCTGTTTTACTCATTTACATTTATCTGCCCAACTAATGAAGGTATTTGAGTTCATGACCTCTAGATTTAAGCTTTATAGTATATAAGCATCTACACGCATACTCACATAATCGCAGTCTAGTCTGTTTTCACAACATATTTGCAGCCCTGCACCACACATACCTTTATGTTTACTTAGTATTTAGAATCACACTTAATATCTGAATTCAGTTTTATAGGCAGCTACTGCCAGAAGAAATATGTTACTGTTTTTCATTTCATAACATCTTACTTTTCTCTTCCCTTCTCTGTTTTATCTGGTTCTCTGTTAATTATGCTGTCCATCTTCCCCCATGCCTGAGTTAGGTCACTTGCAAGCCATTCACTCTCTACTCTTTAGAAATGGATAGAGAGTGAAGATACCATTTTGAGGGCTCACTATCTGCCAGGTATTCTCTCTTATTTCGTTCTCCAAAGTACGGGGCATTCCCATTTTACAAATGAGGAAACTAGATCTCAGAGAAGCTAAGCAAAGGGGTCAAAGTTATTAAACTAGTTAGTTGACAGAGCTGGGATTTTAACACAAGATCATCTGACTCCAAAGCCTATTATCTTGCCCTACACCACACTTCTATAATTAAAGTGTATTAGTTTTCTATTGCTGCATAACAATTGACCACAAATTTAGCAGCTTCAAATAGTACTCATTTATCAGCTCACAGTTCTGTTAAGTCAGAAGTCTGATATAGCATGACTAGATTCTCAGCTCAGTATCTCACAAGAATGAAATCAAGGTATTGGCTAGACTGCATTCTAATCTGGAGATCAGTGTCCTCTTCCAAGCTCATGTGATTACAGCAAGATTCAGTTTCTTGCAGTTGTAGGATTGAAGCTCCTGTGTTCTTTCTGGCTGTCAGCAAGAGGTTGCTCTCAGCTACTCAAGGCTGTCCTCATTCCTTGCCATGTGGACCCCCACCTTCAAAGTCAACAACAGAGAATCTTCCTTATGTTAAATACCCCTAACCCCATGAAGGTATTTCCAGAAAGAGCCTGATGTCTTTTGAAGGTTCATCTTATTAGGTCGGGCTCATCAAGGATAACCACCCTTAAATTCAACTGAATTGCAGCCTTAATCACATCTGCCCATTCTTTCATGACAGCACTTAGATTAGCGTTATCTAAATAACTGAAAGAATGTGTCTACTCAACAGGGGTTGGGAATATTGGGGGCCATCTTAGAAATCTACCTACCACAGAAAGTGTGCTCTAAATGAGGAAGAGTACATCCTTGACTTAGGGAGAAGGATTCAAACTTTGTAAGGCTTTGGAAACTTCACCTCATCATGCCTCTCCCCTGCCCATGGATGAGGAAGCCTCTATTTGAGGTGGCAAGGAACGAGGCTGCAACAGTGCCTAAAGATCACAGTGGCTATAAAAGCTACAGATTAACCACATCTACCTTTACTTAGGCATACTTAATGATTTCTGATTTGAAAAATCTTTATCTGGTGCTGTAGAGAAAGATTTTTTTTCAAAGGAATCTAATGCCATCAGGCTGAAAAGTGAGTTCCCCATAGGATCCAGGCACCATGTCAGGTGCTCCAATGCCCTAAAGAGCCAGTAAGGGCAGGGAAGTACCTTCCATTGGCCCTTTCTCATCTCTGAACTGATCTGAGATTGAAAGACAGGGAAGGGATGCAAAGCAACTCACACAAATTAGAACTAGCCACCTTTACTGTCTTCTTTCTTCTCACTTCACCACTCAATTTAAGTAAACTGTGGTTCTCTGCCATAAAACAGGGGCCAGCAGGCCTGTACTTCCCATGAAAGAATTAGATATGACTCTGGGGCTCAGGTGCAGGAGACAGGAGTGGTGTGGGGGTGGCCTTCATGGAAGAAAACAAGGCCTTGGGCATTGAGTCACAGCTGAGACTAGCAAGCTTCATTGTCCAGCATTCTAAGTTGTCTAGCAACATGCTGGCCTTTACTGCAGAGAGAGAACAGAGGATCCCCCAGCGGAATGAATGGAATCTGATTTCATTTATGTTCAGTACACTCACCCTCTTCAGGCAGAGAGGCCAGAACACCTGGTGCAGTTTGAGCCACTGTAGCCAGTGACAACACATTACCCAGGTCCTTCACGCAAGTAGGAATATGACTTCTCTTCCTCAAGCAGATGCTACATAGGTCTAGAGGAGCAGGATGTAAAAATACCAACCAAGTTCTCATTAGCACTACGCAGAAGGGAATTATTTCATTTTGATGGATTCTCCCAACAGTCTCTGCACATATTGGTCTTGCTTGTAATGAATTTGTTTAGGTCCACAAGTCATCAACCCACTGATATTTGAATCACTGTTGGTATGGAAATGGCTACAGAGCATGCCTCACTAACTGTACCACCACCAATTTCTCTGTGTGCCCCTTCACCTTTTAGAAAAACCCATAGATATATCTGTGTAAAATTCTTTGGTTGTCTTTCTTCTTTATCAATAGCATGAATAGGGCATGATAAATTGAACAGCTTCCCCAGAGGATAGTTTTGATCCACAGCACTAGGCCATATAACTTTCTGTGATGATTGAAATGTTCTATATCTCTGCTGTCCAATATAGCAGGCACTAGCCACATGTGGTTTTTGAGCACTTGAAAAGAAATGTGGCTAATTAGATTAAGAAATTATAATTTTTAATTTTCTCTAATTTTAATTAACTTAAATTTAAATAGCTAGATGTGGCTAGTGGCTAGTGTATTATATAGTGCAAATATAGAAGAAGCTCAGAGAGGCAGGTACTGAGATAGAGTAGAAATTAGTTAGCCGAAAAGAGAGCTGATGTGGTACAGCAACCTCACTCTTTCTGGCTTCAGCCTCCCCTCTTTGACTTGAAAGGTTGGATTAATGTCAGAAGTCCCAAAATTGTGACTAAGGACTAAATTCAACTTTGTAATATAGATTAGTTCTAGGAAATATTTAAATATTATATGAATGTCTTCCAGGTGTGTGTGTGTGTGTGTGTGTGTGTGTGTGTGTGTGTGTACAAGTACATGGCAAGGGCAGAAAGGCAGTAAGGCATTCACTTCAGTTCACCAGTTTCCACCATTCTTCTACACACACACACACACACACACACACACACACACACACACCCTACTGTATTACCTGTATAACCCCTGTATATTGAATCTGTGATCCCCTAAATGAGATGATTTCTAAGGACCCTTCCTGTTTTGTTATGCTGTGAATAATTAGGCCTCTTATAGTACTCCAAACCTGTTTCGACTTTGGAGACATGACTAGAGTATTCTCATACCTTCCTGCCTCTGCCCTTTCAGATTTAATGCTAGTTACTGAATTTTGGAGTAAAAGGTAGGGGTAGAAGCCAGAAAAAATACAACCCCAGCCTTATTATTCAGCTATTTTATTAAAGCTAGAGATAAGGTTCAGGATTTCAGACACTTTTGGGCTGGCAGCACGATAGCAGAAAGAACATGGGATTTGTAGTCAGCAGACCAGGTTCAGATTATTAGATTAAAATTTTTACTAGCTGTACTAACCTCAGTTTACTTACTTGCAAAAAAAGACTTTGAAATATTCCTAACCTTCAAAGATTATTGTGGAATTAACTTATGTAATGTGTGCATGAAGTGACACACATAGAAAGCCCGGAAAAAAAATAGTTATCTTTATTTCTCTTTGTTACTTCAGTCATGGAGCTAATTATATCTCTGTCTTCTCCCAAGCTTGAAGAGGACTAACTGGTCTGGCAACTCCTGATCTCAAGACCATAAAGTGCCAATAATGGGGACAAAGAGGGTCTGCCTTTAGAATCTGTACCAGGGGAGCAGATCCAGTAGGAACTGCCAGTCTGTAGAACTGCCTACAAGAACTCATCAGCAACAGGTTCACTAGATGACAAGATATGGAGGCCAGGTCTCTAACTCTGGGAAAAGATAGACTTAGCCTGGACAATACCTTCCAGCTTATTCTCTGGGTGGGAAGTGGGAGTTGGAAATGAGTGAATATATATCCTTATTATTGAGTGTGTCCAAACTGGACAGAAAATATTGAACAAGGTCATTCTTACCACTCTGGGTTGATTTTTCAGACTCCCTTATTATTTTACCCTGAGGTTCCTCTGTGATCCTCTTGCACCACCAACCCCACTAATTTTTCTTCTATTCTAGTTGTTGATCCAAACATGTGATCCATTTTTGCATTGAGTTACAGTATGATTAGAGTTTACATTGCAGGACTTATTTCTCTAATTAGACCTGAAAATTTGTTTCAGATAAGTAAATTTTTCTGCAGCATCCAGAAACAGATCAGCAGCAGGTTTTGTTGTATTTATACATTTAAATTGAGCAATCCACTTCTTTCTTTGTTTTATACCTTTTAAAATTTATTATTATAACTTTAAATGGATTAGAGATAAAGTGGTTTATGGTCTACCTCAATGTATCTTCCTATACTAGGGCTCAGAGTAATGACCTCTTCAATTATTTATATCTGTGCCAAAATAAATGTTAAGGAAATAAACATTAGGATGCCCAAAGATCTCTAAATTGTGTGCATGTGAGCATGGGGAGAAGATGGTTCATAAAGCTTGAGTTTTGGGTTATTGTTTTAAATAATGTTATTTTATCATTTTTCCTATTGGCTGCATTATAACATGGTTCCTATTTTACAGATAGATGAGAAGCAAGGAAATTCTTTTCTTTGTTACTATTGTGGATTTCAGCCCTTCAAATTCACCTTTGATAAAGAAGAAAATCAATATGTGACTTACAGTGCATATTCACTATAGGTCTAATATCTCGCAATATCTGAAGTTATAGTGTTCAGTGGGAAATGTTGCAACACCAGAAAATTCCTATTTCTTTAGTGGAGATTGAGATAACACAATTTGGTCTGAGGATGAGAAGGAAAATTCAAGGGCATTTAAAAAAAATTTCCATCTGATGCTTCAAGCTTGAATTCTTTTTTTAACTTTATTTTCATTGTTAACAATATTACAGATGTCCCCATCCCCCGCCTCCTTTGCCCACCTCCACCAAGCCCCCAGCCCCTTCCCTGTGGCCAGCACTATACTGTTGTCTTTGCCTATGAGCTATGCATATATGTTCTTTGGCAAATACCTTTACCTTCTTTCATCCAATCCCTCCCCTCCCCTCTGACAGCTATCAGTCTGTTCCATGTATCCATGCCTCTGTTTCTATTTTGTTTGCCAGTTTAGTTTGTTCATTAGATGTCACATATAAGTGAGATCATATGGTATTTGTCTTTCTCTGACTGGCTTATTTCACTTAGCATAATAATTTCTGGGTCCATCCATGCTGTCTCCAAAGGTAAGATTTCTTCTTTTTTACGACCATGTAGTATTCCATTGTATAATACCTTTTTTATCCACTCACCTACTGATAGATACTTGGGCTATATCCAGATCTTGGTTATCCTATATAATAAAAGCCCAGTGACCATAACAGTAGATTGACCAGAACAACTGCTCGACCAGTCACTATGAGGTGCACTGACCACCTCTTAGTCCCTTTGCCTGGCCAACAGGCTCCCATCTCCTGATGGCAAACGGGGACCTGGGGGTGGGTGGTGGGGTATGCAGGCAGCACCAGGCCAAGGCCCCCGCCGTGCCAGTCACCCCACACACAGAGGGCAACACGGGCATGGGCCATGAGTGAGCAGGACTGGCTGACCTCTCCGTCCCTCCCCGCTGGCTGTCAGGCTCTGATCACCCGATGGCAAACTGGGAACCCGGGTGAGTGGGGATGAGGAGTGGGGCAGTTCCATTTTTAACTTTTTGAGGAAATAACATACTGCTTTTGACAGTAGCTGCACCAGTCTGCATTCCAGCCAATAGTGCACTAGGATTTCCTCTACTCCACATCTTCACCAACACTGTTCTTTGTTGACAGCTGTGAGGTGATACTTCATTGTGGTTTTAATTTACATTGTTCTGATGATTAGTGACATTGAGCATTTTATCATATGGCTATTGGCTATTTGTATGTCCTCTTTGGAATAGGACATACAAATGTCTATTAAGGTCCTTTGCCCATTTTTAAATTGGATTGTTTGTCTTCCTGTTGTTGAGTTGTATAAGTTCTTTATATATTTTGGAAATGGCCCCTTATCAGACGTAGCACTGGCAAATATTCTCCCATACAGTGGGTTCCATTTTCACTTTGATGATGGTTTCTTTTGCTGTACAGAAGCTTTTTAATTTTATGTAGTCCGATTTGTTTATTTTTTTCTTTGTTTCCATTGCTTTTGAAGATATATCAGCAAAAGTATTGCTATGAGAGGTGTGTGAGGTTTTACTGTCTGTTTTCTTCTTAGGATTTTTATGATTTTGTGACTTACATTTAAGTCTTTTATTCATTTTTATTTCATTCTTTTGTATGGTGTGAGTTGGTGGTCTACTTTCATTTTTTGCATGTACCTGTCCAATTTTCCTAACACCATTTATTGAAGAGACTGTCTTTATTCCACTATAAGCTCTTGTCTCCTTTGTCAAATATTAATTGACCTAAAGGTGTTGGTTGATTTATGGGATCTTTGTTGGGTTCTATTGATCTATATGTCTTTTCTTATGTCAGTAACAGTCTGATTTTATTACAATGGCATTGTAGTATATTTTGATATCAGGTATTGTGATATTTTTAACTTTGTTCTTCTTTCTCAAGATTGCTTGAGGCTATTCAGGATCTTGTTTGGTTCCATATAAATTTTTGGGACATTTGTTCTAGATTTGTGAGATATGCCATTGGTGTTTTAATAGGAATTGTGTTGAATCCATAGATTTCTTTGGGTAGCATGGACATTTTAATGATATTAATTATTCTTTTTTTTACATTTTATTTTATTTTATTTATTTTTTATTGCTTAAAGTATTACAAAGGGTATTACATATGTGTCCTTTTTTTCCCCCCGCCCTTGACAGTCCCCTAGCCTCCCCTGCCCCCCAGTGTCTTATGTCCATTGGTTACGCTTATCTGCGTGCATCCAAGTCCCTCGGTTGATCTCTTACCCCCCTCCCTCCTGCCCCCCAACCCTCCCCGGCCTTCCCGCTTCAGTAATTATTCTAATCCATGAACATGTTATATGTTCCCACTTATCGTATCTTCCTCTCTTTCTTTTTTCAATGTCATATAGTTTTATGAGAACAGCTCTTTTACCTTCTCGGTCAAATTTATTCCTAGTTAACCTCATCTCCTTTTGGTGTTGCAATAGTAAATGAGATTATTTTCTTAGTTTCTTTTTTAATAGTTTATTATTGTTGTATAGAAATACCACTGATTTCTAAATATTAATTTTGTATCTTGCTACATTGCTGAATTCATTTATTAGATATAGTTGCTTCTTGGAGTATTTAAGGTTTTCTATGTATAATATCATGCCATCTGCAAATAATGACAGTTTTACTTCTTCCTTCCATTTTGGGTATCTTTTATTTCTTCTTCTTGTCTGATCGCTGTGACTAGGACTTCCAGTACTCAGTTGACATGGTTGAATTTTTAACCATTGTGTTTCTAGTCTCTGCTTGATAATCTCTAATAACATGAGTGCCTGGCAACCTTTCCATGTTCAGAGGCCTTTAACTATCAAAGTGTGTTTGTGATGTGTGTGTGTGTGTGTGTGTGTGTGTGTGTGTGTGTGTGTATGTAGGGGAGAGGGAGAGGGAGAGGGAGAGGGAGAAGGGGAGGGAGAGGGAGAGGGAGAGAGAGAGAGAAAAACTAGTATCCAAGTCACTGTATATTTTGGTACCTCTAGAGACCCCATAATTAATATTTATGTTTGCCATTCTAGTCTCTTTAACAATCTGCTAGACATGCTAGACATAGACACAAATTCATCATTCCTTTTATTTCAAACATTCTGTATTTGCCCATTACTTGTAAGAAAAAGCCCAAACTTCTAATTACAATATACAAGCCCTTTCAAAATCAGATCTAATCTTGATTTCAACCTTATAAATAGCCAGGCTCCCCCACACAAGCAATATATATTCCAGCCACACTGGTCTCTACTATTTCCCCCAAACACTTTTACTATTTGTTTATGCCATTTTCACTCTTCTCTGCTTAGTGAAACCCTCACCATTCTTCAAGATCCAGATCAAATGCTACCATAAAGCCTTTCCTGACCCCACCTATGCAGAGTGATTGTTGTCTTTTTATTAATACCTCTGTTGTAACATTTATCAGATTGACATTTTAACTGCATAGGGGTATTAATTAATCCTCTACTAGACAGGGTTAAGACTCAGAAGAAAGGGCTTGCACTAGCTGGTTTGGCTCAGTGGATAGAGTGTTGGCCTGCGAACTGAAGGGTCCTGGGTTCGATTCCAGTCAAGGGCACAAGCCCAGTTTGTGGGCTCAATCCCTAGTAGGGGGGTGGTAGGAGGCAGCCAATCAATGATTATCTTTCATCATTAATGTTTCTATCTTTTTTCCCCTCTCCCTTCCTCTCTGAAATCAATAAAAAATATATTTTTAAAAAAGAAAAGGTTTAACATGGAATCTCTATTGAATGAATGAATGAATTGTGAATATATCTGAATAATTCAATGAAAGGTTCTAGGTATGAGCACTGAAGCTTACAATTATGCAGAGTCCAATCTAAGGATATACTAGGCCTGTCCTGCAAGGTGACTGGGGAGAAAACAAGATATAAAACTATAGTTTAGTAAAGATTTGGAGTGATGAGTCATTCATTCAACCAGTGCTAAACTGAGCATTTGCCTTCAAGGAGTTTAGAATCTCTGACTATGAAGAATGGACATCCTTATTTTCTTAGCTTGAAGGTTTTCTAACAGAGTAGCTGTGCTGTGTGTTTTTGATCACTTATAATAAATCCAAGTTTCCCTTTCCTCCCAATAGCTCGGAAGCTGAAGAAACTTGGTAATCTGAAACTGCAGGAGGAAGGGGAGGCTTCCAGCGCCACCAGCCCAACTGAGGAGCCAACCCAGAAGCTGGCAGTGTCACACATTGAAGGCTATGAGTGTCAGCCTATCTTTCTGAATGTCCTGGAAGCCATTGAACCAGGCGTGGTGTGTGCTGGACATGACAACAATCAGCCTGACTCCTTTGCAGCCTTGCTTTCTAGCCTCAATGAACTGGGTGAAAGACAGCTTGTACATGTGGTCAAGTGGGCCAAGGCCTTGCCTGGTAAGGAAAAGGAAAGTGGAGGCATGGGATTAAAGTGATAATATTTAGTGTATGCTCCTATGGGCAAGGCAGGTACCATGTCCTGTCCATTCCTGCCCATTAATTCATGCACTTCTTACCATTACCTTGCGGAGGTAGAAAATGATATAATCCCTACTTTAAAAATAAGGAAACGCCCTGGTCAGGTGGTCCAGTTGGTTGAAGCATCATCCCACCAAAAGGTTGCGGGTTTGGTTACCAGTCCAGGCACATACCTAGGTTATGGGTTTGATCTCCATTCAGGGCTTATATGAGAGGCAACCAATTAATGTTTCTCCATCACATAGATATTTCTATTTTTCTAAAAATCAATAAAAAATATATCCTACACTGAGGATTTTTTTTATTTTTTTTAATATATTTTGTTGATTTTTTACAGAGAGGAAAGGAGAGAGATAGAGAGTTAGAAACATTGATGAGAGAGAAACATCGATCAGCTGCCTCCTGCACATCTCCTACTGGGGATGTGCCTGCAACCCAGGTACATGCCCTTGACCGGAATCAAACCTGGAACCTTTCAGTCCGCAGGCCGATGCTCTATTTACTGAGCCAAACCGGTTTCGGCTATCCTACACTGAGGATTTAAAAAAAGAAAGGAAACTCAGAAACCAAAGAGTAGAGCAGCATTATAGAGTGTCCCATATACCTCACATCCACACACAGCAATCACGTTTAATCTACAGACACAGTGTGAAATTTTCTTCATAATCACAGATTATATAGACATAACATTTATGCGCCTTAAGATGCATACACATGTTTACCCCAAAGATAATTTTGAGTCTGACTGGTATTATGTCTTCAATATTAACTTTAGGAACCATACCATGCACTTATAATATAGTATGGTAGAAAGAACATGGGGTTGGGAGTCAGAACATTTAGGTTCTAGTCTTAGTTGTGCTTCTAAAGCATTGTGTGGTCCTTTCCCTTTATGGGTCTCAGTTTCTTTACCTGTATAATGTATGAAGATTATTTTTGACTGAATTAATATTTTTCAAATTTTGCTTTAAGAAAATTTAGTGCTTTTCAAAAACCTTAGGAATCATAGTGGGAGGAAATATTCAATGAATTCAGTGATAGTGAAAGAAATACAATTTTTTTGTCTTAACTTCTTGGATACCTCCAGTGATGGGGAAATCACTTCCTCCTTAAGTCATCTGTTATTTGAACAGGACTGTTTATGAAAATATTAGAGATCTTCTATCTAAGCATTCACAAATTTTCCTTTAGCAGCCAAACTTTGTATTTCTCAAAACAACATACACAAATACTACTAGAGCTGGTTGATTTAAAAAAAGTGCCTCTCCCTCACTACCCCCAGAGAAGCCTCAAGTTACTCTTGCAGAATCTTAGGACTCCAGGGAACACAGTTTGGAAACCAGTGAAACATAAGCTCTGCAAGGATTCTCCTAGTCCTAAAATTCTGGGGTTCAAAGATTGTTTTGAAACGTCAACAACCAATTTAATTCTTATGGAGTCGAAGATCAGCATGCCTTCTAATAACTGCTATTCAGAGGAAAATGTATAGAGAACAGAGAAATTTCATATGTATTACCTGATTTGGTCCTCATAAAATTCCCATAAAATAGGGGTTTCCCCCTGACATTTTGTAGATAAAATATACAGAAGCTCTGAGAAATGATATACTTCACTTTAGAATGTAGCAGGGCTAGAACTTGAGAGCCTAAGTCCCCTCCTGATTCCAGATTCCTTCCTCATCCCACTCCACCCATAGTCTGTAGTGTTCGTGTAGTTCTGTAGCCCTGGGCTTCACAGTAAGAGGCCAAGGCCTTATTCAAGGCCACTTGGGTCATAATGTAGACTAGCTGCTTTTGAAGACATTGCATGTTAGTTGCCAAACCCCAATTTTGTCTTTCCAACTCACAAGGCCCAGTCTCAGAAACCAGACCATCCCCAACACCTTCCCAGCTTGGGAAGTTGGAAGCTGAGGTTTACTAGCCAATAAGATCACTGGGAAGAAGGCCCAAGGTCTCAGGCTGTGTATACACTGTGCCAAAACAGAGGGTTCACACAGGGAGGAAAAAATACAAAAACTAAGAAAAGAAGGTTGTTTTAATTCTTATCACTTATTCAGCTGGATGTCTTGATATCATTTGTGTAACAGATTCAGTTTAATCTTTCCAAGCAGTTGCCAAGAACCTAAATAGTCCAATTTTATTGAATATAGAACCTTGTCCTATATATGATTCCATTTAATCCTCACAGAAATACTATGAATCATAAAGACTATTATTTCCATTTCAAATGACAAGGCTCAGAAAAGTTAACTAATTTGTTCCATTTTGGTTACTTAACAAATGGACCCAGAACTTAGACTCATACCCTTTGATTTCTAATTTGATGGTCTTAACAATAACCTATTGCAAATCATTTTGGCAGAATTTGTATGACAAGGAGTCAATGGCTTTCCTTAGTCCAACCCTTAGGATGGGGAGTCCTCTCATAATATTAACAAGTCTACAAGACAATATCATTTCACCATCTACTTCAAGCAAGGAAATGACCTCTGACCCTAAGTCATTTAAAATAATAGTTTTTAAAAGCTAATTACCATGTTCACAAGACCTGTTGTTTATATTATCAATAATCACCTAGAAGTTCAACTTATTTGTTCATTCAACAGGTTGAGTTCCTGTCTTGTGCAAGGCCTTATATTAGGCACCTACTCAGAAAAATTTTGTTTTAAACTTTGTGTGATGGTGATGATATATGTAAATTGCCTAGTAAGGTACCTAGTACATTAATAAGTGATAACTATTAATTGAGGGTGGGTGAGTAGACAATGTGTATAGAGTATATTTGTAATCAGGTGTACCTGGTTTGGAATCTTAGCTATACACTAGTTAGTTGTTTGACCATGACCAAGTCACATGTGCTTCTGTTTCCTCATTTGTGGAGGTGGTAACAACAATCTCTACCTTGCAAATTGTTATCAACATAGAAACTGTATATAAAGTGCACCTAGTACAGTAGCTGAAACATAATAGATGTTCAGTAACTAGTAGGTCATTACAGTGAGGCTTGAGTGCTCTGCCACTGCTTTCACTCATATATCAATTTAAGTTGCCACATGCATGGGTCCCAATGATGAATTGTTTTCTTTGAAGATGTTGACTGTCTGGTGCACTAGAGCAGCATGGATTTCCTATCTGGACCGTCTTTGGCCATGTGCTCCCTGATAAGACATGAGACTACAGGTTTCCACTGCAGATTGCTAAGAAATGATGTTGATTGGATTCTAGTGAGAAAACAGAATCTCAAATAAATTGCCTTTACATCTAAACCTATTTGGTGTGTTTCAAAACCTGTAAATGACTCCTGTCTATTTCTCCTGAACAGCCTAACACAGTGCCAAACAAGTGTTTGAGTGAGTGTGTGCTGAAGGAAACCTGTAGGCTGGAGCTACTGTTTCCTCAAGTCATTTATTCCTTGATAGCTATGCTCACTGAGCAGGTTTCTTCAAAGGCTGGACATTAGAGAACAGTGTTAGGTATTGTAATCATATTAGACCTATAGAAAAATTAGCCAACTTTGTTGCTGATGTATAGACAGCAAATAGGCTTGAGTGCTAAGCTGCTCTCAGTAAGGACCATAAATTAGTGTTACAGCCAAACTAAATTTTTCTTTTTGCTCCTCTTTGTTAGTTGTCTGCTATCTCAAGATGGGGAAAAAAGCCATCAGTATAGACAGCTCCCTTGGTACTTGTACAGTTTAAACCTTATTACCCCTATGCACCCTAACATTCACATACTCACCAGCCAAGGCTTTACTTGCTTTCCATTGCCTCACATCTCAGAGGTTCAGGGTTCAAGTTTCCAGGTCCCCTCTCCAAGAGATCCTTAGATGCTCCATGCTTGGCCCCTGCATTTATCTCCTACTAGGAAGAGTCAGTACCAGGCATTCTATCCTGGAGCTTCAGTGAGGAAATACTCTGGGGTCTGTGGCTCCAGCTAGTCTGTCAGCATATTACTACAGTAAAGATGGGAGGCACGGGCCTTGGAGCTAAGATTGCAGCCAAGGATGGTGATATGAGGGACTCTAGAATCCCTGATGTCTGATAGGCTTAGGACATAAAAGAAAGGGGAAATGGGGTGTGTGGGTGGGCAAGGATCAACCAAGCCTTACAATGTGTTTAGATATTGTAGACTTTAGGCTGGAGTCTATGGCTAGTAAAAGCTCATGACCTCAGTATTTCCTGAGCTTGTCCTTAAGCAGTGGAGTGGAAAAGACACTGGACAAGAGAATTAGAACACCTGCACTAGTACCAGTTCTGCCATGTATAGGCTGTAAGACCTTGAGGAAATCAGTTAACCTCTCTGGCCCTTAGGCTCCTTGTTGTCAAGATAAGTATCACATAACGTACTTGCTAAGGTTATTATGAGGTACAATGAAGTCATCAATAAGAAAGTTAGAAGCATTATCTAAATTCATGGAGCATTTCTAATGAGGTATAGCAAGACAAAATTTCAAATAATTCTGGAACTGTTGGGGATAAGAGAAATGAAATGCTGGTAGGGGATGAGCTCTGAGGTTATGGTTTAAACATCCCTCTGTTTAGAACCCACCATGAGAACATAGCTATATCTATGTGGTAGAGGTAGCATCTGGGAAACTTTGTTCTCTGAGCTTAAGGGAGGTAATCTGGAGTTCATCCCACTTTATAAAATTAAAATAAATTGAGGGTCCTTAGTCCATTTAATTAATATTTCTTAAATGCCTACTCAAATATCTGAATTATGCTATGTACTAGGAAATAAAATATGAATAAGAAGGAGTGGTCCCTGTCTTCAAAAAGCTCCAAGTCTAATGGGGGAGACAGATTTGTATATAGATAAATTCCAATACTGTGTAATGAATGCTATAATTAGGTGGGGTTACACAAGGTTTAATTAGAAGGTAAATGAAGAATTATTAAGTCTTCTGCTTGGATGAGTGGGAAAAAGCTTCACAGAGGAGGTACCCTTTCAGTGAAAACTTGAATGCTGAGTACATGTTTATTAGGTGGAGAACCTGGGGAAGGAAGAAGGCATTCCAGGCAAAGACAACTGCCTGTGCAGAGAAATAGACCCATGAGAAAGCATGTTGTGTTCAGCAAATTGTAAGTTTTTCAGAATATCTAGAACCTAGATTATGAGAAGGAAAATGGCAAGAAATTAGTCTAAGTAGGCAGGTAATGAAGGGCCTGTTTGTGTATAACAATGGTAATAGGGCAAAAATAGCAGTAGAGCCGGCTACTTGTTGAACAACAACAACAAAAATAATAATAATGGAGAGAAAGTGGGAGGCAGAAAGAAAGTCAGATGATAAAGAGCCTGAATGTAGTGTGTGGAAAAGGCAGTGTCTGTCAAAAGCATGTACCATACATTATGTAATAATACCCTATTCCCAGAGTTGTTAGAAGGACAAATAAGATTATAGCTAGAAAAGAGCTTTATAAATTGAATAGTGCTGTTCATGTGGGAGAAATGATTATTATACTGCATCTTCGGAAAGGCATAGCGATCAAGAGCACAGGCTTTGGAGTCAGGCTGCTTGGCTTTGGATCTTGGTGTGCCATTTACTAGCCTTATGATCTTGGACAAGTTCTATAACCTTTCTGTGACTCACTTTTACTGATTC
The DNA here is from genome assembly GCA_036010255.1 of Myotis pilosus. Taxonomy (NCBI): domain Eukaryota; kingdom Metazoa; phylum Chordata; class Mammalia; order Chiroptera; family Vespertilionidae; genus Myotis; species Myotis pilosus. The sequence continues at coordinate 17,294,951 of JASKON010000009.1, forward strand.
ACAGAATGGGGATAATAATAGTACCTACATTATCAGATTGTTGTGAAGTTTAAATGAGTTAATATAAGTAGCATGCTTAGAAAAAGTGTATTTTTTTGAAAGCAGTCAATAAGTGTTAGATTAGTCTTTTCTAACTGACAATGCCCCTTTTGCCTCCATCATCATCTCATTTGAGCAGCTCAGTGAAACAGAGAAGGCAAGGAATATTATCTCCACCACATAGCTTACTTTCTTTCTGCTCCCAGCACTGGTGGTTCCTGGGGCTCTTCATGGGCTGCCTGAGAACTAGAGATTCTCGGGACAGCAGATGCCCAGATTTTATCCAGCCCACCATTCCCCAGCCTGACCATTGTCTCTTCTCCATCTCCAGGCTTCCGAAACTTGCATGTGGATGACCAGATGGCAGTCATTCAGTACTCATGGATGGGGCTTATGGTGTTTGCCATGGGCTGGCGATCCTTCACCAATGTCAACTCCAGGATGCTCTACTTTGCCCCTGACCTGGTTTTCAATGAGTAAGTGCTCATAAGCCCAAAACTCACATAAACACAGCATCCTGGCTATGTCTGTTTGATGGTAATGATGGTAGTAACAGTGGTGGCTAGCCCATTTAACCTATATATGAGGCAGTAGAGGCTCCTTCTAGCTTGTACAATCTGAGGTGCCTTTGCTTGACAAGAAGGCAAATTGGTAGGAGACCAGGGGGAGTGTTACTGAAGCCATCCCTTTCCCACCCAAGACCCAACCTTGGCATTTTGGTCATGTTTCTGACATGCTTTTTAACCTATCTCAAAACCCCATATCAAGGTCTTTTCCATTCACTCTGACCAGCATAAGGAATGGGCATAGAGGCTCTAGCTGAGAGGGCTAAAGTTCTTTTGGTCCCTTTTGCTCATCAAGGGTTACTGCCAGTCACCATTTGTTGAGCAACTCCTTTATGCCAGAACTATACTAGATACTTTCTAAATCCTTCTCATTGAATCCTCATGAAAACCAGATTTCCCCTTTGTAAAGATAATTTTTAATGAATGAGAAAAATTAGGCTCAACAAAATAAAGTGACTCACCCAAGTTAACAGAGCTAGTGCATGTTGGCAACAGATTTCAAAATATGTCTGTGTAACCCCAAGTTCTTATACTTCTTCATGGTGGTTAGTGATGGGGAAGAGCAGCTCCATTACTCTGGCCATGTGACTTTGGCCCTGTCACTTTTCTTCTCTTAAAAACAGGTTTAATTAATGCTTTCCCTGCCACCAGTTCTATTTATCATTTATAAATTTGTCCAAGGGTTCAGATTTTGAAATTATACTGGTATTGACTAAAATCTGTTCATCATTGTCTTTGAGCAGGACCTTTGAATTTCCTGTCCCTCAGTTTCCTTATCTGTTAACTAAATAGAACTTTTTCAAATGGTTTCTTATGATCACTCTAAAATAATGGGTATGAAATGTCTGGCCCATAATGGACAATAAATAAAAAAGAAGTACATTTCTGATACTTTCTCCAATAGTGATATTCTTTTCCACTTCTACTGTTTGGGGTCCCTTGATGGCATTGTGAATGTAGCTAGTCAGAAAAATATTCCCAAGGACTTTGAATTAACCTCACCACAGAGAATCCCTTTGGTCAGGGCAAAAATCAACCTTCTCTTCTCTCTAGTCCTCTAACTGAGAAGAGCATTAAAATAAATTCTACAGGCCAGTAGTCCCTTCTAGTACAGCAATGTGGAAGAAAATAAGCACCCCAGATGCCCTTTTGCAAGCCATCTAGTCCTGTTAATCAGAAGCTAAGAATAACCATTGGGCTTTTGGCATGACCTGCTTTGTGGTTTCCAAATCTCTAAAGAGTTACCCAGGATACCATCTTCTGGGGCAGGCCTTAAAAATACCCCTTTATGTTAATCTCTCAAACCCATCCTCCTACTGCTCTCCAGTGATTGAATCAACTCCTTATGCACCTGCAAGACCCTCACCATTCAGAGCCCTAAGTCCTTCGCAAAGTGATAACTGCCTATTTTCTAAATCTTAAATTTCCTTCTCTGCCTCTGCATAAGTATGTTGTACCTCACCTCAGCTTTCTGGCCCATTCACATGTATTTCATCAAAAGGTACCACATCCCTAGCCAGTTTTTCTCAGTGGATAGAGCATCAGCCTGACACTGAAGATCCTGGGTTTGATTCTGGTCAAGAGCACGTACTTTGGTTGCAGGCTTAATCCCCAGCCTTGGTCGGGCGGCATGCAGGAAGCAACCAATGGATATGTCTCTCTCACATCAATGTTTCTCTAGCTCTGTCTCTCCCCTTCCCCTCCATTCTCTCTAAACAAATCAGTGGAAAAATATCCTAGGTGAGGATTAACAATAACAATAAAGGTACCACAGGAAGGTGCCACACGTAAACGCCAGTACTAGCATTCTCCCACAACCACATCAAATTTACAACTAAAATACAGAACAACCATCATTTAGAAACACCTGAAATCTGACTGAATGGAAGTCCTATAACTAGAGAAGTAAAGAAGGAAGCACATTGAGACTAGTAGAAGGAGCAGAGGTGTAGAATGGGCTGGTACGACACCCACGTGTGGCATATTTTTAATCGGGAGGGATATCTTGGCTGAGTAGAACTCCCGTGAGGAGAAAGCAGTCCCAGCCACACACCAGACCCCCAGCCCAGGATTTCAGAGCTTGGAAGAGAAGTCCCTGTAACTTTGGGCTGTAAAAACCAGTGGGGGTTGTAGTTGAGTGACAGGGAGGCAGCCAGAGACCCAGACAGGTGTTCTTATAGTGCCAGTGCACAGATGTCTTCGGATTCACTTTCTTTGAGTTCCAGTGCTGAGGCAGCAGCTTGAAAGAATCTAGGGAGATACAGGGATGAACTAAATTGTCTGTCATCAGGGCAAGAACTGGGAGGCAGCTTTCTCACAGACAAAAGTGCTGGGAACTTCACCCAACAGAGCTGACTGGCAGGCACCATATCTGAGTCTCCATCAATTGGTAGAGTGGTCTTGTGTAGTAGGTATCCTGTAGAGCCCAGTGACTCAGCCTCCCTAGTCACCTCAGCTGGCACTCTAGGTATGCCCACATTTTTTGCCCCACCCTGGTGACTCCCTGAGATAACTGCCCCACCCAAGCTGTTTTCAGTGTCTTTTCCATATGAATGGCCTGTTCTGGCTCAGGCTTCAGACTTTCCTAAAATCTCTCAAACCAGCATCAGCTGGACTCAATGTGCTCTATACTTCTCGATAAGGGGCCAGGACTGACACTAGCAGCAACTTGACAAAGTTCACAGCTTGGCCTCTCCTGGATACATACTAGTCCAACACAAGTAGCAGCCATCTACAGATTGCTCTGTAGCTTGTGCTGGGTGGTCCCAGGCATGGCATAGACAGTGGCTGACTTTACACCTCTCAGGAGGCCCCAGAGCCAGTGCACCTGATGGAGTTTCAGACCATGCCATATTACAACTCTATCACATCCATGAGCAACATACTAAAGGGTTGGACTTGGTGAGCACCAAAGCCCCACTGAAGCAAGTCCTGCTACATAATGGTGTGTCTTACACAGCAGCTCTTCCATGGTAGTCACAGCTGGTCCTCACAGCCAATTGGTATGGGGGTAAATTCCTCCCAGTGATGCCAACAGTATTCAAGGCTCAACTACAACAGGATAGTGCATACAAATGACACAGAGGCATACCTAGAGTGCCCAGATCAGGCAATTAGGAAGGCTGAGCCAATAGATCCTACAGGACACCTACTACACAAGGCCACTCTACCAATTCCGAGAGATGTAGCAGCTCTACCTAATACGTAGAAACAAACATAGGGAAGCAGCCAAAATGCAGAGACAAAGAAACATGTCACAAATGAAAGAAAGAAGAAATCTCCAGGTAAAGAACTAAATGAAATGGAAGGAAACAAACTATTAGATACAGAGTTCAAAATAATGGTTACAAGGATGCTTAAAGAACTTAATGAGAACTTCAAGGGTCTTAGTGAGAATATCAAGGAACTTACTGAGAATTTTAAGGAAATAAGTGAGGACATCAAAGACATAAAAAAAGGACCAGTCAAAAATGAAGGATACACTAACTGAAATGAAGAATACTTTACAGGCAATAGTAGAGTAGAGCATGCTGAGGATGAAATAAGTGATTTGGACTAGGAGGAAGCAAAAAACACCCAATCAGAAGAGCAAAAAGTAAAAAGAATCCAAAATTATGAAGATAGTGTAAGGAGCCTCTAGGAAAACTTCAAGTGTACCAATATTCACTTTATGGGGGTGCCTGAAGGAGAAGAAAGGGAGCAAGAAATTGAAAACCTATTTGAAGAAATAATGACAGATAACTTCCCCTACCTAGTGAAAGAAATAGATTTACAAGACCAGGAAGCACAGAGAGTCCCAAACAAGAAGAACCAAAAGAGGCCCACACCAAGACACATCATAATTAAAATGCTAGGGGTTAAAGACAAAGAGAGAACCTTAAAATCAGCAAGATAAAAGCAGTTAGTTGCCTACAAAGGAGCACCCGTATGACTACCAGCTGATTTCTCAAAAGAAACTTTGAAGGCCAGAAGGGAGTGGCAAGAATTAGTCAAAGTGATGAAAAGCAAAAGGTCAGGGAGAAACCAAGATGGTGGCATCGGTAAAAACCAGAGATTTCTGCCTCACACAACCACTTCAAAAATACAACTAAAAGATGGAACGGACATTATCCAGAACCACAGGAAGGCTGGTTGAGTGGAAATTCTACAACTAGAAGGAAAGAGAAAAGCACACCGAGACTCAGAGTAGGTGCAGTGCGGAAGTAAAATACAGAGATAAAGAGGCGCATGCGGAGAGGGTTGGCGGCTGAGGACATGGTTGTCTTATTCAATCAGGAGGGAGTCTCAAGCTCTGAGCTCCAGTTCCGGGCAAGTCTCTGGGGACCCAGACTCATACGGGAGAAGCTGGACTGTCTGGCATTGGTCGGAACTCGAAGGCAGCTTTCTCTCGGGGGTGTTTGCCAGGACACTGAGAAGCAGGGCCTCTGAGGGCAGGACTGAGAGCAGCCATAACTGCTCGCTCTGCCCTGTTGATCCCCTGGGACCCTGCCCTGCCCAAGCCATGAGGTTTTTGCATATGAAAGTCCTGGCCCTTTGCAATCTTATAATTACCTAACAAACTGTAGCTATCCCAAGGCCCCAGGGCAACTTGCATTGAGTCACAGCTGGCTCCTGCTGGATAGCCTCAGGAAGAGGCTAGATTAGCAAATCCTTAGAGATCCAGGAGCCAGTGTGCCCAGTAGTCAGAGTGGGACCATCCAGATTGCAGCTCCTTGGATTCATAAAGGACACACTCAGGGGGCATACTCAGTGAGCATCAAAGCCCCATTGAAGCAAGTCTTGCCCCGGAGGGGTGTCTCCAGCACAGAAGTTCTCCCACTGCAGACACAGCTGATTCTCACAGCCAATTGGCCTGGAAGTCAATCCCTCCCAGTGTTAACTACAACAATTAAGGCTTAACTACAACAAGACTGTGCACAAAGTCCACAAGGGGGTGCACCAAGAGTGTCTACCTCAGGTAATTGGGGAGGCTGAGACACTGGGCCCTAAAGGACATTTAGCACAGAAAGCCACTCTATCGACACAGTGAAGCATAAAAAAAATGTGGAGACAAAGAAACAGCGCACAAATGACAGAAATGGAGGAAAGAAAACTACTGGATATAGAGTTCAAAACCACACTTTTAAGGTTTTTCAAGAATTTTCTAGAAACCACCGATAAACTTAATGAGACCCTCAAGAAATCTAATGAGACCCTGAGGTTATGATAAAGGACCAACTAGAAATTAAGCATACACTGACTGACATAAAGGATATTATACAGAATCCCAACAGCAGACTAGAGGAGCGCAAGAATCAATCAAAGATTTAAAATACGAAGAAGCAAAAAATACCCAACCAGAAAAGCAAAATGAAAAAAGAATCCAAAAATATGAAGATAGTGTAAGGAGCCTCTGGGACAGCTTCAAGCGTACCAATATCCGAATTATAGGGGTGCCAGAAGAAGAGAGAGAGCAAGATATTGAAAACCTATTTGAAGAAATAATGACAGAAAACTTCCCCTACCTGGTGAAAGAAATAGACTTACAATTCCAGGAAGCACAGAGAACCCCAAATAAGAGGAATCCAAAGAGGACCACACCAAGACACATCATAATTAAAATGCCAAGAGCAAAAGACAAAGAGAGAATCTTAAAAGCAGCAAGAGAAAGACAGTCAGCTACCTACAAGGGAGTACCCATATGACCATCAGCTGATTTCTCAACAGAAACTTTGCAAGCCAGAAGGGAGTGGCAAGAAATATTCAAAGTGATGAATACCAAGAACCTACAACCAAGATTACTTTATCCAGCAAAGCTATCATTCAGAATTGAAGGTCTGATATAGAGTTTCACAGATAAGAAAAAGTTAAAGGAGTTCATCACCACTAAACCAGTATTATATGAAATGCTAAAAGGTATTCTTTAAGAAGAGGAAGAAGAAGAAAATGGTAAAGATACAAACTATGAACAACAAATACACATCTATCAACAAGTAAATCTAAAAATCAAGTGAATAAATAATCTGATGAACAGGAAAAAAAAAAGAAACTAAAAGTCAAAAGCAGGGGATTTTTAAAATTATTGCAAAGTTCTTTAAAAGTGCCCCCAAGAAAATTACCGCCTTGAAATATCCTCAATATAATTGTAAACTTATTGAGAGCTTTCTTCTATCAGCAACTCCAGGGGTATACAAAGGAACCAGTATCATCAGCCAACTTTAACATCAACTACCTGACTGCATGAGAAGAAGATATCAACTATTCTGATTGGCTAATAAGCAGTCTGAGCAGAGACTAATGGACCATAATTCTCTGTTCAGAATTTATGAGGAACCATTGTCATTTAATTAACAATATAAATATAAAAATATTTTTAATAAAATTTTATAATTGTAGTAAAAAAAAAAGTGATGAAAAGCAAAAACTGACAACCAAGATTATTCTACCCAGCAAAGCTATTATTTAGAATAGAAAGTCAGATAAAGAGTTTCACAGACAAGAAAAAGCTGAAGGAGTACATCAAAACCAAACCAGTATTACTTAAAATGTTAAATGTTGAAGGAGAAGGAGGAGGAGGAGGAGGAGGAGGAGGAGGAGGAGGAGGAGGAGGAGAAATCAAAATATGAGCAATAAAATAGCAATAAATACATATCCATCAACAATTGAATCTAAAATTCAAAATGAACAACAAGGAATCTAATGAACAAAATAACCTGATTAATAAAATAGAACCAGAGGCATGGAAACATGAAACAGACTAATGAATCTCAGTGCAAAGGGGTGAGAGGGGCAGGAAGAGATTAACCAAAGAACTTATATGCACATTTGCTTTACACAGGGACCTATGGTGAAGGCCTGGTGTAGGGCAGGATCTGGATCTGGGTGGATGAGGGTAATGGGGGAGGATATGAGAAACATCTTCAATACTCTCAACAATAAAGATCTAAAAAAAAAATAAAAAATAAAAATAAATGCTTTTACTGCCCCCCCCAACCCAGAAAAAAGGTACCACAGGACTACCCACATGGTCTTAATTACATCAAGCCCCAGAGCTCCTGAAACAATAGGTGCCCCCTGTCTCCTTCTTCTCATAGGAACCCACTATGCTAGAGCTCTTGCAATTCCTAAAAAATCATCTAAACCAATGTTTCTCAACAGGGATGTTGTTGACATTTTTGGAGGAATACTTTTTCATTGCACAGGAAGTTCCCACATATTGGAATATGTTTAACATTCCTGGTACCTGTCCACTATATACCAAATAAAACTCCAGTCACTGTGACAGTCTAAACACATTTTAGCACCCAATATGGAGACAGTAACTCTCTAGTTGAAAAACACTAATTGTTGTTAGCCTCATTAAGGTACTAGTAATAGGGAGACTGAAGCCCAAAGAGAGAGATAAGGAATCTGAGCCAACCCATTTGCTGATTTCTCTTATATCAAACCCTATCATCAGCCCTGCATTATTCTTTGTTCCTGACTTTTTGGGAAACACATATAAGGATAATGAGCTTGAACCCTACCAGTATGACCATTGGTAAATTACTTAACTTCCTTGAATCTCATTCTTCTCATCTGTTGGTGAATAGTATGATAATGGCACCTTCCTATATGTAATTTATTGAGCACTTAAGAATTGCCAGGCACTGTGCTCAGTATTCTCCAATTTTCATTTCCCCTCCTTTACTCCCACCTACCTCTGCTCTCTTGAATTCCATTTTTAACCCCATGTTCCCTACCTTCTACTCTCTTTCCCTTTCTTTCCTTTTAACTATTTCCTTATTCTTTTTGCCCTTTCTCTCCCTTTTCTGTTCTTATCTTTTCTGAATTTCTTCTGTTGCCTTTCTCTCCATCTTTCCCTAATTTCTCTGTTCTTGGGGCTTGTAGCAGTGTTACAGCAGTCCTGCATGCCAGGAGCATGATATCAATGGTAGGTAAAAAGACTGCAGTGTTATTATCAACAGAGTCCTGGAAGTACAATAAAGACCAGAATAGATCCAGGCCCAAAGTCAGCAGATGTTATTTAAAAATTCTCTATATTGAAAGAGCTTGGAGCAACAGTGTTTTGGTCAATTGACTTGTGCTACTACCTAAATACTTATTTCCAGTTGCGCTCCAGTCAGAATTGAATATTTCTACACCATCCACCTCCTTCCCCCTTTCTTTAGGCCAACCAAAATTTCTCTGAGAGAGAGTGTTGAGCTTCCATCCACCTAGTGCCAGAGATACTCAGGTTGTGGACTATGCTAGTGGTTTGGGAACCAAAATATTAAACCACAGCCTTCAGTCACAATCTGGGAGGTCTTTTTCCTTACCACTTAAGTGGGTGTCACATTCCTTTTACTTTTTCCACAAGATATATATCTATCTATATAAAAGCCTAACTGATCATCGCAACCGAATGGATGACCAAACAGGCTGCGTGAGATGACCAGGCCAGCAGGGGGGTTAGTGAGGGGCGACCAAGTGACCAAGCAGCAGGCTGCAGGGGCGACCAGGCCAGCAGGGGGGTTAGTGAGGGGCGACCAAACGACCAAGCAGCAGGCTGCATGGGGTGACCAGGCTGGCAGGGGAGCAGTTGGGGGCAAACAGGCTGGTGGGGGGGGGCAGTTAGGGGCAATCAGGCCTGCAGGCAGAGGCAGTTAGGGGTGATCAGGCTGGCAGGGGCGGGGGCAGTTAGGGGCGATCAGGCAAGCAGGCAGGTGAGCGGTTAAGAGCCAGCGGTCCAGGATTGTGAGAGGGACCTTAGATCGGGCCTAAACCAGCAGTAAGACATCCCCCAAGGGGTCCTGGATTGGAGAGGGTGCAGGCTGGGCTGAGTGGACCCTCCCCCCCATGCATGAATTTCATGCACCGGGCCTCTAGTATATATATAATTCCTCTCTCTCTCTCTTTCTCTTTCTCTCTCTCACAATTTATGGAGTGCTGAAAACCAAGAATGCCTACCAGCTAGAGGATACCATATTTTCTCTTAGAGGCTTGCTATAGACCAGTGATGGCGAACCTATGACATGTGTGTCAGAGGTGACACGCGAACTCATTTTTTTGGTTGATTTTTCTTTGTTAAATGGCATTTAAATATATAAAATAAATATCAAAAATATAAATCTTTGTTTTACTATGGTTGCAAATATCAAAAATTTCTATATGTGACACAGCACCAGAGTTAAGTTAGGGTTTTTCGAGCTCAAAAGGTTCGCCACCACTGCTATAGACAGTCATGGAAAAGAGAGTTTGCTTCCCATAAGAAGCTTGGCCACTTTCCCATATAATTTATAGGTGATAATGTGATGATCCATTCACAAGTCACTATAATGAAAACAGCTCACACTGTTTATAACTCCCAAACTGTAGTAAGGAGCAGCCAATATATGAGGGTTAAGCTCTTCCTCAGTAGGAGACCTTTACATTGAACATTCAGAAACACTTCTGGATGATTTGATAAACATTGGAACTCATTTTGAAGGGACAATGGATGAATCTCCTTCTTTAGGAGCATTTAAATAAATACTTAAATTTTTTGTATGGGAAATGGCATTCAAGACAAGAGGCAGGGAAATTGACAAGATGAACTACTACTATAGTCACTTAAGAATCTTGGTATCCTTACTTTAAGACTTGATTTCTAAGTCCTGTCTCCTATAAAATCTCCAAGTTGTGATACCTGGAAGGCATGTTCTGGCTCTGGATGTAGCTAGGTTGTTGAAAATGTAGTCAGAGAGACCATGTGCCTGGCCCATTTTGGTTAGACTTGCCTGTCCCTGTCTCAGGAAACAGGAGGGACACAGGAACCTGGCATTTCCATGTGTTTACCCATATCCTGACCAGGAGAGATGAGTAGTTATCAGGATGTCAGGAATTTTTTTTTTTTAAGTGGGGGAATATAAACCTTGTTTCTTGACATTGAAGTACTAACAAGAGGAACACCAAGCTCTTCTTGGAGAACCTGGCGAGGGGAGAGCAACGAGAGACATTCTCTTGGACTTGTTATAAACCTTCCTCATTTCTCCCCTTCCTCTGTGTGTCTCTTTCTCAGGTACCGCATGCATAAGTCCCGGATGTACAGCCAGTGTGTCCGAATGAGGCACCTCTCTCAAGAATTTGGATGGCTCCAAATCACCCCCCAGGAATTCCTGTGCATGAAGGCACTGCTGCTCTTCAGCATTAGTAAGTGCCTGGAGGGGTAGGGAATGTCCTTGGGGGCCTAGGGGCTCAGAGAACAGTTGCTTTTTTCATTAAAGAGTTATCAGCTCTTGGACATTTCCCTTTCATTTTCACCCTTCCCACTCCATTCTCCCTTAGCATCATTTTGCTTAACAAGGATAAATTTCATAGATAAAGACCAATTTCATTGCTAAAATTCATCCTCCATTAGATTTCCACCTATCCTGATCCTCTCTTTGGGATAAAACCTTTTGGCAGACCTCTGAAGTTTTCCATACCTTCTACCATAGAATCAGGCAAGGCCTACCTTATATTTCTTGCAGGGCAGAAGGGACTGCCTCCTAGAAAGAACTTTCTCCCCTGCCAACAAGAGAAGGTCTATGTAAATAACTAAGACAGGGTTTATTTGGCATCCAAAAATGTTTCTGTAATGTCTTTTCTAAGCAGAGTGCTCTTTTAGCTGATAAATGAGTCAAAATTTGGTATTCAAAGTTATGTGTTTTAATTGTCTAAATCAGAACTACTCTGTGGATAATGTAAAATCATAGGTCCTAAGAAATGTGATAAGAAGACTAGAAAAAGGAAAGGTTAAGCACATTGTATGTATTTGATGCTCTTCAAGTTGGGTCCAGCTAGCCTTTCCCCTAAGACCTTTCTGGCAAACTGAAGGCCCCAGACATACAGACTTCAGCTGCAGGAAATCAAGTAGATGGTTCCCTCCCTGTGGGGTGGGTGTCAAGTTTGTGGCCAGAAAACTTGGTGCTTTATCTAATGCTCCTTTGTGGGCATGCTTCCCCTCCCCATTCTGTCTTCATCCCACATCAGTTCCAGTGGATGGGCTGAAAAATCAAAAATTCTTTGATGAACTTCGAATGAACTACATCAAGGAACTTGATCGTATCATTGCATGCAAGAGAAAAAATCCCACATCCTGCTCAAGGCGCTTCTACCAGCTCACCAAGCTCCTGGACTCTGTGCAGCCTGTAAGCAAATGATGGAGGGTGCCTTGTCAGGGAGAGCTGCCTGATAGAGCCAAATGATAGTGTGTTCTTCTAGGGTCTGGCACCACCTGTTGGGAGGTGCTTCCATACTCCTCTTACTTTGAGTGTGGTCCAGGAAGAAAATGCAATGGAGAAGAAATGAATACAGGTCACGATGTCCCAGCTGGATGTTGTGAAAGAGGTGGAGGAGTTGAGAACAGAGCAGTTGGGACTCAGGGAATGGGCTTAGACCAGATAACTTCTCTGGGCAGACAAAACAGACCTGGATGTTTTCCCCCTCTTCTTTGAGTCATGAGTGTGAGTTTTTGTGCATACACCATTTGTGTTTCTGAGTGTGTGTGTGTGTGTGTGTGTGTGTGTGTGTGTGTGTGAGTTTTTATGCATACACTGCGTTTCTGAGTGTGTGTGTATGTGTGTGTGTGTGTGTGAGAGAGAGAGAGAGAGGAGACAGAGAGGAGAGAGAGAGAGAGAGAGAGAGAGAGAGAGAGACGAGCCCTGAGGAAGAGCAATACTTAGTCCTGAGTCAGAGAGTTTACAATGGTGTAAGAGATCTTTTGGGAACCCTCAGTGATTCCATGGAGGTCATTTAGAGTGCACGCGCGCACACAGACACACACACACACACACACACACACACACACACACACACACACACACATGACCAAGAATAGGGAAGGAGAAAAAGCAAAGGTGGGAGTAAGAGCCTGATAGAAGTCAACTCTTTGTCAAACCTTATTTCTTATTTCCTCCCTCTCTTATTTTCCCCCCTACAGATTGCACGAGAGCTGCACCAGTTCACTTTTGACCTGCTAATCAAGTCACACATGGTGAGCGTGGACTTTCCAGAAATGATGGCAGAGATCATCTCTGTGCAAGTACCCAAGATCCTTTCTGGAAAAGTCAAGCCCATCTATTTCCACACTCAATGAAGCTTTGGAAGCCCCCATTTCCTCACCCCACCTCACTCCCCTTTTCAGATATCTTCTGCCTGTTATAACTCTGCACTATTTCTCTTCTGTGCCTTGGGGAATTTCCTCTATTGATGTGTAGTCTGTCGAGAAGATGTTCCTGAATCCTGTTTGCCAGACTTTTTTCTATTTTCCTTCTTTCCCCCCCCCCACCTCCCCATCTGACCCTCCCATGGCACTTTCAGACTCTGCTCTCTGCAATGAATGTCTCTTATCTGTGTTTTGAATGGTGTTATATTTCTTTAAATCTGTGATGATCCTCATGTGGACCAGTGTCAAGTTGTGCTTGTTTATAGCAGTGTGCTGTGTGCCAGCCACACAAATGTTTACTCACTTAGTGCCACGGGAAGTTTACAGAGCTAAGAGTATCTGGGAAAACCAAAAGTCAAACAAACAAACAAACAAAAACAAAAAAAAAAACTTGCTAGGATATTTTTTCCTTTCAAAAATATAAAAACAAACAAATCCCCAAAGACGCTAACAGTGACTAGAATAAGGTGAGCATTACAAGACCATGGGGAGTCATTGCTATTTTTTAAAATCCTCCCTCCCAGAGTTTCTGCAAAAAGCTTTTTCCATTAGAGGGCAGGATGGCCCCAGAACTGAGTTGGGGGAAGGGAGAGACAGATTTAAGACAGGATAAAGAGGACAGCTAAATCACCAATATCTGCTCACAGTCTTGGTCCCTGAGGTCTAGACTGCTCAACTGCAGTGCAATTCATTGTACTGAAAGTGTTCTTATTTAAAAACTTGTCTGCATGTGAATGCCTCCCCCACTCCAATCTCTTTCTCTCACCCTCTGCCTCCATGCTCAAATTGACTTTCAATAGCTTTTCTAAGAACTTTGAACAAATGTTCTCTTTAGCCAAAACTTGGCCACTTCCACTAAAGAGTAAGACCAGCAAGAAAGAGAAGAGAGATCTGACTTTTTGGAAGGCCCCATTCAGATCCAGGTCTGCTTTCCCATTTATGGGCCAAGGAGGAACTTGGGGCTGGAGTTAGAGGAAAAGGAAGTGGTGGTTTGGCTCTTCTCCATTTAGGACATTGAAGAATTGATCCCTCCTTGCCCCCACCTTTAAAAAACCTGAATGCTATTAGCCTGATTCCATGCTGAAGGTTCCTCCACCCTCCTTCAGTGTTTTGTGGGCTTGAATTTCACCAAAAACAGTGGTGAAATTTTCCCACTTCTCTAGACATGTTCACAGACTCTTTGCTAAGAGCCCCCGTCACAAAGAAGGCTAATAAGCAGCAGATTTAACATTTATTTCTAAATGCAGTAGACTCAAAGACTTCTTACCTAGTATCTCTCATCAACTACAAGATCTTCTCTTCATCCCTTAGACAAACTGGAAAGAAGGCATCAATAGATTGGACAAGCTTGGCGACTTGCTTTTGTCCCCCAGAGATGGTACCTTCCTACCAAGTGGAGAAATGCCCACTTTCTCCTTCAGTTCAGCTAAAGGGGCAACCCATATTGGGGTTGAAGAGAAAATTCATTCAGTTACCAGGCTAGGAAGAATGGGGCACTAGAAGCAGAAACCCTGTAAATGCTCTCCTTGCCACTCAGCATATTCACCTGCAGAAGTCATGGGAAGAAGAGAGAAGAAAGCAAGAGGAGACTGACTACTAAATTAAGAGGCAAAGTTTAAAGCCAGATGGGCACCATCTGGTGAATTTACTCTTCTTCCTCCTCTGCTGTTGATTATGTGCTCTGACTTTGACCATACTCAGTCAGACTCCCCACCTATGTTGCTGCCTGTCAGTCAGAGGGAAGCTGAAACATTGAGACGACAGGACCATGACCTCTTTGCAAAGTTCTGGTTGGTGTGGCTCCAATGGGCTGCCACCCATGAACTCAGGGTGTATTCCTGGGACACTGGTTTCATATAGACATTTGGCACACCTCTATTCTGTTGACTTTGTTCCCTAATCCCAAGTGAAGAGGGAATGCCCAACTACTTTCTCATCTTGGCCACAGCCTCCTCACTTAGCTCTTTAATTCATCTGCTAAACTCAAGGAATTAGAAGCCAGTCAACAAGATGCCCATTTCAGTTGGTTCACTTTACTTGTTGAGAAGATAGTTTCTGAGCGATCTGATATGATCTACATGGGTTTCCTCCCCTGATTTCTGTGTTGATATTAATAGCCAAAAGAACTTGCAAAAACAGTTTCTTTAAATAACAAGGGAGAGAGGAACCTAAGATGGGTGATATACCAATCCAAGATTGCTGGATAAAACTAATACTGGCAGGTTGTCTTTCTGGTGTAAGATAGACAAATTCTGGTTTTCTTTGTTATTACACCATTTGGCTTATATAAGCTCACAGGATCACTTTTTGCTATTTTAAATAGAAAAAAAAATACACCACTCTTTTCAGTTAAACTAGATTACATTTTAATAATTTCTTTACGTCTGTTTTGAAATGATCTTCTCTTTTTGTGGTACATGGATTTGATATTATCATTCTAATACCTCTTCTTGTACAGACTAGAGTCTCTCCTTTCCATTTCCTGATTATCAATTTTTTCATCATTAGAGATTTCTCAATTGTGGCTCTTGTCCTTATGAATATGTATGTTTTCACTTGTGAAAGCCAAAAATCAGTGTAATTAAAATCAGCAACAACTGGATTACTCCAAATTTCAGAATGGCAAGAATAGGGAAAACAGCCTACACAAGGCTTTAGGCCTACTGCTTTTGCACTGGGGAGTCTATGAGAAAAAGTATTTTAGCTTGGCTTTGTTCTCTCACAGTTGAAAGGGGGATTTATGCTTTCTTTTGGTCATTGATGTTTCAGCCAATGTAATTGGCAGAAGTCTCATTTTGCATGCACTCTACAAACAGTGTTGATGTGGTTGGTACACTGTACTCACCCATGAAGGATTGGCCAATAAGATCCACTCACCTGGTGAGCTGGAAGATGAAGATCACTCATCAGACAAGTCACTATCTCCAAAGAGGCTATTTCTAAAGAGGTTTGCAGTGTTCAATGGGGATGGAGAGTGAGGAAGAGAAAAGAAAAGAGAGCACCATAGGAGAAGGTCTTGTCTGTGTGGGCAGCAGACCGCTGCCAGGGTCACAAACTCTGTGGTCAAATAAAAGAATTCTGTGGCAATTTCAACTTTTGTTCATTGGGCAGTTTGCCCAGGCTTAGTGTGTGAGCTGAAATGAGGGTTGGATTTTACGTTCCATTGATTTTCTATGCCACAAACAGTGTCATCATTCTTGGAAAGCTCATTTTTTTTAATGAGAAATATATTTTAAAGGATTCTGTCATATCTTTGAAAAAGAAAATCAGTAATACATATATATTTTATATATGTTCACTGGCACTAAAAAAGAAAAAAAGTTTCCTTCCATCCCTCTGTCCTTTAAGTAGTTCAGGTTTGAGAAATAATGTGGTGATGCTAAAGTTCCTCTCTGTCCATCCTTTATTTCTAAATGTACATATGCATATATAGCAAGAATAATTCTGTTTGTACTTTAAGAGAAAGTAGTTCTACCATCCACATGATGCTACCAATTACACAAATGACCTAACTTTGAGCTCCAAGTAGCTCCTGTTTGTTTCATTAGCACAGCACAGACATGGCCTTGACCTCTTTTCTCCCTTGATATTTAACAGAGTACAAAAGCCCAAGCCACTGCCTTTAACCCCTTCCCAACCTTGTTCCAGGGTTTCGCCTTATAATATTTTTTCCAGACAACTCAGTAACTATGCCTGCATGTTTCCTGCATGGCCATGAGAAAACAAGTGGCTGACTACTAATTATCCTGTGCCAGTTGCCCAAATGAAAGGTCACTGAGCCAAGGAAATGGCCTTCATGCTCAACCCCCTATAGGGAGTCATGAGAATCAGGAATGCTAAAGCACAGGATCAAATCCCAAAGTTAAAGTCAAAATAAGCCATTTTGCATGTGCAATTTCTTTTATAGATAGTTATGTTCTCATTGCTGCCTTTTATAGGCAGTTCTGTTCTCATCGCTAATCTCTTTGAAAATCTTTGAAAGATGTTTTAAAAAAGACAAAGAGTTGAAAGCATCACATTATGTAACCAAAGATTACACTGTATCTGCTAAGATACCAAAATTTTTAAGGGCAGGGAGGGAGTAAACATTGGTGCCTCTTTGGTGAGCTACCAAAGACAGACTAAAGGACTGACTTATAAGAGTTCTGTGGGTTTCCCCCACACACAATATACATGTTTAGAAGAGTAGAAGATAATTTTGAAAAAAAATAATTGGGATTATGGGTTCTTAACTAAGAGATTTTATAAGGAGAACTAGCTTTCCTTTTCTCCACTAGTTGTTCAGCAATTTTTTAAAGGTCCATAATTGCATGGTTGGAAATGGAGCTGTATTGGCCACTCTGTTTGCTAGTGCCCATGGTAGTTTATCTGGAGATGTGAATCCTTGCTGATAAAGAGAGCATTTAAAGGACTAGACTTTGCACTAGAGGGACAGCAGGCAGGAATCCTCATTTCTGCCCACTTTGGAAGACACAAAAAAGTTCTCTTCAGTTTAAGGCAAAAGGTTGAAATATATTGTACATGAGTATTTGTATCCATGTTTCAAAATTGAATTATAAACATAGATATAATGTGCTTTGATAGCTTTACCTTTCTCTGCTCCTTTATAGTTGGTTCCAGGTCACAATTCATACCATGTACTTGTGAGAGAGGCTGCAGTTCCATTTTGGAAGCTCTATAAAAACATAAAAGTCACCTGGGTTGATCAGATAACTAAGAGATCACTGCCCCTGTTGGGGCCTGCTTCCCAGGCCTTGCAAAGGAGCAGAGGTGGGGAAGCGGTATGGTACATGATATATTGCACTTTACTAGCCCAAGACTGATGAATGTTTAAAGGGTGGTGAAAACTCATTGGAACTGACTGGGGAAGGCCCAGACTTAGGGCCAAAGGTCCATTCAAATGATTAGTCAGTGGCCCCCTAATGGGACCTAAGCATTTGGAAGAAGGAAAAACATCTTTGTTTTTCACCATCCTTGTGAAAAAAGGGCAATTTACTGCACTTGGGAACCTGGAGCAAGTGCTCTGTCTTTCACATAATTTACTCACCTGTAATTGAGGTGCTCTTGCTACTGGGTGTCTGTGTACTTTAATTATGGTTTTGGATATGTTCTGTAAAGATTTTGACAATGGAAATGTGTTTTTATCTGTTAAAAAATTGTCAATGTACTATAAGTTATATCTCTGTAGGTACTGGTCTGTCTCTGCCCATAGGTAAGGATATTTTTCTTCAATTAAGAGATTGACACTGGGGTCTTTTGCTCAAAGCCTCCCAACTCTTAACCATTTCTAGGTGAAGGCAGAAAAAATCACGTTATTCACCCCTCTACAGACACTTCTGCTGAGGCAACAAAACACTTGCAATATTACCACCCACCAAAGTAAATGGTAAGTATTTGAATTTAGCAGGTAGACTCTTAAAGGTAGAACACCCTTTGACTCAGTTTCAATTTATCCCCATTTGGTTTGGCCAGAAAGTCCATAATATGTATTGATTGGTTTCCAACCCCAATTCAGTATAGCAGGGGTGCTGGTTCCATTCTGTATCCCACTTGTCTCTCAGCCTCCTATGGAATTAAATTAAAAGCTATGGATTAAGTGGCCCTTGTGGCTTAAAATAGTTCCCACATGCACTACTTAACAAGACTGTCATATAGCTGCAGATTCCATTGGCCATCAAAGACTGGAACACACACACATACCCCAAAGAAAAGAAAATTATGATATGTTGCTGCTTCTCTGGTGGTGCCCTCTCTGACTGATGCTTCGTATTTTTGGACTATGTTTCCTGCACAGCAGAAAAGGCAAGCCTGCAGTCTTTTCCAACCTTGGTCCTTGGTGCTCACTCTATGGCAATGAAGTGCCTGTGGGGTTGGCCTATCCCATAAGCCATTCAGGTAATGAGAATAGTCACCTTTGGGATGGCTCAAGCTAAAAGAGAGTCCCTTCAGAACTTAGTGACACCCTTCTGCTTTCTCCTAGACTGGAACATTGGTTAGGGAGTGCCTCGACATGACATTCTTGTGCTGTCCTTGAGCTTAATTTGGCAGCAGGAGGGAGCAGACTATGTAACCAGATGTAAGAATTAATTTAAATATTGAGGGAAAATAAAGAAAACGAGAAAGCATCATATAAAGATTTTTCAAAAGAAACATTAATTTTGATTGAAACTTGTTTTAATGGGGCTTTAGTTCTCACAGCGGCACTTGGCCTCCACTGGGCAGCAGGACCAGCCCCAACTGCTAGTGTTCTGTTCTCTTTTTGTAATCGTGGAATCTTTTGTTGCTCTAAATATGATTAAAAATGACAGAAATTCATTTGTTGTAATGCATGTGTGACTTTGGGTTTGTCTCTGTCTTTGCTTTCAGAAGTATCATCCATTGTATAAAATATTGGATTGCTGGTCTGCCAGCCAAAACTTGGCTACAGCCCCTGTTGTAGCTGCAGGCTCTAGTTGTTGTTAACAAAGAGACTCTAGAAAAGCTGCTAATGTCCTCTTATCACCATTGTTAATTTGTTAAAACATAAAACAAGCTAAATTTTCAGATGAATGTCATCAGAGTTCCTTTAATTAGCTGTTTTTATTGTCGGTCTTTATTGAAGTCAAGAGTTGGTATCATGCCCAGTGACCTCTTATGCTACTTTCATTTTCATATACATAAATTTTTAATCTTTGCACAGGGGCTATAAACTTGACCTGTGGTGGCCTTAGCATAGGTTGACTTGGGACAACTAAAATATTAAAGGGTCTAGGCTAGAAAGCACAAATAGACACTGGTGTCCCATTATAATCTCTCATAAAAAAAAAAAAAACCCTAAGCTTGTCAGCCAGAAAAAAAGCCACACAAAATCTAGCTGTTCACCCTCATCCTTATCTTTGTAGGAGCATAAAATGGGTATGGGCTTCAACCCCAGTTCTTGTCAAGCTTCAGATAAGGAACGGGCACGTTCACATCCTCACTGTTTTGCAGAGGTCATATAATCCTTGACCACCCAGGTAAAATTTGATCCATCATTCTTTTGGGTTTTCAAAAGTTCAAGTAAGCTCCCCTCCTATCTCATTTCAGTGTGGATAGTTATGAGATCCCAAAATGAATTTCTGGACTTGAGATACAGGCCATCAATGTGGTATAACAGACATATTAAGGAATAATATGAAAAGTCTTTATGCCTCAGTGTCCTCAACCTATAATAGGGGTTGTCACAGTGCCTCTCAACTGGACTGGGTTGGGGATTCAGTAAGAATGTATGTAGCCCAGCTGTTGGGTTTATTTCTCTGGCTTTGCTCCCTATTTAAATGCCAGCATCCCTAAGAGTGATCCCTTATTGAGCCATGTGTTTCACTGATCAACTCAGAGTGGTTGGATTTCTCAACATGTTCCTGCAAACAGTGCTTTATGGACAGAAGCAAACAAAAGATTCTTAGTATGTATGTTTGCGTGTGTTTCTGCAAGAGAATATGCAGTTTTGTGGGTTGTATGTGTAGATTCTTTTCTCTTGGACCTACCAACAGTGACCTAACAGCCACCCTACTTGGTTTCATTTACTGATCAGCCCCTGCCTTAACTAAAAAGGTAGTTAGCATCCCCCATAGATTTTTTAAGGAGTACCAAAGCACACAGGTCAGGGAGACAAGAACAGCTAGTGGATTAAAAAGAGCCTGGAGGCAGGAGTCCTATATATGAGCTAGTGCAGTGGTCGGCAAACTCATTAGTCAACAGAGCCAAATTTCAACAGTACAACAATTGAAATTTCTTTTGAGAGCCAATTTTTTTAAACTTAAACGATATAGGCAGGTACATTGTTATTAACTTAACTAGGGTACTCCTAAGCTGGCCTTTGCTAAAAACGTCCTCAATGTGATTGAGGTACGTTCTCTGAGGTCAACCCCTTCCAACTCTCCCATACACACTCATCTTGTATACTTGTTTCAGATAGACGAGCGTGGATGGGAGAGTTGGAAGGGGTAAACCTCAGCGAACGTACCTCAAAACAATGTACCTTCCCCCCGCTACGTATCCCGCGGCCCGCCTGCGCCCCGTCTCCCATCGCCCGACTGACCTGACCAACACCCCCCACTTCTTCTAAAGCCACTTCTTCAAAATAGACTCGTCCAGGCCCAAAACCAACTTCTGTGCATGGGCCACGAAGTTTCAATCGCACTGTACGTGCACGCCCGCACATGGTATTTTGTGGAAGAGCCACACTCAAGGGGCCAAAGAGCTGCATGTGTCTCATGAGCCACAGTTTGCCGACCACTGAGCTAAGGTATAACTATGATTCTGACCTGCTGATATGATGTTTGGAAACCAGCTTTCCTTTCCTGGACCTTAGTTTTCTCATATATGAAATGAATCTGTCTGAAGGTATGAAAAAGGACTAGATGATATGGGAAGCCTCTTCCAATGTGGACACCATGGTACTGCAAACAGCATCATCTTTCTTAATCATGATATAAGTGGGAAAAGAAAGGGCCATTTGCTATCCTGAGAACATTAAGTTTTTTGTTTGTTGTTCACACTCAACAACCCCCTTCAGTGCTCACAGCCCACAGGTAAGGAGGCTGAGCAATGGTTCAAGGCTGCAATGTACTCTAGCATGGGTCCACTATGAGAGGTCCACAGAGAAGGGCCCACCATTAGGAAATGTAATTCTGAAACTATAAACTACATGTTTGTACTCAACAAAAATTTACTGAACACCTACAGGGTCAAAAAGACAATTGAGTTCTTTGTAATAGATGCTGTCAACCCCTTGATGGATGGGGAAAAGCCTCAACAATGATCTCATAAATAACAGAGATAAATAAGAATTAAATAAGTCACAGTCCATGCTTTCAGTGAGTTTACAGTCTATTCATTGCTTTAGGCCAGGCCCATCTGGGACTACAGCCTATCACACCCATCCCTAAGGCAATATTGGGCTAAGCTTTGATTTATTTTTGTTTCCTTTTAGAACTAGAAGGGGTCTTAGCTCCTAACCCCAAGTTTTTGTTCTTCACATGAGGAAACAAGGCCAAAAAACTTATTTAATGTTATTGTGAATTAGGACCTGTGACAAGGGACTAGTCCTAGAATATTCAGCTCATGGTCACTTTATGTGCCTACAGGTGGCATGGTACATTGGCAGAGCACATAAGCACCTCTACTATCCACTTTCATACTGGCTCAGTGTCCTGGTGAGAGAACCTGTGGATTCCATATATTGAGCCCAAGGGTTTTCTACTCCATACAAAGCACCTACTTCACCTATGAACCACTCCCAGAGGTTTATGTTTTGTTTTGTTTTGTTTTTGCATGCAACTACAAGAAAGGTTGAGAGAAGAGAATTATTGAAAGTGATACAGTATGAATTGCAGAAGCAATGAGAAACATTTAAACAGAACATTTAAACAGCACACTTAAGTATGAAAACCTAATTTTTGAGGAAACAGGCAGATGCAGATTATTCAAATCCTCAGATTCTTATGTCACCATTTTTTAGGCCAAAATTTCCCCATCTTCCCTCAATTTCTTTCCCAGGGTGCTTCAAGCAAGGAGAAGGCTATTTGGGGAATTTGGTCTGACTACAAACCAGCAAAACTATACCAAATAAGCTGACTTAAGCCAGGTTATATGAAAACATTCCCCTCTAACCCCACTAGGTCACTTCAAATATCAGACCAGAAAACAGGCTGGCAGGGCAAGCAGATGCTGAGAGACACATTCCTTGGGCAGTGATACTTGTCCTCAAAGGAAGCAAGTTCTTTTGATACTTATACACTGTGCCAAGAGGGGATAATGCCAAGGTTGGACTAACATTTAGGAGAACCACACCACTTCAAAAGACTGCAAGAGCCCTAACCTGTTTGGCTCAGTGGATAGAGTGTTGGCCTACAGACTGAAAGGTCCCAGGTTCGATTCCAGCCAAGGGCATGTACCTTGGTTGGGGGCACATCCCCAGTAGAGGGTGTGCAGAAGGCAGCTGATCGATGTTTCTCTCTCATTGATGTTTCTAACTCTCTATCCCTCTTCTTTCCTCTCTGTAAAAAATCAATAAAATATATATATTTTTAAAAAGACTGCAAGAAAGGACCTAAATAGACACCTTTCAAAAGAGGACATTCAGAAAGCCAAGAGACATTTGAAAACATGCTCAAAGTCACTAATCATCCGAGAGATGCAAATCAAAACAACAATGAGGTACCATCTCACACCTGTCAGACTGGCTATCATCAACAAATCAACAAACGACAAGTGCTGGAGAGGATGTGGAGAAAAAGGAACACTAGTGCACTGCTGGTGGGAATGCAGACTGGTGCAGCCACTATGGAAGACAGTATGGAGTTTCCTCAAAAAACTACAAATGGAACTCCCATTTGACCCTGTGATCCCACTTCTAGGAATATATCCCAAGAAACCAGAAACACCAATCAGAAAGGATATATGCACCCCTATGTTCATAGCAGCACAATTCACCATAGCTAAGATCTGGAAACAGCCTAAGTGCCCATCAGTAGAGGAATGGATTAGAAAACTGTGGTACATCTACACGATGGAATACTATGCTGCTCTAAAAAGGAAGGAACTCTTACCGTTTGCAAGGCATGGATGGAACTGGAGAGCATTATGCTAAGTGAAATAAGCCAGTCAATGAAGGAAAAATACCACATGATCTCACTCATTCATGGATAATTGAGACCATTATAAACTTTTGAACAATAATAGATACAGAGGCAGAGCTGCCTCAAACAGATTGTCAAACTGCAGCGGGAAGGCCGGGGAGGGTTGGGGGGCAGGAGGTAGGGGGGTAAGAGATCAACCAAAGGACTTGTATGCATGCATATAAGCATAACCAATGGACATAAGACACTGGGGGATAGGGGAGGCTAGGGGACTGTCTAGGGCGGGTGGAAAAATGGACACATATGTAATACCCTTTGTAATAAAAAAATTAAAAAAATAAAATAAAATAAAATAAAAAATAAATAAATAAAAAGACTGCAAGAACTCTTCACATGAGCACAATATCCAAACATCCCCTCATTTATTTTTGCAATCACTATGTATCCCACAAAGGAACAAGACAAACATGGTCTCTGTCCTCATGGAACTTGCAGTCTAGTGGAAGAGACAAAGACGCATATAATTGTAATATAATGTAATGAGTGCTATATAATGTAATAGTTACAGAAGTTCAAAGTCTTATTGGAGTGCAAAAGAAAGATGCCTAACATAGTCTAGTGAGGATTTCAAGTAAGGCTTCTTAGAGAAGTCTAGGTTGTAAACCAGGTTGGATGAAGATGGAGTTGAGGTGGGGAAAATGGCAATTCATTTTTATGCAAGAGATGGCAATCTTTTAAGGAAAACTACAAATAGTTTGGCCTGAAGGAAATGTGTAAAGAAGGGTGTGGCTGTGAAAGAGGATGGTAGAAAAGGAGACACAAATAAAGTCAGTGAGGGCCTATGTATTATACTATAGAGTTTGTCCTTTATCCCAGGGTAAATGCAGAGGCATAAAAATTCTTGTCAGTATTTCAATTCTCAGAACACATGATCTCACTTGAACTTCATAACATTTTGAAGAGGCAGACATGTCATGGATTAAGCCCATTTTGCAGAAAGGAAAACTGAGGCTCAGCGTAATGAAGTTAATGGCCCCAAACCTGCTCCTGAATAGTTAGTGACCCTAAGTCTATATGGAAAGCATGGAATCTTCTAATTTCCAGTCTCAGGCTTCTCACATTAGACCAATCCATCAAAGACCTCAGGATCTAGTACAATTCTTGGAATGTGTTCAAGAGCATTTGTGGTGACAGTATACTATCCTATCTATACCTGCCATGACCTTTTTGGGCCGACACTAGCGTGAGGCTCCTGGATGGCAAACAGGGCATCCAAGAGAAAAGCAGTAGCATCATCTTAAGAGGTAGTGCAAGCTGTGTGGAGCCAGCCAAATTGGTGCTCTGTGGCTGTGGGGGCCTCATTCATTCATTCATTCGTCCAAACAAGAATTCAAAAAAATGCTGGAGAAGAAGAGAAAACATTACATTTTCCCAGAGGAGAAGACATCAGACTTTGGCCTTGAACAATGAGATGAAATTACACGGGAAGGAAAGGTAGTTGAACAGACAACCAAACCAGAAAGAAGAGCAGAGATAAATTCCCAAGAGGTAGGAAAGAGTATGGCTTCTGCTTTGGTACAAAGAATTGAAGATAAGGCCCACTGTGAAAAGCTTGTGTGTCCTGTGAAAAAGTGGAATTTTTTCTGTAGTCCAATCATCCTCAGTTGCCACATATTAAAGATAATGATCACATGTGTGAGATACTTTCAAGGGAGCCTCTAGAGTTATATGCAATTCCTGACACACAACTATCACTTCACCCCTTTTTCTTTCACTTAAGTAAGCAAATACAAATATAAGTGAGACTGACGGTATTAAAAGGAAAAAAAAATTGGGCCTCCTACAGTACACTTTTAAGAAAATTAACCACCAAATTTAATGTTTAGGATATTACCAACAAATCATTCTCCATTCCTCACAACTAAATACAGAATACCAGTTAAGATCACTATGGATTTTGAATAAAACTGCAACACAATTAGTTTTGGGAGATGGAAACTATGCCAAAATATATTGTATAAGAATATAATAAAGTGTAACACAGAGGTTGAGTCAAGGGAATCTTACTAATAAAAGTCTAGGTGTGCCTTAACTGGTTTGGCTCTGTGGACAGAGCGTCAGCCTGCGGACTGAAAGGTCCCAGGTTCGATTCCAGTCTAGGGCATGTACCTTGGTTGTGGGTACATCCCCAGTAGGAGGTGTGCAGGAGGCAGCTGATTGGTGTTTCTCTTTCATTGATGTTTCTAACTCTCTATCCCTCTCCCTTCCTTTCTGTAAAATCAATAAAATATATTTTAAAAAAAACAGTCTAGGTTGTCCTCATGCTGTCACGCCATCACAAGATGGCTGCACGCACAGTGGAGGCTGGGCCCCGTGGCTGCTCCGCATGGCTTCCGCCAGGGTTCCTGCGGCCCCGCGCCCACCACTGAGGTGGGACCCCCAGCTCTGGCCTACCTCTTTGAGGCAATCCATCAAGGAGCCCCAGATGGGTGGGCGGGACCTACCTCTTTGAAGCCATCAATCTTGGGGCTCCCACACTGTGAGAGGGCACAGGCCAGACTGGAATATCTCCCAAGTGCATGAATTTCATGCACCGGGCCTCTAGTAGTAATAATAAATGTACTGAGCATTTACTATGTGTCAAGAAATGCTAAAGATAAGCTCTTTATATTGTGTCTTTAAAAATCCTCACATCAACCCTATGATTTGAGCACAATTCCTCCCATTATATAGATAAAGAAACTAAGACTCTGACTCAATATTATTTTTGGCCCAGACCCAAGGTTACTTCTAAGTAATAAAGCCTGAACTCAAACTAAAGTATGTTTGTTTGCAAAAGTCTATGATGTTGATCACTGCACTATATTTTCTTTTTGAAAGCTGGTTGAGTTTCTCAGCCTTTGCAAAAAGGCCCAAGGAACTAAAAAACAGGCACCATTATAAATAGCAATAAAGAAGGAACGATATCACATTGAAATTGTCTTCACATTCATTCACTTTAGGAGTGATGGCAATGTCTGGTTTACATTAGCTAATGTTCTCAGAGCAGCCACCTCCTCCCCAAATTTGAGTTGTATTGGGAGAAAACAAAAGGTATTCTCCAGCCCTACAGTCTCCCAAGAGTTTGGCCAAGTCTTGCATTTCTTTCCTGTTTCTGGTTAAAGGTACCTGTAATACAGCAGTTCACCAGATGTTCAGAAAACCTCTGAGCATATTTGTCTATAAAAGCAGGCAGGAGGAAGAGCATTGTATCAGGAATCAATATACCAGCTCTTGCCACTGACTAGCAGGTAAACGTGACCAGGCCCCTTCTCGCTTCTGGGCCTCATTCTTCCCATCTATACATCAAGGTAGATAAGGACTAGGCTAGTTTCTTCCAACTCTAATGTGTCTTCTTGGATTCTGTTAAACTTTTTTTCTAAAACCAGAATTTTGTCAATCTGCAAATTTCCAGTTTTATCTAACTCCAGCCTATAATCTTACTCTACATTTTAGAATCTGTATTATGAAAAAGAGTAATGATATAATTTGCTCTACTTGTGAATGTGTCATCACCAGTCTCCTTGACAGCACACCCAATATTTCATTGTTTATTATTCCACACAGTCTCTAGCCCAAAGTATGCCATCTTACCTACTATTCATACATACCTGTCAATCTTGATGGGAGTATATTTCTACTAATGCTTCTTGGGCCATTCGGTACCTAGAAGATTTTTATATGGGTCAAAGACCCTGCTAAATATATCTCCTATCCATAATTAATGTGGACAACTGTGGCTGTTTGTGAAATCTCTGAGATGGGGGTGGTATGGACTTTTTAATTATCTAAGTCAGGAACCAGCATATAGGCAATGCTACTAGGTAAGTACTAATGGACAAGAGACCAGATCAAAGGCCTCCCTTTCAAAATAAGGCAATGCAGTCTACTAGCCTTTGTTTATGTGATTACCTTCATATGAAATTCTCTCCATTTCTGACTAGGCAAATCCTTCCAGCTCATTACGTTTCAACTCAAGTGCAATCTCCAGGATGTTTGATCTGATTGCCTCAACTGGAAATGAGCTCTGTCTCCTTTAAATTTATAATCTCTTTCCCCTAAATCCAAACCTCTAATTTGGCTTGCAGTTCATTATAATAGCAACCCACTACCATTTATACCTTACACTTTGATATCCACTATCTCACTGGAGACTCACAGGAACACTATAAAAAAAAAAACACAGGGGAAAATGTATTAATATCACAGTTAAATATGTGACAGGAAGGAAGTATTATTATTTTAGAAATTGGCTGAGACTTTTATTTCTAGCAGTATGTCTTGCTAGATACCCTAAATGACCCTCCCAATGAAAACAATTAAAATGTAAGGCAAAATACAATAATAATATTTTCAAGTTCATTGCTGAACTACTGGATAGTAAAGAATCCATAGCCAAAAAGAGGCGAAATCAAGAATTCTTCAGGAAAATGAGTGACAGCCAAATTTTTCTCTGAGGATTTTTACCAGACTCTGGGAGACTGAGTTTCTACTTTGATTATTGTAAGAGTTGAGGAAAGAAAAAGATAATGGCTAGGGCTTGCCCAAGATAAGAAGTCTTATAAGAGACTTCCACATATACTGAATGTAAGATTGAAGAAGAATTAAATCTGTCTTACAAAAGGAGATAATAAGTTACCTTTGCACTGTGTGGAGGGGAAAAATGAACTCCTGAGAATTTGTAACCATAGGTGGACTTTGTAGAGTCTTGTAGTCCTAATTAAAAAAATAATTATAAAATCTGAAAAATGAAAAGCTGAAATATCAGTTCAGATATGGAAGAATGCAACTTTCATCCAGGCCTTAAAAAATTGTTTATATAAAGGTCCAAAGAAAATGATCATCTTATGATCAAGTGTTACAAAACACAGAAAAAAACAAGACACCCTCAGTAAAAGCCCATGGAAAAAAACAAATATCAGAATCAGACTCACAGGCTATAGAAGGTAAAACCATCACATAGAATATAAGTTCGCTTTAAGAGGGGTTAAAGAGGTTTATAAAATGCTTAAAATATAAGCAAGGAACAAGAGACTCTAAAGAACAATCAAACATTTCAACAATAGTGCAATAGAATCACTGGAACTGAAAAGTAGAAGAGGATACTTAATACATATCGATAAACAAAAGAACATAAAATGCACAACTAAAGAATCAGTGAACTTGTAGATAGATACAAATTATTCATAAGGTAGTACAGAAAGACAATAAAATGATAAATATTAGAGGTTCAGAGACATGAGGATGAATAGATAGATCTAATATATTTCTAAGTAGATTTCCAGAACACAGTAATGGAATGAGAAAGAGGTGGTATTCAAAGACAAAATAGCTGAGAATTTTTAAATATTGTTGAAAGATATTAATCTTTAAGACCTAGATTCCTGGCAAATACCAAGCTACACAAAATAAATTCATACTAGACACATCATAATGATTTTATAGAATGCCAAAAATAATATTATCAAAGCAGTCAGTGAGAAAAAGAAAACAAGAACAAAGCACATTATCTAGAAAGAAATAGCTATTACACTTAAGATTAACTTATCCTATATAATAAAAGGCTAATATGCAAATTGACTGAATGGCAGAATGACCAGTTGCTATGATGTGCACTGACCACCAGGAGGCAGACGCTCAACTCAGGAGCTGCCCTCTGGTGGTCAGTGTTCTTCCAGCTCCTCCTGCTTCTGAAGCAGTGCTAAGCCATCACTCAGACATCCCCTGAGGGCTCACAGACTGTGAGAGGGTGCAGACCAGGCTGAGGGACACCCCCGCCCCGGCCAAGTGCACAAATTTTGTGCACTGGGCCTCTAGTCAATAATAATGACAGCAGAAGATGGTGTAAAATTGACTTTTATGTACTGAGATGATTCTATACCAAGCAGAACTATCTTTCAAGTTAATATAAATATATTTTAATAGGACCTTTAATAAAGGAAATTCTAAGTGATATATTTAAGTTAGGAAAAGATCTTGGAGGAAGGTCTGAGATACAATGGGTAGGAGTGAGCAAAGATATAGGTAATTACATGGGTTAATCTAACCATATATTGACTATATACAAAAGTATAAAAGTAATGTCTTATATGTGACAAAATAAGATATAATAAAAGAATTTTATAATGGTTTATATATTGATATGTGTCATTAAAATTTAAATGTCGTTAAGTTAAGGAAAAAGGTAAAGAGTTATTAACTTTGTTTTTAATTCGTTTTTTTTTCAGTTTTATTGAGATATATTGATATACAGCACAGTGTAAGTTTAAGGTGTACAACAAAATGCCTTCACTTCATATACTGTGAAATTTTTATCACAGCAACTTTAGTTAATATCCACCACTCACATAGATATCAAATCAAAAGTAAAAGATGTTTTTTCGTGTGTGTGTGTGTGTGTATTTTTTCTCTTTAAATCTTTATTGTTGAAAGTATTACAGATGTATCCTTTTTTCCCCATTGACCCCTTCTAGCCCTCATCTGCACCCTGTCCCAGACCTTCACCACACTACTGTCTGTGTCCATGGGTTCTCTTAACAATTTTCATGTATATCATACAGCAATGTTAACAATAGCCATCATGTTGCACATTATATCTCCAGTATTTATTTATCTTATAACTGGAAGTTTGTACCTCCTGAATACCTCCACTGAATTTCAGCACCCTCTATACCCCACCCCTGATACCCACAAATCAGTCTGCTCATAGGAATTTGGTGTTTTGTTTTGGGGTTTGGGGATATATTTTAGATTCCATATATAAGTGAGATCATACAGCATTTGCCTTTCTCTGTCTGACATTTCACTTAGCATAATACCCATCATTTTGTCACAAATGGCAGGGTTTCTTTATTTTATATGGCTGAATAATATTATATATACATCACAACTTTTTTTTAATTGATTTTTTACAGAGAGGAAGGGAGAGGGATAGAGAGTTAGAAACATCAATGAGAGAGAAACATCGATGAGAGAAACATCGATCAGCTGCCTCCTGCACACCCCCTACTGGGGATGTGCCCGCAACCAAGGTACATGCCCTTGACCGGAATCGAACCTGGGACCTTTCAGTCCACAGGCTGATGCTCTATCCACTGAGCCAAACTGGTTAGGGCAATCTCACAACTTCTTCATTCATTCATCTATTGGTAGACGCTTAGGCTATTTTCATGTCTTAGTATTGTAAGTAATGCTGCTATGAACTTTGGGTTTGAGATATCTCCTCAGAATAATGATTGCATTTACTTGGGATTGTTTTTTCTATATTTTTAAAAATATGCTATTGGAATATTGATAAATATTACATGGAACTGAATCTATAGCTGGCTTTGGGTAGTATGGACATTTTAACAATGATTATTCTTCCAGTCCATGAACACGAACACGGGATATGTTTCCATTTACTTGTGTCTTCTTAGATTTCTTTAATCAATGTCTTGTGGTTTTCAGTGTAGAGGACTTTTATTACCGTTAGTAAATTTATTCCTAAGTATTTTATTGTTGTTGTTAGCATATAGAAATATTGATTTTCGTATGTTGATTTTCTGTCCTGCAACCTTAGCCTTTAGAATTTTTTATATATAAAGTCATGTAATCCGAAAATGTAGACAATTTTACTTCTTTGTTTCCAATTCAACCTTTCACCATTGCATATGAGGCTTGTCATGTATGGAATTTTATTATGTTGAGGTACATTCCTTCTATACCTAATTTATTAAGAGTCCTTATCATAAATGGATGCTGAATTTTGTTCATGAACATTAGACTTTATTAAGTAACTACATAATATTGTTAAAAATAGTCAGAAAGTTTAGAGGTCAAAAAAGTAAAAATATACACTGAGTGGCCAGATTATAATGACTGGCCAGGTTATTATGACCACCCCATCAGTACTTCGTTGGGCCACATTTTGCCTTCAATACTGCGGCAATTCTTCTTGGCATTGAATCCACGAGATATTGAAAGGTGATGCGAGGAATTTGACACCATGCCTGAACTGTCCAGTTCTGTGAGAACTGATGGTTGTGGAACCAGCTGCCTGGTGGCTCTTTTAACTTCGTCCCACAAATACTCAATTGGATTGAGATCTGGTGATTGTGGGGGCCACCTAAGCAAGGTAAAGTCTCCTTCATGTTCTTGAAACCACTCCCGCACAATATGAGCACTGTGGCATGGTGCATTATCTTGTTGGAAGAAGCCATCTCCATTGGGATATGCCATCAACATCATAGGATGAACTTGATCAGCAACGATACTTAGGTATGTTGTACTATTCAGATATTTATAATGATCTGGCCCTCTAGCAACTTCAGCGCAAAATTATAGCTAATTTGCCTACAAACATCAGGTGATCATAATAATCTGGCCACTCAGTGTATACTAGGTGAATCCAAAGCAAGAAAAACTTGCATGTTTATATGAATAACAGACAAAATAAACTTTATGACAAAAAGCATAATGTAAACAGGTAAGTTTGTGATAATTATAAGTATAGTTTACCAGGGGAAAAATCATTTTAGATTTGTATGTTTCTGAAAACAAAGTTTCAAAACATATAAAGCAACGTGAAAATATATGAAAAAGTTAACAGACTTAATATTATAATAATAATAATATATTATTATTATATTATAATGGAAAATTTTTAACATACTTCACTCAGAAATTGATAGATTAAGGAGACCAAAAATTTGATGATAGTGAAGATCAAATAGCATTATTACAAGTATTATTACAAGCATTTTTTCATATTTAGAGCTTTACATACAACACTGGAAAATGCATGTTTTATTAAAGCACATGTGAAATATTTTTGAAAATGATCCATGGGTCAAAATTATGGTCTTTAGGCAAAATCCAACCTGCCACCTGATTTTTGTTTTTCTTTAATAATTTTATTTTGATATAATTTACATACCACATATTTAAGTCATTTGAAGACTATAAGTCAATAACTTTTAGCATTTCACTGAGTTTCACATCCATTGACATAATTATAGAACATTTTATTATCTCAAAAGGAAACCACACAGGTCTTAGCTACCACTGTCTGATCTGTCCATACCCACTTCCTTCAGCCCTAGGCAATTACATATCTACTTTCTATCTCTATAGATTTGCCTATTATGAAAATTCAATATAAATGGAATTATAAAATATTTTCCTTTGTGACTGACTTCTTCCAATTAACACAATGTCTTCAAGGTCCATCCATGTTGCAGCATGTATCAGTATGTCATTTCTTTTTAATGCTAAATAATGTTCCATTTTATGGACATACTGAATTTTATTTATCCATTTATCAGTTTTAGTGTAGATATCTGTTTTCATTTAGTTTGGGTATATACATAAGAGTGGATTTGCTGAGTCAGATGGTAACTTTGTTTTAAATTTTTAGATATTGCCAGCCTGTTTTTCATAATCACTTCTAACAGTTTATATTCCCATAAGCAGTGCATGAGGATTTCAATTTCTCCACATCCTCACCAACACTTATTATCTTTTTAATCACTGTTATTTTGATGGGTATAAAATAGTATCTCATTGAGGTTTATTTTTGTTTGTTTGTTGTGTTTTTTTATTTGTATTTCCTTGATGGCTAATATGTTGAGCAAATTTTCAAGTGCTTATTAGCCATTTACATATATTTATTGGAGAAATTCACATTCAAATAATTTGCCAATTTGAAATTGTATTTTTATTCATGTGCCATAACATACTATATATTCTAGACATAAGGCTCTTATCAAATATATAAATTGCAAAATTCCTCCTGCCCCATTCTGTAAGATATTTTTTTCACATTCTTTTTTCCCTTTTTATTTATTTATTTATTGGTTAATTTTCAGCTGAGGAAATTATTTTCATTGACTTTTCCAGAGTGGAAAGGAGGGAGGGAGGAAAGAGAAACAATGATGAGAGAGAGACATCTATTGTGTGCTTCCTGCATCCGCTCAATGGGGGCCAAAGAACAAGCCTGCAACCAAGGTACATGCTCTTGACCAGGAATCAAACCTGAGACCCTTCAGTGTGCAGACTGACTCTCTAACCACTTAGCAACACCAACCAGGGCCTTTTTTCCCTTTATTAAGTTTAATTATAGATGGTATACAATCCCATGTTGTTTATATAAATTTCAGGTGTACAATATAGTGACTCTACATTTGTATAACTGACAATGTGATCCCCTTTTCAAACACACACAGCCCCTCCCTTCTGGTACCCATCCTTTGATGATGTGCTTTGAAGTGCAAAAAGGTTTTCATTTTGTTGATTCTCATTTTATTAATTTTTAACTTTATTTTTATCATTGGTATTATTACAAATATCCCCATTCTCCACTCCTTTATCCACCTCCACCCAGCCCCTGTTGACGCTGCCCTATGACCATCACTACACTGTTGTCCTTGTCTATGGGTCATATACTTATGTCTTTGGCTCACTCCTTAACTTTCTTTCATCTGGTCCTCTCTCTCCACTCCAATCTGACAGCTGTTAGTCTGTTCCATGCATCCATGCCTCTGTCTCTATTCTGTTCATCAGGTTATTTTATTTATTAGATTTCACATATAAGTGAGATCATATAGTATTTGACTGGCTTATTTCACATAACATAATTATCTCTAGGTCCACCCATACTGTCAGAAAATAAAAAATAAAAATAATTCTTAATTTTTTTGGTCACACTAGAGGCCCGGTGCACAAAAATTTGTGCACTTGTGGGGGGGGGAGGTCCCTTAGCCCGGCCTACTCCCTCTTGCAGTCTGGGACCCCTCGGAGGATGTCCACCTGCTGGCTTAGGCCTGCTCCCTGGAGGATTGGGCCAAAGCTGGCAGTCAGACATACCTCAGGCAGCCCAGCAGCCCTTGGGGGATGTCCACTTACCAGCAGGGAGCAGAGCTAAGCTGCAGTTGGACATCCTTAGTGCTGCTGAGGAAGTGGGAGAGGCTCCCGCCATCACCTCTGTGCTAGCAGCCATAAGCCTAGCTTGTGGCTGAGCAGAGCTCCCCCTGTGGGAGCACACTGACCACCAGGGGACAGCTGCATTGAGCATCGGCCCCCTGGTGGTCAGTATGTGTCATAGTGACCATTCATTCCCAGTCATTTTGCTGTTAGGGTCAATTTGCATATTACCCTTTTATTATATAGGATAGAGGCCTGGTGCACGGGTGAGGGCCAGCTGGTTTGCCCTGAAGGGTGCCCTCTGGAGTGCCTGGCCAGCCTGGGTGAGGGTCTGATGGCTGTTTGCAGGCTGGCCACACCCCCTTCAGGGTGGGGGTTCCCACTGGGGTGCCTGGCCAGACTGGATGAGGGGCTGATGGCTGTTTGCAGGTTGGCCAAGCCCCCCCAGTAGGGACCCTAACCCCAGAGAGGTCTGCCCAGCCTGGGTGAGCGGCTGATGGCTGTTTTCAGGCTGGCCACACTGCCTTTAGGTCAGGGGTCCCCCCCACTTTGGTGCCTGTCCAGTCTGGGTGAGCAGCTGAGGGCCGTTTTCAGGCTGGCCAAGGCCCCCCCCCCAAACGGAAACTCCCAGCCTCTCTTTTTTTTATTCTGGGATTTATTTACCTTCTATAATTGAAACTTTGTAGCCTTGAGTGGAGCTCAGAGCCAGCCAGGGCGGGCGGGAAGCTTGGCTTCCTCCATCACCAGGGGCAACCCAAGCCTCCTGCTCGCTCCAGCTCTGTGGCCCATGGCCGGCTGAAAGCAGGTATCTGGGGTTTATTTGTCTTCTATAATTGAAACTTTGTTGCCTTGAGTGAAGCTCAGAGCCGGCCGCAGCAAGCGGGAAGCTTGGCTTCCTCCATCACTGGGCAACCAAGCCTCCTGCTTGCTCCAGCTCCATGCCTACCGGCTGCCATCTTGGTTGGGTTAATTTTCATATAGTCGCTCTGATTGGCTGGTAGGCATGGTTTAAGGTGTAGTGAAGGTACAGTAAATTTGCATGTTTGTCTTTAATTAGTGTCTTTAATTAATTAGTATAGCATTGTGTACATATAACACAGCAAAATTTTTATCCACTCATATACTGATGGGCACTTGGGCTGCTTCCAGATCTTGGCTACTGTAAATAATGCTGTTAGGAAAATAGTGGTTCATATATTATTTTGAATTGGAGTTTCAAGGTTCTTAGGATATATTCCCAGAATGGGATCACTGGGTAAAAGGTAGTTCAATTTTTAACTTTTAAAAAAACTCCATACTCTTTTCCACAATGGCTGCACCAGTCTGCATTGCCACCAACAGTGCACAGAGGTTCCCTTTTCTCCACATCCTCACCAACCATTCTGACAGGTGAGATGATACCTCATTATAGTTTCAATTTACATCTATCTGATAATTAGAGACAATGAGTCATTTTTCATATGGCTATTGACCATCAGTATGTCTTCTTTGGAGAAATGTCTATTCAGGTCCTTTGCCCATTTTTAATTGGATTATTTTTCTTCTTGATGTTGAGTTGGAGAAGATTTCTAAATGTTTTGGAAATTAACTCATCAGATGTCTCATTGGAGAATATGTTCTCACATTTTGTTTATGGTTTCTTTTATTGTGCAGAAGTATTTTTTAGTTTGATGTAGTCCTATTTGTTTATTTTTTCCATTGTTTCTGTGCCCAAGGAGACATATGAGCAAAAGCACTGCTATAAGAGATGTCTGAGATTTTACTGCCTATACTTTCTTTTATAATTTTTATGGTTTTGTGACTCACATTTAAGTAATTTCTTTAAATCCTTACTGAAAGATATGTTTATTGATTTTAGAGAGAGAGGAAGGGAAACAGAGAGAAAATCATCGATGGAAGAGCCAAACATCAACTGATTGACTCCTGCATGCACCAGGACTAGGGATCAAATCAGCAACCTAGGTATGTGTTCTGACTGGGAATCATATCCACAAGGAAGGCCAAGAGTCATATGAAAACATGCTCAAAGTCACTAATTATCTGAGAGATGCAAATCAAAATGACAATGAGGTACCATCTCATACCTGTCAGAATGGTTAACATCAACAAATCAACAAACGACAAGTGCTGGTGAGGTTGTGGAGAAAAAGGAACCCTTGTGCACTGCTGGTGGGAATGCAGACTGGTGCAGCCACTGTGGAGAACAGTATGGAGTTTCCTCAAAAAACTAAAAATGAGACCTGGAGAGTATTATGCTTAGTGAAATAAGCCAGTTAGAGAAAGACAATTATCACATGAACTCATGCATATGTGAATCTAATGAACAAAGTAAACTGATGGAAATGGAGTGGATCCATAGACATGGAAGCATGGGACAGAGTGAGGAATCTCAAAGGGAAGGTGGTGGAGGGTGGGTGAGTGGCAGGCGATCAACCAAAGAACTTGTATGCATATATGCATAACCCATGGACACAGACAACAGGGTGGTGATGCCCTGAGTGGGGGGGTGGAGGCATGCTAGAGGGGATCAGTGGTGCATAAAAAGAGACATATGTAATACTTTCAACAATAAAGGTTAAAATTAATTTTAAAAAGAATAAAAAACAATAAAAGAAAAAAACACAAAATGGAAAAGAAAAAAATAGATTAAAAAGGATAATAAGCAAATATAATTTTCCTCAGCAGAGTTCAGTTACCCTTTTGGATACTGTTTGTGAAGTTTAATGGATCCTGCTCTGATGTTGTGTGAAGCTGGCCACTTGTTGTATTAGTTCTGGGCTGCTTTGGAGGGACTCTGACACAGGCCAATGTCAGATGTTGTTTGTGACTGGCCCTTGGCAACCTGTTTGAAGATATGAGCAATCCACAGACCGTGACTGGCTCTGCTGGGCTTGGCTGCATGCGGGAAGGACCAAGCTGAAATCCAAGGCCATCTTTTACCAACACTGGGGCCAGGGACATGTTAGCAAATGTCCCAAGAAACCTCAAGACCTGCCTCAAACTTGCTCTGCCTGGTAGCTCCCTTTCAAGCTCAGTCACTGAAAGAGCCTTAGTAGATTCTGGAAGATGGGTCAAGTGGATCATTCAGGAGAGAGAGGGAGGTGCCATTCAGTCTTCAAAGAAGGTGGTAGGCATGGCCCCTGCCCCAGAGCCACATGACAGATTCTGTCCTAGATTTTGCCCTGACCTCAGCAAGCCAAAGCCCCTAGTAATCAGGTGGATAGTGCCTCCAGAGCCCAGAGGTTGGGTCTTCTAGAAGTCTGGACTGTTTTTCTATTGGCTCTCCTGTCAGATCCATGGGAGAGTGATGGAACGTTCCTGCCCCAAAGTCAGTCATAGACACCCCTTGAGTATGCCCAGAGTTCTACACCATGGCCTATGCAGGTCACTTTTAAGCCAGGCTTAAGCTCTGCAGAGTGGGTCAAGAGGGATTCCAGAGTGAAGGGTGATTGCCTTCTGCCTAACCTGATGCTGCTCAGAGGGGATTGCTCTGCTCAAGATAGATGGCAACTGTGGCACCTGAGAATGACTTATCATGGGGATCCTGGTCATCATCTCCCTAGTCTCCCACACCAATCCCCAAATCCCAGATTCTTCCCAGGCATCTCCACTTCATACCATCCTCCTTCCACCAGAGCCCAGGGTGAGTGGCTGTGAATGAAATTTTTAGCATTGGCCCTTTAAGAGGGTGCCAATTTCTCCAATGGAGTCCATCTCTCCTTGGAGGACAGAAATCCCACAAGTTTTATAGCCAGAAGTGATGTGGGTGCCTCTTCTAGGCTCTAGTGCTCTGGTCTGGGAAGCCCAGACTGGGAATTAGGCCCCATGTTTCTCAGGGAGGCCTTGAAGCTCCTGAACCTCAGCTGCAGCCTGTGTGAGTAGGGCCAACACTTTCCACGTATCCATCCTTCCTACCAGTCTTGATGTGGCTTCTGTAAATCTCTGGTTATAAGATTCCTCTTCAACTAGTCTTTAGTTGGCTATTCAGGGTGGTTATTCTTTTATTTAAATACTAGAGGCCTGGTGCACAAAAAATTGTGCACTTGGGGGGGGGGTCCCACAGCCTGGCCTGTGCCATCTCGCAGTCTGGAACCCCTCGAGGGATAATGCCCTGCTGGCTTAGGCCTGCTCCTGGGTGGCAGAGGGCAGGCCCAATCCCTAGGTGCAGCCCCTGGTCACACTCAAGGCAGGGTCGATGGGGAGGTTGCGGCGCCACCCCCTGTCACGCACAGAGCAGGGCCAATCCGGGAGTTGGGGCACTGCCCCCTGTCACACACAGAACAGGGCCCATCAGGGGGGTTGGGGCTCCTTACCCTGTCACGCACAGAGCAGGACCCATCAGGGGGGTTGGGGAGCTCCCCCCTGTCATACACAGAGCAGGGCCCATCAGGGGGTTGAGGAGCTCCACCCTGTCACACAGATAGTAGGGCTGATAAGGGAGTTGGGGCACCACCCCTTGTCACACACAGAACAGGGCGGATCAGGGGGTTGGGGCGACACCTTCTATCACCCACAGAGCAGTGCCGATCAGGGAGTTGGGATGCCGCCACTGTAACACTCAGGGCAGGGCCGTTGGGAGGTTATGACTCTACCCTGTCACACACAGAGCAGGGCCAATCAGGGGGTTGGGGCGCCACACCCTGTCACACATAGAGCCGCAGGGCGATCAGAGGTTGGGGAGCTCCCCCATATCAGGCACAGAGCAGGACTGATCAGGGGGCTGGGGCGCCTTCCCCTATCACGAACAGAGCAGGGCGGATAGGGAGGTTGTGGCCCCACCCCCTGTCACACACAGAGCCACAGGTAAATCAGGTGGTTTGGGCGCTGCCCCCTGTCACACTGATCCCGGTGCCGGGAGGCCTCTCGGCTCCGCTGATCCCGGTGCCGGGAGGCATATTACCCTTTTACTATATAGGATAGATGCCTGGTGCATGGGTGGGGCTGGCTGGTTTGCCCTGAAGGGTGTCCTGGATCAGGGTGGGGGTCCCCACTAGGATGCCTGGCCAGTCTGGGTGAGGGGCTGAGTGCTGTTTTCAGGCTGGCGGGTGACTGAAGCTCCCAACCGCTCCTTTTTTTTCTTTTTTCTTTTTAATTCTGGGCCAGCTTTAGCTCTGAGGCTCCAGCTCTTAGGCCTCCACTGCTGAAAGTAGGTATCTGGTTTGTTTCGGTTCTATAATCGAAACTCTGTATCAACTCCAGCTCTGACTCCAGCTCTGAGATCCTAGCTCGCTGAAAGCTGGTTTCTGGGTTTTTTTTTTAGCTTCTATATTTGTTAAAATGTTTCAAACTGCAGGCTCAGAGGCCTGCAAGGCAGGCGGGGAACATTGGTTTCCTCCGTCACTGAAGCAAGCAAGCCTCATGTTAGTTTCAAGCTGCCTGGCTGCCGACTGCTCTCTTGGCTGGCAGTTAATTTGCATATCTCCCTGATTACCCTGGGAAGGGTAGCGGTTGTACGCCAATTACCATGTTTCTCTTTTATTAGATAGGATGTTGTTATTGATTTTTTAGAGAAAGATTGAGGAAGGGAGAGGGATAGAGAGATAGAAACATCAATGAGAGAGAAACATTGGTTCCTTTCCTCCCACACAAGCCCACAACCTGAGCATGTTCCCTGACCAGGAATCAAACTGGTGACGTCTTGGTTCAGGGGTGGATGCTCAACCACTGAACCACACAGGCCAGGCCATGGTGATTTTTCTTTAATTTAGTTGTATTTCAGTTTTGTCCTGGGAAGAGATGAGTGTAAGATCAACCTACTCTGCCATCTTAAGCCCCACTTTATTACTTCTCTCATTGCTTTTGTCTTCGGAGCCATATCTAAGAAACTATTGCCTAATCCAAGATCACAAAGATTTATGCCTATATTTTCTTCTAATAATTTTACAGTTTTAGCAGTTGCATTTAGGTCTTTGATTCATTCTGAGTTAATTTTTATATATGGTATAAGATGGTTGTTCAAACTCATTTTGCATATGGATATCTGGTTATCCCAGCATCATTTTCTGCAAAGACTATTATTTTTCCCATTATATTTTCTTAGCACCCTTGTCAAAAATCAATTATCACTCAATATAAATGTTTATTAATGGACTCCAAATTGTATTACATTGTTCTATATGTCTGTCCTTATGCAAGTACCACATTCTCTATATTAATACCAGCACATTATAGCATCACAGGGACAAGAACCCTGCAATATACCTTATACAAAAATCCCTTTTATGACTCACTGATACCCCACTTTTCTCCAGGTCTAAGGGTAATATATGCCCAAATGTTAACTTAAATTGGTTGATTCCATGCACTCTTTGGTTTTCTTTCTTTCTCTCTAATTTTTTTCTCATTCTGTCTTAATCTCTTTCTACTTCCTGTCTCTATTGTCTACCATCTCAGTTGCTTTTTCTCTCTTTTACTTTTCCTCCTGTTTATTTCATCTCTTTTCATTCTTTCTATCAAATTTTTCTTTATCCATGTATTGCTTTTCTTTCTCTTGATGCTCTTGTTCTTTCTCATTTCTATTGTCCCATTTTTCTCTCACAGATTAGTCTCTTTCATTCTCCCTCCAATCTCAATCTCTCTCTCTCTCTCTCTCTCTCTCTCTCTCTCTCTATATATATATATATATATATATATATATATATATATATATATATATATATATTTCTCTCTCCCTCCATCCCTCCCTCTCTCTAAACTTCATCTCTGAACACTCCTAGTCCTGTCTTTTTAGCACTGTCCAATCCCTGCTAGTTGCTTGTATAGCAAAACCACTTAAATACAGCAGTTAGCTTTGCATTATATTAGAACCAATATTTACCTAAAATAAATACCAAAGTTTGCTTCAAATATTCTAATTCAATAAATATGTATAGAGCAATTACATGTATAAGACATTATGCTTGATTTTATGATGCATAATATCATTGATTATCATAAAAACTTTCCAAAACAAAAAAGAAAGGAGCTATTATTCCTATTTTATGGACAAATAAATTAAACTGTGAGGTGATGTTCAGGAAGGAAAAGGAGTATGACTAAAATTTTATATAAGGAAAATGTAGAACTAAGTTTTGTGTCTTGTTCTAAAGTCCATGCTACTATTACTCTACCAACCTTAGAATGGTTAATACTTACTCTTAGGGCTGGAAAGGAGGGTGGAAGGTGAAGGTGGGTGTGAGGAGGGGTTGTAAAGGAGAACAATGGCCAGGTGGCATAAGCTCCAGCTTCCCCCACCAGCCCAATTTCCAACAAAATTCACCACCCTCTTGACCCTCATTCTTAGACTTTTTCTTGCCCCAGGTCCTGAGAAAATTTTGATCAAGACAGAGTGAATCTTAGGATATTTATCCCCTCCCATCAGTGCAGCCTGAAAAGAAGTTACATTCCTCAGATCTGGAACCTGACATAGGGTTACTATATTGTGTCTATCACTTTTCTGACACTTGGTGGGTGAGGACTGAGAAGCAGGTGTCCATGTAGCCCTTAAGTTTCATTATTTTGTCCTCTCACCTCATGCTTGCCCAGTGCTTAAACCTGGCCTCCTGGCTGGTTATTCTGCATCATGCAGCTCTAGACTTGGGGCTATGAACACATCCACCTTCTTCCTTAGCCTTTCTCTTTTGAAGACTGGCCCCACTCCTGCACTTTCCACTCTTATTTGTTACCAACAGCCAGGTCTTGCATCGCCCACCCTGCAAGTGGTGAGGTAGCCTCCCCTGCCCTGATCAGGCTACTTGCATCTACTGGGCCCTAACACTGTAGTCAAGATAGCCTTCTCTGGGCCTCTATTCTCCTCCTCATGCCCATGTTATCAAGGCTTGGGGAAACCTAAACTCTGATAACTGATTCATGAAGAAATCGGAGTTTAGTTTTAAATGAAGTCCTAAACCTGGTCTCCTCCACCATCACATTATCTTGTTTCTACTGCCACAATGCAGACTGTAATTAATTAGGTAGTACAGATATTTTAGGTACAGAATAACCTTTCCATGGGGAACTCTGACTGACAGGTTCTAATTTATAAGTTTTATTCCAGTGCATAGACAAACACTGCCGTGCTCAGACTGTACCTTGTGAAGGTTATAGCATTTAGACCCCAAAGCTCTTAATTTTATTGGAAATAGGAGAAAAATGTCATACAAATATTTCATTTTGAAACATAATGAGTCCAACACACACTTCTTCCTGCAGTAATTGCCACCCACCTACTTACTTGCATCATGATCTGAGAGTCAGTCACTGGGGGGCCCAGTTTTCTGCTCTGTCTTCAGTATCCCAGGGTATCAGAAGTGGTTTTCTTCTTACCTCACAAAGAATTGCAGAGTATCATCTTCCCTGTGTACACATATACTTGGTGGGGCTTTGTTGTATGCAAGTTAGTATTTCAGTGTTTTCACTGTGAACACATAAGTGGCCTTATAAATATAACAGAGCCATTGAGCCTTGTTCTTAACCTAGATTACCTTGGTGGGCCAGCTGGCAGAAGTACCCTGCTCATTTCAGTTAATATGGAGTAAATTTTGCTTAAAAGGAAGAGAAAACAAACAAACAGGTGTCACAGAGTGTGGTACCAAGAGAGTTGAGGGGAGAGAACTGCGAATCCCATGGAGGCAAATGAATAGGGAGTTCCAGTTAGAAAGGCTGAAAACTGAGCCTTTATCTGTGCTTGTTAAAGCAGGAGTGAGATAAGAATGGAATGGGAGCCCTAACTAGTTTGGCTCAGTGGATAGAGCATCCGGCTGCAGACTGAAAGATCCTGGGTTTGATTCTGGTCAAGGGCATGTACCTGAATTGTGGCCTCGATCCCCAGTAGGGGGCGCTCAGGAGGCAGCTGATCGATATTTTTCTCATTGATGTTTCTGATTCTCTATCCCTCTTCTTTCTTCTCTGTAAAAAAATTCAATAAAAATATTTTTTAAAAATAAAATAAATAGTATACTTCTTTAAAAAAAAAAAGAATAGAATGGAACGGGAAATAGTAGCGCAGTTGTCTGGAAAAGACATGAGTTGAGAGATGTACCAGCATGGGAACTGGAAAGGATAGTAAACAAATCAAAGTTGGAAGAGCTACCTGAGGAGCAATTGTTGACATAACTCTAGTGGTGGCATCCCAACCTACCAGAAGGAATCATATTTCTTTAAATATGAAAGAGGAAGAATGAGCCAACCTCAACAATAAACTAGAGATAGGGAGAATGAGAAAACAGACTTGCATTTGAGTTTTTATATCCAGAAGTTTGGTTTGAACTTTCTGAGTGAGTACATGTGAGTCACTACAAGGAAAGAATTTGTCCTTTTTAGTAAAAGAGGCCATGGCTTTTTCCCCACCGAAACTTAGGCAAAATGGAAGGTTTTGAACAAGGGTTTAGGGAGCCAATATTGAATGAAAAAGTGGGGAGGCCTTTCCCACATTTTAATTTCTTATGGGTAGTCCACCAGAAGTCTTCATTGTAGTCAGACATACCTGAGTTCCAGTCCTGGTTCCATCACCAGATGACAGTAAATGAGTCACTTTATCTCTATGAGCTTCAGTTTTCTCTTAGACAAAATGAAGATCATATCACAATGGTGTCCTTGAAGTTTCACAATAAATATTAAGTGAATTTAATGAAGCTCAGACTCTCTCCTGTTGGCTACAAGAGGGCAGATACAGTAAATCCTGAGAGAATAGCACCACTTTCCCTTTGCTATTGTGTTGTCTGGGTGTTGGGCCAGCTGACTCCTCTATTAGACAAGTGGGAAAAGGGTCTAGTGACCTCTGCCAGGTTGAGGATAAGTTGGGTGTCAGGGTAATGGAAAAATTACCATAGTTAAGGTTATTCTCAAATTGAGGTAGAGAAGAGATGCCAGTTACTGGAATGTCCAGTGCAGCCAAGAGGTCACCTATCACTGGCACCCCATCTTTACCACTTTTACACTAAATAGAAAGTGTCTTTGACCTCCATTAAATGGGAGCTGTCCATCTATGAATGATATAGGTTTCCTGACACTTGGCTCAAATCCCTCCATTATTCCTGTCTCTCTCCCTTCCTTTTCTCTGCCTCTACTCCCACTTATTAGAATAGCCATGGGAACTATCTTCTGCGGAGCTCTGCCAGGCCTCCAGATTTCCATTCTCTGTACTAACATTTATATCCATGTTAGGGAAGGTGCATGGCTGCATGTATTCAATCCTCTCTACTTGTTCTTTTAGCTTAGACTTTAGTAAATGCAGGGAGGCAGGCACTAGAATTTGTTGAGT
The DNA here is from genome assembly GCA_036010255.1 of Myotis pilosus. Taxonomy (NCBI): domain Eukaryota; kingdom Metazoa; phylum Chordata; class Mammalia; order Chiroptera; family Vespertilionidae; genus Myotis; species Myotis pilosus. Next base: position 17,339,483 of record JASKON010000009.1, read on the forward strand.
ACTGAGTATATGCTGGACACACTGCCAAAAACAATGCACTTAGTATCTCACTTAATCAGTACAAAGGACTTATAACCATTTTACAGATGAGAAAACTATGTTACATGCAAAGTAATATAGTCAAGAAGCAACAGAGTCAGGACTTTGGCTTTCTGATTCCAAATCCAATGCCCTTGCCACTATGCACAATTCTGGGAAATCCTAACTCTCTTCCTCCATCTTAATCAGGTATATGTGGCAAAGAGTATCCTTCTGGATTCATATATTCATAGACCATCACGTTTGACAAAGATGAGGCTATATTTACAGGTGACTGTTACTCACATTCACATTAGGCATTCTTTTAGTTATCATGCCCCACCCCAGTTAATCAAGAAGCAGGCACTAATGACTCCTATTTTCATTGAAACCCTATGGACCTCTCTGTCTCTCAGCATTTGCCTGAAAAAAGTACCTTCCCTGGCCTGGATCAGAGGCCAGAAACCAGACACCCCTTCCTTATTCCCATCCTGATGCCACTAGATCCTGGTAAGACCAGCTCTCACTCTTATTCTTAGCCTAGAGTTCCTTGGCAGGAGCAACATGATTGTTCAAGCCTAAAAGGAGTAAATGATGCCTAGTAGGAAAGAAACTTCCGTTCTTTACCCATAGATGCCAGAAATGGAACCTAAAAGTTCACCTTCCATGCCCCTCATTTTCCCTGTGTGAAGCTAATCAGGGTTTCTAATAAGATAGGCCACCAAAGTCGACTAATTTCTGCTATTTAGCTGTGGCTTGGCCCAAACCTGCACCTTGGAAGGATCATGAGGCAGCCAGGCCTGAGAGCTCAGTCACAGCTGCACTGGGAACCCACAGCCTGTGCCTGGCGCATTCCCTAACCCTGCAGTTTTATTAGCTTCATTTTTATGTGCATTTTAACTCTCTGAATGAAGCCAAAATCAACATCAAATAACATCAAGGAACACAAGGCCATGATTCCCCCAAATCTCAGTGCTCAGCCCCCAATTCACTTAGAAGAAGGGTGGGCAGAATATGTCTCAATTTCCCCCGCCTATCTATTTAAAGGGTGGGGAAAATTGTTGTTGCTATGAGAGCTATTCTCAGACACTGCCGCTTTAGAACTCACTGTGAGAGATGTTTCGGGTCATCATAACCCAAGGAGCAGGAGGAAAAAAGGGGGGAAGAAAGAAAAGCCAGCCAGCAAGCAATCCTCAGATCCCTGTGTCCCTGAGGCCATAAGAGCTTGGCCTAATAGTCCTGGCCAGTGCCTGCTGGAATGGACAGTTGGAGAAACCAATTCCCTGACTCTCTGCCTTCTTGTCTTCTCCTTTTTTTTCTTCTTCCTCTTTTTAAATTTTAATCCATGGCCAGCTAGGCACAAGCTTTCCAACAGGCCTTCTATATGGGCTACAAATCCCAGCCACCCCAAGGGATTCACTAGTCCTTTCCCTTGTGCTCTTAGGTAGGGAAGCCAAGAGCTGCAAACGGGTCTGGGAAATTTTCCAGTACTGAATGCTCGACAAAGGACCTGAACCCAGATGGAGGAGCCAAGCCGCCTAAGCTGAAAGAGTTTCCCAGCCTTGAAATTTTCAGAAAGCCAGTACGGATTATAGCTTTTCTGACCCATAATGCTGGGAAGTAAGGGCAGATATCTAGTATTGACTGGACAGAGCCTTTGCCTTTCATTCAGGAGACATGAGTTCTAGACCTGAAGGTGTACTCTTAAGTCCTTTTCCTCTATTAGTCTCAGAATCTCCCAGAAACATTGCAATCTTCATTGAACATATTCTCCTAAAGTAAAACCTTTCTAATTTTTAAAATAGATAAAATATTCATACTTTATTTGCTAAGAATTTGATGAAGAGTTCTGAGAGGTAGTAATGCAAAGCAAGAATATGTCACAAAAAGAAAGAAATTCTAGAACTTTTGTTATATAGTTGTTCCCTTAGCAATCAAGGGCTTAGGCCAGCCTTGGTCAAACTACAGTCCGCGGGCCGGATCCGGCCCATTTGAAATGAATAAAACTAAAAAAAAAATAAAAATAAAATAAAATAAAAAAAAAAGACCGTACCCTTTTATGTAATGATGTTTACTTTGAATTTATATTAGTTCACACAAACACTCCATCCATGCTTTTGTTCCGGCCCTCCGGTCCAGTTTAAGAACCCATTGTGGCCCTTGAGTCAAAAAGTTTGCCCACCCCTGGCTTAGGCCCTGCTGCTATGCACCATTCCTTGTTAGAATCTAGCTAAGTCTCTGCTGCCCCCATCTGTAATGTAGCCAGATGTTCTCTAGATGCCCTACCACCATTGATTATATTATTATCAAACCTCTGAGTTTTTTCCCTGACCTTCTTAATGCAAATATTTAAAAGCTTAATGTTTTCCTCTGGGGACAATTATAAACCTATATATTTATAGAACCTCTATCTTTCTCTCTATCTATAACTATATACCTACTTATCTACCTACCTGCTTACCTACCTACCTATTTATGTGTGTCAAGCATAACATTTAGAGCATAAGTTCCTTATGTTAGTGGAAAATAAGATCAATTAACTAGATGGCAATTCCTCTCCTGATTGTAATCTCTTTTTTGTGGGCCTTTTTTCCCCTCATAAAATGAGCTTGAAATCTAAGTTAATGAGTTCATTCTGTCCAATGGTAATGGGAACATATAAATAAAATCTCTCTCCTGGCAGGACATATTTAAAGTACTCAAAGAAAAGAATCTACAACCTGGAATACTTTATCCAATAAGGTTATCATTTAGAATTGAAGGAGAAATAGAATTTCCAGGACAAGCAAAAACTAAAGTAGTTCAACACCAGCCAACAGGAAATGTTACTGGGTCTTCTTTATGCAGAAAGAAAACACCATAACCAGAAATAAGAAAATACAGGAAAGGAATAAAAATCTCACTAGTAAAGGCAAATATAGAATAATCACAGTGAATCAACCACCTAAAAGTTAATAAAAGTGTTAAAAGACAATAGTAAAAAAAAAACTATATCTGAAATAAATAAGCAAGAGATACACATATGCAAAAAGATATAAAAAATGACATCAAAAACATAGAGAGGGGCAGAGAGATCCAAGATGGAAGCAGATGGGTAGAAGCTACACTCACTTCCTCCTAGGACTAAATTAGAATTACAACTAAAATATAGAACAATCATCCTGAATAAAAAACTGAAGACTAGCTGAAGAGAAATCTAATAATAATTTACAGAAGCCACATTGAGACTGGTAGGAAGGATGAAGATATGAAGAAGGCTGGCTGTGTTCCCACAAGTGGCTGAAATTCCAGAAGCATATCTCAGCTGCAAAGGTTCCCCTTGTGAAACTGGGGTCTCAACCTCATGCAAGACTATCATCCCAGAGCACTAGAAACTAGAAGAGGTGTCACATAACATCTGGCCATGAAAATCAACAGGGATTCTACCTGCCAGGTAGAGACAGGTGGTTGCTACAGACACAGACACAGAGACCCTCTTAAAGGGCCAAAGCATAAAATGTCATTCACAGCCAATCACTCTGGGCTCTGAGGGAGGAAGAGTGGAGCAGACTAGAGTTGTGTGAGGAGAGACTGGGGTTTGTGGTTCTGGAGATAGAATTGAAGTGTCAGCTGTCAGGATCCCTGTGCTGAGTTCCTCTCCCACACCACAGATGCCATATTTCTTAGGGGGATCACGCCCCTCCTCATGGCATTGTCCAACTTCTGGTCACTCTGTTGTCTTGCCCTGTGGAGCTCAGTCCCTGCTGAGGAGTCAAATGACTGGGCTAAGGAGCAGAAGTCCAGGCAGATTTAAGGGGTGTCAGTTACTGAGGTGTTTGGCTGTGGGGTGGGGGTTCATTTACTTCACTTTCCCATGAACCTTAGACCCCCTAGCCTCAAACCCCATGATCCCAGAAACTGTACCCTCCAGGTACATGGTGACTCCTCCTTGGGAAGAAGGTCTGGACAGAATCAATAACAGACTGAGTTGTCTGGCTCTGGGACATAGGCCACTCCTTCCACCTCCCTCCAAGCCTTACCTGCACCTCCCCTTGTGGGAGATCCACTATTCCTATGCAGAAAGAAAACACCATAACTCTTGGCACCCTGCCCTGTTGAAGTTGGGCTCTTGGCAGAATCCAGGACAGACTGAGATGTGTGGATCTAGGATGAGGACATTTTTTCCCTTGTACGCAGGACCACTACAGAACTCTCCCTTCACATAGCCAAATATTTGTCAGTTTGAGCCTGATAAACTCTGCTGGCCTCACCCTGACTACTCCCTGAGAGTCCACCTCACCACAAGAGTCTGTAGGCACTCTGAGACTTTTGTTGATCACCCTCAGAATAGCACTGGTACTAAGTTTGAGCCTGTATCAATCTGGTGAACACTGCTTGCTCCTACACAGTGGCTCACTGAGAAATTTCCTCATGCAACTCAAGTACTACCAGAGGTTCTTTCTATGAGTGAGCCTAGCAGGCATCTAGCAGGAGGAGGCTGATCTCACGTAGCATTTGGCCTTTTGTTGACCTACCCTAGGTTCAGTGTTAGAAGAAGCCAGCATTGGTGAGCAGCTTGGTCCTTCACACACACAGACCTAGGCCAAGCAGAGGCAGACAAAAATTGTGGATTGCTTTGGAGATACAAACAGATTGCCCAGGGCCAGTTACAAGCAGTGTCTGATATTGACCTTGATGACAGTACCTCTCAATAGGCCCTAGGACCAACAAACCCAGTGGCCAGCTTCAGAAAACATCAGAGAATGATCCAATTAGTTTCATAAGTGGCATATCCAAAGGGAGATCTCAGGAGATCTTGGTAAGGCAAATTATAGTAAGTATAGTCAGCACCTGCACAGCAGCTCATACACTGTGGTTAAAGTAGAACATCATAGTCGTCCAGCCTGAGGGTCAATCCTATGCACAAAAGGGCCAATAACAATAAAGACCAAATTACAATAGAAGAGCTCACATAACCCACAAAAGAGACATTCCTGGATCACCCTGCTCAGGAGATCAAATACTTCACCTCTGGGTCCTACAGGATACCTACTACATAAGGCCACCCCACCAAAGCTGGGAAACACAGTAGATCTATCTAATACATAGAAACAAACCAAAGAGGTAGCCAAAATTGGTAGACAAAGAAATATGTTCCAAAGAAAAGAATAGGAGAAATATCCAGAAAAAGAACTGAATTAAATAAAGGCAAGCAATTTACCAGATATAAAGTACAAAAATATGGAGATAAGGATGCTCAAGGAACTTAGTGAGAACTTCAACAAAAGATAGAAAGCATAAAAACTGACGTATAAACCATTAAAAATAAGTCAGAAATAGGGAATACAATACCTGAGATGAAAAATACATTAGAAAGATTAAACAGTAGGTTGGATGAAGCAGAGGACTGAGTCAGAGATTCGGAAGACAAGGTAGCAGAACACATCCAATCAGAGCAACAACATGAAAAAGGAGTGTTAAAAAATGAGCAAAGCTTAAGGAACTTTTGGGACAACATGAAGTGCAACAACATCTATATCTTAGCAGTATCAAAATGAGAAGAGAAGGAGCAGAGGAATGAGAACCACTTTTTTAAATTAAATTGACTAGAAGCCCAATGCACGAAATTCATGCAAGAGTAGGCCTTCCTTCCCCTGGGTGCCGGCACCAGCTTCCCTCTGGCACCTGGGACCCCAGCTTCCCTCCCTATGCTGGCAGGCACCCAGGACCTGGGCTTCCTTCACAACCCCGGCTTCATTTGGAAGGATGGGAGGACGTCCATAAGGACATCCAGTCTAATTAGCATATTTCGCTTTTATTATTAAGGATTGGGGTGGTATTGGTCAATATGAATATATAGGTTACAGGTGTGGGTTTCTATGTTAAAAGATCTGAATATAGCACCGTGCTTCCACCACTGAGTCAAATCTTCTCCTGTCACCTTATATGAGAACCTATTTGAAGAACTAACTTTCCTAACCTAGTGAAGGAATAAGATACACAAGTTCAGGAATCACAGAGAGACCCAAACAAGATGAACCAAATCAAGAGGCCTACACCAAGACACATCATAATTAAAATTCCAAAGGTTAAAGACAAAAAATAATCTTAAAAGCACTAAGAGAAAGACAGTCAATTACCTACAAAAGAGCTCCCATAATATTGTCAGCTGATTTCTCAAAGAAACACTTCAGGCCAGAAAGAATTTCATGAAATATTCCAAGTGAGGAAAAGCAAAGACCTGCAATCAATTCTACTTTGCCCAGTAAGGTTAATCATTTAAAATTAAGAGAGAAACAAAGTGCTTCCCAGACAAGAAAAGCTAAAGTAGTTCATTACCATAAAACCAACATTATAAGAAATGTTAAGGGGTCTTCTTTAAGAGGAAAAAAAAGAAAAGAAACATAGCTATAAAGAATAAAATGGCAATAAATACAAACCTATCAATAATCACATTAAATGTAGATGGCTTAAATGCTCCAATCAAAATACATAGGGTAGCTGAAAGAATAAGAAAAAAAGACACCGCCCCCTCAAAATAAAACAAGACCCATACATATGCTGTCTAAAAGAGACCCACCTCAGAATTAAAGATACACACAGACTAAAAGTAACGGGATGAAAACTATTTCATGCAAAGGGAAAGAAAAAAAAAGCTGGGGTAGCATGACCTACATGAGAAAAAATAGACTCTAAAACCAAGGCTATAACAAGAAACAAAGAAGAACACTACACATGATAAAGAGAGCAATCTAACAGTAGTCTATAAACCCTTGTAAAACATTTATGCACTCAACATAGGAACACCTAAATATTTATAGCAAATCTTGATGTACATAAAGAGAGAGATCAACAATAAGACAGTCATAGTAGGAAATTTTAACACCTCATTGACATCAATGTATAGATGTTCTAAACAGAAATTCAACAAAGAAACAGCAGCCTTATATGACACACTAGATCAGATGGACTTAATTGGTATCTTCAGAGCATGCCATGCCAAAGCAGCAGAATATAGATTCTTTTCAAGTGTACAGGGAACATTTACTAGGATGGCACATATATTAGGACAAAAACAAGTCTCAATAAATTTAGAAAGATTGAAATTATGTCAAGCATCTTCTCTGACTATAATGTTATGAAAATAGAAATAAATGACAAGGAAAACACACACACACACACACACACAAATATATGGAGGCTAAATAGCATGTTACTAAACAATAAATGGGTTAACAATGAGATAAGAAAATAATACTTTTATACAAAGACAATGAGAACAAAATTACCCAAAACTTATAGGACACAGCAAAACCAATTCTAAGAGTGAACTTCATAGTACTACAGGCATACCTGGAGAAAGGAGAAAAATCTCAAATAAACAATCTAACTTTACAATTAAAAAAAAAACTAGAAAAAGAAAAACACAAAGTCCAAAATTAGTAAAATAAAGGAAATAATAAAGATCAGAGCAGAAATATAAAAAAAAAAAATACAGTCCAAAACAACATTACAAAAGATTAATGAAACCAAGAGCTAGTTCTTTGTAAAGATAAACAAGATAAACAAATCTTTAACCAGACTCACCTAGAAAAGAGAGGACCCAAATAAATAAGATGAGAAATGAGGAGAAGTAACAACTGACACCATGGAAATACAAAGAAATGTAAGAAAATATTACTGAGAATAATATGCCAATAAATTAGACCATCTGGATGAAATAGATAAATTTCTAGAAACATAAATATTCCAAAACTGAATCAGCAAGAATAAACTAATAAGAATAGACCAATGATGATTAATGAAATTGAAGCAGTAATTAAAAACAAACAAAAAAACAACTCTGAGCCCGACCTGGTGTGGTTCAGTGGTTGATCATCGACCTATGAACCAGGAGGTCACAGTTCAAATCCCAGTCCAGGCACATGCTCTGGTTGTGGGCTCGATCCCTAGTAGGGGGAGTGAAGGAGGAAGCCAATCAATGAATCTCTCACATTGATGTTCTCTCTCTCCTTCTCTTTTCCTCTCTGAAATCAATAAAAATAATATTTAAAAAAAAACTCCAATTAAACAAAAGTCCTGGACTGGATGGAATCACAGGTGAATTTGAACAAATGTCCAAACTGTTCCAAAAAACTCAAGAGAAGGGAAGACTCCCAGGCTTATGTTATGAGACCAGCATTATCCTAATTCCAAAGCCAGTAGGCACTAAAAAAGATATATAAGCCAATATTCTTGAGAAACATAGATGCTAAAATCCTCATCAAAATGTTAGCAAACCAGATCCACAATACATTATAAAGATCATACATCATGGTCAAGTGGGATTTATTCTAGAGATACAAGATTGGTACAATAGGCCAGAACTCTGACCCCAGAGGATCAGAGGGAACCCACATGGCACCAGCTTGGGCCATGTCCCTTGGGACCGGCACAGTGGAAAGAAGGTACCCAGAACTGCTGGTCAGCAAGGGATTCTAGATCTGGGTCCACAATCAGGAAAGGCTGAGGAGTGCCTGCAGGAGAAGAGCGTGCAGAGGTGCAGCCTCCCCCCCCCCCACAGGGGATTCTAGATCTGGGTCCACAGTCAGTAAAGGCTGAAGAGTGCCTGCAGAAGAAGAGTGTGCAGAGGTGCAGCCACTCCAGCCTCTGTGGCTTGTGCCTTTCTTCATAGAGTCTAGTTCATAGGACCTTTCAGATACAGATACTTACCCATGGCTGGAGCGTGGGAGAAGGTGCGGAATTGTGGAATCTGGGGAGAGAGGGGGATCCAGGAGAAGTGGCAGCGAGTTTAGTGCTGAATCATGCCTGAGCCTGGGACCTGGGCAGCCATTTTGTCCTGAAGAGATAGCCCCTCCCTCCAGTATCCAGGCAACTAATACAGCCACACCCAGATTCCACCTGAATGGTAAAAGGATTAAAAAAAACCCACAAATACTAAAGAGAGACTTTCAGTCCCAGCAATCAGAACCTGAGAAACACTACAGTACAGAAGACTGGGATCTTAAGCCAGCCAAAGGAACACTTCAATTTTTCATTTTTATTTTATTTTATGTTTTATTTTTGTATTACTTTGTTATCTCTCTCTTTTTCCTTTCTTTTCCTTTTTCCCCTTTGTTTTTCTGTTTTTGTTTGTTGCTTTATTTTCTATTTTTTATATTATTTTCCATCACTCTATTTTATTTTATTTGCATTTGCTATTTTTATACCATTTTTGAAATCAAATTTTTTGTAAATTTGTTATTATTTTTTTCTCATTCTCTTTCCTCTTATCCACCCATCCCCTTTCTACTTCCTCTATACTGAACTAAGATCCTCCCCATATTCCACTTAAGGCAATTAATTTCCTTTTAATGTGCATGAATTTTGTGCACCTGGCTACTAGTAATAATAATAATGATTAAATAATAATTAAATAATAATGATTAAATAATAATAATTATTATAGAGATGACTATTAATAAATCACAATAAATATATAATTTAGATTATATATAGATATATATAATCTCCTTTTTCTTCCTTTTTCTTTTCTCTCATCTTTTTCGCTCTCTTCAATATCATTTATGCTCTCTTTTCTCCCCCCTAATTCTCTTTTCTCATGTGGTCACTTATAGTGGGGTTATTATTGTCATGAGTACATTCGTAATTTGGTCCCTTTATGTTGTGTCTTGTCAAGGTGAATTTTATCCCGTCTGGCCAGGTGCTAGAGAGTGAGCCTCATAACCAGAAACCTGGAGAGGAAACTCCATCCACAAATGGGTCAATAACACTCCAGGCCCAACTACAGAGGAAGGAAGAAGGCAGCAGTGAGGGAGAGAGCATGTGTCAGTGAGGGACCAAAAGAGGAGTGTGTGGTCATGCGGGATGTGTGTGTGTGTGTGTATGTGAGTGAGGCACAGATAGATCCCGCAGGACCTTCAGGGTCAGGCTAAACAGACTCGCCTAACTAGGCAGCCTCTGCTACCCTTGTAAGCAGTTCCAGGAGGCTGGCTTATACTCAGAAGCCTAGCATTTTTAAGGGGAGAGCTGCTATAACTGGGAGCCAGGCCTTAAAACCACCCAGGGTGCCCTCAGATATCACCTGGGACTCTATAGACACCCCTGCCAGGGACCTGCTACCTGGGCTGTGGTCCCATGGTCAACGAGTCTCCAACCACCCTGGGCACAGGCTCCTGTGAGTTCTGAAGCGTGCTCCCCTCTGACTGGCCCAATGCCTTAGCCAGGGGCACTGTAACCATGCAAGCATCAGACACATGAGCAGCCCAATCCTGTCCAAGGAGCAGCAGTCCCACAAGCAGCCTGCACAAGGACTAAGAGCAGAAGCCTCAAGTGACCTGCCCCTGTCCAAGAAGCAACAGCTGTCAGCTGTGTGAGCACCCTGCTCCCTCATCTGAGGAACAGCAACCACATGAGCAGCCTGCCCTGGTTGAGCAGCAGCAGCCGCACAGCCCACACCCTCCTCCTGTCTGAGGAGCAATAGGTGTGTAAGAAATCTGCCCTCATCCAAGGAGCAGCAGTTGCAGGAACAGTCTTCCCCCATACGAGGAGCAACAGTGGTGTGAGCAGCCCATACCCATATGAGGAACAGCATCTCCACAAGCAGCCCACTCCCCATCCAAGGAGCAGCAGCAACATGAGCAGACCACCCACATCCGAGGAGAAGTAGCCCTGTGCAGTCCACCCTGGTCTAAGGAGCAGCAGACACGCACCCTGCACCTGTCCGAAGAGCAGAAGCTGGGTGAGTGGCCTGCCCCAATCCGAGGAGCATCAGGCATACGTGCAGCTCGTTCCCACCCAATGAGAAGCAGCCATGCAAGCAGCCCATCCATCCAAGGAGCATCAGCCTCGAGAGCGGACAGCCCCCGTATGAGGAACAGCAGCTGTACATGCAGCTCAATCCAGCCCGAGGAGCAGCAGCTGCCCAAGCAGCTTGCTCCTGCACAAGGAGCAGCAGCCACACAAGCAGACAGACTGACCATATCTGAGGAGCGGCATCCCTGCAACACCCACACTGGTCCAAGGAGCAGCAGCCACACACAGTCTGCACCTGTCCGAAGAGCAGCACCTGGGTGAGCATCACGTGCCCATCCGAGGAGCAGAAGCTGCACGTGCAGGTCACTCCCACCTGAGGAGCAGCAGCCACACAAGCAGTCCATCCCCAATATGAGGAGCAGCATCTGCATGAGCAGCTTGCACCTGTATGAGGGGCAGTAGCCCTGTAAGAAACTTGCCCCTGTCCAAACAATGGCAGCATCACGAGCAGCCAGCCCCATCTGAGGAACAGCAGCAGCGTGGAGCCAGCCCTAATACAAGCAGCAGCAGCCATGTGAGCAGTCCGTGCACATCGGAGGAGCAGAAGCCACGTGAAGAGCCCACTCCTGTCCAAGGAGCAGCAGCTGCACTCAGCCCACATCTACCTGAAAAACAGCAGCCTCATTATCAGCCCACCCCTGTCCAAGGAACAATAGCTGTGCGAGCAGCTAAACCTACCAGCCAGAGGAGACACCACTGCTGTGAACAGCACCTACCAGAGAATCCAATGCAAACTGAGGAGCAGCAGCCACTACTGTGACCATTTGAGGAGCAACTGCAGCCCGAGGAGCAGCCCCTTCATGACTCGACATCTAGATCAGTCAGCAAGACCAAAAATGGGTAGACAAAAAAACAAAACAAAACAAAACAAAAAAAAAAAAAAACCCAAAGTAAAGAAAAGGAGAAATCACCAGAAAAGCAGCTAATTGAAACAAAGACATGTAATATGTCAGAAAAAGAATTCAGAATAAGGGTCCTAAGGTTCATAAACCGGATGGAGGAAAAAATCAACAACTTATGTAAGAATTAAGAAGAAATGGATGAAAAAAATCAATAACTTCTGTAAGAATCAAGAAGAAATGAAGAGTGATATAGCTACAATAAAAAACACCATGGGAAGTTTCAAAAGTAGACTAGGAGAAGCGGAGGAATGAATTAGTGAATTAGAAGAGAGGGAAGCAAAACACACCCAAACTGAACTGCAATTAGAGAAAAAAATTAAAAGACAGGAGAGCCTAAGGGAGCTTTGGAACAGCATGAAACAAAGCTACATACGAATAATAGGGGTGCCAGAAAGACAAGAAGAGGAACAGGGGAGAGAAAACCTATTTGAAGAAATAATGTCAAAAAACTTCCCTGATGTGGGAAATGAAAAAGTCACACAAGTACAGAGAGTCGAAAACAAAATGAACCCAAAAAGACTCCCACCAAGACACATTATAATTATAATGGCAAACGTTCAGGACAAAGGGAGAATCTTAAAGGCTGCAAGAGAGAGACAGAAAGTTACATACAAGGGATCTCCCATTAGATTATCAAATGATTTCTCAACAGAAACACATCACGCCAGAAAAGAATGGAAGGAAATTTACAAAATGATGAAAAGCAAGGGACTGAATCCAAGAATGCTCTATCCAGCAATGCTATCATTCAAAGTTGAAGGGGAAATAAGGAGCTTCACAGACAAAAAAAAAGGCTAAGGGAGTTTATCACCACCAAGCCAGCAATGCAAGAAATGCTAAAAGGACTGGTATAAGGAGAAGAAATAAAAAGCTAAGAAAGAAAACTGGCACAAAAACTGGAAATGGCTACATACAAGTACCTTTCAATAATAACTTTAAACGTAAATGGACTAAATGTTCCAGTCAAAAGACATCAAGAAGCTGAATGGATAAAAATACATGACCCATATATTTGCTGTCTACAAGAGACCCACCTCAGAACACGGGACTCACACAGACTGAAAGTGAAGGGATGTAAAAATATCTTTCAGGAAAATGGAAATGAAAAAAAACGCTGGGGTAGCAATACTTATCTCGGACAAAATAGACCTCAAAGTGGAGGCCATAACAAGAGATAAGGAAGGCCACTTCATAATACTAAAGGGATCAATACAACAAGAGGAAATAACCTTGAAAAACATATATGCACCCAATGCAGAAGCACATAAATACATTAAAAAAAAACCTCCAGGAAGTTATCAAGGGAGACATCCACAACAATACAATCATAGTAGGGGACTTTAATACACCACTGACATCACTGGATAAATCCTATAGACAAAAAAATCAGCAAAGAAACAACAATCATAAATGACTCACTAGATCAGAAGGACTTAATTGACATCTTCAAAACATTTCACCCAAACTTGCACATAGGACATTTTCAAAATTAGACCACATATTGGGTCACAAGCAAAGTCTCCTCAAATTCAAGAAGAATGAAATCATATTAAGCATCGCCTCAGACCACAATGACATAATATTAGAAATAAACTAAAATAAAAACGACCAAAATTCTCAAACACCTGGAAGCTGAACAGTATGTTATAAAATACTGATTGGCAGAAAGATCATACACCATGACCAAGTAGGATTTATCCCAGGGATGCAAGGATGGTACAATATCCGCAAATCAATAAACGTGATACATCACATAAACAAATTGAAAGAAAAAAACCACATGGTCATATCAATTGATGCAGAAAAAGCATTTGACAAAATTCAACACCCATTTTTGATAAAAACTCTCAGGAAGGCAGGAGTAGAAGGATCATACCTCAACATAATAAAAGCAATATATGACAGGCCCACAGCCAGCATCATACTCAATGGACAAAAACTAACATCATTTCCCCTAAGAACAGGAAAAAGACAGGGATGCCCCTCTCACCACTCCTGTTCAACATAGTACTGGAAGTGTTAGCCATTGCAACTAGGCAAGAAGAAGAAATAAAAGGCATCCAAATTGGAAAAGAGGAAGTAAAACTGTCCTTATTTGCTGACGACATGATATTATACATACAAAACCCTAGAGACTCCATCAAAAAGCTACTAGATTTAATACATGAATTTGGCAATGTAGCAGGATACAAAATTAACCCCAAGAAATCTGAGGCATTTCTATACACCCATAGTGAACTTTCAGAAAGAGAGATTATAAAAACAATCCCGTTTACCATCGCACCAAAAAAATTAAGCTTCCGAGGAATAAACTTAACTAAAGAGGTAAAAGACCTCTACTCAGAAAACTACAGGACGTTGAAAAAAGATATAGAGGAAGACATAAACAGATGGAAGAACATACCGTGTTCATGGATTGGTAGAATCAACATCATTAAAATGTCCATACTACCCAAAGCAATCTATAAATTCAACGCACTTCCCATTAAAATACCAATGGCATACTTCATAGATCTAGAACGAACTCTCCAAAAATTCATCTGGAATAAAAAAAGGCCCCGAATAGCTGCAGCAATCCTGAAAAAGAACAAAGTAGGTGGGATCTCAATACCAGATATCAAGATGTATTACAAAGCCACTGTTCTCAAAACTGCCTGGTACTGGCACAAGAATAGGCATATAGATCAATGGAATAGAATAGAGAGCCCAGAAATTGGCCCGAACCAATATGCTCAATTAATATTTGACAAAGGAGGTAAGAACATACAATGGAGCCAGGATAGTCTCTTCAATAAATGGTGCTAGGAAAATTGGACAGATATATGCAAGAAAATGAAACTAGACCACCAACTTACACCATACACAAAGATAAACTCAAAATGGATAAAGGACTTAAATGTACGACAGGGACCCATAAAAATTCTGGAAGAATCCAAAGGCAACAAAATCTCAGACATATGCCGAAGCAATTTCTTCACTGATACAGCTCCTAGGACACTTGAAACTAAAGAGAAAATGAACAAATGGGACTACATCTAAATAAAAAGCTTCTGCACAGCAAAAGAAACCATCAACAAAACAATGAGAAAACCCACTGTGTGGGAAAACATATTTGCCAATGTCATATCTGATAAGGGCCTAATCTCCAAAATTTATAGGGAACTCACACAACTTAACAAAAGGAAGATAAACAATCCAATCAAAAAATGCGCAAAGGCCCTAAATAGACACCTTTCAAAAGAGGACATTCAGAATGCCAAGAGACATATGAAAACATACTCAAAGTCACTAATCATCCGAGAGATGCAAATCAAAACAACAATGAGGTACCATCTCACACCTGTCAGACTGGCTATCATCAACAAACGACAAGTGCTGGAGAGGATGTGGAGAAAAAGGAACACTTGTGCAATGCTGGTGGGAATGAAGACTGGTGCAGCCACTATGTAAGACAGTATGGAGTTTCCTCAAAAAACTACAAATGGAACTCCCATTTGACCCTGTGATCCCATTTCTAGGAATATATCCCAAGAAGCCAGAAACACCAATCAAAAAGTATATATGCACCCCTATGTTCATAGCAGCACAATTCACCATAGGTAAGATCTGGAAACAGCCTAAGTGCCCATCAGCAGATGAATGGATTAGAAAACTGTGGTACATCCACATGATGGAATACTATGCTGCTCTAAAAAGGAAGGAACTCTTACCATTTGCAACGGCATGGATGGAACTGGAGAGCATTATGCTAAGTGAAATAAGCCAGTCAATGAAGGAAAAATACCACATGTTCTCACTCATTCATGGATAACTGAGACCATTACAAACTTTTGAACAATAATAGATACAGAGGCAGAGCTGCCTCAAACAGATTGTCAAACTGCAGCGGGAAGGCCGAGGAGGGTTGTGGGGGGGGGAGGTAGGGGGGTAAGAGATCAACCAAAGGACTTGTATGCATGCATATAAGCATAACCAATGGACATAAGACACTGGGGGATAGGGGAGGCTAGGGGACTGTCTAGGGTGGGGGGAAAAATGGACATATATGTAATACCCTTTGTAATAAAAAATAAAAAATATGCTACCTAATGAAAGAGTAATATGCAAATTTAAAAAAATAAAGCATATGTTGTTTCTTAAAAAAATACTACTAATAAAAAAATAAAATAAAATACTGATTGGGTTACCAATGAGATCAAAGAAGAATTTAAAAACATCCTGGAAACTAATGACAATGAAAACACAACAATCCAAAACTTATGGGACACAATGAAAGCAATCCAGAGAGGGAAGTTTATAGCTCTACAGGCCTACTTCAAAAAACAAGAAAAAATGGTAGTAAATCATCTAACTCTACATCTCAAAGAATTAGAAAGAGAGCAACAAGAAAAGCCCAGAGTGAGCAGAAGGAAGGAGATAATAAAGATTAGAGCAGCCAGAACCGGTTTGGCTCAGTGGATAGAGCGTCAGCCTGCGGACTGAAAGGTCCCAGGTTCGATTCTGGTCAAGGGCATGTACCTTTGTTGCGGGCACATCCCCAGTGGGGGGCGTGTAGGAGGCAGCTGATCGATGTTTCTCTCTCATCGATGTTTCTGACTCTCTATCCCTCTCCCTTCCTCTCTGTAAAAAATCAATAAAATATATTTTAAAAAAAGATTAGAGCAGAAATAAATGACACAGAGACCAAACGAAACCAATATATAAAATCAATGAAACCAAGAGCTGGTTCTTTGAAAGGAAAGACAACATTGATGAACCTCTAGCCAGGCTGACCAAGAAGCAAAGAGAGAGGACCCAAATAAACAAAATCAGAAATGATAGAGGTGAAATAACAGACCGCACAGAATTACAAATGATTGTTAAAAAAATATTATGAACTACTCTACTCCTACAAACTAGACAACCTGGAGGAAATGGACATATTCCTAGAAAAATACAACATTCCAAAACTCAATCAGGAAGAATCTAAAAATCTCAATAGGCCAAAAACTATGGAAGAAATTGAAGTAGTCATCAAAAAGCTTCCAGCAAGCAAAAGCCCAGGGCCAGGTGGCTTCACAGGGGAGTTTTACCAAACATTCAAGGAAGAACTAAAACCTAACCTCATCAGACTATTCCAAAAAATTCAAGAGGAAGGAACACTTCCAAGCTCATTCTATGAAGCCAGCATCACCCTAATACCAAAACCAGGTAAAGAAAACACAATGAAAGAGAATTATAGGCCAATATCCCTCATGAATATAGATGCCAAAATCCTCAACAATATCTTAGCAAATCAGATCCAGCAGTACATCAGAAAGATCATACACCATGACCAAGTAGGATTTATCCCAGGGATGCAAAGATGGTACAATATCCACAAATCAATAAAGGGATACATTACATAAAAAAATTCAGATGAAAAAAACACATACTCATATCAATTGATGCAGAAAAAAAGCATTTGACAAAATCCAACACACATTTTTTATAAAATCTCTCAGCGAGGTAGGAATAAAAGAATCATACCTCAACATAATAAAAGCCACATATGTCAAACCCACAACCAACATCATATTCAATGGACAAAAACTAAAACCATTTCCCCTAAGAACAGGAACAAGACAGGAATGCACACTCTCACCACTCTCATTTGACGTAGTACTGGAAGTATTAGCCATTGTGATTAGACAAGAAGAAGAAATAAAAGTCATCCAAATAGGAAAAGTAGTAAAAATGTCCTTATTTGCAGATGACATGATATTGTACATAAAAAACCCTAAAGTCTCCATCAGAGCATTATGCTAAGTTAAATAAGCCAGTCAATGAAGGAAAAATACCACATGATCTCACTTATTCATGGATAATTGAGACCATTATAAACTTTTGAACAATAATAGATACAGAGGCAGAGCTGCCTCAAACAGATTGTCAAACTGCAGCGGGAAGGCCGGGGAGGGTTGGGGGACGGGAGGTAGGGGCTAAGAGATCAACCCAAGGACTTGTATG
This sequence comes from Myotis pilosus, assembly GCA_036010255.1. NCBI lineage: Eukaryota > Metazoa > Chordata > Mammalia > Chiroptera > Vespertilionidae > Myotis > Myotis pilosus. The sequence goes on from JASKON010000009.1 coordinate 17,357,185, forward strand.
CATGCATATAAGCATAACCAATGGACATAAGACACTGGGGGATAGGGGAGGATAGGGGACTGTCTAGGGCGGGGGTGGGGGAATGGACACATATATAATACCCTTTGTAATAAAAAAAAATAAAGTCTCCATCAAAAAACTATTAGACTTTATAAATGGATTTGGCAATGTAGTAAGATACAAAATTAACGCCAAGAAATCTATGGCATTTCTATACACCAATAGTGAATGTACAGAATGAGAGACTAAAAAAAAAAAAAAGAATCCCATTTACCATCGCACCAAAAACATTAAGATACCTAGAAATAAACTCAACTAAATAGGTAAAAGAGCCAAAACCAGTTTGGCTCAGTGGATAGATCGTCAGCCTGGGGACTGAAAGGTCCCAGGTTCGATTCCGGTCAAGGGCATGTAACTGGGTTGCGGGCACATCCCCAGTGGGAGATGTGCAGGAGGCAGCTGATGGATGTTTCTCTCTCATCGATGTTTCGAACTCTCTATCTCTCTCCCTTCCTCTCTGTAAAAACTCAATAAAATATATATATAAAAAATAGGTAAAAAACCTCTACTCAGAAAACTAGAGGACGTTGAAAAAAGAGGTAGAGGAATACATAAACAGGTGGAAGAACATACCATGTTCATGGAATGGTAGAATCAACATTATTAAAATGTCCATACTACCCAAAGCAATCTATAAATTCAACGCACTTCCCATTAAAGTACCAACGGAATATTTCACAGACCTAGAATGAACTCTTCAAAAATTCATCTGGAATAAAAAAAAAGACCCTGAATAACTGCAGTGATCTTGAGAAAGAAGAACAAGTTGGTGGGATCTCAATACCAGATATCAAGCTGTATTACAAAGCCACTGTTCTCAAAACTGCCTGGTACTGGCACAAGAACAGACATATAGATCAATGGAATAGAATAGAGAACCCAGAAATTGACCCGAACCAATATGCTCAATTAATATTTGACAAAGGAGGCAAAAACATACAATGGAGTCAAGAGAGTCTATTCAGTAAATGGTGTTGGGAAAATTGGACAGATACATGCAAAAAAATGAAACTAGACCAGCAACTTACACCATACACAAAAATAAAGTCAAAATGGATAAAAGGCTTAAATGTAATACAGGAAACCATAAAAATACTAGAGGAATCCAAAGGCAGCTAAATCTCAGACATATGCCGAAGCAATTTCTTCACTGATACTGCTCCTAAGGCATTGGAAACTAAAGAGAAAATGAACAAATGGGACTACATCAAAATAAAAAGCTTCTGCACAGCAAAAGAAACCATCAAAAAAACAACAAGAAAGCCTACTACATTGGAGAACTAATTTGCCAATGTTATCACCAATAAGGGTTTACTCTCCAACTTTTATAAGGAACTCATACAACTTAACAAAAGGAAGATAAACAATCCAATCAAAAAATGGGCCAAGGACCTAAATAGACACTTTTCAAAATAGGATATTCAGAAAGCCAAAAGACATATGAAAACATGCTCAACGTCACTAATCATCCCAGAGGTGCATATCAAAACAACAATGAGGTATCATCTCATACCTGTCAGAATGGCTATCATCAACAAATCAATAAATGTCAAGTGCTGGTGAAGATCTAGAGAAAAGGGAGCACTCGTGCATTGCTGGTGGGAATGCAGACTGGTGCAGCCACTATGGAAGACAGTACGGAGTTTCCTCAAAAAGTTAAAAATGGAACTCCCATTTGACCCTGTGATCCCACATCTAGGAATATATCCCAAGAAACCAGAAACACCAATAGAAAGGATATATGCACCCCTATGTTCATAGCAGCACAATTCACCATAGCTAAGATCTGGAAACAGCCTAAGTGCCCATCAGTAGATGAATGGATTAGAAAACTGTGGTACATCCACATGATGGAATACTATGCCGCTCTAAAAAGGAAGATACTCTTACCGTTTGCAATGGCATGGATGGAACTGGAGAGCATTATGCTAAGTGAAATAAGCCAGTCAATGAAGGAAAAATACCACATGATCTCACTCATTCATGGATAATAGAGACCATTATAAACTTTTGAACAATAATAGATACAGAGGCAGAGCTGCCTCAAACAGATTGTCAAACTGCAGCGGGAAGGCCAGGGAGGGTTGGGGGGCAGGAGGGAGGGGGGTAAGAGATCAACCCAAGGACTTGTATGCATGCATATAAGTATAACCAATGGACATAAGACCCTAGGGGATAGGGGAGGCTAGGGGACTGTCAAGGGCGGGGGGAAAAATGGACACATATGTAATACCCTTTGTAATAGTTTAACCAATAAAAAAAAAGAAGTAAAAAAAAAGAAGAGGAAGAAGAAAAAGGTAAAGATACAAATTATGAACAACAAATATGCATCTATCAACAAGTGAATCTAAGAATCAAGTGAATGAATAATCTGATGAACAGAATGAACTGTTGATTATAATAGAATCAGGGAAATAGAAAGGGAATGGACTGACTATTCTTGGGGGGAAAGGGGTGTGGGAGATGCGGGAAGAGACTGGACAAAAATCGTGCACCTATGGATGAGGACAGTGGGTGGGGTGTGAGGGCGGAGGGTGGGGTGGGAACTGGAAGGAGGGGAGTTATGGGGGGAAAAAAAAAGAGGGACACCTGTAATAAGCTGAACAATAAAGGTTTAATTATAAAAAAATAAAAAAAGAAACATTGTAACATATAGAAGCTAAACAAAACCCCAGAATCCAGCTTTCAGCGGGCTAGGATCTCAGAGCTGGAGTTTATACAGAGTTTCAATTATAGAACCAAAATAAACCAGATACCTGCTTTCAGGAGCGGAGGCCTAAGAGCTGGAGCCTCAGAGCTAAAGGTGGCCCAGAATTAAAAAAAGAAAGGAAAAAAGGAGCAGTTGGGAGCTTCAGTCCCAGCCTGAAAACAGCCCTCACCCCCTCACCCAGACTGGCCAGGCACCCCAGTGGGGACCCCCACCCTGAAGGGTGTGTGACCAGCTGCAAACAGCCCTCAGCCCCTCACCCAGGCTGGCCAGGCACCCCAGTGGGGACCCCCACCCTGAAGGGTGTGTGACCAGCTGCAAACAGCCATCATCCCCTCACCCAGGCTGGCCAGGCACCCAAGCGGGACCCGCACCCTGATCCAGGACACCCTTCAGGGCAAACCAGCCAGACCCCACCCATGCACCAAGCCTCTATTCTATATAGTAGAAGGGTAATATGCCTCCCAGCACCAGGATCAGTGTGACAGGGGGCAGTGCCCAAATCCCCATCACTCTGTGGCTCTGTGTGTGACAGGGGGCGGGGCCACAACCTCTCTATCTGCCCTCCTCTGTTCCTGACAGGGGAAGGCGCCCCAACCACCTGATCGGCCCTGCTCTGTGCCTGATAGGGGGTAGCTCCCCAACTCCCTGATCGTCCTGCGGCTCTGTGTGTGACAGGGTGCGGCGCCCCAACCCCCCCGCACCCCACGGGCCCTGCTCTGTGTGTGACGCGGTAGAGCCATAATCTCCCCATTGGCCCTGCCCTGAGTGTGACAGTGGCGGCACCCCAACCCCTGATCAGCCCTGCTCTGTGGGTGATAGAGGGCGGTGCCCCAACCCCCTGATCTGCCCTGCTCTGTGTGTGACAGGGGGCGGTGCCCCAACCCCCCAATTGGCCCTACTCTGAGCATGACTGAGGGTGGCATCGCATCCTCCTGATCCGCCCTGCTCTGTGCATGACAGGGGGTGGCACCCCAACTCCCCAATCGGCCCTGCTCTGAGTCCGACCAGGGGCTGCACCTAGGGATTGGGCCTGCCCTCTGCCACCCAGGAGCAGGCCTAAGCCAGCAGGTCATTATCTCCTGGGCACCAGATGTTGAGTATGATTCCCTCCACGTTCTGTGTGGAGTAGGGTTCGGTGTTGAAAGAGGAGCCGCACAGCAAATGAGAGAAAAAGACACGAGATAATTTTGCAATATTGGGGGACCAGGCGGCCAAGTCCCGAAGGACTTCCATGGATGCTCAGGCCGCTCCAATCTTTTATTGATCTGGAGTAGCCCTTAGCATAGCCCTTAGGCAGGTGACCCCCTGCAACAGGCAGACTAGCCCATCAGCAAGGATTTACATAATAATAAATGGGGGAGTAGTTTCAGCTACCACTGTCTGGACAAACAGAAGTGGGGCCTACCTCTGAGCTTTGCTAGGGCTTCAAAGGCACCCAGCCTTCGGGGGGTTCTCTGTCTAAGCTTATCAGATAGTGAAGGCAATAAACGGTTTCCCACAGGTTCCACACTGCGAGAGGGCACAGGCCGGGCTGAGGGACCCTCTCTCCCCCCTGAGTGCACAAATTTTTGTGCACTGGGCCTCTAGTCCTATATAATAAAAGGCTAATATGCAAATCTACCCAAGAACAGAATGACAGGTCACTATGATGTGCAGTGACCACCTGGGGGCAGAGGCACAATGCAGGAGCTGCCTCCTAGTGGTTAGTGCGCTTCCACAGGGGGAGCGCCACTCAGCCAGAAGCTGGGCTCATGGCTGGTGAGCACAGTGGCGGTGGTGGGAGCCTCTCTTGCCTCTTTGGCAGCACCAAGGATGTCTGACTGATGACTTAGGCCTAAGCCATCAGTCAAACATCCCCCAAGGGCTCCTGGAGGATGCAATATTGGGGAGAAGGCACAGGCTGGGCTGAGGGATACCTACCCCCCCCAAGTGCATGAATTTCGTGCACCAGGCCTCTAGTACTTAAATAAAAATAAATTTAAAAATAACATATCTCTTCTACAAATGAGGAAATATATATATATGTGTGTGTGTATATATATATATATATATATATATATATATATATATATATATATATATACTAGAGGCCTGGTGCACAAAAATGTGTGCACTTGGTGGGGAGAGGGGGTCCCTCAGCCCGGCCTGTGCCCTCTTGCAGTCTGCGACCCCTCGGGAGATAACGACCTGCTGGCTTAGGCCTGCTCCCAGGTGGCAGAGGGCAGGCCCAATCCCTAGGTGCAGCCCCTGGTCGGGCTCAGAGCAGGGCCGATTGGGGAGTTGGGGCGCTGCCCCCTGTCATGCACAGAGCAGGGCGGATCTGGAGGTTGCGATGCCACCCCTAGTCACGCTCAGGGTTGGGCCGATTGGGGGGTTGGGGCACTGCCCCCTGTCACACTCAAGGCAGGATCGATAGGGAGGTTGCGGCGCTACCCCCTGTCACGCACAGAGCAGGGCCGATCAGGGGATTGGGGCGCTGCCCCCTATTACACACACAGCAGGGCCCATCAGGGGGTTTGGGGCTCCGTACCCTGTCACACACAGAGCAGGGCCAATCAGTGGGTTGGGGTGCTCCCCCCATCACACACAGAGCAGGGCCCAACAGGGGGCTGGGGAGCTCCCCCCTGTCACACACAGAGCAGGGCCAATCAGGGGGTTGAGGAGCTTCCCCCTGTCACTCACATAGCAGGGCGGATAGGGGAGTTGGGGCATCGCCCCCTGTCACACACAGAGCAGGGGGGATCAAGGGGTTGGGGTGCCACCACTGTCACACTCAGGGCAGGACCAATGCGGGGGGAGGGGGGGTTGGGGTGCCACACCCTGTAACACACAGAGCCGCAGGGCGATCAGGGGGTTGGGGAGCTCCCCCATGTCATGCACAGAGCAGGGCCAATCAGGGGGTTGAGAAGCTCCCCCTTGTCATGAACAGAGCAGGGCAGATAGGGAGGTTGTGGCCCCATCCCCTGTCACACACAGAGCTGCAGGGCGATCAGGGGGTTTGGTCGCTGCCCCCGTCACGCTGATCCTGGTGCTGGGAGGCCTCGCGGATCCACTGATCCTGGTGCTGGGAGGCATATTACCCTTTTACTATATAGGATAGAAGCCTGGTGCATGGGTGGGGGCCAGCTGGTTTGCCCTGAAGGGTGTCCTGGATCAGGGTGGGGGTCCTGCTTGGGTGCCTGGCCAGCCTGGGTGAGGGGATGATGGCTGTTTGCATCTGGTCACACCCCCTTCAGGGTGGGGGTCCCGCTTGGGTGCCTGGCCAGCCTGGGTGAGGGGCTGAGGGCCGTTTTCAGGCTTGTGGGTGACTGAAGCTCCCAACCTGTCCATTTTTCCTTTTTTTTTTTTTTTATTCTGGGCCAGCTTTAGCTCTGAGGCTCAGCTCCAGCTATGAGACCTCCGCTGCTGAAAGCAGGTCTGGACTTTGTTTACCTTCTGTGTTTGAAACAATGTTGCGGTCCTGATGGCTGAAGCCCTGGGTTTTGTTTAGCTTCTATATTTGTTACAATGTTGCTTAGAGTTGCAGCTGAGAGGACAGCAAGGCAGGCGGGGAAGCTTGGCTCCCTCTGTCACTGAAGAAAGCAAGCCTCCCTGTTCGCGTCAGCTGCCTGGCTGCCGGCCGCCATCTTGGCTGGCAATTAATTTGCACATCGCCCTGATTAGCCAACGGGAAGGGTAGCGGTCGTATGCTAATTACCGTGTTTCTCTTTTATTAGTTAGGATATATCTATCTATCTATCTATATCTATATCTATATGTATATATATGTAATATATATACATATATATAATATATATATATGCCTAAGTGACCTGCTGATCATTAGACCGTTTGACTGACAGATATGACACACAATGACCCCAGGGGGCAGACACTCCAACTGGTAGCTATGATGCACACTGACCACCAGCGGCCAGACGCTCAATGCAGGAGCTGCTGGATTACACACCCGGAACCAGAGAAGAGGGAGCCCGATTCTGGGGTACATCACCCGAGAACCAACCTCTCGCAATCCGGGACCCCTCAGAAGATGTTGGAGAGCCAGTTTAGCCAATCCCCACAGGCCAGGCCGAGGGACCCCACTGGTTCACCAGGCCTCTAGATACTAATAAGAATATATAATGCTATTTTATTATGGCCTATGAAGGAAAAACCACCACCCCATCCAGAAACTTTAATATATATTTGGAGGTCCAGTCAAAGGTAGTACTAATTCTTCATATAGGTCAGGTATCGAAATGCTGGTTCAAACCCTCTCCCTTATCCCCAAGCAATGAGGAGTTAGAGACAGGGAAAGATAAAATGAAAGAAACCTCCAGGGAGGCTTGTGTCCTCTATTTCAGAACAGGGAGAAGAGCTAAAATGAAGCATTGTTTCATCTATTTCTCTTGATGTATCAGGCTAAATCAGAAGTTCTCAAACATTCTTGTTTGCTGATACCCTTAACATCTCATTAATTTTTTCACAATGTTTATCAACCAAAAGAAATACCTAATAGTTCCATTTATTAAGTAATTAAGATCAAGCAACTCAATAAATATGTATGCCCTAATAACATAGTAGTGGCTAAAAATTAATATACTTAAATTGAGTAAAAAATATTAATATGACTTAAATATTATTATATTTCATTTTGAATAGCCACATTTTGGGCAATGCACAACATCTCAATTTTTGAATCAGATTTGTTATCACCACCTCCATTTTCTGTTCCATATGAATTTTCATACAGTACTTTATTTTTATCATGGTAGCCATCAAAGGAATATAGCACAATCTAATGTTGAAATTGTTAACTACCTCAATCTCGTCTCTTGCAAGATGTCTGACATATGTCAACTACTACTATGTTTCATTCAAAAAAGAATAAAATATGCCACAATGTCTCTGTGTTCACTGTATCACCCTGAAGAACCTCAGCTCACAATTTAGGAACTCCGGGGTTACAGTTTCCTGGACATTCTTAGTCATGACTTCCTTCCCCTCCACTGACTTAAATATCTTTCTTTAGCTCTGTTTCCCTCATTACATCCTTTTTGTCACATCAATCTGAAATAATATGAAGAGCATGACTACATCATCCATAAAAGTGCTATTGAAGATGCATTCTATTCACCCTTTCCAATGCATTCTTCACATTGTAGCTGGGGAGATATTTATAAAAGTGTACATCTGACAGCCCCATCATATTGGAAAACATTTTGAAGCCTTAAAATAAGTGGTGGTGAGGATGCAAGATAATGGAAGCTCTCATATATTGGTGGTGGCAGTATAAATTGGTACAACCACTTTGTGATATTGTTCATAATAGCACCAGTTTTTAAGCATCTAAAAATTGATGTAGACTACAATGGACAGAAAGTCCATTATTTGTACAATGGAATATTATAGTTATATGCAACAACAGTATTGATATCACAAGAAAAATTTTGAGCAAAAGGCACCAAAGAAAAATATACACTATATGATTCCATTAATATAGTCAAAATGCAAATCTAGCTATATTTTAATAGTTGTGTTTTCATATGGAAAAATTATATTTAAAAAAGACATACTTCAGTTTCTTCCAAGATAGAGTATCTCCAGTGAGGCTGAGACTAAGCATCCACACACATCTAGTAGCAATGTTTATGTAAGGGGCAGGGCAAAGCAGAAGTATGTGAAACTCCTGTCCCTCCCTCTTACCTACTCCTGTGGCAGCAGATTCTAATGGAAACTGAGCTTCCACCTCCATCATGCAGCAACAGAGCAATTTAATTCAGCTTTCCATAAGGGCATTGGAAACAGTGAGGGGTTGACCTTACATCTCACTCAGAGGCATCAATAGGGTGCCCTAATTTCATGTATTTGGAGGGGGGGCTAGATTTCTACCTTATCCATCTGCAGTGAAGCATTATGAGTCAGTGTAATAATTTTGCAGAGGAGGAGTCAGCAGGGCCAAGGGAGAACCTAAACATACACACCCACCTAGTCCTTGCATCACACCTCAATAGGGGGACTGCTTGCTTTTAAAAAAATAAAAAAATATTTAAGTATGATTTGCAATTTCATCAAATAATGTCCAAAACAGCCAGAATGCAATAAAAAATCACATATCATATCAACCAAGAAAATCACAACTCAAATGAGAATAAAACAATCAGATGACAACAAGATAGAGATGACTCAGATATTGAAATTATCTAACCAGAATTTTAAAGCAGCCATCAAAAAAAGTTTCAAAAATATGAAAATATAAAATATCAGCAAATAGAAAAGTTATTATAAGCACTAATTAGAAATCACAGAATTAAAAATATAAGAGCAAAAAACCCCCAAAACCTCACTAGTTAACCTCAATAGTAAAGTGGAGCTCACAAAGGATAGACTCAGTATAACTTGAAGGCAAAACAATATAATTCATACAATATGAACAACAGAGAAAATAGGACAAAAATGAGCCCAGCCAGAGTGGCTCAGTGATTGAGTGTTGACCGATGAACCAGGGAAGCATGGTTCGATTCCGGGTCAGGACACATGCCTGGATTGCAGGCTTGATCCCATTAGGGGGCATGCAGGAGGCAGCCAATCAATGATTCTCTCTCATTGTTAATGTTTCTATCTCTTTCTCCCTTTTATTCCTCTCTGAAGTCAATGAAAATATGTTAACATACATACATACATACATACATAAATAATAAAATGATATCACTGAGTCGAAAGTAAAGGATAGAAAGATATGTCGTGTAAACCTATGTTCATTTAGTTACAATAAGCCAAGATGTGGTAACAGCCAAAGTTTCCTTCAGATGAGTAGATTTAAAAAATCTGTACTACATTTACACAATGTATTGTCACATAGCTGTAAAAGAGAAGAAAGTATTTTCTTTTGTGACATCATGGATGTAACTGGAGATTATTATGCCAAGTGACATAAGCCAGTCAGAAAAAGACAAATACCATATGACTTTACTTGTATGTGAAATCTGATGAACAAAATAAACTGATGAACAAAATAGAAATAGAGGCATAGATGCATGGAACAGACTGACAGCTGTCAAAGGGGAGTCTGGGAGAGGGACTGGATAAAAGAAGTTGACTAAATTAGCTAAGAAACATATATACATGACACATAGACACTAGCCACTGTGTCATGATAGCCAGAGGGAGAGTTGGGGCTTGATTGAAGTGTGCAAAGTGGGTGGCGGGGGGGGGGGGAGAATGAGAACAGAAAGAGAATTTCCTTGGAGCAATGCGTGCATGATGTAGTGTGCATATGATGTTTTATTGAGTTGTAAACTTGAAACCTGTATGGTTTTGTGAACCAATGTCACCCTAATAAATTTAATTTTAAAAATAAAATAAGTAAAAAGGAGGAATAGCCATATTAATATAAGTATACTTCAGAGCAAAAAAATAATTACTAGAGATAAAATAGCACATTACATAATGATTAAAGAATCAGTCTACTAGAAAGACATATATTCCTGTGAGCCAAGATGGCAGCATAGGTAAATGCCAGTACTTGCCACTTCACACAAATACATCAAAATTAGAATTAAAATACAGAGCAACCATTATTCAGAACCACCTGAAACCTGGCTGAATGAAAATCCTACAACTAGAGAAGTAAAGAAGAAAACATTTGAGACTGGTAGGAGAGGCGGAGGTGTGGACCAGCTGGTCCGACACCCATATGTGGCATTTTTTCACTTAGGAGGGATGTCTCTACTGCAGAGGCATCCCATGAAAAGCAAGGGGTCCCAGCCCCACACCAGACTACTAGTCCTGGGTCCCAGATCAGGGAAGAGAAGTCACCATAACTTGGGGCTGTAAAAACCAGTGGGGATTGTGGCTGAGTGACATGGAGGCTGCTAGAGACCCAAGAAGTTCTTACGTGGTCCTGCTTCCTCTGAGCTCCAGCACAGGATGGCAGCTTTGGAGGAACCAGGGACATATGGAGAGGAACTGAATTTTCTGGCATCAGGACAGGAACTCAGGTGTGACTTTGTCCCAGACGGAGGTTCTCACAAGGGTCATTGTTCCTGTGCTGGGATATCACCCTTCACAGAGCTGTCTGGCAGCCATGTCTGAGTTTCCATGAGCATGTATCACATTATTGGCTCTGCCCTGGTGATTACCCGAGACCATGCCCTATCCAACTTGTAACCCCACCCAAGCTGTTTGTAGCAGCTTTTCCATATAAATGGCCTGTCTTGGCTCAGTCTTCAGACTTTCCTAAAATCTCTTAAACAAGCAGCATCTGGTGTTAGCATGCCCCATACTTATCAATAAGAGGCCCAAGACCCAGAACTATCACCAGCCTACCTCACTTCACAGCTTGGCCTTGACTGGGCACTTCCAAACCAAAATTTATAAGTAGAAGCCATTGGCAGATCACTCCTTAGCTCCTACTGAGTGGCCCCTGGCAGTGGCTGACTTTTCACCTCCCAGGAGGCCCCAGAGCCAATGTACCCAGTGGACATTTCAAACCATTCCAGATTACAACTCTACATGTCCACAAGCTACACACACAAGGGCCAGACTCAGTGAGCACCAAACCCCACTGAAGCAAGTCCAGCTCTATAGGGATGTCTCCTTCAGAGCAGCTCTTCTACTATAGTCTTCTACTATTTGGGTCCTCAAGGCCAATTGGCCTAGAGTTTAACTCCTCCAAATGATGCCAACAGCAATCAAGGCTCAACTACAACAAGACTGTGCACATGGCCCACACAGGGCCACACCTATAGTGCCCAGTTCAGGTGACTAGGGAGCCTGAGCCACTGGGCCCTACAGGACACCTAATACATAAGACTACTCAATTCCAGGAGACATAGCAGCTCTACCAAATATATAGAAACAAACACAGAGGAGCAACCAAAATGCATAGACAAAGAAACATGTCACAAATGAAAGAAATGGAAACAAGGAAACTACTGGATACAGAGTGCAAAACAATGCTAATATGGTTGCTCAAGGATCTTAATGAGACCTTCAAGGGACTTAGTGAGACTTTCTAATAACTTAGTGAGAATTTTAAAGACATGAGAAATGATCAGTCAGAAATTAATCATACACTAACTGAAATAAAGAATTATTTACAGGGATTCAACAGTAGACTAGAGGATCCTGAGAATCAAATTAACAATTTGAAATATGAGGAAGCAAAAAACACCCAAGTAGAAAAGAAAAAAAGAGTAGAAAAATATGAAGATAGTGTAGGGAGCCTCTGGGACAAATCCAAGTGTACCAACATTTGTCATATGGGTGCTGGAAGGAGAAGAGAGGGAGCAAGAAATTGAAAACCTATTTGAAGAAATAATGACAGATAACTTACCCTACCTGGTGAAAGAAATAGACTTATAAGTCTAGGAAGCACAGAGAGTCCCAAAAAAGAGGGACCCAAAGAGGCCCACACCAAGACACATCATAAGAAAAATGTTAAGGGTTAAAGACAAAGAGAGAATCTTAGAAGCAGCAAGAGAAAAACAGTTAGTTACCTACAAAGGAGCACTAATATGACTGTCAGGTGATTTCTCAACAGAATCTTTGCAGGCCAGAAGGGAATGGCAAGAAATATTCAAAGTAGTGAAAAGCAAGGACCAATAATCAAGAAACTCTATCCAGCAAAGCTACCATTTAGAATTTAAGGTCACATAAAGAGCTTCACAGACAAGAAAAACTAAAAGAGTTAATCACCACCAAACCAGTATTATATGAAATGTTGAATGGTATTCTTGAAGAAGAAGAAGAAGAAGAAGAAGAAGAAGAAGAAGAAGAAGAAGAAGAAGAAGAAGGAGAAGAAGGGAGAAGGGAAAGGGATGGCATAAAGAGAAGGAGAAGAGGAGGATAAGGAGAAGAAAGAGAAGGAGAAATATGAAAAATAAAATGGCAATAAATACATATCTATCAACCATTGAATATAAAAATCAAAATAAAAAACAAGAAATCTAATGAAGAAAATAACCTGATTAATAAAATAGAACCAGAGGCATGGAACAGACTGATGAATCTCAGAGGGACAGTGTGCAGGCGGATGTGGAGAAATTAACCAAAGATCTAGAGGTTATACTAGAGGCCTGGTGTACAAAATTTGTGCACTGGAGGGGGGGGTTCCTTCAGTCCAGCCTGTGCCTTCTTGCAGTCCCCTCAGAGGATATCCGCCTCAGAGGATGTCCGTCTGCTGGCTTAGGACTGATCCCTCCAGGATCAGGCCTAAGCTGGCAGTTGGACATCACTCTCACAAACCAGGATACCTCACTCTTTACCACCCCTCTGCTCACTCCTTTCCACTCAGCTCACTGCTCCTCAGTGTCAGGCTCCTTACTGGCAGGCTCCTTACTGCTCAGCGCATTGTTCCTTAACATTGCTGTGGAGTCAGGAGAGGCTCCTTTCACAGCCGCTGTGCTTGCCAACCATGAACCCAGCTTCTGGCTGACTGGCCACTTCCCCTTTGAGAGCTCAGTGACCACCAGGGGGCAGCTCTTGCATTGAGCATCTGCCCCTAGTGATCAGTGCGCATCATAATGACCAGTCATTCCACCATAATGGTCACTTAAGCTTTTATTATATAAATATGCACTACCTATAGACACAGACAATAGGGTGGTGAAGACCTGTTGGTGGTTGGGGTGGGAACCTGGTGGATGGGAGCAATAGTGGTGGAAAAGCGGGACATCTGTAATACCCTCCAACATAAATATTTTAAAAAAATGAAAAAAGACATATATTCTTAAATGTGTGTGGATTAAAACACAAAGTACACAGCTGCATGCATCATGGCCCTGTCCGAGGAGCAGCAGCCCTGTGAGTAGCCTGCTTCCTTTTGAGGAGAAGCAGCTACACAAGGAGCTCGCCCCCACCTGCCCAAGGAACCACAACAGTGTGAACAGCCCACCCCTGCCTGCCCAAGGAACAGCAACCCCGTGAGCAGCAAGCCCCTCTCTGAGGAACAGCAGCCTCATGAGCACACCGTTCCAGTCCGAGGTGCATCAGCCTTGCACAGACCATTTCCATTCCAGGATCAGCAGCCACATGAGCTACCCACCCCCATCCAAGGAGCAGCAGCTGCATACTGCCCACTCACACCAACAGGAGGAGCCACCACTCCTGTGATCAGCAGTGCAAGCAGCTCCCACCAAAGGAGCTGCCGCCAACTGAGGAGCAGCCACTGCAGCGATGGCTCAAGGAGCAGCCACTGGCCAAGTAGCCGCTGCTGCCCAAGGAGCAACCCCCGCACAACTCAAAACCTAGATGCTCCTGGGAGGGAAAAAATGGGGAGACAAAGAAAGCACCAAAGGAAAGAAAAGGAGGAATTGTCAGAAAAGGAGCTAAGTGAAATAGAGGCATGCAACTTATCAAAAAAGGAATTCAGAATAAGAGTCATACAGTTCATAAACCATATGGATGAAAAAAATCAACCACTTATGCAAGAATCAACAGGAAATTAAGAGTGATATAGCTACAATAAAAAAAAAAAAAACCACTATGGAAAGTTTAAAGAGTAGACTAGGAGAAACGGAGGACTGAATTAGTGAATTAGAAGACAGGGCAGCAAAACACACCCAAATTGGACTGCTATAGAAGACAAAAAATAAAAGACAGGAGGAGTGCCTAAGGGAGCTTTGGGACAACATGAAACAAAGCTATATACGAATAATAGGGGTGCCAGAAAGACAAGAAGAGGAACAGGGGAGAGAAAACCTATTTGAAGAAATAATGTCAAAAAACCTTCCCTAATGTGGGGAATAAAAAAAAGTCACACAAGTACAGAGAGTCCAAAACAAAATGAACCCAAAAAGACTCGCACCAGGACACATTGTAATTATGATGGCAAACGTTCAGGACAAAGGGAGAATCTTAAAGGCTGCAAGAGAGAGACAGAAAGTTACATACAAGGGATCTCCCATTAGATTATCAAATGAGTTCTCAACAGAAACACACTGGGCCAGAAAGGAATGGAATGATGCTTACAAAGTGATGCAAAGCAAGGGACTGAATCCAAGAATACTCTATCCAGCAAGGCTATCATTCAAAATTGAAGGGGAAATAAGAAGCTTCACAGACAAAAAAGGTTAAGGGAGTTTATCACTACCAAGCCAGCAATTCAAGAAATGCTAAAGGGACTGGTGTAAAAAGAAGAAATAAAGGGAAGAAAGGACACAGGCAAAAAAATAAAAATGGCTACAAACAAGTACCTATCAATAATAACTTTAAACGTAAATGGACTAAATTCTCCAAACAAAAGACATCAAGTGGCTGAGTGTATAAGAAAACATGAGCCATACTGTCTACAAGAGACCCACCTCAGGAGAAACCAAGATGGTGGCATAGGTAAACACTGGAGCTTGCTGCCTTGAACAACCACTTCAAAAATACAACTAAAAGATGGAACGGACATCATCCAGAACCACAGGAAGGCTGGCTGAGTGGAAATTCTACAACTAGAAGGAAAGAGAAAAGCATACCGAGACTAAGAGGAGGCGCAGTGTGGAAGTAAAATACTAAGAGGTGGCAGCTGAGGGCGAGGTTGTCATTTTCAATCAGGAGGGAGTCTCAGGCTCTGAGCTCCAGTTCCAGGCTAGTCTCTGGGGACCCAGACTCATACGGGAGAAGCAGGACTGTCTGGCATTGGTCAGAACTTGAGGGCAGCTTTCTCTCAGAGGGGCTTGAAGCTTTTGCCGAGACACTGAGAAGCAGAGCCTCTGAGAGAAGCCATAACTGCTAGCTCCACCCTGTTGATCCCGTGGGACCCGCCTCACCAAAGCCCTACAGGGAGGCTTTTGCTGGATAGCCTCAGGCAGAGGCTAGATTAGCACCTCCCTAGAGTTCCAGGAGCCAGTGTGCCTGGTGGTCAGAGTGGGACCATCCAGTTTGCAGCTCAGTGTAGCCATAAAGTACACACTTAGGGGGCAGACTCAGTGAGCGCCAAAGCCCCATTGAAGCAAGTCTTGGCCCGGAGGGGTATCTCCCGCACAGAAGTTCTCCCACTGCAGACACAGCTGATTCTCACAGCCAATTGGCCTGGAGGTCAATTCCTCCCAGTGTTACCTACAACAACCAAGGCTTACCTACAATAAGACTGTGTACAAAGCCCACAAGGGGGTGCACCAAGAGTGTCCTCCTCAGGTAATTGGGGAGGTTGAACCACTGGGCTCTAGAGGAAACTTAGCACATAAAACCACTCTATCAACACTGGGAATCATAAAAAATGCGGAGACAAAGAAAAAGGACACAAATAACAGAAATGGAGGAAAGCAACCTACTGGATATAGAGTTCAAAACCACACTTTTAAGGTTTTTCAAGAGTTTTCTAGAAACTCCTGATAAACTTAATGAGACCTACAAGAAATCTAATGATAACTTTGAGGTTGTGATTAAGGACCAACTAGAAATTAAGCATACACTTACTGAAATAAAGAATATTATACAGAATCCCAACAGCAGACTAGAGGATTGCAAGAATCAAGTCAACGATTTGAAATACAAAGAAGCAAAAACACCCAACCGGAAAAGCAAAATGAAAAAAGAATCCAAAAATACGAAGATAGTGTAAGAAGCCTCTGGGACAGCTTCAAGCATACCAACATCTGAATTATAGGGGTGCCAGAAGAAGAGAGAGAGCAAGATATTGAAAACCTATTTGAAGAAATAATGACAGAAAACTTTCCCTACCTGGTCAAAGAAATAGACTTACAAGTCCAGGAAGTGCAGAGAACCCCAAACAAAGGAATCCAAAGAGGACCACACCAAGACACATCATAATTAAAATGCCAAGAGCAAAAGACAAAGAACGAATCTTAAAAGCAGCAAGAGAAAGACAGTCAGTTACCTACAAGGGAGTACCCATACGATTGTCAGCTAATTTCTCAACAGAAACTTTGCAGGCCAGAAAGGAGTGGCAAGAAATATTCAAAGTGATGAATGCCAAGAACCTACAACCAAGATTTCTTTATCCAGCAAAGCTATCATTCAGAATTGAAGGTCAGATAAAGAGCATCAAAGATAAGAAAAAGCTAAAGGGGTTCATCACCACTAAATGCATATATATGAAATGCTGAAAGGTATCCTTTAAGAAGAGGAAGAAGAAGAAAAAGGTAAAGATACAAATTATGAACAACAAATACACATCTATCAACAAGTGAATCTGAAAATAAAGTGAATAATCTGATGAACAGAATTAACTGGTGATTATAATAGAATCAGGGGCATAGAAAAGGAGTGGACTGACTATTCTTGGGGGGGAAATGGGTGAGGGGGATACAGGAAGAGACTGGAAAAAAATCGTGCACCTATGGATGAGGACAGTGGGTGGGGAGAGAGGGCGGAGGGTGGGGTGGGTACTGGGTGGAGAGGAGTTATGGTAGTAAAAAAGAGGAACAACTGTAATAATCTGAAGAATAAATATTTAATTAATCAAAAAAAAAAGAGAGACCCACCTCAGAACAAAAGACTCACAGACTGAAAGTGAAGGGATGGAAAAATATGTTCCAGGCAAATGGAAATGAGAAAAAAAAAAAAACTGGGGTAGCAATAATTATATCTGAAAAAATAGACCTCAAAGTGAAGGCCATAACAAGAGATAGGAGAGGCCATTTCATAATAATAAAGGGATCAATACAACAAGAGGATATAACCCTGTTAAACATACATGCACTCAATGGAGGAGCACACACACACACACACACACACACACACACACACACACATAAAAAAAAAAAAAAACTCAGCCGAAACCGGTTTGGCTCAGTGGATAGAGCAGCGGCCTGCGGACTGAAGGGTCCCGGGTTCGATTCCAGTCAAGGGCATGTGCCTGGGTTGCGGGCATATTCCCGGTGGAGGATGTGAAGGAGGCAGCTAATCGATGTTTCTCTCTATCTCTCTCCCTTCCTCTCTGTAAAAAATCAATAAAATATATTTTTTTTAAAAAAACTCTCCTAAAAGATCTCAAGGGAGAGATAGACAATAATACAATCATAGTAGGGGACTTTAATACCCCACTGACATCACTGGATAAATCCTCTAGACAAAAAATCAGCAAAACTATAGCATATCTAAATGACTCACTAGACCAGATGGACTTAATTGACATCTGGAGAACAATTCACCCCAAAGCCACAGAATATATATTCTTCTCAAGTGCACATGGGATAGTTTCAAAGATACACCACATATTGAGTCACAGGCAAAGTCTCTCCAAATTCAAGAAGATTGAAATTATATGAAGCATCTTCTCAGACCACAGTGGCATAATACCAGAAAAAAACTACAATAAAAACAGTCAAAAAAATTCAAACACCTGGAAGCTGAATAGCATGCTATTAAACAATGATTGGGTTACCAAAGAGATCAAAGAAAAAATTAAAAATATTGGGGAAATGAATTACAATGAAAACATAGCAATCCAAAATCTAAGGGACACAGTAAAAACAGTCCAGAGAAGGAAGTTTATAGCTCTTCAAGCCTACCTCAAAAACAATAAAAATGGTAATAAATTATCTAACTCTACAACTTAAAGAAATAGAAAGAGAAAAACAAGAAAAGCCCAGATTGAGCATGAGGAAGGAGATAATAAAGATCAGAGCAGAAATAAATGAAATAGGGCCCCCCCCCCCAAAAAAAAGAAAAAGATACAAAAGATCAATGAAACCAAGAGCTTTGAAAGGATAAAAAAGATTGATGAACCTCGAGCCAGGCTGATCAGGAAACAAAGAGAGAGGACCCAAGTAAACAAAATCAGAAATGAAAGAGGCAAAATAAGAACAGACCATACAGAAAAAAAAGGATTATAGAAAATACTATGAACACCTCTATTCCAATGGACTAGAACAGTGGTCGGCAAACTCATTAGTCAATAGAGCCTAATATCAACAGTACAATGATTGAAATTTCTTTTGAGAGCCAAATTTGTTAAACTTAAACTATATAGGTAAGTACATTGTTATTAACTTAATTAGGGTACTCTTAAGGCTTAGGAAGAGCCACACTCAAGGGGCCAAAGAACTGCATGTGGCTCACGAGGATACAATGGAGTGAAGACAGTCTCTTCAGTAAATGGTGTTGGGAAAATTGGACAGATACATGCAAAAAATTGAAACTAGTCCACCAACATACACCATACACAAAAATAAACTCAACATGGATAAAAGACTGAAATGTAAGATGGGAAACCATAAAAATCTTAGAATAATCTACAGGCAGAAAAAGCTCATAAGTATGCCAAAACAATACCTTCTTCACAGATACAGTTCTTCAGGCAATGGACACTAAGGAGGAAATAAACAAATGGGACTACATCAAAATAAAATGCTTCTGCACAGCAAAAGAAACCATCAACAAAACAACAAGAAAGCCCACTGTATGAGAGAACATATTTTCCAATGCTATCACCAATAAAGGTTTAATCTCCAACATTTATAGGGAACTCAAACAACTTAACAAAAGGAAGATAAACAATCCAATCAAAAAATAGGCAACAGACCTAAATAGATAATTTTTGAAAGAGGACATATAGAAGGCCAAGAGATATACAAAAACATACTCAAAGAAACTAATCATCCAAGAGATGCAAATCAAAACAACAATGAAGTACCATCTCACACATGTCAGAATGACTATCATCAACAAAATCAACAAATCAATAAATGAGAAGTGCTGGTGAGGATGTGGAGAAAAAGGAACCTTCATACACTGTTGGTGGGAATGAAGACTGGTGCATTCACTGTGAAAAACAGTATGGAGTTTTCTCAGAAAATTAAAAAATTGAACTCCATTTTGACCCAGTATTCCCACTTCTATGAATATAACATAAGAAATCAGAAACACCAATCAGAAAGTATATACACACCCCTATGTTCATAGCAGGACAATTTACCATAGGTAAGATTTGGAAACAGCCCAAGTGCCCATCAGCAGGTGAGTGGATGAAAAGACTGTGGTACATCTACACAATGGAATACTATGCTGCGGTAAAATGAAAGAATTCTTACCATTCGCAAAAGCTTGGATGGACCTGGAGAGCATTATGCTAAGCAAAGTAAGCCAATTAGTGAAATAGAAATATTACATGATCTCACTCATTTGTGGAATATAATGAACAACATAAACTGATGAACAGAAACAGAGACAGAAAAAACATCGATCAGACAGTCAAACCTCATAGGGAAGGCAGGGAAGGGTGGGGTAAGGGTGAGAGACCAACAAAAGGAGTTGTATGCGTGCATATAAGCATAACCACTGGACAGAGACAATAGGGGTGTGAGGGCAAGAGTGGGAGTGAGGGGCAATGGGGGAATAAGGACACATATGTAATACCTTAATCAATAAAGAAAAAACTACAAAGTGCAAAAAAATATGATCGTGCTGAAAAGAGAAATATTCAAATCCCTAACTGTATTAGAGAATTTCAAAACCCTCTTCTCAGAGATTGATGTAATCTGTGGACAGAAAAACACACACACACACACACACACACACACACACACACACACACACACACTAAATTCAACTGAAATTATTGTATATATAATAATATATATAGTTTTATATATATACTAGAGGCCTGGTGCACAATAATTCATGCACTCGGGGGGAAGAGGGGGTCCCTCAGCCCAGCCTGTGCCCTCTAGCAGTCTGGGACTCCTCAGGGGATGACCACCTGCTGGCTTAGGCCCGCTCCCCAGGGGATCAGGCCTAAGATGGCAATCGGACATCCCTCTGGCAGCCCAGCAGCCCTCAGGGGATGTCCACTTGCCAGCGGGGAGCAGGCCTAAACTGCAGTCGGACATCCTTAGAGCTGCTGAGGAGGCAGGAGAGGCTCCCACCACCACCACTGTACTGGGAGCCATCAGCCTGGCTTGTGGCTGAAAAGAGCTCCTCCCATGTGAGAGCACACTGATCACCAGGGGGCAGCTCCTGCATTGAGCATCTGCCCACTGGTGGTCAGTGTGTGTCATAGTGACTGGTCTTTCTGGTCGTTCATTCATAATGGTTGCTTAGGCTTTTATATATATACTAGAGGCCTGGTGCACAAAAATTTGTGCACTCGGGGGGTGGGGGGGTTCCTCAGCCTGGCCTGTGCCCTCTTGCAGTCTGCGACCCCTCGGGAGATAACGAACTGCTGGCTTAGGCCTGCTCCCGGGTGGCAGAAGGCAGGCCCAATCCCTAGGTGCAGCCCCTGGTCAGGCTCAGAGCAGGGCCGATTGGGGAGTTGGAGCGCCGCCCCTGTCATTCACAGAGCAGGACAGATCGGGAGGTTGCGATGCCACCCTCAGTCATGCTCAGGGTAGGGCTGATTGGGGGGTTGAGGCACCGCCCCCTGTCATACTCAAGGCAGGGTCGATGGGGAGGTTGCGGCACCACCCCCTGTCACACACAGAGCAGGGCCAATCAGAGGGTTGGGGCGCTGCCCCCTGTCACTCACAGAGCAGGGCCCATCAGAGGGGTTGGGGCTCTGTATCCTGTCACGCACAGAGCAGGGTCAATCAGGGGGGTGGGGAGCTCCATCCTCTCACACACAGAGCAGGGCCCATCAGGGGGTTGGGGAGCTCCCCCCTGTCACGCACCGAGCAGGGCCAATCAAGGGGTTGGGGAGCTCCCCCCTGTCACTCACAGAGTAGGGCAGATAGGGGAGTTGGGGCACCGCCCCCTATCACATACAGAGCAGGGCAGATCAGGGGGTTGGGGTGCTGCACCCCATCACACACAGAGCAGGGCCTGTGGGGGCGGTTGGGGCGTCGCCCTCTATCACCCACAGAGCAGGGCTGATCGGGGGGGTTGGGGCGCCGTCACTGTCACACTCAGGGCAGGGTCGATGGGGAGGTTATGGCTCTACCCTGTCACATACACAGCAGGGCCCATGGGGGGTGGGGGATTGGGGCGCTGCACCCTGTCACACACAGAGCAGGGCAGATCAGGGGGTTGAGGCACCGCAGCCTGTCACACACAGAGCCGCAGGGCGATCAGGGGGTTTAGGCGCTGCCCCCTGTTACGCTGATCCCGGTGCCGGGAGGCCTCTCGGCTCCGCTGATCCCGGTGCTAGGAGGCATATTATCCTTTTACTATATAGGATAGAGGCCTGGTGCATGGGTGGGGGCTGGCTGGTTTTCCCTAAAGGGTGTCCTGGATCAGGGTGGGGGTCCCCACTGGGGTGCCTGGCCAGTCTGAGTGAGGGGCTGAGGGCTGTTTTCAGGCTGGCGGGTGACTGAAGCTCCCAACCACTCCTTTTTTTCTTTTTTTTCTTTTTTTTTATTCTTGGCCAGCTTTAGCTCTAAGGCTCCAGCTCTTAGGCCTCCGTTGCTGAAAGCAGATTTCTGGCCTTTGTTTACCTTCTGTATTTGAAACAATGTTGCGATCCTGCTGGCTGAATCCCAGCCACTAAAGCAGGTTTCTGTGGTTTTGTTTAGCCTCTATATTTGTAACATAGTTGCTCAGAGTTGCAGCTCAGAGGCCGGCAGCGGCAGGCGGGGAATGTTGGAGTCCTCATCACTGAAGCAAGCAAGCCTCATGTTCGCTTCCAGCTGCCTGGCTGCCAGCTGCCATCTTGGCCAGCAGTTAATTTGCATATTGCCCTGATTAGCCAATGGGAAAGGTAGCGGTCGTATGCTAATTACCATGTTTCTCTTTTATTAGATAGGACTAGTAGCCCAGTGCACGAAATTCATTCACATTAAAAGGGAATTAATTGTCCTAACCAGTTTGGCTCAGTGGATAGAACATCGGCCTGCGGACTCAAGGATCCAGGGTTTGATTTTGGTCAAGGGCATGTACCTTGGTTGCTGGCACATTCCCAGTGGGAAGTGTGCAGAAGGCAGCTGATCGATGTTTCTCTCTCATTGATGTTTCTAACTGTCTATCCCTCTCCCTTCCTCTCTGTAAAAAATCAATAAAATATATATATTTTTTTTAAAAAAGGGAATTAATTAGCAAACTGGCCACCTGTCAATTCCATGAGGAAAGGGGCTCCCTCCTGTCAGGGTCCGGGATGCAGGAGAATGGGGTTCCTGGCTGGCAGGCCACTGACAGCGAGCTATCCAACAGCAGATTCTGTGAGGAATGGGGCTCCCTCCTTTCTACTGTCAGGGTCTGGTTTGAAGGTCGGCCATGCCCCCTGTTGGGCCAGACCCAGAGTTCTACCACACTGTGGCCTCCACCTCAGCAACCCAGGACTGACTGCTGCTGGGGGCTCCTGGTGCTCTGAGGGTGGGTTCTTCCCTCAGGCCACACGGGAAACAGCTGGGGAGGGCGCAGCCCTTGGCAAAATGATCCAAGATTCAGTGGGTCCACACTCTGAGGGCGGGTTCCTGCCTCAAACCCTGCCCTCACCAGAAATAGCTCCAGGAAACAGCTCGAGGGAGGGCGCAGCCATTGCCAAGACAACCCCTGCAGGACTGACTTCCTTCCACTTGGTCGCCAGACCTGGTTGTGATGAACACCACCCAGGGTTTTTATATAAGTAGATAGATCTAACAAGGAATAGTATCTATTAAAGTATTATCAAAGATTAAGAATTAACAATAAAATTAAAATATAGCACCCTAGCCAGTTTTTCTCAGTGGGTAGAGTGTTGGTCTGTGGACTGAAGGGTCCCAGATTGCAGGCTTGATCCCTCACCCTGATCAGGGTGCATGTGGGAGGCAACCAATCAATATGTCTCTGTCACACCCATGTTTCTCTGTCTCTCCCCCCTTCCTTCCACTCTCTCTAAAAATCAGTGGGAAAAATATTCTCAGGTGAGGATTTTTTAAAAATTTGGAATATGGGTAAAAGACATGAGGTGGCATTTCACTGAAGAGGATATACAGATATCAAATAAGCACATGCAAAGTTGTTCAACATAATTAGACAATTGGAGAAATGCAAATAAAAATTACATTGAAACATTACTGCACATCTATTAGAATGGCTAATCTAAACATTGGCAAAACCTGATGCTGGTGAAACATGGCAAACGGGATAACTCTTGCATTTCTGGTAAGAATAAAAATGATACACTGGAAAACAGTTTTGCAATATCTTAGAAAATTAAACATGTACTTCTCATACAGTCCAGAATTTGCACTTGTGGGTATTTTGGGTGAAGAAATTAAAACTATGTTCATACAAAAACCTGTACACTAATGTGTATAGCAGTTTTATTCTTAATATACAAAAACTGGAAACAATCCACATGTGCTTCAATCGGTGAATAGTTAAGCAAACTGTACTACACTTATACCATGGAATGCAATAAAAAGGAACAAACTATTCAACACTCAGCAACTTGGATGAATCTCCAGGAATTATGCTGAGTGAAAATAGCCATTCCAAAAATATAACATACTGTATGATTACATTATAACTTTTTGAAATGGAAAAACACTAGAGAAATGTAGAACTTAGAAAAATAGATGATGGTTGCCAGGGTTCAGGTCATGGGGACAAAGAGGTTAGTATGAATATAAAAGTTCAACAGGAGGGACTTTGTGGTGACAAAACTGTTCTGTACCATGACTGTATCAATATCCATATTCTAGTTGTGCATTATAGTTTTTTAAAATATGTTTTTATTGATTTTATACTGTAGTTCTGGTGCATTTTATGTAGACCTAACCTCACACCAAGAAAATGGGATGCATCAAAGGAACCTTTTTTTGCAGAATCATACCTATACGGGGAAAATAGCAACTAGGCTTTCTGGGACTGGTGAACTGAGGCTTTCATCTTTGGCCTTCAGTGTTTCCTGGGTCACTAGAACTCACTCTAGTGTGCCCTCTACTAGTGGGAATATATCAGGCCGAGTATTCCAACACTTCCTGTGTTTGCCTAGCTTGAAGAACATGGATTCCTTTTTTATTGAGGAAGAATTGACATGACATTATATTAGTTTCAGGTTATAACATAATGATTAACTATATCTATGTATTGTGAAGTAATCACCACAATAAATCTTTTTAACCTCCATGATCACACATAGTTATAAATTTTTGTGTGATAAAGATTTTTAAGATCTACTATATTAGCAACTTTCAATTATGCAATAAAATATTATTAACTATAGTCACCATGCTGTATATTATACTTCCATGACTTAATTATTTTATAATTATTCTATAATTAGAAGTTTGTAACTTTTGATCCCCTGTACCCATTTGTGCATCCTCTAGCACCTGCCTCTGGCAACCACCAATGTTTTCTCTATATCTATGAGCTTAGTTTGTTTATATTTTTTTCAGATTCCACTATATATAGAATCATACAGTACTAATCTTTGTCTGACTGATTTCACTTAGTATAATATCCTCAAGTTACATCCATGTTTTCACAAACAGCAAGATTTCATTCATCTTAAAGCTGAATTTTATATATATATCTATACTAATAAAAGGGTAACATGCTAATTAGGCCAGGAAATCTTCTGGACAAATCTATGGTGGTGGGGCCAAGGCAGAGGTGGTTAGGGGGTGATCAGGCCAGCAGGGGAGGGCAGTTGGGGGCAAACAGGCCAGTGGGGGGGAGGCTGTTGTGGGCAAGCAGGCTGACAGGGGGAGCAGGTGGGGTTGAGCAGGCTGGCAGTGGGGAGCAGTTGGGAGTGAGTAGGCCAGCAGGCAGAGTGGTAAAGGGCGATCAGGCAGGCAGGCAGGTGAGCAGTTATGAGCCAGCGGTCCTGGATTGTGAGAGGGATATCCAACTGCCAGGTTAGCGGGATCAGGAATAAACCAGCAGTCAAACATCTCCCGAGGGGTCCCAGATTGGAGAGGGTGGAGGCTGGGCTTAGGGACACCCCCATGCACAAATTTCATGCACTGAGCCACTAGTATATATATAAAAAAACCCAGTGTCTGTGATGACCAGGATGACCAAATGACCAGTTATTTGTAATTGAGCACCTCTCAGTCCCTCCCCCATGGCCCACAGGCTCCTATCACAGCAAGGCAGGCAGTGGGAGGGTGGGGCAGAAAGCACGGTGAGCAGCAGTGGGTGAGTGGGCAGTGTTACGAGCGCAGCGCTGCAGCACATGGCTGGGAGGGGTGGCGGGCAGGTGGGCAGGGTGGTGAACGTGGCAAGCAGCAGTGGGTAGGTGTGTGGGGCTGCAAATGTGGAGGGGTGGCAGGTGGGTGGGTGGGGCAGTGAGGAGTGGCGGGCTACCATTCAAGATTTCACGTGATGGGCCTCTAATATCCCATCTAATAAAAGAGAAACATGGTAATTAGCGTACGGCTGCTACCCTTCCATTGGCTAATCAGGGTGATATGCAAATTAACTGCCAGCCAAGATGGCGGCCAGCAGCCAAGCAGCTTGAAGCTAACATGAGGTTTGCTTGCTTCAGTGATGGAGGCTTGCAATGTTCCCTGCCTGCCTTGTGGGTCTCTGAGCTTGCAGTTTGAAACATTGTAACAAATATAGAAGCTAAACAAAACCCCAGAAACCTTCTTTCAGCCCGCCAGGATCTCAGAGCTGGAGTTGATACAGTGTTTCGATTATAGAATGCAAACAAACCAGATACCTGCTTTCAGCAGCAGAGGCCTCAGAGCTGGAGCCACAGCTAAAGCTGTCCCAGAATTAAAAAAAAGAAAAAAAGGAACGGTTGGGAGCTTCAGTCACCCGCCAGCCTGAAAAGAGCCCTCAGCCCCTCACCCAGACTGACCAGGCACCCCAGTGGGGACCCCCACCCTGATCCAGGACACCCTTCAGGGCAAACCAGCCGGCCCCCACCCGTGCACCAGGCATCTATCCTACATAGTAAAAGCCCAGCACCGGGATCAGCATGACAAGGGGCAGCACCCAAACCCCCTGATCACCCTGTGGCTCTGTTTGTGACAGGGGGCGGGGCCACAACCTCCCTATCCTCCCTGCTCTGTTCGTGACAAGGCAAGGCCTCCCAACCCCCTGATCAACCCTGCTGTGTGCCTGATAGGGGGGAGCTCCCCAACCCCCTGATCACCCTGCGGCTCTGTGTGTGACAGGGTGCGGTGCCCCAACCCCCCTCCCCACAGGCCCTGCTCTGTGTGTGATGGGGTAGAGCCATAACCTCCCCATCAGCCCTGCCCTGATTTTGACAGTGGTGGCGCCCCAACCCCCTGATCGGCCCTGCTCTGTGGGTGATAGAGGGTGGTGCCCCAACCCCCTGATCCACCCTGCTCTGTGTGTGACAGGGGGCGGTGCCCCAACTCCCCTATTGGCCCTACTCTGTGAGTGACCAGTGGGAGCTCCCCAACCCCCTGATGGTCCCTGTTCTGTGCATGACAGGGGGGAGCTCCCCAACCCCCCTGATGGGCCCTGCTCTGTGTGTGATAAGGGGGAGCTCCCCAAGCCCCTAATTGGCCCTTCTCTGTGCGTGGCAGGGGGCAGTGACCCAACCCCCTGATTGGCCCTGCTCTGTGCATGACAGGGGGTGGCGCTGCAACTTCCCCATCTACCCTGCCTTTAGTGTGACAGGGGGCGGTGCCCCAATCCCCCAATAGGCCCTACCCTGAGCGTGACTGAGGGTGGCATCACAACCTCCCAAACCTCCCTGCTCTGTTCATGACAGGGGGTGGCGCCCCAACTCCCCAATCGGCCCTGCTCTGAACCCGACCAAAGGCTGCACCTAGGGATTGGGCCTGCTCTCTGCCACCTGGGATCAGGCCTAAGCCAGCAGGGTGTTATCTCCTGAAGGGAACCAGATTGCAAGAGGGCACAGGTTGGGCTGAGGGACCACCCCTCCACCCCCGAGTGCACAAATTTTTGTGCACCGGACCTCTAGTATATATATATATATATATATATATATATATATATATATATATATATATGTCTATAGATATAGATAGATATAGATAGATATAGATATAGATATAGATATAGATATAGATATAGATATAGATATAGATATAGATATAGATATAGATATAGATATAGATATAGATATAGATAGATATAGATATGGATATGGATATGGATATAGATATAGATATAGATATAGATAGATATAGAAAGATATTATCTCACATTTTCTTTATACATTCATCCATCGATGGACACTAAGTTGTTCCCATATATTAGCTATTGTAAATAATTCAATAATGCTACAATGAACATGGGGGTGCATATATCTTTATAAATTAATGTTTTCATTTTCCTCAGATAAATACACAGTAGTGGAATTGCTGAATCATAAGGTAATTACATTTTTAGTTATTTGAGGAACCGCCATATTGTTTTCCATAGTGGCTTTGCCAATCTACATTTCTACCAAGAGTGCACAAGCATTCCATTCTTCTCACATCCTCATCAACACTTGTTATTTCTTGTCTCTTTAATACTAGCCATTGTAACAGGAGTGAGGTGATATTTCATTGTGGTTTTAATTTGAATTTTCTTAATAATTATTGATGTTGAGCATTTTTTCATGTACCTATTGGCCGTCAGTGTGCCATCTTTGGAAAAATGTCTCTTCAGATCTTCTTCCCATTTTAAAAATTAGATTGGTTTATTTTTAGCTATTGAGTTGTATGGATTCTTTATATATTTTTAATATTAGCCCATTATCTGATTTGAAAATATTATCACTCATCCAGTAAGTTGACTTTTCATTTTGTTCATGATTTTCTTTGCTGTGCAAAACTTTTTAGCTGATATAGTTCCACTTGTTTATATTTACTTTTGTTGCCTTTGCTTTTGGAGTCAGATTCAAAAAGTTATTGTCAATTCTAATGTCAAGAAGCATACTACCTATGTTTTCATCTAGGAATTTTATGGGTTCAGGTATTACACTCAAACCTTTAGTACATTTTCAATTAACTTTTGTGTATGATTGCAAGAGAATTTCCCAGTTTCATTATTTTGCATGTAGCTGTCTAGTTTTTGCAAAACTGGTCATTGAAGTGAATGTTCTTTCCCCATTATATATTCTTATCTTATTTGTTGTAAATTAATTGACCATTTAGGCATGGATTTGTTTCTGAACTCTCAATTCTGTTCCATTTATCTATGTGCTGGTACCATACTGTTTTGATTACTATAGCTTTGTACTGAAGTCAGGTAGGAAGATTCCTCAGGCTTTGTTCTTCTTTTCTAAGATCGCTTTGACTATTCAAGTTGTTTTGTGGTTTCACACAGGAATGTTAGAATTGTTTTTCTATTTATTTGAAAACTGCCATTGGAAGTTTATAGGGATTTCATTGAGTCTATAGATTGTTTTGGGTAGTACAGACATTTTAACAATATTAATTCTTCCAATCCATGAACACAAAATATATTTTCATTTATTTGTGTCTTCTTCAGTTTATTTCATCAATATCTTATAGTTCTCTGTGTAAAGGTATTTGATGAATTATTTTTTGCACAGGAAGAGAGGATCTTATAGTCCCAGGAAAAGATAAAGTATGAACACACTTCACAGGATTATATTCGATGGTATTGTAATCAGCTCCTCTACAGGTTGAGGAGTGCCAGGGTCATGCTTAGAAAGTAAAATAAAGACTATTCTAGCATGCAAGGCTATCCTGAAAGAAGTAAGTGAAGTGGCAAACCAGTTGCAGTTCATAATCCTTTCAAGACCCTATTCACTGTCAACCATTTCCCCTTCTTGGCTTTTCCACATAGAAAGGAAATTGGCCACTCTTAGGAGGACAGGGCCTTTCTGGCACTAGGCCTGCCACTATCCCTAACTACCAAGATGGAGCTCCTCAAGAAAATAAAACTAATCAAATCCCAGATGCCTTAAATGTAATGTTAGCTCAGAGGCAAAAAAAATGGCCAATAAGTTCTCATTCCCGTCATGCTCTGAATGACCTCACTTGTTTCTCATCACAGTAGAAATATGGAAGCAATGTTTGGAAGAGTAATCACGGAACATTCATGTAAGGAACATTTTTTTGTACCTTATTTTTCAATTACAGTTTATATTCAATATTATTTTGTATTAGTTTCAGCATAGTAGTTAGATAATCATATACTTACTTTACAAAATGTTCCCCCCGATATTTTCAGTACCCACCTGGCCCACATAGTTATTACAATGTTATTGATTATATTCCATATCCTGTAATTTACCTCCCCATGATGTGACTACAAATTTGTACTTCTTAATACCTTCACCTTTTTCAACCAGCACCCTAACCCCCTTTCCTCTGGCAATCATCATCAGTTTGTTCTCTGTATCAATAAGTCTGCTTCTATTTTGTTTCTTCGTTTATTTTGTTTTTTAGATTCCACATATAAGTGAAATCGTATGGTATTTGTCTTTCTCTGACTGACTTATTTCACACAGCATCATACCTTCTAGGTCCATTCATGCTATTGAAAATGATAACATTTCATCCTTTTTTTCTAGTCAAATAATATTCCATTGTATATATGTACCACTGCTTTTTTTTTATCTACTTATCTATTGATGGGCACTTAGGTTGCTTCCATATCTTGGCTATTGTAAATAATGTTGCAATGAACTTAGATTTTTTTGAGTTTGTGCTTTGTGTTTCTTCTAATATATAACCAGAAGCAAAATTTCTGTGTCAAATAGCAGTTTCATTCTTAAGTTTTTGAGGAACCTCCATACTGTTTTCCACAGTGTCTGCACCAATTTTCATTCCCATCAAAAGTACACAAGAGTATATGTAAAGAAATCTTAATGTCTAGATATCATTTCCTACCCCCAACTGTCCATAATGTGTCTTGGCTTACCTATGTTTAAATCCTTCTAGACCAACTTTTGATAAAAATATTTTCCCTCATCCAGAAGTGACATCACAATTTTCTATCAGCTCTAATATTTTCTCTGCCCTCTTATGATTCTTACCACCCCTACTCATATATCAGCTATATGTGTCTATGTTGTAGACATCAGAGTCAGACAGAGATAAGTTCAAATCCAAGGTCCACTAATTATTGAATGATTTGGGTCAAATATTTAATATCTGTAAGCCTCATTTTTTTCATCTGGAAAATTGGTATAGCAATAATATCCATCTCATAAAGTTGTTGTATGGACCAAAAAAAAATACTTACAAGGCTTTCCCAAACTTCCATTTTTTTGTTATATTTTATTTATTTATTTATTTTATTATATTAACAGTTAACTTTTATTTTTTAGTGTACATACTCAAATATATATATACACATTTTTTAACAAAGTGTAAAATTAAGTACTTCTGTCTTTCTGTCAAATGGTCTTTATCCATAGTCAACAACCTTGTGTCTAAGTTATTTTTCTAGTGCTTTAGGTCTATTGATTTTTTTATTTTTTATTTTTTTTTAATTTTATTTTTTATTACAAAGGGTATTACATATGTGTCCATTTTTTCCCCCCTGCCCAAGACAGTCCCCTAGCCTCCCCTATCCCCCAGTGTCTTATGTCCATTGGTTATGCTTATATGCATGCATACAAGTCCTTTGGTTGATCTCTTACCCCCCTACCTCCCGCCCCCCAACCCTCCCCGGCCTTCCAGCTGCAGTTTGACAATCTCTTTGAGGCAGCTCTGCCTCTGTATCTATTATTGTTCAAAAGTATATAATGGTCTCAATTATCCATGAATGAGTGAGATCATGTGGTATTTTTCCTTCATTGACTGGCTTATTTCACTTAGCATAATACTCTCCAATTCCATCCATGCCGTTGCAAATGGTAAGAGTTCCTTCCTTTTCAGAGCAGCATAGTATTCCATCGTTTAGATGTACCACAGTTTTCTAATCCATTCACCTACTGATGGGCACTTAGGCTGTTTCCAGATCTTAGCTATGGTGAATTGTGCTGCTATGAACATAGGGGTGCATATATACTTTCTGATTGGTGTTTCTGGTTTCTTGGGATATATTCCTAGGAGTGGGATCACAGGGTCAAATGGGAGTTCCATTTCTAATTTTTTGAGGAAACTCCATACTGTCTTCCATAGTGGCTGCACCAGTCTGCATTCCCACCAGCAGTGCACAAGTGTTCCTTTTTCTCCACATCCTCTCCAGCACTTGTCGTTTGTTGATTTGTTGATGATAGCCAGTCTGACAGGTGTGAGATGGTACCTCATTGTTGTTTTGATTTGCATCTCTCCGATGATTAGTGACTTTGAGCATGTTTTCATATTTCTCTTGGCTTTCTGAATATCCTCTTTTGAAAGGTGTCTATTTAGGCCCTTTGCCCATTTTTTGATTGGATTGTTTATCTTCCTTTTGTTAAGTTGTGTGAGTTCCCTATAAATTTTGGAGATTAGGCCCTTATCAGATATGACATTGGCAAATATGTTTTCCCACACAGTGGGTTTTCTCATTGTTTTGTTGATGGTTTCTTTTGCTGTGCAGAAGCTTTTTATTTTGATGTAGTCCCATTTGTTCATTTTCTATTTAGTTTCAAGTGCCCTAGGAGCTGTATCAGTGAAGAAATTGCTTCTGCATATGTCTGAGATTTTGTTGCCTTTGGATTCTTCTAGAATTTTTATGGTTTCCTGTCGTACATTTAAGTCCTTTATCCATTTTGAGTTTATTTTTGTGTGTGGTGTAAGTTGGTGGTCTAGTTTCATTTTCTTGCATATATCTGTCCAATTTTCCCAACACCATTTATTGAAGAGACTATCCTGGCTCCATTGTATGTTCTTGCCTCCTTTGTCAAATATTAATTGAGCATATTGGTTCGGGCCAATTTCTGGGCTCTCTATTCTATTCTATTGATCTATATACCTATTCTTGTGCCAGTACCAGGCAGTATTGAGAACAGTGGCTTTGTAATACATTTTGATATCTGGTATTGAGATCCCACCTACTTTGTTCTTTTTCAGGATTGCTTCAGCTATTCGGGGTCTTTTTTTATTCCAGACGAATTTTTGGAGAGTTCGTTCTAGATCTATGAAGTATGCCATTGGTATTTTAATGGGAAGTGCGTTGAATTTATAGATTGCTTTGGGTAGTATGGACATTTTAATGATGTTGATTCTACCAATCCATGAACACGGTATGTTCTTCCATCTGTTTATGTCTTCCTCTATATCTTTTTTCAACGTCCTGTAGTTTTCTGAGTAGAGGTCTTTTACCTCTTTAGCTAAGTTTATTCCTCGGAAGCTTAATTTTTTTGGTGCGATGGTAAACGGGATTGTTTTTATAATCTCTCTTTCTGAAAGTTCACTATTGGTGTATAGAAATGCCTCAGACTTCTTAGGGTTAATTTTGTATCCTGCTACATTGCCAAGTTCATATATTAAGTCTAGTAGCTTTTTGATGGAGTCTCTAGGGTTTTGTATGTATAATATCATGTCGTCTGCAAATAAGGACAGTTTTACTTCCTCTTTTCCAATTTGGATCCCTTTTATTTCTTCTTCTTGCCTAATTGCAATGGCTAACACTTCCAGTACTATGTTGAACAGGAGTGGTGAGAGGGGGCATCCCTGTCTTGTTCCTGTTCTTAGGGGAAATGGTGTTAGTTTTTGTCCATTGAGTATGATGCTGGCTGTGGGCCTGTCATATATGGCTTTTATTATGTTGAGGTATGATCCTTCTACTCCCGCCTTCCTGAGAGTGTTTATCAAAAATGGGTGTTGAATTTTGTCAAATGCTTTTTCTGCATCAATTGATATGACCATGTGGTTTTTTTCTTTCAATTTGTTTATGTGATGTATCACGTTTAATGATTTGCGGATATTGTACCATCCTTGCATCCCTGGGATAAATCCTACTTGGTCATGGTGTATGATCTTTCTGATATACTGCTGGGTCTGATTTGCTAAGATTTTGGCATCTATGTTCATGAGGGATATTGGCCTGTAATTCTCTTTCATTGTGTTGTCTTTACCTGGTTTTGGTATTAGGGTGATGCTGGCTTCATAGAATGAGCTTGGAAGTGTTCCTTCCTCTTGAATTTTTTGTAGTAGTCTGAGGAGGATAGGTTTTAGTTCTTCCTTGAATGTTTGGTAAAACGCCCCTGTGAAGCCGTCTGGTCCTGGGCTTTTGTTTGACGGAAGCTTTTTGATGACTGCTTCAATTTCTTCCATACTTATTGGCCTGTTGAGATTCATAGATTCTTCCTGATTGAGTTTTGTAATGTATTTTTTTAGGAATTTGTCCATTTCCTCCAGGATGCCTAGTTTGTTGGAGTAGAGCTGTACATAGTATTTTTTAACAATCATATATATTTCTGTGCGGTCTGTTGTTATTTCACCTCTATCGTTTTTGATTTTGTTTATTTGGGTCCTCTCTCTTTGCTTCTTGGTGAGTCTGGCTAGGGGTTTATCAATCTTGTTTAACCTTTCAAAGAACCAGCTCTTGGTTTCATTGATCTTCTGTATTGTTTTTTTGGTCTCTATGTCATTTATTTCTGTTCTAATCTTTATTATCTCCTTCCTTCTGCTCACTCTGGTGTTTTCTTGTTGCTCTCTTTCTAAATCTTTGAGTTGTAGAGTTAGATGATTTACTACCATTTTTTCTTGTTTATTGAGATAGGCTTGTAGAGCTCTAAACTTCCCTCTCAGGACTGCTTTCATTGTGTCCCATAGGTTTTGGATTGTTGTGTTTTCATTGTCATAAGTTTACAGGATGTTTTTAATTTCTTCTTTGATCTCATTGGTAACCCAATCAATATTTAATAGCATGCTATTCAGCTTCCAGGTGTTTGAGTATTTTGGTTTCTTTTTATTGTAGTTTATTTCTAATATTATGCCATCGTGGTCTGCGAAGATGCTTTTTATGATTTCAATCTTCTTGAATTTGGGGATACTTTGCTTGTGACCCAATATGTGGTCTATTTTTGAATCTGTCCCATGAGCACTTGAGAAGAACATATATTCCCTGGCTTTGGGGTGAAGCGTTCTGAAGATGTCTATTAAGTCCATCTGATCAAGTGAGTCATTTAGGATTGCTGTATCTTTGCTGATTGTTTGTCTATAGGACTTATCCAGTGCTGTCAGTGGTGTATTAAAGTCCCCTACTATGATTGTATTGTTGTTGATCTCTCCTTTGATATCTTCCAGGAGTTTTTTTTTTATTTTATAAATTTGGGTGCTCCTGCATTGGGTGCATATATGTTTACCTGGGTTATATCTTCTTGTTGTATTGATCCTTTTAGGATTATGAAGTGTCCTTCCCTATCTCTTGTTATGGCCTTCACTTGAAAAACCCTTTATTTATAGATGTATTAGTATAGTGACTTGGGGTAGTCAGTTGTCCAAAGTCTGAGTGATGAATATGGAGGAAGCTTTTCTTTTCTCCCCTGAGTTTCTTTGTGGTGGGCTTTTGCAGCCCTACCTAAGTCAGTTAGAATGGGGAAGTAAGATTACATCTAAAGGCCTGGCCTGGGTGGCACCAGTGACCTCCCCTCTGGCTAAGCTATTAAATTCTTGGTTTATGGCCCTTGTAAACTGGGAGTATTTAGGAAAACAGATTATTGCCTAAGAAAGGGGCAGTGACTTAATTATAGACTAACAAGAATGTGCATCAGAATACTGGTTACTGGCACAGATTCAGATTGCTGGCCCAATTGCCTTATTTTCCCCTTCAACAGAATTATTTATTGATTTTTAAAACAATAGTTTTTATTGATTTCAGAGAGGCGGGGAGAGGGAGAGAGAGATAGAAACATCAATGATGAGAGAGAATCATTGATCAGCTGCCTCCTACATGCGCCACCCCCTACTGGGGCCCCTAGCCTGCAACCTAGGCATATGCCCTTGACCAGAATCAAACCTGGGACCCTTCAGTCCACAGGCCAGTGTTCTATCCATTGAACCAAACTGGCTAAGGCAAGACAGAAAATTAATCATAACAATATAGAACAATTCCCCTCATCCTATATAATAACAGTGGATTACAACAGAAAGAGCTGCAAAGCACAGAGCCTATTTAAGGAGGAAGTCTTAGGGAAATCTAAAGACAACACAGGAGGGATAAACAGGGACAAGAGGAATTTGAAGTCTCTGGTACCTAGTTGTACAGCAAACATTAAACACACCCCAACTCCTGACAAATAAATGAAACCTCATACCAAAGGCCTATTTACCTCAGTTGCTATTACCTGATACAGTTTTCAACAAAATATTACATGGTACAATAATAAAAAACAGGAAAAAACATAGTAAAGTGTGGTAGCAATCATCTCAGGTAGAAACTGAAAGGGCGAGATCTCAACCTAGAAACCCTGATGCCCCGCGCTCCCCACGGATGGTCCCGGCGTTCCCTGTGGCGGGCTCATCCCAGCCCGTCCCTGCCCACCTCCCAGCACCAGCGCTGGGTTGGCCGCCCCTGGTCTGGTTTCCTGCCCGGGAAAACCGAGGGCCACGGAGAGGGGACAGGCCCGGGGCTCTGGGGGAGCAGGGGTGGCCCGAGCCCCTCCAATGGGGGAACAGTGCCCTGGGCTCCTGGGTGCTGGGGAGCGGCCTTCGGGGAAGGATGGCTATCGAGGGGTGCGGACTGCGCACTCCATCTTACCCTGGGTCCTCCATTTTTGGGCAGAGCCATGTGCTTGGCAGGGCTTCTTCCCGGAAACCCAACCCTCTGCTAGCCACACCCAGGATTTCTCTGGAGTAACCAATGATAATCAAGGAAAGTGCATGCCATCACTATGACCACATCCTGTGTAATGAGACACCGACTTGCGCCTGGCCAATCGGCGGGGCCCACAGTCCCCTCTCCTGCCCTTACTCCACCCCCCTATAAAACCCACAGTCCCATCAGGCTTCGCTCTCTCTGCCACCTGCTGCTGTGCCAGTAAGGAGGGCAGGGGGGCCAGACCTAGGTTTGAAATAAATGACTCTTTGCTTTTGCATCGGACTCGCTGGCTCCCTGGTGGGCCCTTGGGAATCTTGAAATCTGGGCACAACAGAAACTATAGTTTAACTTTAACCCTGATGTTTGGCTTCTGTACTTATTTGCTTTGTTTAACAATAGAAAAGTTATTTTGATTTTCTGAATTATATAAATCATCCCATTAGATTAAATACCCTATGGATTGTAAGGTGAAATCCCATTTGTTGTGGTCATACTGGTCTTAGAAAACACATTTTCCTTTACCTGGGAAGGACAGCACAATTATCCCAAGGTCAGAGGGCTCCATTTAACATGTCTTTGTTGACTCAGTGTTCCAGAGACCCAAAAACTGTAATTTAGATAACATGCTTAAGTCTGACCAGGTTCCTCATTCCAGACCCGAGAACTCTAGATAATGTGTTTCTGTCAATTCAGTGATCCGGAGACCCAAAACTATAATTTAGATAACATGCTGCTTCTGCTTCTGTAAACTGCTTTTTTGCGAACCAGGTTCCTCATTCCAAACCCTGGGATGTAATCAATACCTTTGTGATATTTGCCCATATAAGTCTGGTTTTGCAACCATCTTATTACTATGAGATTTGGGAGAAGAGCGACATGCCCCTCATAGTCCCGGATTTGCAATAAATATGACTCCTTAATTCGACTTCTTGAGGCATCCTTCTGTGATTCGCGGGGTACATTACAACATTAGTCTGAAAATACAAAGCAAGTATCAGAACTGGTAACAATGATTAATATGTAAAAGACCAATAAAAAAGTAGACAACATTAATAAATAGATAACTATTGGCGGTAGAGAAATAGAAACTCTAGAAAACAACAAAAAAGAAACCCTAGAGTGTTGAGGACCTGAGGTGGGGGTGGGAGGGCCGAGCTGGAGGGGTTCAATGGGGGAAAAAAGGTGACATATGTAATACTTTCAACAAAAAATAATAATTACGAATAGAAAATAAATAAATAAATTAATAATAATATCAGAAAACCTAGAAATAAAAAAATACTGTAAGGGGAATTAAGAATCAATAGAATGGATATAGTCAAGGATTGAATCAATTAATTGGAAAATATAGGAATAGAAACTTCCCAGATTAAAATGAAAAGAGAAAAAGGAAAACAATATGCAAGAAGTATAAGACAATATAAAAAATATGTAAAATATGATCAATTAGAATACAAGAAGGAGAAGAAAGAATGGGGAAGAAGAAATATTGGAAAAATTAATTGCTGATAAATTTCTAAACACCAAACTACAGATCCAGAAAACAAAGAGGTCTTATCAAACCAATATATATAGCTCTCAAAATGCAAACCTAGAAATACTATAGAGGAGGAAACCAAAGACAAAGAGAAAATCTTCAAAGAAACGAGGTCAAAGGTGATGTGATAGGGAGGGTATCTTATTTATAGAAGAACAAGGATAAGAATTAAAACAGATTTCTCATAAGCACCATGTAAACAAGAAAAGAATGTAGTGAATAATTTAGAGTGTTGAGAAAGAAAAAAAATCTATAAACCTAGAATTCTTTATCCAGCAAAATGATTCATTAAAAGTAATGGAAAAATAGTTTATCAGACAAACAAGAACTGAGGAAATTTATTCCTAGAAAAATTGCTATCAAGGAAATTTTGAAATAAATTAAAATAATATATCAGAAATATGAATGCACATAAATACAAAGCATTGTAGAAGGAATAAATGAAGGTTAATATTCTTTTATTTCTCTTAATTGATTTAAAACTGTTAGTTTAGGATGATACTAGTAATAATGTCTTGTGCAATAGCAGATGACTAAGTGAAATAAATGACAGCAATGTTATAAGGGATCATAATGAGGAACTGTGACTCCTCTAAGGTATCTGCATAATACATGAAAATGGTATGGTGCTGTTTGAAAGTGAACATAGATTAGTTGGACTAACAACTGTAAGTTAATTCAATTTAGATCAGTTAAAAATGAACATAGAGGTTCTGTGGATTCCAAGAAGGCAGCAGATTAAGTAGAAGCTACACTGACATTCTCCCAGGACCAAACCAGAATTACAACTAAAATATAGAATAATCTTCTTGAATAATCAACTGAAGATGGGTGGGAGGGAATCCTTATAACCAAGGATGTAAACTGGAAACAGAAGAGAGACCAGTAGGAAGTTCAGAGGTGCAAGAGGGCTGGCCGGGTTCGCACAAGCAGCAGCTGAAGTTTTGGACAAATATTTCAGCAATGTGGGGTGCGGGGAGTCCCAAATAAGAATTCTGGAGTTTAAACCTCAAACCAGGATCCTCAGACCAGAGGACCAGAATGAAGAAACTTGTCCACATAACATCTGGCTATGAAAAGCAGCTTGGTTTCTGTCTGCCAAGGAAAGACAGCTGGAAATTCAGTCATCCTCTTAAAGGGCCAGAATAAAATTTCATGTGCAGTCACTCAACTTGGGCTCTGGCAGAGGGAAAGCAGAGTGGGTTAGAGGTATGTGAGGAAAATCTAGAGTGGGAGGTTCTAAGGATAGAGTTTGGAAAACAGTTGCCTGGATTCTTGTGATGAGTCATTCCCCCATACTGCAGAAGACATCTTTCTTAGGCAGACCTTTACCATCCAGGCATCTTTTGACTTGGGGGAAGCAACTTCCACAGTCTGTTGGAAAACTTCTTGCCCAAATCTGTGGAGTTTATCCTTGCTCTGGTATACTGCCCAAGACTCATTAGGAAACTGAGAATAACAATCTGCCTGCAGGCAGAGGCTGATCTCTGGGTGCTCTGAGTCTTTGCCTGATTCTTTCCGGACTAAGAGGTAGGAAAAGCAAATATTGGTGGGCATTTTGGTCCTGTCAAAATGCATCCAGCCCCAGCAGAATGTGCCACAGTGGTGGATTGCTGAAAATTCCAAACAGGGTATTCAGAGCCAATCACAAACAGCATCTGACATTATCTTGCACCAGAGACAACCCCCCCCCCCAAAAAAAAGACTTGGAGTCACAGCAAACCCACCAAATTCATATAAATAAACCCAAACAGGCAGCCAAAATGAGAAGACAAAAAAAGCCCCAAATATAAAAAGAAGAGGATCCTCCAGGAAAAGAGATAAATAAATGGAGATTAAAAATTTATAAGATATAAAGTTCAGAATAATGATTACAAGGATGCTCAAAAGCATGAGAAAAGATATAGAAACTATGAAAAATGACCATTTGTAAATGAAGAATGACATAACAGAAATAAAGAATGCACTTAAAGGAATAAACAGCAGATTACAGGAATCCAAGGAACAGATCAGAGAATTAGAAGACAGGGTAGAAGAAATCACAACATCAGAAAACACTACCACCACCAACAAAGAATAATTAAAAATCAGGAGGACAATTTAATGGAGCTGTGAGACAAGATAAAACCTAACAATACCCACATCATAGGAGTTCCAGAAGGTGAAGAAACTGAGCAGGGTATAGAGAACTTGTTAGAAGAAATAATGATAGAAAACTTCCCTAACTTGGTGAAGGAAAAAGTCACACAAGTTCAGGAGACACAAAGTCCCAAGCAAGAAGAACCCAAAGAGGCCCAAGCCAAGACACATCATAATCAAATTGCCAATGATTAAAGACAAACAGAGCATCTTAAAAGCAGCAAGAGAAAAGCAATTTGTTACCTACAAAGGAGCTCCAATAAGGCTATGAACTGATTTATCATCAGAAAATCTACAGTCCAGAAGAGAATGGCATGAAGTATCCAAGATACTGAAAAGAAAGGATCTTAAACCAAAAATACTTTACCCAACAAAGCTATCATTCAAAATATATGGTGAAATAAAGAGCTTCCCA
Source organism: Myotis pilosus (assembly GCA_036010255.1). Lineage (NCBI taxonomy): Eukaryota > Metazoa > Chordata > Mammalia > Chiroptera > Vespertilionidae > Myotis > Myotis pilosus. Next base: position 17,397,442 of record JASKON010000009.1, read on the forward strand.
GGAAAAAGAATGGCTAAAGGAGTTTATCACTACCAAACCAACATTACAAGAAATGTTAAAGGGACTGCTATAATAATAATAATAGAAATATATATAGGCTAAACATAGACATAATGAATTGAAATTGCAATAAATAAGTACATATCAGTAATAATGGTAAATTTAAATAGATTAAATGCTCCAATCAAAAGACACAGGGTAGCTGAATGGACACAAAAACATGACCCAATTATATTCTGTCTACAAGAGACCCACCTCAGAACAAAAAACTCACACAAGATGAGAGTGAAGGGATGGTGAAATTTTTCCATGCAAATGGAAACAAACAAACAAACAAACAAAAAACTCAGGTAAAAATATTCATATCTGACAAATAGACTTCAAAATGAAGGCCATAATAAGAGACAATAAAGGTCACTACATAATATTAAAGGGATTAATCCAAGAGGATATAACTCTGTTAAACATATATGCACCTCATAGATGGGCACCTGAATATATATTAAAAAAAAATTCTGGAGGACTTTAAAGGAGAGACAAACAGCAATGCAATCATAGTAGAGGACTTTAACACCCCATTGATTTCACTGGATAGATCCTCCAGACAAAAATAATAAATAAGGAAACAGTGATCCTAAATAACACAGTAGATCATACAGAATTAATTGACATTTACAGAACATTTCACTTCTTCTTAAGTGCACATGGGTCATTCTCAAAGATAGACCACATGTTAGGACACACACTAAGTCTTTAAAACTTCAAGAAGATTGAAATTATATCAAGCATCTTCTCAGATCACCATAGCATAAAATTAGAAATCAACTACAATAAAAACACTCAAAATTTTTCAAACACTCAGAGACTAAATAGCATGTTATTAAACAATGAATGTATTAACTATGATATCAAGGAAGAAATAAAAAATTTCCTGGAAACAAATGAAACTAAACATAAAACTACCAAAAATGTATGGGACACAGCTAAAGCAGTCCCAAGAGGGAATTTCATAGCACTGAAGGACTGCATTATATATATATATATATATCCAACCCTACAACTCATAGAATAAGAAAGATAAAAACAAGAAAAGCCCAAAGTAATTAGAAGGAAGAAAACACTAAAGATCAGAGTGGAAATAAATGACATAGAGACTATAAAAACAATACAAAAGATCAATGAAACTAAGAGCTGGTTCTTTAAAAGAATAAACAAGATTGATGAACCTTTAGCCAGACTCATCAAGAATCAAAGAACACCCAAATAAATAGAATCAGAAAAGAGAGAGTTGAAGTAACTACTGTCATCAAAAAAATACAAAGGTTGTAAGAAAATACTATGAAAAACTACATGCTAACAATTTAGACAATGTGGACAAAATGGAAAAAATTCCTAGAAAAACACAATCTTCTAAAACTGAATCAGAAAGAATCTAAAAACCTGAATAGACTAATAACAACTGATGAAATAGAAGGAATAATTTTAAAAATCCTAACAAATGAAAGCACTGTCTCAGGCAGCTTAAAAGGGGAGTTTCACCAAACATCCAAAGAAAAATTTGTAACTATACTCCTCAAACAATTCCAAAAACATCCAAAGCAAATGAATACTTCCAAGCTCTGTTTACAAGGCCAACGTTAACTTAATTACAAAACCAGATAAAGACACTACAAAGAAAGAGAATTGCAGGCCAATATGCATGATGAACATAGATGCTAAAATCCTCAACATAATATTAACAAATTGGGTCCAACAATATATTAAACAAATCATGCATGCATGACCAAGTGGGATTTATGCCAGGGATTCAAGGCTGGAACAATATTTGCAAAGCAATAAATGTGATACATCACATAAACAAATTGAAAGACAAAAATCACATGATCATATCAATAGATTCAGAAAAAGCATTCAACAAAATCCCAAACCCATTTTTTATAACAACTCTTAGCACTGTGAGAATAGAAGGATCATAACTCAATATAATAAAGGCCATATATGACAAACCCACAGTCAACATCATACTCAATGTGCAAAATCTAAAATAATTTCCCCCATGAATAGGACCAAGCCTGGATGTCCACTTTCAACACTCATATTTAACATAGTGCTGGAAGTTAAAGCCACAAAAAACAGATAAGAAGCAAACATAAAAGACATCAAAAAGGGAAAGTAAGAATTTATAATTATTCCCAGATGACATAATAGTTAGTGTACAGAGAAAATGTTAAAGATGCCACCAAAAAACTACTTGATTTAATAAATGAATTTGGCATTGTAGCAGGATACCAAAGTAATACTCAAAAATCAATGGCACTTTTATACACCAATAATGAAATCTCACAAAGAGAAACTGAAAAAAAAAATATTTGATTTACCATTGCAACAACAACAAAAAGAAAAACATACTTCGAAATAAACTTAACTAAGGAGGTAAAAAAACTGCACATGGAAATCTACAGGATGTTGAAGACATAGAAGATAGGAAGAAGTAGAAGACTATACCATCCTCATTAATTGGTAGAATTAACATCATTAAAATGTTCATACTACCCAAAGAAATCTACAGATTCAATGCAATCCCTATTAAAATACCAATGGTATATTTTACAGATCTAGAACAAATACTCCAAAAATTTAAGTGGAACCAAAAAAGACCACAGGTAGCTTCAGCAATCTTGAAAAAAAAAAGAAGAAAGTTGCAGGAATCAGAATACCAGATATCAAGTTATACTATAAAACCACTGCAATCAAAACAGCCCGGGACTTGCACAAGAACAGGCACATAGATCAATGGAATGGAACAGAGTATCCAGAAACTTATCCAAGCCATTATTCTCAATTAATATTTGACAAAGGAGGAAAGAGCATACTATGGAGAAAAGACAGTCTCTTCAAAAAATGGTTTTGGGAAAATTGGACAAGTACATGCAAAAACATGAAACTAGACCATGAACTTACCCCGTACACAAGAATAAACTCAAAATCAATAAAAGATTTAAATTTAAGTCATAAAACCATAAAAATCCTAGAAGAAACCATTCGCAGCAAAATCTCAGACATCTCTTAAAGCAATATATTTTTCATTACATCTCCTGCAGTGGTCTGAAAACCCATTAGTCAACAGAGCCAAATATCAACAGTACAACGATTGAAATTTCTTTTGAGAGCCAAATTTTTTAAACTTAAACTATATAGGTAGGTACATTGTTATTAACTTAATTAGGGTACTCCCAAGGCTTAGGAAGAGCCACACTCAAGGGGCCAAAGAGCTGCATGTGGCTCGAGAGCTGCAGTTTGCCGACCACGTTCCTAGGGCAAGGGAAACAAAGGAGAAAATAAAGAAATGGAACTACATCAAAATAAAAAGCTTCTTCACAGCAAAAGAAACCAACAAAAAAATAAAAAAAGGATCCCACTGCATGGGGTAACATATTTTCCAGTGATACATATGATAATGGGTTAATATGCAAAATATATATAGAACTTACACAACTCAACACGAGTAAGACAAACAATCCAATTAGAAAATGGGCAAAGGTCCTAAACAGACACTTCTCTAAAGTGGACATGCCGGAGTCCATTTATTGTCTTTATTAGCTGAGTATAGACAGAGACCCCAAAAGTTAGTAACCTTGAAGCCCTAGCAAAGGTCAGGGCTGTGTACCACCCAGTTAATCTAGATAATGGTAGCTGAAGCAACCTCCCTACCTTTAATCATGTAAATTGCCTAAAGGTCATGTTATGACCTAATCTGTGTGTCATTGAAACATCCTTACCCTGGGGCTGCCCCAGACAAACCTCCTTACCCTAGGGCTACCCCAGACCAAATAAAAGGTTGGAGCAGCCAGAGCATCGGAGGATGTCTCTCTCTCCTTGAGTTGGACTTGCCAGCCTGGCTCCCCGACATTTCCAAATTATCTCGTCTTTTTCTCTCATTCGTTGTGCAGCTCCTCTTTCAGATACCAAACCCTACTCCACGCTGGACGTGGAAGGAAACCAACTCAACAGACATATAGTTGGCAAAGACATCTGAAAAAATGTTCGTAGTCACTAATCATCAGAAAGATGCAAATTAAAATGACAATGGCATATCACCTCACACCTGAAAGAAATCAACAAATCAACAAATGACAAGTGCTGGTGAGGATGTGAAGAAAAGGTAACCTTAATACACTGATGGTAGGAATGCAGATTATTGAAGCCACTATAGAAAATAATACGGAGTTTCCTCAAAAAATTAAATATGGAACTATCAGTTGACCTAGTGACCCCACTTATAGGAATATATCCTAAGAAACCTGAAATACCAATCAGAAAAAATGCATACGCCCCCCCCCCAAGTTCATAGCAGCACAATAGACAATAGCCAAGATCTGGAAACAGCCTAAGTGCCCATCAGTAAATGAGTGGTTAAAAAAGATGTGGTACATATACACCATGGAATTCTATTCAGCTGTAAAAAGTAGGATCTCAAGGGAAAGGTTTATGGTGGCCAAATAGGCAGAACTCTCATGTACCTCATCCTAGGGCCAGACTGGAAATACAACCAAATTAGAGAACATTAACCCGGAATTATCAAATGAGGCCCAGCTGAGGAGGTGTCTTATAGCAAGGAAGTATAAGAAAACACCTAGAGACCTATAGGAAGGGTGAGATTGCAAGGGCAGTGAGGCCAACCCCCAGGGGTGGCAGGCCAGCAGGCTGAGAGGAAGAGGAGGGAGCACTGTGCTATGGGAGAGTCGGTTCCTTCAGAAAAGTAGAAGCCCAGCCCAGTTTGAGGATCAGAACTTGACTTGAGGCAGCAGGCACAAAATCCTACTGTGAAAAGGGAACAGCCGCAGGACTGCTGGCTGCCAGGGAGTCTGAACCTCAGACCCCAGTCTCAAATGGTGGCACAATGTAAGGGAAAAGAGGTGAGGCACTGGTGGGAAAGAAAGCCACAGTTTCATTTTTGTTGTTTTTTAATCTCTAAACCCAGAACACAGGAGTTTTCAGTTGCAATGACTCACCCCAGGCTTTGGTGCAGGGAGGGAGGTGCAGACTTGACTGCCTGAGGAGTTGTAGGGGAGGGAATCAGGGCAGGGAGATGTGGAAAAGCAGTAGCCAGGAGTCCTGAATTGGGATGTTCTTAATGTTCCAAATCTAAAGGGCCATTTCTCCAGGAAGGAGCTAGCTACCCTCAATAGCCAAAGGGCAGGAAAGGGAAAAAACCACACCCTAGACCAGTGGCTCTCAACCTTCCTAATGCTGCGACCTTTTAATACAGTTCCTCATGTTGTGGTGACCCCCAACCATAAAATTATTTTCATTGCTACTTCATAACTGTAATTTTGCTACTGTTATGAATCATAATGTAAATATCTGATATGCAGGATGTATTTTCATTGTTATAAATTGAATATAATTAAAGCATAGTGATTAATCACAAATACAATATGTAATTATATATGTGTTTTCTGATGGTCTTAGGCGGCCCCTTTGAAAGGATCATTCGACCCCCAAGGAGTTGAGACCCACAGGTTGGCGACCCACAGGTTGAGAGCCGCTGAACTAGGTGATACAGCCTACCGCACCCTGCGTTTTGAACTCCACAGAGGAAACAAAGGCAGAGGCCAAGGTTACAGGCCTGGACAGTCTCAAGGAGTCCTAGGATTAGTGACTGCTTTGGAGGAAGGGCTGACCACTCCACTATACTGGGAATAAGACTAATAAAAACTCCAGGATCCCAGCCAACCCCATTGGTCACGATTCAAGGATCTCTGTCCATACAAGGGCACAATAATAGCTTGGGACACTTGCAGAGGAGTAGCTATGGGGCAGTAAAGCACACCCACCATACTCCCTGAAAGCGAAACAGCACTTCCCCCTGCTATGGGTTGGCTCAATGAGATAGACCACCGACTCAGAATTTAAATTTAAGAGCCTTTATTAAGCTGGCCAGCTGACCACAGCGCCTATCTCCCCCTCTGGGAGGTTCGGAGCATGTGGCAGAGATCAAGGGTTCAGTATGATCCTTTATAGCACAACAGTGTTACCTTAGAAGTTCATAGAAAGTTCATAAGAACAAAGGGGGGGGGGTAAACAGAGTCACACCTGGCTGGAGCATATCATAACACATTGTTTCTCTAAGACAATCTAGCAATTTTTCTTCCATGGTTTCTAACCCTGACACAATCCTCCATACGTCAGTACCCCCTCCCAGCACATTCAATTTCTCATGTCCCATTTCCTCCCCTTAGCATATTCTGTAACATTCTGTAACCCTTCCATGCCACAGTCCCTCACCCTAGCACATTCCCTACTGGTCTTATGCCCGAATCAAATATTTGATTCAGTACCCTCCTTTACGATATAATTGGCCAGGGTCTCGGCCGCTGACATAGAGTTTTAGTTCCTATGGCTTTCTCCTTCCCATTGGTGAGTTCATCAGGCGAGAGGCATGAGGATGACGGGGTTTCAGTGCCTCTTTCCTGCAACTTTGATGGTGGTTGGAGTGCTCAGCACCACCACCTGGTAAGGTCCATCCCATCTAGGTTCCAGGCTGCTAGGGTCATGATGCTTCACCCAGACGAGATCACCCGGAGAGAAAGCAGGCTGGGTTGGACTGGATCTCAGCACGTCCTCCTCCGGTATGGCTCTCACCACCCGTTGTGCTGACATGGCGCTGCTCTGCAAAGCCTGTAAGGACTTAAGCAAATTTTGGGTAGACAGCCGGGCAATTTCTTCCTCCCTTAGGTGGGGAAGAAGAGGTGGCAGCCTGCCAAACATAATTTCGAAAGGGGTGAGTCCTTTTATATACGAAGTACACCTACCTCTGAGGAGGGCAAAAGGAAGGAGACTTACCCAGTTTTTGCCAGTCTCTAATTTTAATTTAGTTCCTCTCTACCTGTCCAGAACTCTGTGGTCTATAAACATAATGCAATTTCCAGGCAACCTTCAGGGCCTAAACTATAGATTGTGTAACTTTGGCGATAAACGCCGGGCTATCGTCGGACCCCAGATATAGTGGTAGGCTAAACCAGGGGACAATTTCAGTGAGGAGTTTTCTAACTACTACCTGTGCTGTCTCTGCCTTGGTTGGGTATGCCTCAGGCCAGCCAGAGAAGGTATCAATGAAAACCAGCAAGTATTTATACCCTCCTTGTCCTCCTGGTATCTCAGTGAAGTCCACTTCCCAATGTTCTCTGGGGTTCTGACTTCGGAATCGCTGTCCTGGTGCGGCCACAACAGGGGTACCTTGGTTCACCTGGGCACACACTTGGCACCTTTAGCCAACTCTTGAGATATTTTCTAGAGTCCTGGGATATAAAATTCTCTTCCTAGTAGTTCTGATAGCTTCATTCCCCCCAGGTGGGTGCTCTGGTGGGTCTGGGAAACAATGGTCTGCCCCAGGGCTTCTGGTACTATAGGCCTCCCGTCTGGCAGAATTAGCCATCCAGCCTCTCCTTCCCGGGCCCTTTGTTTCTCAGCTAGCCACTGCTCCTCTGGCAGATGAGTAGGCTTCTCTGGGAGCCTTCGTGCTGGAAGGGCTACAAGAACTTCTAGGGGCCCTACTGGTCTTTTAGCCACTTCCTTGGCTTCCTGTAAGGGCAGTGTGAGGAGATATATCCTTGCAGTCCCTGGGTAGGTCTGGCAGGATGAGTGCCGGCGCACTCACCAGGGCTTCTTAGATCTCCCCTGGCTCCTCCTCATGTCACTACTGCTGCCCTCGCATACCGCATACCGGTTACCTTCCTCTACGAAGCTGCTCCCGTCTGTGTAGAGGGTCTCATCCGGATTCTGCAGGGCTGGTCCACAAGGTCCTCGCGGAGGGAAGTGAGGGTAGTCAGTGTCTCCTCGCAGTCATGCAAAGGGGCCTCTGTCTTCTTGTCAGGGAGGAGTGTGGCAGAGTTCAAGGCAGCTGTTTTCAGGAAGCTGAAATGTTTACTCTTTTTCCCTTTCCCCACCAGAGAGCCTGAGTGAGTGCTATGAGTTCCATAAGGAAGTCCACCTTTTGACCCCCCATTGTCAGGGTCATTCTGGGCTCCTGGGGGCCAGCTGAGCCCCGACAACCTGAATCCGCCTCCTCCACCAGCGTGGGAGGGAGTCGGTTCCCCCAAACATTCAGGGCACTCCCTTTTCCAATGTCCTTCCTTTCTGCAAAATGCACATTGATTTTTCCCAAGCCTGGGTTGGACTCCTTTTCTTCCGCGAGGCTTTTCTTTGCCCTTATTGTCTCTCTGGCCCCTTGGGCCTCCCTCCTCGCTCAGGGCCAGGAGGACCTTGGCCATTCAGGTGTTTAAACCTGCCGCCGGGTCCTTCCGATTGTCAAAAACCTTCAGGGCCACCTCAACAAACTTAGAGATTGATTTCCCCTCAAAACCTTCTAACTTCTGTAATTTTTTTCTAATATTTGGGGCCAACTGGGAAACAAATGCAACATTGACAGCCCTCCGACTTTCCGGAGCATCAGGGTTAGGCCCCTGGACTGTCTGTGTCACTTTAGAGAGGTTTGTGGGTCTCCAAGTAGCAGCTGGGATGCCCCCTAATAGAGTCTGGCGATACCGATCGAGAGCCTCCTTTCCCCTGTCACTATAGGGGTTCCAGTTGGGTTGCCTGGAGGGAAACACAGCCCTTAATCTGTACTAAAGGAGCTTTATTTCCCTACAGGGTCTTACATGTCACAGGACCTCACAGGGTCTGTAATTCCTGTAACAGAGGGTTAGTATTCACCACTTTATTAACCCCATCTGTTCTAGACAGGCCTTCCCCAGTTTCCTACAGTTGAGGTTTTGCGCCACCCCTGACATGGGCATGGTCGCACAGGCCTGTAAGACAGTACACGGGTTGCTAACTGTCAACTCTCTCTCTCAATAGAGACCAAAATTTAATGGGTATTCTTCTTTTCCCACCTGGGCAACTGCCCTCTCGGCAGCTAGACATCCTTTACTTTTTGGGCTCACCCCACATAGCCTTCTTCCAGGATAGTTTATACATAGGCCAGTTCTTCTTTCTAGCCACAAATACAGTTTGTCCAATTTCTTTAAAATGTATTCTGGCACAGGAGAAGGTTGTTTTGCTGTACACAGGTAGCTTAACCCCTATACAACTGGGCTCGGACCTCTGCCTAGCAAATTGCAATCTATAAGTTCAATATGCAGCCTCCGGGCCTCCTAACCCAACGAGGTTTTGGCTAGTCTTTGAGTCAGACTTCACCTCTCTTGGAGAATTTCAAAGTCCTGATGACTCCCAGGTCCAGGGAGAGTGCCCTTTTCTTAACTCTGTTTATTAGTTACAGGGCCCTGCTTTCCTTGTCTTCCCACCAGTCCCCTTTATGGCAGAGCAGCGACCAGGCCTCTTCGAAGGGAGTGCACTGGAAGGGGATATCAGTTCCTCCTCTTCCAGCAGCAACAGGTACTAAACCCTTTCAGTACATTTGCAAGCAGGGAGCTTTTACTAGCTCTATCTGCAGCTTTCATAGATCTCAGGCTTGCTACTCTATTTCTGGGGCTGTAGGAAGGCTAGTACTAATCACTGGCTTATGGCTTAACTGCTGTAGCCTGCAAGCCAAAGGCCTAAGTACTTTCTCGCTGCTGCTGCTGCTGCTGCTTCTTTTTTTTTTTAGGGCCACTGCAGGCAGCTCAGGCATCTAGCCCCCCTTCTTTGATCATTCACTCCCCAATCTGGTCTGGAGCTGGGGAATAGCGCCTCGGTCTGCCTTGCTTCCCCAGAGGGCTGCCTGTCTAGCCCCAGATCTAGAGGGCCGGCCTGCTGTAGTGGCAACATAGGAACTGCAGGACTGGCGGATGTCGCAAGGTCCTGCAGGTTCTCCCCCTCTCTCCCTCTGTCTCCATATGCTGTCCCTGTCTAGTATGGGATGGACTGAAGGGGTTGTAGGACGACAAAGCCCCTCCTATCGGTGGGTGCGGAGGGAAGACAACTGGCATCGGGGGAGGCAGGGGCTCTGGGTCAAGAGCTGGTGGTGTGGCTTGGGCCTGAGGCTGGGGCTCATCCAGATCTGGCGCCTGGGGACAACAGGGGGCGGCCGGCTAATGGGTTCTTCCTGCTCTCCCTGAAGGACCGGGGGAGCCTTTCCCTTCTGGGGCCCGACCTAAAGAATTATCTGTCTCTGTCCCAATTTTTCCCTCGGGTGGCAAGCCCTCATCCACCAGGGTTTCTTGGACAATATTTCAACCCAAACCTGAATATAAGGAATTTGATTAGGATGCCCTGGGCGGCCGTATATGACATAATGGACCCAGTAGGCAGTGGTCAGATCAAAAGACCCTGCATCCGGCCACCCCTCCTGGAAAGTGAGCCACTCCCGTTCACAGAATCGCTGTAAATCAAAAGCATTAACATTATAGCTTTTAAATCTACCCCAGAACTTTAGTTTAATACAGTAAATTACAACCTAGGTAAGAGCAACTGATAGACAGAAATCTTTATTAACTAAGTAGGCGGATTCCCCTTTAACAGTGAGCAAAAGACTATGAGAAAAAATAATTCTCGCAGCTGCAAGAGGCTTTGAAGACTATTAAAGGGGCCAGCTCAAACGTTCAGCCAAGCGTATCAACAGAAAGCAGAGTAAATCAAAGTAGCTTTTACTTCACACAGACCAGTAATGATTTACACCTTTTTCCTCCTTCTCTGTAGTAAATTGATTAGTCCCACACAAACAAACTTTCTCCCGACCCCATGATGATCGGTGGCAAGAGACAGACAAGGGAGGGGGGTGACCTGTTTTCACAGATCCTCACGCAGATGCCCGCCTGGCCGTGTCCCTTGGGAGCTTAGATTCGTCGTAGCTAAGGTGCACCCATAATAAACCCCAGGCCTGGTCACCTCCACATGGGGGTGAGTCACCGTTATGCCATATGACGAATCGTTGAACCGCAGGTTGGGGCCCACTCGGACTCAATAACCGAAGTCGTGGAGCCACATAAAGGAGAGGAGAGGGCAGGCCCCCTCCCTCCACACTCACACACTTTCACCAGACATTCACTCAGAGTTTAAACAATCCACCCAATTCCTAACAATTTCCCCATTCCTGAGGGAGCTCTATAGCTTCCCGGGAGGTGATCAAGCTACCCTTCCACTTACCTGGAGTGGGCCTGACTGATAGGGGGTCGACGAAGATGACTGACCCTATCCCATTTGACAAAGACAAAGACAACAAAGAACAAAGACAAAATAAATCAGCCAAATGCAACCTAAGGTTGCCCGGAACCTGCAGTTCGCTCCTTGAAGTCCTGAAAATTTTCAAAAAAAAACATTGCAGCAGGGTGTACACAGAAGCAGACAACTTTTTGACAACAAATACCAAGAAAAACAAATACCAGACAGACAAACCCAGTGCAGCCTACAGCTGCACGAACCAGGGACCCCGGCCACCGTCGTGGCTGCGAGTCAGGACCAGGAGTACCGCTGCGTCCAGCCCTCCATATAGGTCCTTCTGTGGGACGTCCCAATTCCAGTTTAACAACCGGTCCTTACCTCTCTCTCGAGTCCAGGTGGCTCGGTTTCCAAATCAAAAATGTTGGGTGGTTGCCGAAACCGGTTTGGCTCAGTGGATGGAGCGTCGGCCTGTGGACTGAAGGGTCCCGGGTTTGATTCCGGTCAAGGGCATGTACCTGGGTTGCGGGCACATCCCCAGTGGGAGATGTGCAGGAGGCAGCTGATTGATGTTTCTCTCTCATCGATGTTTCTAACTCTCTATCTCTCTCCCTTCCTCTCTGTAAAAAAAAATCAATAAAATATATTTAAAAAAAAAAAAAAAAAAAAAAAAATGTTGGGTGGAGTGGAGGCCTCCTTGGTAGTCGTTCTCCACAGGTGTGGGGTATCTCGCTGAGTGCCCGGCGACAAGTGGGGGAGAGCCTCTTGCCTTGAATAGGGGGTCCCTCTCACCCCTGCCAGGGGTGAGCCTCCTGCCCTAAACAAGGGGTCCCTCTCACCCCTGCCGGGTATCTCGCTGGGGCCTCCAAATGTTATGGGTTGGCTGAACGAGATAGACCACCGACTCAGAATTTAAATTTAAGAGCCTTTATTAAGCTGGCCAGCTGACCACAGCCTGCACCTTCCCCCTCTGGGAAGGTTTGCAGCATGTGGCAGAGATCAAGGGTGCAGTATGATCCTTTATAGGAAAACAGTGTTACCTTAGAAGTTCACAGAAAGTTCATAAGAACAAGGGGGGGGGTGGTAAACAGAGTCACACCTGGCTGGAGCATATCATAACACATTGTTTCTCTAAGACAATCTAGCAATTTTTCTTCCATGGTTTCTAACCCTGACACAATCCTCCATACGTCAGTCCCCCCTCCCAGCACATTCAATTTCTCATGTCCCATTTCCTCCCCTTAGCATATTCTGTAACATTCTGTAACCCTTCCATGCCGCAGTCCCTAACCATAGCACGCCCCTCCTAAAGCCCTGTCAGAAACAGACTTTTGAGTGATTATGATTGACAGCTGGCTGACAGGTAAAGGTGAGCAGAGGTGAAGCCTGTGGAGGCAGGGGAAGTTTGGTCAAGAAGCTTTGAGCCCCATTGTAGCTAACAAGCTTAAGTTATAGGGCAGATTGATCCTCCTGCTTATAAACAAGGCCTGTGGAGAAAGACACAAGTGGAGGATCAATGGATCACCTGGAGCTTCAAGAAGGTTGCGAAAAACCAAAAGACAGTGCCAGACAGTGGTTAGCACCTAAGTACCTAACAGGAAGCTCAGAATCATCAGACAGAAGAATGAGGTCTGAAGTGAGCTCCCAGGAGGCATTAAATTTGGCTGAAACAAATGCGACTTAACTTTTTTCTTTTTTCACCTCTTCTTTAAATTTTCTTTCTTTCTCTTTTTCCCTCCCATTTTTCTTCTCTTTTCTCAAATTTAATTTTCCTTTTTCCTCCCCTATTTAAAAGTTATCTTCTTTATCTGGTTTATTGATTAGTTATTATTCTAATCTCTGTGGCATCATTCATATAATTTTCTGCTTCCCTACCCATACTCAATTTTCTTTTCTATTTTATTTTTCTCACTACCCAATTTTTTATTTCTCACTTTTCTTTCTTTTCTTTTTCTCCTGAAATCTTTTTTTTTTTTTCCTTCCTCAATTTAGGTCTATCTGCTTTCTCCTCTATTTGTCTTTTCATTTTTTTCTTAATGATTTTTTATTTATTCTCTCCACTTTTTATTCTAAATGTTTTCCTTTCACTATTCCTCAAACACTTTATTTTTACTATTTAAGCTCTGCATCTTCATCTTTGACTCCGTTTTTCTTATTGTTTTTCGTGTTTTCAGTTTGTTTGTTTTCTTTTTTATGCTTTCTCCCCATATTTTGTCTTTCTTTTTTTTTCTATCATTCCTGCTCTCTTATCTCTTCCCTAATTCTCTCTTCAATAGTGGAAGTGTTTGTTGGTGCTATGGGGATCTTGTATACATTCTTGTTTTGTTTCACCTGTATCAGGTTTGTCTTGTTGTAGTTTGTTCTTTTTGGCCAGCATATCCATAACATCTTTCACAATGTAGTCGGGGGGGGGGGCATATAATCAGCCAAGCTTTGAAAAGGCTCTATTCACGAATGGGGCAGTAACATTAAAAACCCAACTACAAAAGGAGAACCCAAATAACTCAAGTAAAGGGCTTCCCTAGGGCATCCAGCTAAGGAGATCTGAGAGACTGCACCACTGGCTCAAAATACCTACTACATAGGACCATCCCCCCAAAATCTGGGTAGCACAGCAGTTTGATCTAAGATATAGAAACAAATATCAAGGGACAGAAAAAATTTGGGAAACAAAGAACAACCCCCAAATGAGCAAAAAGGAGCCATACCCAGAAGAAGAACTAAATGAAATGGAGGCAAATAATTTGTCAGATAAATAATTCAAAGTAATGGTTATAAGGATGCTCAAATATATGACTGAGAATTACAAGTAACTCAATGAGAATTATAAGGAGCTGAATGAGAAATATGCCAAAATGGATAAGAATCAAAAGGAAATGAAGAATGGCATAGCTGCAATAAGCACTCTGGAAGGTTTCAACAGTAGACTAGAAGATCTGACAACTAAATCAGCAAGTTAGAAGACAAGTTAGGGCCCAGGAGCAGGTCAGGTACAGATTCAAAGCACCCAAGGATCTATATCTTTCTGCAGGCTGTCTTTTATTCTCAGCCACTTAATGAGTCCTGGCTGTAGTCAGGGCTTAAACTTCACAAGGTGGAGAGGAGGGATTCCATAGTGTGTAGCTATTGCTTCCCCCAGGCTAATTCTACCTGGATGATAAAGGTTACCTGAGAAATATGGCTTCTGCAGTATGGAGGAATAACTCAGCACAGGGATACGGGTGGCTGTCCTCTCAGTTCTCTCCCCAGAGCCACCGCCCCTGAACTCTGCTCACACAACTCTAGCCCACACTGTCCTACCTCTGCTGGGGCCCAAGATGAGTGGCTTCAAAGAAAACTTTGTGTGTTGGCCTTTTGAGAGGATGCCTACATTACTAGCCATCTCTCCCTAGCAGACAGAAACCCTGATACTTTTCACAGACTGATGTTATGTGGGTAGAAAAAAACACCCAATTAGAGTAGCAATTGGGAAAAAATTTGAATAGAAAGAAGAGAGTTTAAGAAAGCTTTGGAACAACATGAATCACAGCAACATCTGCATAACAGGGGTACTAGGAGGAGAAAAAAATAGAAAACTTGTTTTAACACATTGTTTGCGGGTAGTTTTTATCACGTGCTAACAGGTGACGCAGGCCATTTTTGCTAATTTTTTGCACAAATGGCCACGTTCAGTAAAATACGATAAGTTTAGTTTACATATTTATACGTTACCCGCATTCTACCACTAGTCTATAATATCGTATTAATACGTGTCCTGCGCTCTACTACCTCCAGTCAACATAAAACGTATAAATACGTTTCCCGCATACAATGTGTTAAGAAATAATGACAGAATACTTCCCTGATTTGGGAAAGAAAAAAAAAAGACACACAAGTCCAAGAAGCCCACAGAGTCCTAAACAAGAGGAACCCCAACATATCCAGAAGATACATCATAATTAAATTGGCAAACATTAAAGACAAAGAAATAATCTTAAAGGCTGCAAGACAGAGACAGAAAATTACCTGTAAGGAATCTCCCATTAGACTATCAGCTGATTTCTCAACAGAAAAACATCAGGCCAGAAGGGAATGGCATGAAGTATACAAAGTAGTAAAAAGCAAGATACTGAACCCAAGAATACTATATCCAGCAAGGCTATTATTCAAAATTAAAGGTGAAATCGGGAGCTTTTCAGACAAAAAAAAAAAAAAAAAGGCTAATGGAGTTTATTACCACCAAACCAGCAATGCAAGAAATTCTAAAGAAACTGTTGTATGAAGCGTAAATAGAAAGAGAGGGAGGAACATAGGCATAAAGAATAAAAACGGCAACAAACAAGTACCTATGAATAATATCCTTAAAAGTAAATGGATTAAATGATCCAATCAAAAGATACAGGGTAACTGAATGGATAATAAGTATGCTGTCTACAAGCAACCCATCTCAGAAAAAAGGACTCACACGGACTGAAAGCGAAAGATGGAAAAAAAAATTCTTCAGGCAAGTGAAAAATGAAAAAAAAAAGCTGGGGTACAAATACTTATATCTGACAAAATAGAACTCAAAGAGAGGGTCATAACAAGAGAAAAAGAAGGCCAGTTCATAGTACTAAAGTGATCAATACAACAAGATAATATAACTCTGGTAAACATATATGCACCTAATACAAGACCATTCAAACACATTAAAAAAAAATTCTGGAAGATATTAAGGGAGAAATTGATAGCAACACAATCTTTGTGGGGGACTTTAATAACCCACTGACATGACTGGGTAACTATTCTAGACAAAAAGTAAAAAAGAAAACAGCAGCCCTAAATGCCTCACTAGATCAGATGGAACTAATTGACATCTTCAGAATGTTTCACCCCAAAGCTACACAATATATATTTTTCTCAAGTGCACATGGGACGATTTCAAAGATAGACCACATGATAGGACAAAGGCTAAGTTTCCACAAATTCAAGAACATTGAAATCATTTCAAGCATCATCTCGGATTACAATGGCATGAAATTAGAAATCAACAACAATAAAAACACTCAAAAACAATCAAACTCATGGAGGCTAAATAGCATGCTCTTAAAAAATTAAGGGGTTACCAAGGAGATCAAAGAAGAAATAAAAACATCCTGAAAAAAAGTGACAATGAAAACAGAATAATCCAAAATCTATGGCACACCATGAAAGCAATCCCTAGAGAGAAGTTCATAACACTACAAGCCTACCAAAAAAAAAACTAAAACTTATAATAAGTTATATAATTGTTCAAATTAAAGAATTAGAAAAAGAACAAGATAAGCCCACAGTAAGTTGAAGAAAGGAAATAATAAAGATCAAAGTGGAAATAAATGGCATAGAGATTAAAAAAACAATAAATAAATCAATGACTCCAAGAGTTGGTTCTTTTAAAGGATAAACAAAATTGATGAACCATTACTCAGACTCATCAAAAAACAATGAGAGAGGACCCAAATAAATAAAATCATAAATTAAAGAGGCAATATAACAACAAACACCACAGAAATACAAAGGATTGTAAGAAAATACTATGAACAAACTATTTTCCATCGAACTGGACAACCTAAGCAAAAGGGACAAATTCTTAGAAATATACAATCTTTCAAAACCATGCAACCTTTCAATCAGGTAGAATCAGAAAACCTGAATAGACTGATAATAACTGATGAAATTGAATCAATAATTAATAAACTCCCAGGAAACAAAAATCCAGGACTGGATGGATTTACTGGAGATTTTTACCAATTATTCAAAGGAGATCTTACACCTATTGTACTTAAACTATTACAAAAAAAATCAAAAGGAAGGAACATGCCCAAGTGCTGTTTATGAAGCCAGCATTATCCTAATCCAAAAAGCAGATAATTACACTACAAAGTAAGATAATTATAGGCCAATATCACTGATGAACACAGATGCTAAAATCTTTTAAAAAATAGTAGCAAATAGGATCCAGCAATACATTAAAAAGATCATACACAATGATCAAGTGGGATTTATTTAGGGAATGTAAGGCTGGTACAATATTCGCAATTCAATAAATTTGATACAGTACATTAACAGATTGCAAGACAAAATGCACATGATCTTATCAATTGATACAGAAAAAGCATTCAACAAAATTCAATATCTTTTTTTGATAAAAACTCAGCAAAGAGGGAATAGAGGGATCATACCTCAACATAATAAAAGCCTTATATAATAAATATACAATGAATAGAATACTCAATGGGAAAAATTAAAACTATTTCCCCTAAGAACAAGAATAATTCAGGCATGCCCACTTTCACCACTCCTATTCAAAATAGTACTGGAAGTGTTAGCCATAGTGATTAGACAAGAAGAAGAAATAAAAGCATCCTAATTGGAAAGAAGTGAGAAAAACTGTCCTTATTTGTAGACAACATGATAATTCTACTTAGAAAATCCTAAAAACTCCATAAAAAAACTACTAGATTTAATATATGAATTTTTCAATGTAGCAGAATCCAAAATTAACACCCTGTAATTCATGGCATTTTTATATAACAACTAGAGGCCCAGTGCACAAAAATCTGTGCACTCGGGTGTGTGTGTGGGGGGGTAGTCCCTCAGTCTGGCCTGTGCCCTCTCGCAGTCTGGAACCGCTTGAGGGATGACCACCTGCTGGCTTAGGCCCACTCCCCGGGGGATCGGGCCTAAGCTGGCAATCAGACATCCCTCTAGCAGCCTGGCAGCCTGCGTGGGATGTCCACTTGCCAGTGGGGATCAGATCTAAGCTGAAGTCGGACATCCTTAGCACTGCTGAGGAGGCAGGAGAGGCCCCCACCACCACCACTGTACTGGCAGCCATCAGCCTGGCTTGTGGCTGAGCAGAGCTCCCCCATGTGAGAGCGCACTGACCACTAGAGGGCAGCTCCTGCATTGAGCGTCTGCTCCCTGGTGGTCAGTGTGTGTCATAGTGACCAGTCATTCCCAGTCTTTCTGCTGTAAGGGTCATTTTGCATATTAACCTTTTACTATATAGGATAGAGGCCTGGTGCATGGGTGGGGGCTGGCTGGTTTGCCCTGAAGGGTGTCCTGGATCAGGGTGGGGGTCCTACTTGGTTGCCTGGCCAGCCTGGGTTAGGGGCTGATGGCTGTTTGCAGCTGGTCACACCCCCTTCAGGGTGTGGGTCCCCACTGGGGTGCCTGGCCATCCTGGATGAGGGGCTGATTGCTGTTTTCAGGCTGGCCAGTGACTGAAGCTCCCAGCCTCTCCTTTTGTTCTTCTTTTTTATTCTGGGATTTATTTACCTTCTATAATTGAAACTTTGTTGCCATCACTGGAGCTGAAAGCCGGCTCTTGCTCGCTCCAGCTCTGAGGCCATGGCCTGCTCAAAGCAGGTATCTGGGGTTTGTTTAGCTTCTATAATTGAAACTTTGTTGCCATCACTGGAGCGAAGAGCCGGCTCCTGCTCCATGGCCAGGGCCTGCTGAAAGCAGGCATCTGGGTTTTTTTAGCTTCTATAATTGAAACTTTGTTGCTTTTGGAGCTCAGAGCCAGGCCGCAGCAGGTAGGGAACCTTGGCTTCCTCCATCACTGGAGAAAGCAAGCCTCCTGCTCGCTTCAGCTGCGTGGATGCTGGCCGCCATATTGGTTGTGTTAATTTGCATATCACACTGATTATCCAATGGGAGGCGTAGCGAAGGTACAGTCAATTATTGTGTTTGTCTATTATTAGATAGGATAATGAACGCTCAGGAAAAGAAACTTTAAAAAATCCCATTCTCCATTGCAACAAAAAAATAAGATACTTAGGAATAAACTCAACCAAGGAAGTAAAAGACCAGTTCTCAGAAAACTACAGGACATTGAAAAAAGAGATAGAGGAAGATATAAACATTGGAAGAATATACCATGTTCATGGATTGGTAGAATCAACATCATTAAAATGACCATAGTACCCAAAGCAATCTATAGATTCAATGCAATCCCTATTAAAATGCCAATGTTATATTTAATAGAATGAGAATAAACTCTCTAAAAATGTATATGGAACAATAAAAAGACCCTGAATAACCACAGAGATCTTGAGAAAGAAGAATAAAATTTTAGGGATAACAAGACCAGATATCAAGTTATATTACAAGGCCACAATATTCAAAAGAGCCTGGTATTGACACAAGAATAGACATATAGAACAATGGAACAGAACAGAGAACCCAGAAATAGACCCAAGCCATTATGGTCAATTAATATTTGACAAAGGAGGCAGGAACTTACAATGGAGTCAGGATAGTCTCTTCAGTGCATGATATTGGGAAAATTGGACACATACATGTAAAAATTGAAACTAGAACACCAACTTACACCATACATAAAAATAAATACAAAGTGCAAAATGTCTTAAATGTAAGACATGAAACCATAAAAATCTTAGAAGAAGCCATAGGCAGAAAAATCTCAGACAACTCTGGTAGCTATGTGTTTACTGATACATCTCCTAGGACAATGGAATCTAAGGAGAAAATAAACAAATGAGACTACATCAAAATAAAAAGATTCTGCACAGCAAAAGAAACCAACAAAATAACAAGAAAGCCCACACATGGGAGAACATATTTACCAATGATACATCCAATAAGGTGTTAATCTCCAAAATTTACAGGGAACTCATACAACTTAACAAGAGGAAGGTTAACAATCCAATTAAAAAATGCACAAAGGACCTAAATAGACACTTCTAAAAAGCAAACATACACAAGGCCAAGAGGTATATAAAAATGCTCAAAGTCACTAATCACAGGAGAGATGCAAATTAAAATGACAATGAGGTATCACCTCACACCTGTCAGAATGGCTATCATTAACAAATCAATAAATGACAAGTGTTGGTGAGGATGTGGAGAAAAAGGAACCCTAGTACAGTGCTGGTAGAATTTCATACTGGTGCAGACACTGTGGAAAACATTATGGAGTTTCCTCAAAAAATTAAATTAAAAATGGAACTTCCATTTGACCCAGTGATCCCACTTCCATAAATATATCCTAAGAAATTATAAAGAATATGTGCACTGCTATGTTCATAGCAGCATAATTTACAATATCTTAGATCTGGAAACAGCCTAAGTGCCCATCAGCCAATGAGTGGATTAAAATACTGGTATATTACACAATGGAACACTGCATAGCTATAAAAAAGAAAGAACTTGTACCAC
The DNA here is from genome assembly GCA_036010255.1 of Myotis pilosus. Lineage (NCBI taxonomy): Eukaryota > Metazoa > Chordata > Mammalia > Chiroptera > Vespertilionidae > Myotis > Myotis pilosus. Next base: position 17,417,722 of record JASKON010000009.1, read on the forward strand.
TTGCAACAGCATGGATAGACCTGGAGGGCATTATGATAAGCGAAGTCAGCCAGTCAGAGAAAGATAAGTATCACATTGTCTCACTCATTTGTGGAATCTAATGAATATAAACTGATGAACAAAAGTTGATCCAGAGGTATAGAAGCACCAAGACTGTCAAACCTCAGGAGAAATGCAGGGCAAGGTCAGTAGGTGGGAAGAGATCAACCGATGAACTTGTATGCATATAAGCATAACTCACGGACACAGAAAATAGGGTGGTGAAGGCCTAGAGTGGGGGTGGGGATAGGCTGGGAAAGTTCAATGGAGGAAAAATAGCACATATGTAATATCTTCAACAATAAAGATCTTTTTAAAAAGTATCTCTTTTTTGATCTATTGAACAGATAAACTGATGAACAAAACAGATCTAGAGACATAGAAGCATGGAACAGACTGATGAATCTCAGGGCAAATGCAGGGTGGGTGGGTGGGGAGAGATTAACCAAAGAATGCATGTGCATATATACATAACCCATTGACACAGACAATAGTGTAGTGAAGGCCTGTGGGTGACATGTGCAGGATGGAGGGGATCAGTGGAGGGATAAAAGGGGACATCTGTAATACTTTCACCAATAAAGATAAATTTAAGAAATGAACTTTGATTGAGAGAGGAGAGAAAATTAAATCATATGTAAAATGCTCAATTGCAAACAGACAAAGCATAAAATGAGGGGAAGAAAAAAGGAAATAAAGAACAAAGAGCCTGGGAGGAGGGGAAGCAGAGGGGAATGGGAGATATCTGTAATACTATCAACACTAAAAAATACATTTAAATAACAAATAGAAAGGAGTTACAAGCATTACAGATATTAATTCAATTATATCAATAATCACTTTCAATGCAAATGGCCTAAATACACCAATTAAATGACAGAGATGTTCAGAATATATTTATTTACTTAGTTACTTTTTAATCTTCACTCAAGGTGCCTTTTTAAAATTGATTTTAGAGCAAGTGGAAGAGAGAGAGAGAGGAAGAGAGAGGAAGAGAGAGAGAGAGAGAGAGAGAGAGAGAGATAAAAACATTAATCTATTGTGTCCCTTACATGCCCCAATTGGAGATTGAAACAACAAATTGGGTATGTGCCCTGACCAGCAATCAAACTGGCAACCCTTTGGTGCACAGACCGATGGTTCAACTGAGCTGCACCTCTCAGGGCTGTTCAGAATGGATTAAACACAAATACACACACACACACACACACACACACACACACACACACACACACAAAAACCACCTTAAATATAATGACTCATTTTACAGGTAAAGGATGGAGTAAAAAGTAAGAGGCTGGAGAAATATATACAGAAATATAATGACAAAATGCTTTTAGAACATGGTGGTGGGTTTGGTAGAAGCTACACTGACCGTCTCCCTGGACCATACTGGAATTACAATTAAAATATAGAAAAATCATCCTGTACAACCAACTGAAGACTAGCTGAAGAGAAGCCCTATAACCAATGACTTAAAGAGGAGGCCACATTGAGACTGGTAGGAAGGGCAGAGGCATGAGAGAGCTGGCTGGGTTCCCATAAGCAAAAACTGAATTTCCTGAGGGATATTTCAGCTGCAGCGTTTCCCCCTGGAAAGTCTTGGGTCTAAACCTCAACTGGGTTCCCACCCTAGAGCACCAGAACTAGGAAAGGTGCCCACATAACATCAAGCTGTGAAAAGCAGCAGGGTTTCTGCTGCCAGGGAGAGATGGCTAGTAATGTAGGCATCCTCTCAAAAGGCCAACACACAAAGTTTTCTTTGAAGCCACTCATCTTGGGCCCCAGCAGAGGTAGGACAGTGTGGGCTAGAGTTGTGTGAGCAGGGTTCAGGGGCGGTGGCTCTGGGGAGAGAACTGAGAGGACAGCCACCCGTATCCCTGTGCTGAGTTATTCCTCCATACTGCAGAAGCCATATTTCTCAGGTAACCTTTATCATCCAGGTAGAATTAGCCTGGGGGAAGCAATAGCCACACACTGTGGAATCCCTCTCTCTCCACATTGTTGAGTTTAAGCCCTGACTACAACCAGGACTCATTAAGTGGCTGAGAATAAAAGACAGCTTGCAGGAAGATATAGATCCCTGGGTGCTTTAAGTCTGTGCCTGACCTGCTCATGGGCCTAGGGACAGTAAAAAAAGACTTCAGTGTACAGCTTTGTCCTCTCCACATGCATTCAGGTCCAGCAGAGGGAACCACAAACTGTGGATCACTAACAGTTTCAAATAGGTTGCTCAGGGCCAAGCACAGAGAGTGTCTGACATTGGCCTGCAACAGAATTCCTCTGAAGAGGCCCAGAACAGTACACCCAGTGGCCAGCTTCAGAGAACAGAGCAGGATACAGTAAGTTTACAATCAGCATATCCACAAGCAGATATTGGCAGACACCAATATCTGAGGCAAATTTGATTTTGTATGATCAACACCTGCACAACAGCCTGCAAGCTGTTTTGGGAATTGAGCCTTCCTTTGAGCAAGCCTAGAGTTGAGCCCATTCACGAACCAGCCAATAGCAATCAAGACTATTTCATAAGAATGCTCCACACAACGTACACAAGGGAGATTCTTAAAGCACCCAGTTCTGTTGATCAGGGAGATTGTGTCACTGGGTCCCACAGGTCACGTACTACATAAGACTGGGAGTCTTAGAAAAATCTACCTAGTAAATAGAAATAGACCAAAAACAGGCAGCCAAAATGGGGAGCAAAGAACCAGTCCCCAAATGAAGGAAAAAGAGAATTCTCCAGAAGACCTAAATTAAGTGGAGGTATGCAATTTATCAGATATAGAGTTCAGAGTAATGATTATAAGGATGTGAAAAGCATGAAAAAAAGATATAGCAACCATAAAAAAGGATGAGTCAGAAATAAAGAATTCCATATCTGAAATAAAGAACACAGTGGAAGTAATAAACTGCAGGCTCAGTGAAGTAGAGGATGGAATCAGTGATTTGGAAGAGAATGTAGGAAAAAACACAATCCAAGCAGCAAAAAGAAAAAAAAGATTTTTATTTTTTTTAAATCTTTATTGTTCAGATTATTACAGTTGTTCCTCTTTTTTCCCCCCATAACTCCCCTCCACCCAGTTCCCCTCCCACACTCCGCCCTCACCCCCCACCACTGTTCTCATTCATAGGTGCACGATTTTTGGCCAGTCTCTGCCCTCAACCCCCACACCCCTTTCACCCACAAGAATAGTCAGTCCACTCCCTTTCTATGCCCCCGATTCTATTATAATTACCAGTTCATTCTGATCATCAGATTATTTATTCACTTGATTTTTAGATTCACTTGTTGATAGATGTGTATTTGTTGTTCATAATTTGTATCTTTACCTTTTTCTTCTTCCTCCTCTTCTTAAAAGATACTTTTCAGCATTTCATATAATTCTGGTTTGGTGGTGATGAACCCCTTTAGCTTTTCCTTATCTGTGAAGCTCTTTATCTGACCTTCAATTCTGAATGATAGCTTTGCTGGATAAAGTAATCTTGGTTGTAGGTTCTTGGCATTCATCACTTTGAATATTTCTTGCCACTCCCTTCTGGCTTGCAAAGTTTCTGTTGAGAAATCAGCTGACAGTAGTATGGGTATGCCCTTGTAGGTAATTGACTGTCTTTCTCTTGCTGCTTTTAAGATTCGTTCTTTGTCTTTTGCTCTTCGCATTTTAATTATGATGTGTCTTGGTGTGGTCCTCTTTGGATTCCTTTTGTTGGGGTTCTTTGCGTTTCCTGGACTTGTAAGTCTATTTCTTTCACCAGGTAGGGGAAGTTTTCTGTCATTTCTTCAAATAGGTTTTCAATATCTTGCTCTCTCTCTTCTTCTGGCACCCCTATAATTCGGATGTTGGTACGCTTGAAGCTGTCCCAGAGGCTTCTTACACTATCTTCGTATTTTTGGATTCTTTTTTCATTTTGCTTTTCTGGTTGGGTGTTTTTTGCTTCTTCATATTTCAAATCTTTGACTTGATTCTTGTGATCCTCTGGTCTGCTGTTGAGATTCTGTATAATATTCTTTATTTCAGTCAGTGTATGCTTAATTTCTAGTTGGTCCTTTATCATAATATCAAGGGTCTCACTAGATTTCTTGAGGGTCTCACTAAATTTATCGGCGGTTTCTAGAAAATTCTTGAAAAACCTTAAAAGTGTGGTTTTGAACTCTATATCCAGTAGTTTGCTTTCCTCCATTTTTGTCATTTGTGTCCTGTTTCTTTGTCTCAGCATTTTTTATGCTTTGCTGTGTCGATAGAGTGGCTTTCTGTGCTAAGTGTCCTTTATTGCCCAGTGGCTCAGCCTCCCCAATTACCTGAGGTGGACACTCTTGGTGCACCCCCTTGTGGGTTTTGTGCACAGTCTTGTTGTAGTTAAGCCTTGATTGTCGTAAGTAACAGTGGGAGGAATTGACCTCCAGACAATTGGCTGTGAGAATCAGCTGTGTTCTTGGTGGGAGAACTTCTGTGCTGAAGACACGCTTATGGGGCAAGACTTGCTTCAGTGGGGCTTTGGTGCTCACTGAGTCTGCCTCCTGAGTGTGTCCTTTATGGATCTGAGGCGTTGTAATTGGATGGTCCCAGTCTGACCACTGGGTACCCTGGCTCTTGGATCTAAGGAGGTGCTAATCTTGCCTCTGCCTGAGGCTACCCAGCAGAAGCCAGCTGTAAAGCAATGCAAGTTGCCCTGGGGCCTTGGGGCAGCTGCAGTTTGTTAAGTAATTTTCAGGTTACAAAGGGCCGGGCCTTTCATATGCAAAAGCCTCTGTGCATGGCTTGGGTGGGGCAGGGTTCCAGGGGATCAACAGAGCGGGTGGAGTGAGCAGTATGGCTGCTCTCAGTCCTGCCTTCAGAGGCCCCGGCAATAGCTGAAAGCGCCTCCAAGAGAAAGCTGCCCTCAAGTCCTGACTGATGCCAGACAGTCCAGTTTCTCCCCGTATGAGTCTGGGTCCCCGGAGACTTGCCCGGAACTGGTGCTCAGAGCTTGAGACTCCCTCCCGATTGAAAAAGACAATCATGTCATCAGCCGCCAGCCCTCTCCACATGCACCTCCGCACCTTTGTATTTTACTTCCACACCGCACCTCCTCTGAGTCTCAGTGTGCTTTTCTCTTTCCTTCTAGTTGTAGAATTTCCACTCAGCCAGCCTTCCTGTGGTTCTGGATGATGTCCATTCCATCTTTTAGTTGTATTTTTGAAGTGGTTGTGTTTACCTATGCTGCCATCTTGGTTTCTCGAAAAAAGATTTTTAAAAAGGGAGAATTGCCCTAACTGTTTTGGCTCAGTGGATAGAGCGTCAGCCCGTGGACTGAAGGGCCATGGGTTTGATTCCAGTCAAGGACACGTACCTTTGTTGCAGGCTTGATCCCTAGTAGAGGGCTTGCAGTAGGCAGCTGATTGATGTTTCTCTTTCATCGATGATTCTAACTCTCTATCCCTCTCCCTTTCTCTCTGTAAAAAAAAAAAAAAAAATCAATAAAAATATATTTTACAAAAAATAAGGATAGTTTAAAGACCTTTGGGACAACATGAAGCATAACATCAACTTGAATAGGGGTACCATAAAGAAAAGAGAGAGAGCAAGGGATCAAGAGCCTATTTGAAGAAATAATGTTGAAAACTTCCCCAACCTGGTGAAAACTTATCTAACCTGGTCAAGGAAACAGACGTACAATCCAGGAAGCTCAGAGAATCCCAAAGAAAATGGACTCAAAGAGGCCCACACAAAGACACAACATAATTAAAATGGCAAGTTAAAGACAAAGAGAGGATATTAAAAGCCACAGGAGAAAGGCAGTCAGTTATCTACAAGGGAGTTCCCATAGACTGTCAGCTGATTTCTCAATGGAAACATTTCAAGCCAGAAGGGATTATCATAAAATATTCAAAATGATGAAAAACAAGGAGCTACAACCAAGGCTGCTGTACCCAGCAAGGCTATCATTTAAAATTGGAGGAGAAATAAACAGTCTCCCAGACAAGAAAAAGCTAAAAGAGTTTGTTACCACCAGCATTACAAGAAATGTTAAAGGGCTTGCTTTAAGAAAAGGAAAAAGAAAAACAAAACAAAACAGAGGAACATAATTTTAAAAATGGCAATATATATGTACCTATCAATAGTCACTTTAAAAGTAAATGGCTTAAATGATCCAATCAAAAAAGACATAAGGTAGCACAAGCCAGTTTGGCTCAGGGGATAGAGCATTGGCCTGTGGACTGAAAGGTCCCAGGTTTGATTCCAATCAAGGGCACATGCCTGGGTTGCGGCTTGATACCCAGTAGGGGGTCATGCAGGAAGCAGCCAATCAATGATTCTCTCTCATCATTGATGTTTCTGTCCCTCCCTCTCCCATCCTATCTGAAATCAATATATTAAAAACAAGATATAAGGTAGCTGAATGGATAAGAAAACAAGACCCATGTATGTCCTGTCTTCAAGAGACCCACCTCAGAATGAAAGATATTAACAGACTAATAGTAAAGGGATTGAAAAAGATATGTCATGCAAATGGAAAGGAAAAATAGCTGGGGGAGCAATACTTATATCTGACAAAATAGACTTTAAAACCAAGGCTATAGTAAAAGCCAAAGTAGGACACTACATAATGATAAAGGGATCAATCCAACAAGAGGATCTAACCCTTGTAAGCATATATGCACCCAAGTAACACCTAAACATATAAAGCAAATATAGATGGACATAAAGGGAGAAGCTGACAGTAATACAGTTATAGTAGGAAATTTTAATACCACATTGATATCAATGGATAGACCTTCTAGACAGAAAATAAAAAAATATTATGGCAACCTTAAATATCACACTTAATAAAATGGATTTAATTCATTTTTGGGGAGGGGTCGAGAATATACATTTTCTTAAGTGCTCGTGAATGTTTTCTAGGATAGACCACATGGTAGGACATAGAACAAGTCTCAATTAATTTAAGAAGATTGAAATTCTATCAAGCATCTCCTCTTACCATAATACTATGAAACTTGTAATGAACCACAAGAACAAAACTAAAAAATACATAAATAAATGTATGCTAAATAAGATGTTACTAAACAATGACTGGGTCAACAATGACATCAAACAAAAAGTCAAAAGATACCTTGAAATGAATAAAAATCAGAACACAACACCAAATCTGTGGGACACAGGGAAAGCAGTCCCAAGAAGGTGAATTCATAGCATTAGAGACTTATCTCAAAATAATGATAACTCAGTAATCTAACATTACACTAAAAAGAACTAGAAAAATGCTCTGGCTGGTGTTTCTCAGTGGTTAGAGTGTTGACCCATACACTGAAGGGTCATGGGTATGTACCTGGGTTGTGGGTTCACTTCCCATTCCTTGTCAGAATGGGTGTGGGATGCAACCAGTAGATCAGTTGATGTGTCTCTCTCATATTAGTCTATCTCTCTCTCTCTCCCTCCCACCCTCCATCCATTCTACTTACTTTGAAAAGCAATGGAAAAAAATATCCTCAGGTAAGGATTAACAACAATAAAAAAAGGAATGAGAAAAATGACAACAAACAAAGCCCACTATGATTAGAAGAAAGGAGAAAATAAAGAGCTGAGCAGACATAAATGAGAGTATAAAGCAATACAATCAATTAAACCAATCACTGGTTCTTTGAAAAGATAAACAAGATTGACAAGCTTATAACTAGACTCATCAAGAAAAAAGAGAGAGGACCACATAAATAAAATCAGAAATGAAAGAGAAGAAGTAACAACTGACACAAAATAAATACAAATGATTGTAAGAAAATATTATGAACAAACTATATGCCAACCAATTGGACAATCTGGAAGAAATGGATAAATTCCTAGAAACACACATTCCAAAACTAAGTCAAGAAGAATCAGATAATCTGAAAGACAGATAACAACTAGTGACATTGACTCAATAATTTAAAAACTCCCAACAAACAAAAGCATTCGACTGGATGGCTTTGCAGGTGAATTTTACCCAAAATTCAAAGAACTAGCACCTATCCTTCTCAAGGTATTCTAAAAAATTCAAGAGCAGGGAAGACTCACACAGTCATTTTATGAGACCAGCATATCCTAATTCCAAAATCAGAGAAAGACTCAACAAAGAAAGAAAATTATAGACCAATATCCCTGATGAATATAGATGCTAAAATCCTCAAAAAATATTAGCAAACCAAATCCAGTAACACATTAAAAAGATCATGCATCATGATCAAATGGGATTTATTCTGGGAATACGATGTTGGTACAACATCTGCAAAGCAATAAATGTGATATACCACATGAACAACTTGAAGGATAAAACTTCATGATCATATTAATAGATGCAGAAAAGGCATTTGATTAAATCCAGTACCAATTTATGATCAAAACTCTCAGCAAAGTGGGAATAAAGGGAACATACCTCAACATAACAAAGGTCATATAGAACAAATCCACAGCCAACATCATACTCAATGGACAAAAACTAACAGTGTTTCCTTTAAGAACAGGAACTAGACAAGGATATTCGCCTTCACCACTCTTTTTTCCTTTATTGATTAAGGTATTACAAATGTGTCCTTATCCCCCCCCATGGTCCCCCTATCCCCCCACTCATGCCCTCACCCCCTGGTGTCTGTACCCATTGATTATGCTTATATGCATGCATACAAGTCCTTTGCTTGATCTCTCCCCTGCCTTCCCTCTGAGGTTTGAGCATCTGATTGATGCTTCTCTGTCTCTAGATCTATTTTTGTTCATCGGTTTATGTTGTTCATTATAATTCACAAATGAGTGAGATCATGTGATATTTATCTTTCTCAGACTGACTTATTTCACTTAGCATAATGCTCTCCAGCTCCATCCATGCTGTTGCAAATGGTAGGAGTTCCTTCCTTTTACAGCAGCATAGTATTCCATTGTGTAGATGTGCCAACGTTTTTTAATCCACTCATCTGCTGATGGGCACTTAGGCTGATTCCAAATCTTAGCTATTGTAAATTGTGCTGCTATGAACATAGGGGTGCATATAGTACTGGGAGTCATAGCCATAATATGCACACAAGAAGACAAAATAAAATGCACCCAAATTGGAAAGGAAGAAGTAAAACTGTCACTATTAGCAGAATAAAGAATAAAACTGTCATTATTTGCAGATGACATGATATCGTATATAGAGGGTCCTAAACATTCCATCACAAAACTACTAGGTCTGATAAATTAATTCAGTAAAGTAGCAGGATCCAAAATAAATATCCAGAAATCAGTTGCATTTTTATACGCCAATGAACTATCAGAAAGGGAAAGTAAAAACAAAACAAAACAAAACAATTCCATTCACAATTGCTTCAAAAAGAATAAAATACCTAGGAATAAATTTAATCAAGGATATAAAAACTACTCCGAAATTATAAGACACTGAAGAAAGATACTGAGGGGACTAGAGACTTTGAGTTTCAGCAATCGGATCCTGAGGAACACTACAGTCCAGAAGACTGGGATCTTAAGCCAGCCAAAGGAACGCTTCACTTTTTCATTTATTTTATTTTATTTCTTTTTTATTACTTTGTTATCTCTTTTTCCCTTTTTTTCTTTGTTTTCCTATTTTTGTTTGTTGCTTTACTTTCTATCTCTTTTCACATTAATTTTCCATCACTCTATTTTATTTTATTTGCTATTTTTATACCATTTTTGAAATCAATTTTTTTGTAAATTTATTATTTTTTTCTCATTCTCTTTCCTCTTATCCACCCATCCCCTTTCTACTTCCTCTATACTGAACTGAGATCCTCCCCATATTCATCCAACTCTTAACCTTATCTTCTATATATAAGCTCAGCATCTACAGACTCTGCCCCAACCCTCATTGCTGGGGGTTTGGTGGTTGTATTTTTTTATTTTTCTTTTTTCTTTAATTTTATTATTATTATTTGTTTCTTTGTTTTGTTTGTTTATGCATTGTTTCTGTGGTGTTTTCCCCATATATATATAATCTCCTTTTCTTCCTTCTTTTTTCCCTTATCTTTTTTGCTCTCTTTGTTATCATTTATGATTCTTTTCTTGCCCCTAATTCTCTTTTCTCAGGTGGTCACTTATAGTAGGGTTATTGTTGTCATGAGTACATTCGTGCTTTGGTCCCTTTGTATTGTGTCTTGTCAAGGCGAATTTTATCCTGTCTGGCCAGGTGCTAGAGAGTGAGCCTCATAACCAGTCACCTGGAGAGTAAACTCCATCCACAAACAGGTCAATAACACCCCAGAACCAACTACAGAGGCAGGAAGAAGGTGGCAGTGAGGGAGAGAGCGTGAACCAGTGAGGGACCAAAAGAGGAGTGTGTGGTCATGTGGGATGTGTGTGTGTGTGTGTGTATGTGAGTAAGGCACAGATAGATCCCACAGGGCATTCAGGGTCAGGTTAAACAGGCTCGCCTAACAAGGCAGCCTCTGCTACAATGTAAGCAGTTACAGGAGGCCGACTCATCCCCAGAAGCCTAAATTTTTTAAAGGGGACAGCTGCTGTAACTGGGAGCCAGGCCTTACCCCCACCCAGGATGCCATCAGATAACACCTGGGACTCTACAGACACCCCTGCCAGAGACCTGCTACTTTGGCTGTGGTACCATGGTCAATGAGTCTCTAGCCACCCTGAGCACAGGCTCCTGTGAGTTCTGAAGCATGCTCTCCTCTGACTGGCCCAACCCTTAGCCCAGGGCACTGCAAACACACAAGCAGCAGACACCTGAGCAGCCCAATCCTGTCCAAGGAGCAGCAGCCCCATGAGAAGCCTGCCCCAGGCCTGAGAGCAGAAACCTCATGTGGCCTTCCCTTGTCCAAGGAGCAGCAGCTGTCAGCTGTGTGAGCAGCCCACTCCCTCATCCGAGGAGCAGCAACCTTGTGAGCAGCCTGCCCCATCTGAGGAGCAGCAGCCACATAAGCAGCCTGCCCATGATTGAGGAGCAGCAGCCCCACCCAGCCCGCCCCCATACAAGGAGCAGCAGCTGTGCAGCCCACACCCTCCTCCTGTCTGAGGAGCAGTAGGTGTGCGAGAAACCTGCCCCAATCCAAGGATCAACAGCTGCATGAGCACCCTGCCCTCATACGAGGAGCAGCAATGGTTTGAGCAGCCCATACCCATATGAGGAACAGCATCGCCACAAGCAGCCCACTCCCATTCAAGGGACAGTAGCTGCCTGAGCAGCCTCCCCCAGTCCAAGGAGCAGCAGCCACACGAGCAGACCACCCATGCCTGAGGAGTGACAGCCCTGCGCAGTCCACACTGGTCCGAGGAGCAGCAGACACATGCAGCCTGCACCTGTTTGATGAGCAGCAGCTGGGTGAGCAGCCTACCCCCATCTGAGGAGCAGCAGGCACACAGGCAGCTCGCTCCCACCCAAAGATAAGCAGCCATACAAGCATCCCATCCCCCGTCCGAGGAGCAGCAGCCACGCAAGCAGACAGCCCCTGTACGAGGAGCAGGAGCCACACGTGCAGCTCACCCCTGTACGAGGAATAGCAGCCACATGAACAGATAGACCTACCACATCTGAGGAGCAGCAGCCCTGCAAAACCCACACTGGTCCAAGGAGCAGCAGCCTCAAGCAACCTACACCTGTCCAATTAGCAACAGCTGGGTGAGCATCCTGCCGCTATCTGAGGAGCAGCAGCTACACGTGCAACTCACTCCTGCCTGAAGAGCAGCAGCCACGCAAGCAACCTGACCCCCATCTGAGGAGCAGCAACTGCATGAGCAGCCCACACCCATATGAGGAGCAGTAGCCCTGTAAGCAACCTGCCCCTGTCCAAAAAGCAGCAGCCTCACGAGCAGCCAGCCCCATATGAGGAACAGCAGCAGAGGGCATCCAGCCCGATCCAAGGAGCAGCAGCCACATGAGCAGTCTGGGCCCATCTGAGGAACAGAAGCCACGAGAACAGCCTGCTCCTGACCAAGGAGCAGCAGCCGTGGTCAGCCCGCCCCCACTTGAAGAGCAGCATCCTCGTGATCATCCCACCCCTGTCCAAGGAACAGCAGCGGGGTGAGCAGCCTCACCTACCAGCCAGAGGAGACAACACTACCCTGAACAGCACCCACCAGAGGAGCCATTGCCAACTGAGGAGCAGCCACTACCGGAACCATTTGAGAGGAAACTGCAGCCCGAGAAACCAGTACCACCCAAGGAGCAGCCCCTGCACGAATTGACATCTAGATGAGTTAGTGAGACCAAAAATGGGTAGACCAAAAAAAAAAAAAAAACAAACAAACAAACAAAAACAAAGGAAAGAAAAGGAGAAATCGCCAGAAAAGTGGCTACATGAAACAGAGGCATGCAATATGTTAGAAAAAAAGAATGCAGAATAAGGATCCTAGAGTGCATAAACTGAATGGAGGAAAAAAATCAACAACTTCTGCAAGAATCAAGAAGAAATGGATGAAAAAAATCAACAACTTATGTAAGAATCAAGAAGAAATGAAGAGTGATAAAGTTGCAATAAAAAACACCATGGAAAGATTCAACAGAATACTAAGAGAAGCAGAGGACCGAATTAGTGAATTAGAAGACAGGGAAGCAAAACACACCCAAACTGAACTGCAATTGGAGAAAAAAAAATTAAAACACAGGAGGAGAGCCTAAGGGAGCTATGGGAAAACATGGAACAAAGCAACGTCCGAATAATAGAGGTGCCAGAAAAGCAGGAAGAGTAACAAGGATTAGAAAACCTATTTGAAGAAATATTGTCTGAAAACTTCCCTGATGAGCGGAAGAAAAAAGTCACACAAGCACAGAGAGTCCCAAACATGATGAACACAAAAAGACCCACACTAAGACACATTATAATTAAGATGGCAAATGTTCAGGACAAAGAGAGAATCTTAAAGGCTACAAGAGAGAGACAGAAAGTAACATACAAAGGATGTCCCATTAGGTTATCAAATGATTTCTCAACAGAAACACATCAGGCCAGAAAAGAATGGATGGAAATTTACAAAGTGATGCAAAGCAAAGGACTGAATCCAAGAATACTCTATCCAGCAAGGCTATCATTCAAAATTGAAGGGGAAATAAGAAGCTTGACAGAAAAAAAAGGCTAAGTGAGTTTATCACCACCAAGCCAGCAATGCAAGGAATGCTAAAGGGATTAGTGTGAAAAGAAGAAATCAAAAGCTAAGAAAGAACACAGGCACAAAAAATAAAAATGGCTAAAAACAAGTACTTTTGAATAATAACTTTAAACGTAGATGGACTAAATGTTCCAATCAAAAGGCATTGAGTGGCTTAATGGATAAAAAAACATGATCCATACAATTTCTGTCTACAAGAGACCCACCTCAGAAAAAGGGACTCACACAGACTGAAAGTGAAGGGATGGGAAGCAGATGGAAATGAAAAAAAGCTGGGGTAGCAATACTTATATCTGACAGAATAGACCTCAAAATAAAGACCATAACAATAGATATGGAAGGCCACTTCATAGTATTAAAGGGATCAATACAACAAGAGAATATAACCCTGATAAACATATATGCACCCAATGCAGGAGCACCCAAATACATTAAAAAAAAAAAATCCTGGAAGAATTCAGGGAGGGATAGACAAAAATACAATCATAGTAGGGGGCTTTAACACACCACTGACATCACTGGATAAATCCTCCATACAAAAAATTAGCAAAGAAACAGCAATCCTAAATGACTCACTAGATCAGATGGACTTAATTGACATCTTCAGAACATTTCAACCCAAAGCTGCAGAATATACATTCTTCTCAAGTTTACATGGGACATTTTCAAAATTAGACCACATATTGGTTCACAGGCAAAGTCTCCCCAAATTCAAGAAGATTGAAATCATACCAAACATCTTCTCAGACCACAATGGCATAACATTAGAAATAAACCACAATAAAAAGAATCCAAAACACTCAAACACTTGGAAGCTGAATAGCATTTTATAAGTATTGATTGGGTTACCAATGAGATCAAAGAAGAAATTAAAAACATCCTGGAAACTAATCACAATGAAAACACATCAATCCACAACCTATGGACACAATGAAAGCAGTCCTGAGAGGAAAGTTTATAGCTCGACAGGCCTACTTCAAACAGCAAGAAAAAAAGATCTAACTCTACAACTCACAGAATTAGAAAAAGAACAACAAGAAAATCCCAGAGTGAGCACAAGGAGGGAGATAATAAAGATTAGAGCAGAAACAAATGACATAGAGACCAAAAAACAATACAGAAGATCAATGAAACCAAGAGCTGGTCTTTTGAAAGGATAAACAAGATTGACAAACCTCTAGCCCCCCCTCACCAAGAAGCAAAGAGAGAGGACCCACATAAACAAAATCAGAAACGATAGACGTGAAATAACAACAGACCCCACAGAAATACAAATGATTGTTAAAAAATACAATGAACAACTCTCCTCCAACAAACTAGACAACCTGGAGGAAATGGACATATTCCTAGAAAAATACAACCTTCCAAAACTCAATCAGAAAGAATCTAAAAATATCAACAGGCCAATAACTATGGAAGAAATTGAAGCAGTCATCAAAAAGCTTCCAGCAAACAAAAGCGCAGGGCAAGACGGCTTCACAAGGGAGTTTTACCAAACATTCAAGGAATAAATACAACCTATCCTCCTCAGAGTTTTCAAAAAATTCTAGAGGAAGGAACACTTCCAAGCTCATTATATGAAGCCAGAATCACCCTAATACCAAAACCTGATAAAAACAACAGAATGAAAGAGAGTTACAGGCCAATATTCCTCATGAAACCTAGATGTCAAAATCCTCAACAAAATCTTAGTAAATCTGATCCAACAATACATCAGAAAGATCATACACCATGACCAAGTAGGATTTCTCCCAGGGATGCAAGGATGGTACAATATCCGCAAATCAATAACCATGATACATCACATAAACAAATTGAGAGGAAAAAACCACATACTCATATCAGTTGATGCAGAAAAAGCATTTGACAAAATCCAACAACCATTTCTGATAAAAAGTCTCAGCAAGGTGGGTATAGAAGGATTATAACTCAACATAATAAAAGCCATATATGATAAACCCAGAGCCAACATCATACTCAATGGGCAAAAACTAAAACCGTTTTCCTTTAGAACAGGAACAAGACAAGGATACCCACTCTCACCACTCCTGTTTGACACAGTGCTGGAAGTATTAGCCATTGCGATTAGAAAAGAAGAAGAAATAAAAGGCATTCAAACTGGAAAAGAAGAAGTGAAACTGTCCTTATTCGCAGATGACATGATATTGTACATGAAAAACCCTAAAGACTCCATCAAAAAACTATTAGACTTAATAAATGAATTTCTCAATGTAGCAGGGTACAAAATTAATGCCAAGAATTCTATGGCATTTTTATACACCAATAGCGAACTTACTGAAAGAGAGACTAAAAAAGCAATCCCATTTACCATAACACCAAAATAATTAAGCTACCTAGGAATAAACTTAACCAAAGAGGAAAAAGACCTCTACTCAGAAAAGTACAGGACTTTGAGAAAAGAGATAGAGGAAGACATAAACAGATGGAAGTACATACCATGTTCATGGATTGGTAGAATCAACATCATCAAAATGTCCATACTACCCAAAGCAAGCTATAAATTTAACGCACTTCCTATTAAAATAGCAATGGCATACCTTCACAGATTTAGAACGAACGCTCCAAAAATTCATCTGGAATAAAAAACAAAAACCGAATAGCTGCAGTGATCTTGAGAAAAAATGACAAAGTATGTGGGCTCCCAATACCAGATATCAAGCTGTATTACAAAGCCACTGTGCTCAAAACTGCCTGGCACTGGCATAAGAACCAACATATAGATCAATGGACTAGAATAGAGAACACAGAAATCATACCAAGCCAATATGCTCAATTAATATTTGACAAAGGAAGCAAGAACATACAATGGAGTCAAGACAGTCTATTCATTAAATGGTGTTGAGAAAATTGGACAGATGCATGCAAAAAAATGAAACTAGATCACCAAGATACACCAGACACAAAAATAAACTCAAAATGGATAAAGGACTTAAATGTAAGACAGGAAACCATACAAATACTAGAGGAATCCAAAGGCAACTAAATCTCAGAGATATGCCGAAACAATTTCTTCACTGATACTGCTCCTAAGGCATTGGAAACTAAAGAGAAAATAAACAAGTGGGACTACATCATAATAAAAAGCTTCTGCACAGCAAAAGAAACCATCAACAAAACAACAAGAAAGCCCACTGCATGGGAAAACATATTTGCGAATGTTACCACTGATAAGGGTTTAATCTCCAACATTTATAGGGAGCTCATACAACTTAACAAAAGGAAGATAAACAATCCAATCAAAATTGGGCAAAGGACCTCAATAGACACTTTTCCAAAGTCAACATTCGGAAAGCCAAGAGACATATGAAAACATGCTCAAAGTCACTAATCATCTGAGAGATGCAAATCAAAACAACAATGAAGTACCATCTCACACCTGTCAGAATGGCTATCATCAACAAATCAACAAACGACAATTGCTGGAGAGGATGTGGAGAAAAGGGAGCCCTCGTGCACTGCTGGTGGGAATGCAGACTGGTGCAGCCACTATGGAAGACAGTATGGAGTTTCCTCAAAAAACTAAAAATGGAACTCCCGTTTTACTCTGTGATCCCACTTCTAGGAATATATCTCAAGACAACAGAAACACCAATGAGAAAGGATATATGCACCCCTATGTTCATAGCAGGACAATTCACTATAGCTAAGATCTGGAAACAGCCTAAGTGCCCATCAGCAGATGAATGGATTAGAAAACTGTGGTGCATCTACACAATGGAATACTACGCTGCTGTAAAAAAGAAGGAATTCTTACCATTTGCAACAGCATGGATGGAACTGGAGAGCATTATGCTAAGTGAAATAAGCCACTCAATGAAAGAAAAATACCACATGATCTCACTCATTTATGGATAATAAATACCATTATAAACTGGTGAACAAAAATAGATACAGAGGAAGAACAGCATCGAACAGACTATCAATTTACAGCTGGAAGGCTGGGGAGGGTTGGAGGGCATGAGTGTGGGGTAAGAGATCAACCAAAGGACTTGTATGCATGCATATAATCATAACCAATGGACATAAGACACTGGGGGATAGAGGAGGCTTGGATAATGTCAAGAAGGGGAAAAAGGGGGATATATATAATACTCTTTGTAATACTTTAAACAAAATTTTTAAAAAAATAAAAAATAAATAAAAATTATGTGCTGATTCAGAAAGAAAAAAAAGAAAGATACTGAGGAAGATACATTTATGGAAGCATATACCATGTTTATGGATAGGGAGAATTAACATCATTAAAATGTCCACACTATCCAAAACAATCTACAGATTTAATGTTAATCCTCTCAAGATACTAATAGAGTATTTCACAGAATTAGAACAAATGTTTTTAAAATTTGTATGGAAGCAGAAAAGACCCCAGATAGCAACAGTGATCTTGAGAAAGAAGAAAGAAGTTGGAGGAATTACCCTACCTGATATCCAACTATACTACAAGACTATAGTATACAGCATGGTACTGGCATAAAAACAAGCATACAGATAAATGGAATAGAATAGAGAACCCAGAAGAAAATCTACACCTTTATGTGAAATTAATATTTGACAAAGGAGATAAAGACATGCAATGGACAAAAGACAGTCTAGTCAATAAATGGTGTTGTGAAAATTGGACAAATACATGCAAAAAAATGAAAGTAGACCACCTTCTTACACCACACACAAGAATGAACTAAAAATGTATTAAATATTTCAATGTTAGTCTCAAAACCACAAAAATCCTAGAAAAAAACATAAGCTGTAAAATCTTGGACATTTCTTGTAGCAATATTTTTTTTTCAGATATATCTCCTCAGGCAAGAGAAACAAAAGAAAAAAATAAATAAATGGACTACATCAAACTATGAAGTTTTTGTACAGCAAAGGAAACCATCAACAAAATTAAGACAAACCACTGAATGGGAGAACATATTTACCAATTATGCATCTAATAAGGGGTTAATATACAAAATTTAGAAAGAACTTTAAATCTCAACACCAAAAAACAAAAAAACGCACACAAAAACACACACACCAAATAATTCAATTAAAAAGTGGGCAAGCCCTATCCAGTTTGGCTCAGATGATAAAGTGTTGACCCTTGGACTGAAGGGTCCCAGGTTTGATTCCAGTCAAAGGCACATACCTTGGTTGCAGGCTCAATTCCAAATCCCAGTTCAGGGCCCGTACAGAAGGCAACCAATTGATGTGTCTCTCTCACATCAATATTTCTCCTCTGGCTCTCCCCCCTCCCTTCCACTCTTGGTAAAAATCAATGAAACAATATCCTCGGATGAGAAATAAATAAATAAATAAATAAATAAATAAATAAATAAATAATGAATAAATAAATAAAAATGGGGAAAAGATGTGAATAGACACTTCTCTAGAGAGAACATATACTAGTAGATGGCCAATAGACATATGAAAGAATGCTCAAAGTAATTAATCATCACAGAAATACAAATTAAAACTGTAATGAGATATCACCTCACATCTGTCAGAATTGCTATCATCAATAAATAAACAAAAAACAAGTATTGGCAAGGATGTGGCTATAAGGGAGTCCTAGTTCACTGTTGGAGGGAATGCAGATTGGTGCAACCACTGTGGAAAACAGTATGGAGTTTCCTCAAAAAATTAAAAATGGAGCTGCCTTATGACCCAGTGACTCTTCTTCCAGGAATTTATCCAAAGATACTTGAAACACTATTTCAAAAAAATATATGTACCCCTATGTTCATTGCAGTGTTATTAACAACTAGAGGCTGGGTGCACAAAAATTTGTGCAATATGGGGCGGGGGGGTCCATCAGCCTAGCCCAGGGGTGGACAAACTTTTTAACGCGAGGGCCACAGTAGGTTCTTAAACTGGACTGGAGGGCTGGAACAAAAGCATGGATGGAGTGTTTGTGTGAAGTAATATAAATTCAAAGTAAACATCATTCCATAAAAGGGTACGGTCTTTTTTTTCAATAGTTTTATTCATTTCAAACGGGCCGGATCCGGCCCGCGGGCCGTAGTTTGCCCACGGCTGGCCTAGACTGTGCCCTCTCGCAGTCTGGAACCCCTCAGGGGAAGACCATCTGCTGGCTTAGGCCCCCTCCCTTTGGGTTTGGGCCTAAGCTGGCAGTCAGACATCCCTCTGGCAGCCTGGGAGCCCTTCTGGGATGTCCACTTGCCAGTGGGGAGCAGGCCTAAGCTGCAGTCGGACATCCTTAGCACTGCTGAGGAGGCGGGAGAGGCTCCCACCACCACCACTGCGTGGCTTGTGGCTGAGCAGAGCTCCTCCTGCATTGACCACCAGGGGGAAGCTCCTGCATTGAGCATCTTCCCCCTGGTGGTCAGTGTGTGTCATAGTGACCAGTCAATTCCAGTCATTCTGCTGTTAGGGTCAATTTGCATATTACCCTTTTATTATATAGGAGTGCCTGGCCAGCCTGAGTGAGGGGCTGATGGCTGTTTGCAAGCTGGCCACAACCTCTTCAGGGTAGGGGCTCCCCGTGGGGTGCCTGGCCAGCCTGGGTGAGGGCCTGAGGGCCATTTTAGGCTGGCCACACCCCCTTCAGGGTAAGGGGGTCCTGCTGGGGTGCCTGGCCAGTCTGGGTGAGTGGTTGATGGCAGTTTGCAGGCTGGCCAAGCCCCCCAGCGGAGACCGTCATCCCATGAGGGTGTGGCTAGCCTGGGTGAGTGGCTGATGGCTCTTTGCAGGCTGGCCACAGCCCCTTCAGGGTGGGAATCCCAGCTGGGGTGCCTGGCCAGCTTGGGTGAGGGACTAATGGCTGTTTGCAGGCTGGCAACAGCCACCAGCCACCCAAGCTCCCAGTGGAGGCTGGCTGGAAGCAGGTATCTGAGATTTATTTGTTTTCTATAATTGAAACTTTGTTGCCATGAGCAAAGACCACAGCCGGCTCAGAGCAGGAGGGAAGCTTGGCTTCCTCCATTGCCCAGACAACCACGCCTCCTGCCTATTCCAGCTCCATGGCTGCTGGCCACCATCTTGGTTGGGTTAATTTGCATATAGTCACTCTGTTTGGCTATTGGGCTTGCCTTGGGGCATAGCAAAGGTACAGTCTATTAGCATATTTGTCTTTTATTAGTGCAGACATCCAAGATCTGGTAATAACCCAAGTGTCCATCAGTAGATGAATGGATAAAAAAGCTGTGGTACATTAACACAATGGAATACTACTCTGCTGTAAGAAGGAAAAAAATGTTACTCTTTGTGACAGCATGCTTGGATTGGAGAAGATTATACTAAGTGAAATAAGCCAGTCAGAGAAAGACAAGTACCATGTAATTTCATTCATATATGGAATTTAATTAACTACCAAGCAAAACAGAGCCAGACTCATAGACAGAGAGCCGGCAGACAGTTCTTGGGGTGAAATGGGGGGTGAGAAATTGAACAAAAAAGAAGGGAGAGAACTCATGGAAATGGACAACAGTGTGGTGATTGCAGGGGTGAAGGTGGAAGTGGTAGAGGGCATAGAAGGGATAAAAGGTGATGTAAAAAATAAAATAAACTAAAAAAGTGTTTTCACATAGTAAGAGCAGTATTAATGGTAGCTATGATTATTTGTTGCTGTTATTATTGTTGTTACTAAACTTGGAGTTCCTAGAGAGCTAGGAACTAATCTGCTTCATCTCTGCCTCCCCACTTCCTGACACAAAGCAAGTGGGGAAGAAAAATAAATTTACATAAAGTGAATAATTGACTACTCTGCTTCAGGCCTTGTACTTGTTACTCAGTCTGCCTGTAACGCTCTGCCTCCAGATATTTTATGTGACTCACTTCCTAACTTTCTTCAGGTCTTTATTGAAATATCACCTTCTCAAAAGATTGCACCATATTAAAATTACACTCCTACTCTCACACATCTCAGCCTTTTCTGTGATTTATGTTATAGCATAACATACTCGATATATACCATTTTTGTGTTTATCATCTGTCTCCCTCTACTGGAATGTAAGCTACATGAAGGCAAAGATTTTTGTATGTTGTGTAATACCATATCCCTGATATTCCCTCAATCTTTCCACCTGGATATAGTTCCCTGTGGTAGCATTTACCACACTGGGCCATAGTTTTCTTTCTCCTTGTTTCTTTTTCCCACTAGTTCTATGGCTCATTGCAAGATTTGTATTATGACAGTATTTATTGTCTAATAGACTTCCATGGAGGATTTTGTAGATGAACTACAGGACTTTGCACTTAAATAAGTTAATGCATCTTGTTAGCTGTAAACCCGGACCCCAGTCTACACACCCACTTATTGGATTGTAGATGCCTTCCTCTTATTATCTGGCACGCCCCTTTTCTAGTTTTGTGACATGTGTGATTTTGATTGGCACATTCTCCAGTTCTTCAACAAGTCGATTGGTGAAATTATTGAACAGGATACTAAGGTAGGTTTGGGGAGAGAATGAGTTATGGCAAACTACTGATAATATCATTTGTAAGGACTCCATTCTTAATTCTATATGAGTGCACTCATTTAGTGACTCCAGACATACTTGCCGGAGCTATTCTTTACATTGGTCTTTGATATTTTCTTTGATTGTCCATAGGGAGGCAAAAAGTCTTCATTCATCTCTCTAAATACATATTATTGGCTTCAACACTAATGTCCCAATCACAGAGAATGCTCAGAGACCTGATGAGTTGCAACATCAAGGAACTTCAGTTGATAATATAGCATCAGAGACTTACTATATCCCAGGACCTGTTGAGACAGTCCAATAAGCCAGAACAAGTGAAATAGAGAAACTGAGATAACTATACAAACTGATAGGACAATTTACAGCAGATACAGAAAGTCACCTCTCTAGAGATAATATACAGGTCTCATTTGTATTTCAGCTCAGACCCACAAAAGCAGCAAATCCAACCAGGTGGGTGACACCAGGATCAGTTGCAATGATTAATGATCCCCTGCCTTGACATTGATCAATAAGTGAATACCACGACCCTGAAGGAGCACACCTAGAACAAATTAATATTCTGTTGAAACCCTCCCCTGGCACCTCCCCTAAGATTCCAACCTGTAAGATAGAAACAAAAGACTCAAAACAAAGGACGCTGCTTCTTCTCCTACAGGCATGATTCTCCTAAACTCTAAGGGACGTTGCTAGGCTTGCAACCTCCTGGGGCCCATCCCCCAAGCTCCCCAACTGGCCAGCCCCCCAATAGGCCTCAATCACCAGCCAGGCCAAGGGACCCCAGCCGTGCATGAATTCACCTTCTTTCATTCAGTCCCCTAAAACTCCTCCCCTCTGACAACTTTCAGTCTGTTCCATGTATCCATGCCTCTATTTCTATTTTGTTCATCAGTTTATTTTATAAATTAGATTCCACATATAAGTGAGATCATATGGTATCTGCCTTTCTCTGACTGGCTTATTTCACTTAACATAATAATCTCCAGGTCCTGTATGCTGTTTCAAAAGGTAAACATTTCTTCATTTTTATTGCTTTGTATATTCCATGGAAGAAATGTACCACAGCTCTTTTACCCACTGATCTACTGATGGCCACTTGGGCTGTTTCCAGATCTTGGCTATTGTAAATACCGCTGCAATGAACATAGGGGTGCATAAATTCTTTCAAATTAGTGTTTTTGTTTTTTAGGCTCTATACCCAGAAGTAAGATTGCTGGGTCAAATGGCAGTTCCATTTTAATTTTTTGTGGAAACTCCATACTGTTTTCCATAGTGGCTGTGCCAGTCTGCATTCCCACCAACAGTGCACAAGGGGTCCCTTTTCTTTGCATCCTCTCAAGTACTTGTTGCTTTTTGATAAGTTGATGGTAGACATTTTGACAAGTGTGAGGTGATACCTCATTGGAGGTTTAATTTTCATCTCTCTATGATTAGTGATGTTGAGCATTTTTTCATACGTGTATTGGCCATCTGTATATCCTCTTTGAAGAAGTGTCTATTTAGGTCCTTCACCCATTTTTTTAATTGGGTTGTTTGTCTTTCTAGTATTGAGTCATATAAATAATTTATATATTTTGAATATTAACTCCTTATCATATGTATCTTCGACAAATATGTTCTCTCATACAATGGGTTCCCTTTTCATTTTATTGCTACTTGTCTTTTTAGATTCAGTTTTTAGAGATGAAACTGCTGAGTCAATTTTGCTTTCCAGAAAGAATGCACCAATGTACACTCTACCCAATAAATTACAAGAGTGTACATTTTCCATATTTCCATTAACACTAGTTTCCTTTTGATATTTGAGTGGTCTCTTGGTAATTTTGTTAGGTAAATGGAAGTTGGTAATCTACACTAATAAAAGACAAAGATGCTAATTGACTGTACCTTTGTTATGCCCACCAGCCAATCAGAAGGGTATGCAAATTAACCCAACAAAGTTGGTGGTTAATTTGCATACACAGGTTTCCAGCAAAGACTGAAGACAGTGTAGAAGGTACCCAAGCACTACAGAAGAGAGCCAAGTGGTGGAGAAGGGAACAGATCAGAGGCAGCAGAGACAGGAACGGAGCTGAGGCAGTGGAGACAGGAGGGAGCCGACGGCAAAGCAGCGAAGGGAGGGAGCAAGGCAGTGGAGAAGGGAGGGAAGCCCACCTCGATGGGCTTCACTCCATTCTCTGCTTTGCTCTGGTCTCAAGAAACCTTATTCTTGCAGTAATAGGCCTGAGGAAGCCCTATTCTTGCAGGAATCTTCCTGCAACGGGCCTCTAGTCTATAAAAAAATAGGAGTAGAGAAGGTACTTTGTATCTAGAATCTTACCATGGTTTTCTTACAAAGTTTTGGTCTTGGTTTCTAACCTCTGATTTTTTTTTCTGGATGGTCCTAAAGAATAGTGCCTTTTCCATCTGTATGTGAGCACCTTTGTTTACCTTGCACTTAGAATGGCTATCATCAAGAAGACAACATATAACAAATGTTCACAAGGATGTGGATGAAAAGGAACCCTTCTATAGTGTTGGTGAGAATGTAAACTGATACAGCCACTATGGAAACAATGTGGAGTTTCATAAAAAAAATTAAAAGTAGTTTTGCCATATGATCCAGAAATCTCACTTCTGGGTTTATATCAAAGGAAATAAAGATAGTATATCAAAGAGATGTATGCACTCCCATGTTTATTATAGTATTATTCACAATAGCTAAGATATGGAAACAACCAAAGTGCCCATCAATGGATGAATCAATAAAGAAGATAGGGAGACTCAAAGATGGTTGCCAATGGGACTGCAAGCTGCAAGATAGTGTGTTAGTGAAAGACCGAAAGCAGAGTGGGTGGATGTGTGGGGAGTGTCTGTATTTGTGAGTGAGGGACAGTTATATTACAAGGAATTGTTGGGGACTGCCGGACCAGGATCTCCTGTCTGGGCAGCCTCTACTGCTGCTGAAATCTCTCCCAGATCAGCCGGCTCTGCGGTGGAGCCCACACCATCTTGAAGGGGAGAGTGGCGGTGATTGGAAGCCCAGCCCTACCTTCAATCAGGGATCTCAGATACCTCCTGGGACCCTACATCCACAATCCCCAGAGATGAGCTGTCTCGGCTGTGAACTCAGGAACACCAAGACTCCAGCCTCTCTGACCACAGGTGCCTAGAAAGTCTGTCCATAAGGAAACAAAGTGACACGAATACATGGATGAGCCCTGCGCCTTCTCACAGAGCAGCGAGAAGGAACACCTGAATCAATTAATATCCACCCAGAACTGGTGAATTAAACACAGGCCAGATATCATCTAGGGAAAGGTGAGATCTGGGATCCAGGCTGGCCGAAGAAACATGAGCAAAGCGTGTGCAAAACACGTGAAGTGGGAACGGAAGTGCCAGAGGAAGACTGCGCCCCACAAAATCTGCAGCTGATGGGGTCAGTGTAGCCCTCAAATGTGGAAGGAAGTCCATAGGGATACTGGCAGAAAGGGACTATAGAAATTAACCCACAGCACGGCTGGGCCCAGAAAGGCAGCCTAAAGTTCTACCAGTATACTGGCTGCATAGTGCCAGGGGAAAAAGTTGCGAGTCTGCACGTGTCTTGTGGCTTTTTTTTTCCTATTTTTCTTTTAAAATCATTGCTTTTGATTGCTAAGTCCAATACATAGGATCTTCCAATTAAAAAAAACTCACTGAGACTGCAGGGAAAAGCTGCTTTTGTGGAACCTGAAGTTCAGAGTGGGGAGGGAGGAGCAGAAAACCAGCTCTAAGGTAGTCTGTCCCCCTACCCAGTATTGAGTGCTGCAGGGAAAGCAATCTAAACACTGGGAAGGGAAGGGGGCTTTCAGCACTGGATATCAATACAGAAACACTGCCACCCAGGGGTTGTATCAGAAATTGAATCTTGTATAAATACAACTAAAAGCAGGCTGAGAAACAGAGATCTCAACTGCTTGAAAACAGTGTGTGGCTTATGATACAGAGGAGAGGTGTAGTGCAGGGAACTTCAATACTGTGTTGTCTACCTGACAGGAAACAGACCTGCCAAGCAGAACAGTAGAGGAAGTGAATGACCTTCACTACTTCACATTTTTATTTTTTATCTTTCACTTGAGAAACTAATTTTTTTCCTCACTTGATTTTACCTTTTTTATTACATTTTTATATTTAATTATTAGTATTACTATTATTTTACCTTTTTAAGTTTTATGTTATTTTTTCTTTATTTTATTTTGGAATTAGTATTGTACATTCTATTTTTATTTTTATTTTAGAATTATTTTACTCTATCTCAATTTTTCCTTTATGCCAGTGCTCTCTTCTTCACTTTCCCCTTTTATCCTGTTTCTCTTACCCTGTTCCTGCTTTAGTTTTTCTCTATCCTTTCTCTTTACTCCCTGTTAAAAATTGATCTTATTCATATATCTAATTTCCTCTCCCCTGCTCCAAGTTTATACACAGTTCTCTCTTCTCTTTCTTCACTATCCAAATTTTCTTTTTCTTCCTTATTTTTCTCCTTTTTTCTATCAGTCTTCTTGATATTTGTTTGACTGTTGATTAGGTTTTTTTTTGCTTGTTTTTTTGTTTTCTTCTTTGACTTCTGTTTTTATCTCCTCACTTGTTCTCTTCTCCTAATAACTTAACTAATTGCAATCACAAACTCAGGCCTATCTACTCTCTATTCTCCTTTTCTAATAGTAAAGGAATACATAGATAGATAGATTAAAAAAGGGGACAAGTTATATATATTTATATATAAATTTTCTTTTGTATACACACACACACACACACACACACACACACACACACACACACACACTAGGGGCCCAGTGCATGAATTCATGCACCTTGAAAGGAACTGTGGGCTGTGAGGCTGTGTTGAGCACAGGGGCAGGTCTTGGCCCATCCTCTATGACCCTGCCTGGCCTCTCCTGCGACAGCCCCCAGTCTTCTGTCTGCTGGCACCTCCATTCCCATTGCCTCCGCTCCCACCTGCTGATAGCACTGAATGATTGGGGCAGGAGACTGGGGGCTGGTTCCTTCTTCCCTTCCAGCAGCAGGTGTGAGCAGGGCTGGCCAGCGCTGTCAGTGGATGTGAGCAGTGACTGCTGCCCTGATCACCCCCCAGGAGCAGAGGGAGGTAGAGAAGCCCTGACGGGCGATCGGGGCTGGGGCTGGTGTCAGCAGCAGGTGCAAGCACCAGGCAGGACTGCAGCACAGGAACAAAGAATTTTCAGTAACCACCTGAGGCTCATCCCAATGACAGTGATCGGCACCCCGCCTTGGTCTGGTGCCCCCACTCACCTGCTCCATCTTCCCACTGTGGCAGATGCCCACTATGTTGCTCACTCTGCCACCTGCTGCTGATGCCTGCCATGTTCTGTGTGCGCCCCCTGGTGGTCAGTGCACATCATAGCAATTGGTTGTTCCTCTGTTCACTCTATTTGCATATTAGCCTTTTATTATATAGGATATATGTTATATATCCTTTTTTGTATTTAGTTTTTTTAGTTTTCTTCTTATACACTCATTCTCTATCCACCTCCCCTCTACCGAATTGTGGTTATTTCCCCATTCATTCAATTTCCTGACCTTACTTTCTGGAAATAAGCTCTGCTTCCTCAGATTCGCCTGGGTGTTTATTGTTTGGGGGTTTATAGTTTACATATTTTGGATTAGTTGTTGTTTGTAGTTTGCATTAATCTCTAGGTGGTTGTTGTTTGCATTTTTTGGATTAGTTGTGTTATTGGAGTTTTCTTCCTATATACATATATATCCCCCCTTCTTTTTTCTTCTCTTTCTTTCCTCTCTTACATTTTCTTCCTTTCTCAATATCATTTTTTCACTCTTTTCTACCCCCTAACTCTCTTTTCTCTGGTGGTCACCTTTATTTGGAAATGTTAGTATTGTGAATACATTTGTGTTTGGTGCCCTGTGTATTGTGTGTTCTTGTGTTGTATTTTGTGCCGTTAAATCAATGCAGGAGAGAGAGAGATACACAACCAAAAACCCTGAGAGGATAAATCATGGAGAGACAAAGAAACAGCCCACATACAAAAGAAAAGGAGGAAACACCGGAAAAGGAAGTAAATGAAATGGAGGCAACAATGTCAAAGAAAGAATTCACAGCAATGGTCATAAGGTCGATGAAAAGGATGGAAGACAAATTCAACAACATGTGTAAGAACCAAGAGTAAATGAAGAAGAACCAAGAAGAAATGAAAAATGGCATCGCTGAAATAAAGAACTCAATAAAAAGCATCAAAAGTAGACTAGAAGAAGCAGAGGATCACATCACTGAGCTAGAAGACAATGTAGGAAAAAATACCCAAGCAGAGCAGGATCTAGAAAAACAAAACAAACAAACAAAAAAAAAACAGGTGCAGACCCTAAGGGAACTTTGGGAAAACATGAAACAAAACAGCATCTGCATAATAGGGTGCCAAAAGGGGAGGAAGCTGAACAAGTAATAGAAAACCTGTTTAAAGAAATAATAACAGGAAACACTCCTGATATAGGGAAGAAAAGAAACTTACACAAATCCAAGAAGCTCACGGCGTTGCAAACTAGATGAACCCCAAAAGACCAACACCAAGACACATTATAATTAAACTGTCAAACACCAACGACAAAGTAAGAATTTTAAAGGATGCCAAAGAGAGACAGAAAGTTACCTACAAAAGACCCTCCATCAGAATAGTGACTGATTTCTAAACAAAAACACATCAGGCAAGAAGGGAATGGAATGAAATATACAAAGTCTTGCAAAGGAAGGGTCTGAATCCAAGAATACTGTACCCAGCAAGGCTATCAATCAAAATTGAGGGTGAAATCAGAAGCTTCACAGACAATAAAGGGCTAAGGGAGTTTATTACCATCGAACCAGCAATTCAAGGAATGCAAAAGGGTCTGCTATAAAAAGAGGAAATAGGAAGGGAAGAAGGAACACAGGCATAAAGAACAAAAATGGCAACAAATACCTATCAATAATAACTTAAAATTTCAATGGATTAAATGCCCCAATAAAAAGACATAGGGTAGCTGAGTGGATAAGAAAACATGACCCATATATCAGCTGTATACAGGAAACCGACCTCAAAACAAAGGACTCACACAGACTGAAAGTGAAGGGATGGAAAAAATGTTTTTCAGGCAATGGAAATGAAAAAAAGCTGTGGTAGCAATACTTATATCAGACAAATTATACCTCCAAGTGAAGGCCATAACAAAAGATAAGGAAGGACACTTCATAATACTAAAGGGAGCAATTCAACAAGAAGATATAACTCTGGTAAACATATATACACCCAATACAGGAGCACCCAAATATATAAAAAAATTCTGGAGGATATCAAGGGAGACATTGGCAGCAATACAATCATAGTAGGGGACTTTAATACCCCACTAACACCACTGGAAAAATCCTCTAAACAAACAAACAAACAAAAACAACAAAAAATAAGCAAAGAAACCTCAATCCTAAATGACTCACTAGATCAGATGGAATTAATTGACATCTACAGAACACTTCACCACAAAGCCACAGAATATACATTCTTCTCAAGTACACATGGGTCTTTTTCTAAGATAGACCACATATTGGGACACAGGAGAAGTCTCTTCAAATTCAAGAAAATAGAAATCATACCAAGCATCTTCTCAGATTACAATGGCATAATACTAGAAGTCAACTACAATAAAAACAATTTTAAAAATATCAAACACCTGGAGGCTAAATAGCATGCTAATAAACAATAATTGGTTTACCAAAGGGATAAAACAATTAATAAGAAGTATTATAGCAGAAAATGACAATGAAAACACAACAATCCAAAATCTATGGGACACAGTGAACACAGTCTTGAGAGAGAAGTTCATAGCTCTACAGGCCTATCTCAAAAAACAAGAAACAATGGTAATAAATTATCTAACCCTACAGCTCAAAGAGTTAGAAAGAGAGCAACAAGAAAAGCCCAGCATAAGCATAAGGAAGGAAATAAAAAAGGTCAAAGCAAAGATAAATGACATAAAGACTGAAAAAACAACACAAAAGATCAACAAAACCAAGAGCTGATTTTCTTAAAGGATAAACAAGATTGATGAACCTTTAGCCAAGACTCACCAAGAAGCAAAGAGAGAGGACCCAAATAAACAAAATCATAAATGAAAGAGGTAAAGTAATAAATGATCCCACATAAATACAGACAATTATGAAAAAATACTATGAACAGCTCTATTCCAACAAAATGGACAACCTAGATTAAATGGACATACTCTTAGAAAAATATGAGAAGAAGTCCAATGCGCTATCCATTGCGCGACGGAGCCACCTCTCTTAGAAAAATAAAAGCCCCCAAAACTCAATCAAGAAGAATAACAAAATCTGAATAGGCTGATAACTACCAAGGAAATTGAAGCAGCGATCAAAAATCTTCCAACAAACTAAAGCCTTGGTCCAGACAGCTTTTCAGGGGAGTTCTACCAAGCATTCAAAGAAGAACTAAAACCTAACATCCACAGACTATTACAAAAAATTCAAGAGGAAGGCACACTTCCAAGCTCTTTCTATGAAGCCAGCATTACCCTAATCCCAAAACCAGATAAAGGCACCACAACAAAGAAAATTACAGGCCAATATCCATGATGAACATAGATGCTAAAATCCTCAAAAAAAATTCTAACAAATCGGATCTAGCAGTACATTAGAAAGATCAGACCCTAACAGGTTTGGCTCAGTGGATAGAGCATCGGCGTGCAGACTCAAGAAAGATCATTCACCATGACCAAGTGGGATTTATTCTGGGGATGCAAGGATGGTACAGTACCCAAAAATCAATAAATATGATACATCACATGAACAAACTGAGAGATAAAAATCACATAATCATATTAAACAATGCAGAAGAAACATTTGACAAAATATAACACCCTTTCTTGATAAAAACTCTCAGCAAAGTGGGAATAGAGGGATCAGACATCAACATAATAAAAGCCCTACATGACAACCCTACAGCCAGCATCATACTCAATGGGCAAAAACTAAATCCAATTCCCCTAAGAACAGGAAAAAGTCAGGGATGCCCACTATCACCACTCCTGTTCAATATAGTACTAGAAATGCTAGCCATAGTGATCAGACAAGAAGAGGAAATAAAAGGCATCCAAATTGGAAAAGAAGAAGTCAAACTCTCCTTGTACACAGATGACATGATACTATACATAGAAAACCCTAAAGACTCCATCAAAAAACTACTAGACCTAATAAATGAATTTGGCACTGTAGCGGGATACAAAATTAACATCCAGAAATCTATGGCCTTTTTATACACCATCTAGAGGCCAAGTTCATAAAATTCATGCACAGGGGTCAAGCGGTCCCCTCAGCCCAGCCTGCACCCCCTCTAATCGGGGACCCCTTGTGAAATGTCCTACTGCTGGTTTAGGTGCAGCAGTTGGACACCCCTTTCACAATCCGGGACTGCTGGCTCCTAATCACTCACATGCCTGCTGGCCCAATTGCCCCCAACTGCCCACCCCTGCTGACTCAATTGCCCCTAACTGCTCCCCTGATGGCCTGATCACCCACAACTGCTCTCTTCTACCAGCCTGATCACCTCAACTGCCCTCCCCTGCTGGCCAGTTCACCTCTAATGGACCTCCCCTGCAGGCCTGGCTGCCCCCAAATGCCCTCCCCTGCAGGCCTGGTTCACCCCAACTGCCCTCCCCTGCCGGACTGATCTCTTCCTCAACTGTCCTCCCCTGCTAGGCTGGTTGCCCCAAACTGCCCTCCTCTGCCAGCCTGATTTCCACTAACCCCCTGCAGGCCTGATCTCTCCCAAAGTTGCCCTCTCCTGCCAGTCTGATCACCACTAACTGCCTCTGCCTTGGCCCCCACCGCCATTGCTTTGTATGGAAGAAAGTAGATGACTGGAAGTTGGCTGGTCGAACCGGATTAATTACCATATTACCCTTTTATTGGTATAGATAGATTATATAGGATAGGATTGCTTAATTGGGGGGGGGAGCCTTTTTCAGCATGAGGAGATGTTCTTGGCAGACAAAAATACATAATCCCTATAGCTGGACTGATACCCAGCCATATGCACTATATTGCCAAACCGACTATTAAAAAATTGAACTTTCTGAATTGAACCAAGATGGTGGCATAGGTAAACACTGGAGAATGCTGCCTTGCACAACCACTTTAAAAATACAACTAAGAGACGGAACGGACATCACCCAGAGCCACAGGAAAGCTGGATGAGGGGAAATTATTCAACTAGAAGGAAAAAGAACAGCATACCGAGACTCAGAGGAGGCACAGTGTGGAAAATACAAACGTGTGGAGGTGCGCACGGAGTGGGCTGGTGGCTGAGGGTGTGGTTGTCATTTTCAATCGGAGGGAGGCTCAGGCCCTGAGCTCCAGTTCTGGGCGAGTCACTAGGGACCTAGACTCAAACGGGAGAAGCGGGACTGTCTGGCATCAGTCGGAACTCAAGGGGAGCTTTCTCTCCAAGGTTTGCAGCGGTTGCTGGGACTCTGAGAGGCAGAGCCTCTGGGGATGGGACTGAGAGCAGCCATAACTGCCCTCTCCGGCCACCCTGTTGATCCCGTGCTACCCGCCTCACCCAAGCCCTGCACAGAGCTATTTGCCAGCTAGCCTCAGGCAAAGACTAGATTAGCACCTCCCCAGAGGACAGAAGTTTTCCCACTGCAAACACAGCTGACTCTCAGAGCCAGTTGGCCTGGAGGTCAAATCCCCCCAGTATTAACTACAACAATCAAGGCTCAACTACAAAAAACTGCACACAAAGACCACTAGGGGGTGCACCAAGAAAGCATAAAAAAAAATGCGGAGACAAAGAAACAGGACAAAATTGTCAATGGAAGATATAGAGTTCAGAACCACACTTTTAAGGTCTCTCAAGAGCTTTCTAGAAGCCACCGATAAACTTAATGAGATCTACAAGAAATCTAATGAGACCCTCAATGTTATGATAAAGAACCAACTAGAAATTAAGAAATTAAGTATACACTGACTGAAATAAAGAATACTATAAAGACTCCCAACAGCAGACCAGAGGGGCACAAGAATCAAGTCAAAGATTTGAAATGCGAAGAAGCAAAAAATACCCAACTGGAAAAGCAAAATGAAAAAAGAATCCAAAAATACGAAGATAGTGTAAGGAGCCTCTGGGACAGCTTCAAGCATACCAACATCCGAATTATAGGGGTGCCAGAAGATGAGAGAGAGCAAGATATTGAAAACCTATTTGAAGAAATAATGACAGAAAACTTCCCCCACCTCGTGAAAGAAATAGACTTACAAGTCCAGGAAGCACAGAGAACCCCAAACAAAAGGAATCCAAAGAGGACCACACCAAGACACATCATAATTAAAATGCCAAGAGCAAAAGACAAAGAGAGAATCTTAAAAGCAGCAAGAGAAAGAAACTCAGTTACCTACAAGGGAATACCCATATGACTGTCAGCTGATTTCTCAACAGAAACTTTGCAGGCAAGAAGGGAGTGGCAAGAAATATTCAAAGTGATGAATGCCAAGAACCAAGATTACTTTATCCAGCAAAGCTATCATTCAGAATTGAAGGTCAGATAAAGAGCTTCACAGATAAGGAAAAGCTAAAGGAGTTCATCACCACCAAACCAGTATTATATGAAATGCTGAAAGGTATCCTTTAAGAAGAGGAAGAAGAAGAAAAAGGTAAAGATACAAATGATGAACAACAAATATGCATCTATCGACAAGTGAATCTAAGAATCAAGTGAATAAATAATATGATGAACACAATGAACCGTTGATTATAATAGAATCAGGGACATAGAAAGGGAGTGGACTGACTATTCTTGGGGGGAAAGGGGTGTGGGAGATGCGGGAAGAGACTGGACAAAAATCGTGCACCTATGGATGAGGACAGTGGGTGGGGAGTGAGGGTGGAGGGTGGGTGGGAACTGGAAGGAGGGGAGTTATGGGGGGGGGGAAAGAGGAACAAATGTAATAATCTGAACAATAAAGATTTAATAAAAAAATAAAATAAAAAATTGAACTGCTTTCTTACACCTTATACCAAACAGCTGTTGCCCTTAAAACCCCTCCTCAGCCCCCACCTTAGGTTCTGCCTTCAGAGTTCACCAAGATTAGGTTCAAATTGGTCAGTTTCTATGCCAGTCAGTGTCAAAAACTCCACCTCCTAGGCAGCCATTGGCTTCTCACAGTTCACCCACATTTGGCTCTGATTGATCTATGCCAGTCAGTGTCTGCATGCCTATCTCCGGGCCTATCTTTGGGCCTGATCTGCAACTGCCATGGTAACTGTGGATCAGAACCTGCCTCTCTCTCCGGGCCTATCTCTGGGCCTCATCCCAGCCACAGGGGCAGTGGTGAGGTTGTTAGGCCTCCGGCCCAGCCCCATGTCAGAGACTAACGACCTCACCATGCCCACTGCCCTGTGCCCCCCACCACTGCCCACCAGCCCACCAGCCACCAACGTAGCTGTGATAGGTGCCTGTGGGCCGCCGAGAAGGGAACTAGAGGTGCTCCATGCACTTCCTGGTGACAGATTGTCCATCTGGTCATTTAGGTCGTGACAGCCCCTGGCCTTTTGTAATGTAGATAATGAACTCACAGAAAGAGAAATGAAAAAAAAATCCCATTAATATTGCACCAAAAAAATTAAGATACCTAGGAATAAACTTAACTAAGGACTTAAAAGTCCTGTACTCAGAAAACTTCACGACATTGAAAAAAGAGAGAGAGTAAGATATAAACTAATGGAAGAGCATACCATGTTCATGGATTGGTAGAATTCACATCATTAAAATGTCCATACTACCCAAAGCAATCTACAGATTCAATATAATCCCTATTAAAATACCAATGGCATATTTCAAAGATCTAGAACAAACTCCAAAAATTCATCTGGAATAAAAAAAGAACCCAAATAGCCGCAGCAACCCTGAGAAAGAAGAACAAAGTTAGAGGGATCTCAATACCAGATATCAAGCTGTATTACAAAGCCACGGTTCTCAAAACTGCCTGGTACTGGCACAAGAACAGACATATAGACAAATGGACCAGGACAGAGAACCCAGAAATCGATCCAAGCCATTATGCTCAATTAATATTTGACAAAGGAGGCAAGAGCATACAATGGAGTCAAGACAGTCTCTTTAATAAATGGTGCTGGGAAATTTGGACAGATACATGCAAAAAAAATGAAACTAGACCACCAACTTACACCATACACAAAAGCAAACTCAAAATGGCTAAATTACTTGAACATGAGAACGGGAAACCATAAAAATACTACAAGACTCCATAGGCAGCAAAATAGCAGACATATGCCTAAGCAATATCTTTACAGACACAGCTTCTAGGGCAAGGGAGACTAAGGAGAAAATAAACAAATGGGACTACATTATAATAAAAAGCTTCTGCATAGCAAAAGAAACCATCAACAAAACAACAAGAAAACTCATTGCATAGGAAAACATATTTGCCAATGACATTTATGTTCAGGGTTTAATCTCCAAAATTTACAGAGAACTCATACAACTTAACAACAGGAAGATAAACAGCCCAATCAAAAAACGGGCAAAGGATCTAAATAGACACTTTTTTTTTTTATTGCTTAAAGTATTACAAAGGGTATTACATATGTGTCCATTTTTTTACCCCCGCCCTTGACAGTCCCCTAGCCTCCCCTATCCCCCAGTGTCTTATGTCCATTGGTTATGCTTATATGCATGCATACAAGTCCTTTGGTTGATCTCTTCCCCCCCATCTCTCCTTCCCCCCAAACCTCCCCGGCCTTCCCGCTGCAGTTTGACAATCTGTTTGAGGCAGCTCTGCCTCTGTATCTATTATTGTTCAAAAGATTATAATGGTCTCTATTATCCATGAATGAGTGAGATACTTCAAAAATTTCAAAGTAAAATAAGGTATAACATGAAATTAAATAAACTGTTTAGGGAGCTAAAAACAAGGTGGAAGTGATACAATATCCCTTGATGCAATCAGTATTTTGTCTAACAGTGTCATAGATAAGGCTGGTTTTAAAGAGAAATAAAAGAATCTGAGCACTCAGGGATACACCTGGAGTTAGGCTAGCCCTTCTAAGATAGAGAAGAGATCTTAGACATAGCTGATTGGAGACCCATTGGATCTGACAAGTCCTGAGCCATCAGAAGTATGGTGTTGGTGTGCTGGTATTACCTTGCCTGCCCTGACATCCCAGAGCATGCATGATCCCAGGAACCCATCTGGAAATCTTACTCTATCTACTGCTGAATGATCCAGCTAATGTTTGGGCTTCTCTCTGACAGAGACCCAGCTAGGCTGAGTAAGAGGTTGCCTTGAAGCTAATTTCTCAGGTAATTTTATGCTGGTGTCTACTGATCAAGGTCATTTCTTTATCACAGGCCTTGAGTGCTGTCTCTTGGAACACCTGGAGAAGGTGCTCTTTATGCTTCTGAAAGAATGAATGAAGTACTGGATGTCTCAACAAAATAGCAAAACAGTCTTACATAGAGATAGGAGAGGAGATTATTGCTAAAATTTGAAAGCTATAGAAAAGCAAGGGTATATTTCATCCCACAGAACTAGGCCCTAAAAATATGTCAACAGGCTAAAATAAGTGATTGAACTGGACCATATGATTGATAGTTACAAATGGAAAGTCCTGAACTTGGGTGCAGAAAACCAACTGGCTATACACAGGATGGAAGAGACTGTCCAGGACAGTTTAAAGGACAGAGACTTACAAGCATCACTATTGGTATGATGAGGCCAATATATCTAATGGGGACTTAAGCTAAAGTATTATAATTATAGCATCCAGATAGAGAAAAGTAACTATCCTTTTCCACTCAGAAGATTCTGTCAGATGCTCCACAGCCTTTCCTATGTGATGACTTATCTCCTGATAAAGAAGCTTTGCCATTCATAATTACCAAAAGAAATCTGTTTCTTTTTTACGAATTTATTGAGGTGACATTGGTTAAATATTTATATAGGTTTCAGATGTATGATTCTATAATGGTAACCTAGCCTTCCTAGAACATTAGAAAAGGAAAATGTTGGAAGGGTTTAAGAAAAGGGTGCCTAAACAAAAGAGCCTGAATATGATACTGGCTGTTCAAAAACAAACAAACAAACAGACAAAAAAAAACCAAACAAACAAAACAAAAACACCAAAAAAACAACCAAGCAAAAATCCTTCTGATCTATCAGGCCTAACAAAAGTACACCAATGCTGACCCACATGTACCAGAAAATATCAATATGGTAAACATGAGTTTTATTTGGCAAAGTGTCCTGGATATCAGAAGGAAGCTCCAGCATTTACACGGGGCGTTGGTGGACATAGACATGCCCAGGAAATAAGAAAATTAAAGCAGGCCACCATTTTCTTAGAAATAGTGCAAGAAAGTTAGAAGGAGAAGGGGGACCTAAAAGTAAAAGGAAAGGCGCCACTAGATGCCAATCAGTGTGCCTATTGCAAAGAGGAAGGCAATTGGAGAAAGGACTGCTCAGAACTTAAAAAGAAAAATACAAAAAAATTAAAACCCTTGCCAGCTGTGGGAAATTTACACTATGGAATACTATGCAGCTATAAAAAAAGAAGGATCTCTTTGGGACAGCATGGATGGACCTGAAAAATATTATACTAAGTGAAATAAGCCAATCTGAGAAAGACACAAATCACATGATCTCACATACTTCTGGAATGTAATGAACAAAAAGAATTGACCAATAAAATAAGACCCAAAACATGGAGGCACAGAACAAACTGACATACCTCGATGTGGGGTTAGGGGAATGAGAAGAGATAAACCAAAGAACTTATGTAATTACTAGAGGCCCAGTGTACAAAAATTTGTGTACTCGGGGGGGAAGGGGGTCCCTCAGCCAGGCCTGTGCCCTCTCACAGTCTGGGACCCCTCAGGGGATGACCACCTGCTGGCTTAGGCTCGCACCCCAGGGGATCAGGCCTAAAATGGCAATCAGACATCCCTCTGGCAGCCTGGCAGCCCTCGGAGGATGGCCACTTGCCAGCGGGGAGCAGGCCTAAACTGCAGTCGGACATCCTTAGTGCTGCTGAGGAGGCAGGAGAGGCTCCCACCACCACCACTGTACTGGCAGCCATCAGCCTGGCTTGTGGCTGAGCAGAGCTCCTCCCATGTGAGAGCGCCCTGACCACCAGAGGGCAGCTCCTGCATTGAGCGTCTGCCCCCTGGTGGTCCGTGTGTGTCATAGTGACAAGTCATTCCCAGTCCTTCTGCTGTTAGGGTCAGTTTGCATATTACCCGTTTACTATATAGGATAGAGGTCTGGTGCATGGGTGGGGGCTGGCTGGTTTGCCCTGAAGAGTGTCGCGGATCAGGGTGGGGGTCCCACTTGGGTTCCCGGCCAGCCTGGATGAGTTGATGATGGATGTTTGCAGCTGGTCACACCCCCTTCAGGGTGGGGGTCCCCACTGGGGTGCCTGGCCAGTCTGGGTGAGGGACTGAGGTATGTTTTCAGGCTGGTGGGAGACTGGAGCGCCCAGCCTCTCCTTTTTTCTTTTATTTTAATTCTGGGATTTATTTACCTTCTATAGCTGTCACTGGAGCTGAGAGCCATCTCCAGCTCTGAGGCCGTTGCCGGCTGAAAGCAGGTATCTGGGTTTGTTTAGATTCTATAATTCAAACTCTGTTGCCATCACTGGCCGCTTTAAGCTCTGAGGCCCCGCTGGTTGAAAGCAGGTACCTAGGGTTTGTTTCGGTTCTATAATTGCAACATTGTTGCATCTGGAGCTCAGAGCTGGGCTGCGACAGGCTGGGAACCTTGGCTTCCTCCGTCACTGGAGCAAGCAAGCCTCATGTTTGCTTCAGCTGCCTGGCTGCAGGCCGACATCTTGGCTGGCAGTTAATTTGCATATCTTACTGATTAGCCAATGGGAAGGGTAGCGAAATTATGGTTAATTACCATGTTTCTCTATTATTAGATAGGATATGCATAGTCCATGGACACAGGCAATAGGGTAGTAAAGAACTGGGTGGGGAGGGGAGCGATAGAGGCTTGGAGGAAGGCGTAAAGGGGGGGAGGGAGATATCTGTAATAGTGTCAACAATAAACATATATTTAAAATAAAAAAGAAATAAGTAGATTTCATTCTGTAAAATGCAATATTATACCTAAAGGGAACTCTTGAAAAAAAATAGAGCATGAATTGGAAAAGATTTTTAATGAAAAAAGCCAAACATAAAACAATAGTAATTACCACCATCAGGTAGTTTCCCATTTCCTGTGCAACACCCCACACCAAAATGCACCTAATACACTGGACATATTTCATACTTCTAAACTGGACTGGAAGAACAAAGTAACTGTAAATTACGTGTCCTAAAAATGTATACAAATTTTAAGAACTAATAGCTCAATTTTGAAAATGAAATGTATTTGAATAAACACTGCCTTTAAAATTAAAAAATAAAAACCCTTGCTGAGAAATCTTAGAAAGAAATGACAAATATGATGACAAATGAGGAGGCCCAGAGGCTCCCCTAGATACCTCCTGACCTATTACTATCTCCCCACAGGAGCCCCCAGTACAATTGACAGTGTATGGAAGCTACATACTCAGTGCTAAATACAAAACTAACCAAAATTTCAGCTGCAGTGTTGGTTACTGGAGCGTCTAGGCAATTACAAAAACAGGTGTTCCTTCAACCTCTAGAATGACAGCTTGGGGATAAAAAACTGACACATAGTTTTTTCTGTATGCCAGACTGCCCCCATTCCAATGTTGGGCCAAGATTTACTTTGTAAATTGCATACACAATAACTTTTCCCCCTGAGAAGCAGCAATTATGTTTAGAAGTTCTGCTGAAACATGCTTTCCATCTCTAGGTGCTCTTGACTTTCCTGGAAGGACCCAGAGGTGAACTTTTCCCACCCAAAATATACAAGCAGGTTGATTGAGCCTTTTGGGCCAAGGGAACCCCATGTAGGGCTGTGAATATCCAACCCATAAAAATTAACATGAAAGAAGGGATGCAGGTTCCACAGAAGAAATAATACCCCCTTAAAAGCTAGCTTTAGTGGAAATTCGACCAATATTGCAGATATTCTTAAAATTATAATTAATTTGACTAAGTGAGTCTCACTATAATACCTCATTTTGTCAGTCAAAAAGCCTTACTCTGCTGAACACTGATTTGTACAGGATCTTAGGGCCATAAATGTTGTTGACCAGGACATTCATCCTATGGCGCCCAACCATTACACTTTGTTGACTATGGTGTCTGGGGATAGCAAATGATTTTCTGTCCTAGAGTTGAAGGACATTTTTCTGCACCCCAATAGATGACCAGGCTCAACTATTATTTGCCATTGAATGGCAGGACCAAGAAACTAAAGCCATACTCCAATGCAGTTGGACTATGTTGCCAAAAGAATTTAAGAATTCCCCAACCATATTTGGATTAATAAAGAGTGTCCCAAAATTCACGCAAGATTTGAATTTAATGGTGCTTGTTATCGCGACATGATAATCCAGTTTTTTGTACCTAAATTGCAAGATATTGATGTGGACGATATGTGGTTTCAACAAGACAGTGTCGCATGCCATATAGCCCGGGAAGAAATTCAATTACTGCATGAGTCATTTTCTGGTCGTGTAATTTCCCGTTTTGATGATCAGAATTGGCTGCCCAGATCATGCGATTTAATGCCATTGGACTTTTTTCTTTGGGGGTTTTTTGAAGTCTAAGGTTTATGCCAACAAGCCTACGACCACCCACGCCTTGAAGGAGGAATTTGAGTGGTGTACCAATGAAATCCAGCCACATTTATGCAAAACGGTCATGGAAAATTTTAACAAAAAAGTGCGTATGTGCCAGCAAAGCTGTGGAGGCCATTTACTGATATGCTATTCCATATATAACCCTATACTGTATACTTTACGAATCAATAAACAAAATTACAATTTTTAATTATAAACCTGTGTTTTCTTTCAAAATTAATTCTTGCGTGAATTTTGGGACACCCTTTATTATCAAAAGATTTAAGGGATATTCGATTGAAGCCTGGAATTCTTTTACAATATGTAGATGCCTTACTAATAGCTAGCAATACTTATGAAGACTGCTCAACACCATCACAGGTCTAAATCATTTTGGGGGGAAAAAGGAGGATATAAAGTATCACCTCACAATGCCCAGATTTGTAAACAGGAGGTGGAGGGTGTGGGAGAGGGGGGAACCACAGTTTCATGGTTTGTTTATTTTTTTCTCCAAACCCAGAGCACAGGAGTTCTGGTTTGCAACCACTCACTGGAGGCTTTGATGCATGGACTTGAGATGCCTGAGGAGAGGCTAGCTGGAAACAGGGCAGGGAGACATGGAAAAGCAGTAACCAGGAGTCCTGCATTTGGTCATTCATACACATGCAAATCAAAACTGCCATTTTTCCTGAGAGGAGCAAGCTGCTCCCAGTAGCCTCAGGAAAGCTTTCCCTGCTCTCTGGAGTCCTGCATGCCACACCCTGCATTTTGAGCTTTTCAGAGGAAAAAAAAAAAAAGGCAGAGGCCAAGGTTATGGTCTGAACAGTCTCAAGGAGCCCTGCATTAGAGGAGAGCCATGCACCCCACTATTCTGGAAACAAGACTGATAAAAACTTCAGTTTTTCAGCCAACCACATTGGTCTCCATACAAGGATCTCTGTCCAGCCAAGGGCATAATAAGATTTTGGGCCACTCATGGATGAGTAGCTTTGGAACAGGAAATACACCCACTTATTCCTTTAAAGGTAAACAACACCTCACACACCTAAATTCCTTTCTGAAACAGATTTGTGAGTGACTAAGATTGACAGCTAGTTACCAGCTAAAGGAGAGAAGAGGCATAGCCCAGGTGCTGGGGTCAAGCCCCAGCAGGTCCAGGGGTCCCCAAAGGTGTGGATGAAGTTGGCGAAGAAGGAATGACATGGAGACAGCATTCAGTTGATCAGCAACCTAGCCAGGATCTCTAGCCAAGTTCTGGTCAGGATCTCCAGCGAAGTTCTGGTTTGGATCTCCAGCCAGGTTCTGTGTCCATGTTCTCTTGCTAGGTTCTCCAGGTTCTCCAGCCAGGTTCTCCAGCCAGGTTCTGTCCAGGTTCTCCAACCAGGTTCTGTCCAGGTTCTCCAGCCAGGTTCAGTCACCAGGTCCTAGTCAGGTTCTCTTGCCATGTTCTATCCAGGTTCTGTAGCCAGGTTCTGTCTCTAGGATCTTCAGCCAGGTTCTCTTGCTAGGTTCTGTCTCTAGGTTCTGTTGCCAGTTTCTGTCCAGGATCTTTTGCCATGTTCTGTCTCTAGGTTCTGTGTCTAGGTTCTGTGTCTAGGTTCTGTCTCTCGGTTCTGTGTCCTGTTGTCTTGTTACATCTGTATTTATACCAGTTGATTCCAATCCTATCAATCTCTATTCCAAAGGTTAGGGCGTTTCTTATCTCCATTCTAGGGAGTAAAGATTATGAAGCTTCATGATTGTTCGTAGTTAAAGTGATTAACTACCTGACTGGCACTTAGTTAAGGGGTTTTATCCCCTCCCTAACTTCAGGGAAAAATCCCTACCTGGGGAAACCTTTCTCGGAGAGGTGACCTTGGTTAAAACACATAGCGCCAAGAAGGGGAG
This sequence comes from Myotis pilosus, assembly GCA_036010255.1. Classification (NCBI taxonomy): domain Eukaryota; kingdom Metazoa; phylum Chordata; class Mammalia; order Chiroptera; family Vespertilionidae; genus Myotis; species Myotis pilosus. The sequence continues at coordinate 17,459,947 of JASKON010000009.1, forward strand.
CAAACATATTAAGAACAGTATGCTATATATGCCAGGTCCCTTGAAACAGCAAGGATGGACCGGCTCCCAGCACCCAGGGAAAAAGAGTAAGTGTGCTGAACCAGCCCTGGGCCCTGTGCTGCTAACAAACCTACTTTAGAGGGAAGATATGCCTCTCTTGCTTACAGCCAAGTTTTGTGGAGACAGACACAAGCAGTGGGTCAGTGGATAACTTGGAGCTTCAAGCAGGTTGCTGAAAGCAAAAAGACAGTGCCTGACAGTGGTTAGCACCTAAGTACAACAGGAAGCGCAGAACTGGCAGACAGAAGAGTGGGATCTAAAGTGAGTTCCAATGGGGCATTAAACTCTACTGAAATGAACGCCAATTTATGTTTTTTCTTTTATTTCTCCTTTTGTTCCTTCTTTTGTCCCCTTTTTCTTATTTTGTCTTTTTTAGTTTTTTTTTCTCTTTCCTTTCTTTTTCCCCCTTTTTAAATTACTCTTTATCTACTTTATTGATTTGTTATTAATCTAGTTTCTGTTGTTTTGTTCATATATCTAATTTTATTCTTCCCTTTTCTTGCTCAATTTTTCTTTCTTTCACTACTCAATGTTTTGCCCTCTTTTCTTTTTCTATTCCATTCTCATTATTTTTATTTTTCTTATTTTAGGTATATCTAATTTTTCCTCAATTTTTCTTTCCATTTTCCCCTTGTCTTTTCATTTCTTTTCTCTCTTCTTTATTCTAAACTCTTTTCCTTTTCCCTATTCCTCTAATTTATTATTCTTATTTTAATTATTTCAGCTCTGCATCTACATATTCTGCCCCGATTTTTCTTTGTGTTTTGTTTTGTTTTGTCTCCATATTTTTTCTTTCTTTTTTTCTATCATTCTTGCTCCCTTTCCTATTTCCTAATTCTCTCTTCTCTGGTGACTGCTTTTGTTGGTGCTATAGGTATCTTGTCTACATTTTTGTTTTGTTTCTTCTGTTTTATTTTTGTGTGTTTTTTTGTCTTGTATTTTGTTCTGTTGGGTCAGGACATCCACAACAGCTTGCATAGCATTGTCAGAGTTGAGCCACATAATCAGCCAAACTGTGAAGAGATTCCAACCATGAATGGGACAATAACATTAAAAAACCAACTACGAAAGGAGAACCCAAATAATGCAAGTAAAAGGCTTTCCTAGAACATCCAGCTCAGGAAATCTGAGAGATTGCACCACTGGCTCAAAGCACCTACTACATAAGACTATCCCACGACATCTGGAAGACATAGTACTTTGATCTAATAAATAGAAACAAATACAAAGGGATAGCAAAAATAGGGGTAAAAAGAGACAACCCCCAAATGAAAGAAAAGGAGGAATTGTCAGAAAAGGAATTAAATTAAATGGAGGCAAGTAATTTGTCAGATAAAGAATTCAAAGTAATGGTTATAAGGATCCTCAAACATCTGTGAGAATTACAAGAAGTGTACTAAGAATTATAAGGAGCTGAATGTGAAATACAGAAACATGATTAAAAATCAAGAGAAAATGAAGAATAACATAGCTGTAATAAAGAACGAGATTCAAAAGTGGACTAGAAGAAGCTGAGGGCAAAATGAGTGAGTTAGAAGACAAGATAGAAAAAAAAAAACAAAACACACCACTCAATCAGAGCAGCAATTAGAAAAAAAAATTAAAAGCAGGAGAGTTTAAGGGAGCTTTGGAACAACATGAAAGAAAACAATATCAGCATATTATGAGTGCCAGAAGGAGAAGAAACTGTGCAAGGAATAGAAAACCTATTGAAGAAATAATGACAAAAAACTTTCATGACTTAGAGAAGCAAAAAGTCACACAAGTCTAGGAAGCATAGAGATTTCCAATCAAGATGAATCTGAAAGACTCACACCAAGACACATCATAATTAAAATGGCAAAAATTAAAGATGAAGAAATAATCGTAAAACTGCAAAAGAGAGACATCAAATTACCCACAAGGGATCTCCCATTAGACTTTCAGCTTATTTTTCAATAGAAACACTTCAGGGCAGAAGGGAGTGGCATAAAGTATACAAAGTAATGAAAACCAAGGGACTGAAGCCAGGACCACTCCATCAAGCAGGGCTATTATTCAAAATTGAATGTGAAATTAGAAGCTTCACAGAATTAAAAAAGGATAAGAAGTTTATTACCGCCAAACCAGCATTGTGGGAAATGCTAAAGGGACTGTTATAAGAATAAGAAATAGAGAGAGGAACACAGGCATAAAGAAGAAAAATGGTAACTAATAAGTACCTATCAATAATAACCTTAAATGTGAATGGATTTAATGCTCCAATAAAAGGACTAGGGTAGCTGAATGGATAAGAAAACATGATCCAATATATGTGATGTTTAAAAGAGATACACCTCAGCCCTAACCGGTTTGGCTCAGTGGATAGAGCGTCGGCCTGCGTACTCAAGGGTCCCAGGTTCGATTCCGTTCAAGGGCATGTACCTTGGTTGCAGGCACGTCTCCAGTGGTGGGTGTGCAGAAGGCAGCTGATCGATGTTTCTCTCTCATCGATGTTTCTAACTCTCTATCCCTCTCCTTTCATCTCTGTAAAAAAACACAACAATAAAATATATTAAAAAAATAAAATAAAAGAGACACACCTCAGAACAAAGGAACTACACAGACTGAAAGTGAAGGGATGAGGGGAAAAAATCTCCCAGGCAAATGGAAATGAAAAAAGCTGGGTAGCAATACTCACATCTGACAAAATAGACTTCAAAGAGAAGGTAATAACAAGAGATAATGAAGGCCACTTCATAATACTAAAGGGATGGATATAACAAGAGGATATAACTCTGGAAAACATATGTGCACCCAATATAGGAGCATCCACATATTATTTTTTTAAGAAAACACAAACTTCTGAAGGCTATCAAGGGAAGATCACCAGCTATACAATCATGATAGAGGAGTTTAAGACCCCTCTGACATCACTGGGTAGATATTCAGGACAAAAAATCAACAAAGAAACAGTGATCCTAAATCACACTAGATCAGATGGAATTAATTAATATTTTCAGAACATTTCACCCCAAAGCTACAGAATATATTTTCTTCTCAAGTGCACATGGAACATTTTCAAAGGTATCTCACATGTTAGATCACAAACTAAGTTTCTGCAAGTTCAAGAAGATTGAAGTCATAGCAAGCATCTTCTCAGATTAAAATGGCATGAAATTAGAAATCAACTATAATAAAATAACTCAAAAACATTCAAACACATGGAGGCTAAATAGCATGCTATTAAACAATTAATGGGTTGCCAAAGAGATCAAAGAATAAATTAAAAAAAAATTTTCTGGAAACAAATGAACACACAACAACCCCAAAATTATGGGACACAGTGAAAGCAGCCCTGAGAGGGAAGTTCATAGCACTACAGGCCTACCTCAGAAAACAAGAGAAATTTTTAGTAAATTATCTAACCCTACCACTTAAAAAATTAGAAAGCTAACAACAAGAAAAGCCCAAAGTCGAAAGAAGGAAATAATTAATATGAGAGAGGAAATAAATTTCATAGAGACTAAAAAAAAAAAAAATACAAAAGATCAATAAAACCAAAAACTGGTTCTTTCAAAAGATAAACAGGACTTATGAACCACTAGCCAGAATCATCAAGAAATAAGAGAGAGGACCCAAATAAAAAAATATCAGAAACAAAAGAGTAGAAAGGACAACAGACCCCACAGAAATACAAAGAATAATAAAAAATACTCTGAATGACTTTATTCAAACAATCTGAACAATTTCGATGAAATGGACAAAGTTCTAGAAAAATGCAATCTTCCAAAACTCAATCAGGAAGAATCAGATAACATGAATAGACCAATAACTACTGATAAAATTAAAGCAGTAATAAAAAATATTCTAGCAAACAAAAGTCCTAGTCCGGACATCTTCACAGGGGAGGTTTAACAAACTTTCAAAGAACAACCACCTGTTCTCCTCAAACTATTCCAAAAAATTCAACAGTAAGGAACACTTCCAAGCCCTTTCTTTGAGGCCAGCATTACCCTAATTCCAAAAACAAATTAAGCCAATACAAAGAAAGAGAATTGCAGGCCAATATCCCTGACGAATATAAATGCTAAAATACTCAACAAAACATTAGCAAATCAGATCCAGCAATAAAATAAAAAAATCATACCAAAAAAAAAGTTTATACATCATAACCAAGTTGGATTAATTCCAGGGAAGCAAGGCTGGTACAATATTCGCAAATCATTAAATTTGAAATATGACATTAACAGATGGCAAGACAAAAATCACATGATCATATCAATTTATGAAGAAAAAGCATTAAAAAAATTCCAACACACTTATTGAAAATTCTTTATTGTTTAAAGTTTTACATAAGCCTTCTTTTTTCCCCATTGACCTCTCCCAGGAAGACCCAACCTCCCAGCACATGCCCTCACCCCCCTACTGTCTGTGTCATTGGTTATGCACATATGCATGGGTACAAGTCCTTTGGTTGATCTCTTACCTACTAAACCCCCACCTTCCCACATAGATTAGACTGTCCGTTCGATGTTTCTATAATTTTGGTTCTATTTTTGTTCATCAGTTTATATTGTTCATTATATTCCACAAATGAGTGAGATCATGAGATATTTATCTTTCTCTGACTGGACTATTTAGCCTAGAATAATGCTCTAAAGTACATCCATGCTATTGCAAATGGTAAGAATTCCTTCTTTTTTGACAGTAGTATAGTAATCGATTGTGTAGATGTACCTTAATTTTCTAATCCACTCATCTGCTGATGGGCACTTAGGCTGTTTCCAAATCTTAGCTATTGTAAATTGTGCTGCTATGAACATAGGGGTGCATATATCCTGTCTGATTTGTGTTTCTGTTTTCTTGAGATATATTCCTAGAAGTGGGATTACTGGGACAAATGAGTTTCATTTTTAATTTTTTGAGGAAACTCCATACTGTTCTCTACAGTGGCTGCACCAGTCTGCATTCCCACCAGCAGTGTATGAGGGTTCCCTTTTCTCCCCATCCTCTCCAGCAGTTGTCATTTGCTAATTTGCTGATGATAGCCATTCTGACAGGTGTGAGATGGTATCTGATTTTTATTTTTTTAATTTATTTTTTTCTTTATTTTTTTAACTTTTTTAAAAAATATATTTCTTATTGATTAAGATATTACATATGTGTCCTTATCCCCACGTTGCCCCCTACACCCACCCCCTGTTCATGCCCTCACCCCCCCCATTGGTTAGGCCCATATGCTTGCATATAAGTCCTTTGGTTGATCTTTCCCCTTACCCCCACACTCCCCTACCTTCCCTCCAAGGCCCGACAGTCCAATCAATGCCTCTCTGTTTCAGGATCAGTATTGTTCATCAGTTTATGTTGTTCATTATATTCCACAAATGAGTGAGATCATGTGGTATTTATCCGCTCTCCAGTTCATTCCATGCTGTGGCAAATGGTAAGAGTTCCTTTCTCTTCTTCCTCTTCTTAAAGAATACCTTGCAGCATTTCATATAATGCCTATTTGGTGTTGATGAACTCCTTTAGCTTTTTCTTATCTGTGAAGCTCTTTATCTGACCTTCAATTCTGAATGATAGCTTTGCTGGATAAAGTAATCTTGGTTGTAGGTTCTTGCTATTCATCACTTTGAATATTTCTTGCCACTCTCTTCTGGCCTGCATGGTTTCTGTTGAGAAATCAGCTGACAGTCGTATGGGTACTCCCTTGTAGGTAACTGACTGTCTTTCTCTTGCTGCTTTTAAGATTCTCTCTTCGTCTTTTGCTCTTGGCATTTTTTTTCCTTTTTTTATTATTATTAAGGTATTACAAATGTGTCCTCAGCCCCCCGATTAACCCCCAACCTCCCCCAACCCCCACACACACTGATGCTCCCATCCCCCTGTTGTCCATGTTCATTGGTTTGGCTTATATACATGTATACAAGTCCTTCGGTTGATCTCTTCCCCTTACCCCCGCCCTCCCCTACTTCCCTTCTGGGATTGATAGCCTGATCGCTGTTTCTCAGTCTTTGGGTCTGTCCCTTTTCATCAGTCTATGTTGTTCTCTATAATCCACAAATGAGTGAGATCATGTGGTATTTATCTTTCTCTGACTGGCTTATTTCACTTAGCATAATGCTCTCCAGTTCCATCCATGCTGTTGCAAAAGGCAACAGTTCCTTTTTTTTTTTTTTTTTTTTTTACTGCAGAATAGTATTCCATCGTGTAGATGTACCACAGTTTTCTAATCCACTCATCTGCTGATGGGCACTTAGGCTGTTTCCAAATCTTAGCTATGGTAAATTGCGCTGCTATGAACATAGGGGTGCATATATCCTTTCTGATTGGCGTTTCTGGTTTCTTGGGATATATTCCTAGTAGTGGGATCACTGGGTCAAATGGGAGTTCCATTTTTAGTCTTCTGAGGTAGCTCCATACTGTTCTCCACAGTGGCTGCACCAGTCTGCATTCCCACCAGCAGTGCAGAAGGGTTCCTTTTTCTCCACATCCTCTCCAACATTTGTTGTTTGTTGATTTGTTGATGATAGCCATTCTGACAGGTGTGAGATGATAACGCATTGTCGTTTTGATTTGCATCTCTCGTATAATTAGTGACTTTGAGCAGGTTTTCATATGTCTTTCGGCTTTCTGTAAGTCCTCTTTCAAAAAGTGTCTATCTAGGTCTGTTGCCCATTTTTTTATTGGATTGTTTATCTTTCTTTTGTTAAGTTTCATGAGATCCCTGTAAATGTTGGAAATTAAACCCTTATCGGTGGTATCATTGGCAAATATGTTCTCCCATGTAGTGGGTCTTCTTGTTGTTTTGTTGATGGTTTCCTTTGCTGTGCAAAAGCGTTTTATTTTGATGTAGTCCCATTTGTTTATTTTCTCTTTAGTTTCCATTTCCCTAGGAGCATTATCAGAGAAGAAATTTCTTCGGCATATGTTTGCGATTTCGCTGCCTATGGATTCCTCTAGTATTTTTATGGTTTCCTGTCTTACGTTTAAGTCTTTTATCCATTTTGAGTTTATGTTTGTGTATGGTGTGAGTTGGTGGTCTAGTTTCATCCTTTTGCATGTATCTGTCCAATTTTCCCAACACCATTTATTGAAAAGACTGTCTTGACTCCATTGTATGCTCTTGCCTCCTTTGTCGAATATTAATTGGGCATAGTGGTTTGGGTCTATTTCTGGGGTCTCTATTCTAGTCCATTGATCTATATGTCTGTTCTTGTGCCAGTACCAAGCTGTATTAAGAACAGTGGCTTTGTAATACAGTTTGATATCTGGTATTGAGATCCCACCTACTTTGTTCTTTCTCAGGATTGCTGCAGCTATTCGGGGTCTTTTTTTATTCCAGATGAATTTTTGGAACCTTCGTTCTAGATTTGTGAAATATGTCGTTGGTAATTTAATGGGGATTGCATTGAATCTATAAATTGCTTTGAGTAGTATGGACATATTGATGATGTTGATTCTACCAATCCATGAACACGGTATATTCTTCCATCTGTTTATGTCTTCCTCTATCTCTTTTTTCAGTGTCCTGTAGTTTTCGGCATATAAGTCTTTTACCTCCTTAGTTAAGTTTATTCCTAGGTATTTTAATTTTTTGGTGCAATGGTAAATGGGATTCCTTCTGTAGATTCACCTTCTGTAAGTTCACTATTGGTGTAAAGAAATGCCATGAATTTCTTAGCATTAATTTTGTATCCTGCTACATTGCCAAATTAATTTATTAAGTCTAATAATTTTTTGATGGAGTCTTTAGGGTTCTGTATGTACAGTATCATGTCATCTGCAAATAAGGACAGTTTTACTTCTTCTTTTCCAATCTGGATGCCTTTTATTTCTTCTTCGTGTCTAATCGCAATGGCTAGTACTTCCATTACTATGTTGAACAGGAGTGGTGAGAGGGGGCATCCCTGTCTTGTTCCTGTTTTTAGGGGGAATGGTTTTAGTTTTTGCCCATTGATTATGATGTTGGTTGTGGGTTTGTCATATATGGCTTTTATTATGTTGAGGTATGATACCTCAATTCCTATCTTGCTGAGAGTTTTTATCAAGAAAGGGTGTTGGATTTTGTCAAATGCTTTTTCCCCATCAATTGATATGACTATGTGGTTTTTTTCTCTCAATTTGTTTATGTGATGTATCACGTTTATTGATTTGCGGATATTGTACCATCCTTGCATCCCTGGGATAAATCCTACTTGGTCATGGTGTATGATCTTTTTGATGTACTACTGGATCCTATTTGCTAGGATTTTGTTGAGGATTTTGGCATCTATGTTTATGAGGGATATTGGCCTATAATTCTCTTTCATTGTATTGTCTTTATCTGGTTTTGGGATTAGGGTGATGTTGGCTTCATAGAATGAGCTGGGAAGTATTCCGTCCTCTTGGATCTTTTGACATAATCTGAGGAGGATAGGTTTTAGGTCTTCCTTGAATGTTTGGTAAAACTCTCCTGTGAAGCCATCTGGCCCCAGGCTTTTGTTTGCTGGAAGCTTTTTGATGACTGCTCTTCAATTTCCTCCATAGTTATTGGCCTATTGAGATTTTTAGATTCTTCCTGATTAAGTTTTGGAAGGTTGTATTTTTCTAGGAATATGTCCATTTCCTCCAGGTTGTCTAGTGTGTTGGAGTAGAGTTGTTCATAGTATTTTCTAACAATCCTTTGTATTTCTATGGGGTCTGTTGTTATTTCTCCTCTTTCATTTCCGATTTTGTTTATTTGGGTCCTCTCTCTTTGTTTCTTGATGAGCCTGGCTAGAGGTGTTTCAATCTTGTTTATCCTTTCAAAGAACCAGCTCTTGGTTTTGTTGATCTTTTGTATTGTTTTTTTGGTCTCTATGTCGTTTATCTCCACTCTGATATTTGTTATTTCCTTCCTTCTGCTTACAGTGGGCTTTTTTTGTTGCCCTCTTTCTAACTTTTCTAGTTGTAGAGTTAGGTCATTTATTCTCATTGTTTCTTGTTTCTTGCAGTAGGCTTCTAGAGGTATGAACTTCCCTCTCAAGACTGCTTTTGCTGTGTCCCATAGGTTTTGGATTGTTGTGTTTTCATTGTCGTTTGTTGCCATGATGTTTTTTTATTTCTTCTTTGATCTCACTGGTAACCCAGTCGTTGTTTAATAGCATGCTATTTAGCCTCCATGTGTTTGATTTTTTTTGGATTGTTTTTGTTGTAGTTGATTTCCAGTTTTATGCCTTTGTGGTCTGAGAAGATGCTTGATATGATTTCAATTTTCTTTAATTTGAAGAGACTTTGTCTGTGACCCAATATATGGTCTATCTTTGAAGATGACAAATGTGCACCTGAGGAGAATGTATATTCTGTGGCTTTGGGATGAAATGTTCTGAAGATGTCAATTAATTCCATCTCATCTAGTGAGTCATTTAGGATTGATGTTCCTTTGCTGACTTTCTGTTTAGAGGATTTGTCCAGTGGAGATAATGGGGTTTTAAGGTCCTCTACTATGATTGTATTGCTGTCAATCTCTCCCTTGATCTCCTCCAGAAGATTTCTTACGTATTTGGGTGCTCCTATATTGGGTGCATATATATTTACCAGAGTTATTTCTTCTTGTTGGACTGCTCTCTTTAGTATTATGAAGTGGCCTTCTTGATCTCTTTTTATGTCCTTCACTTTGAGATCTAATTTGTCAGATATAAGTATTGCTACCCCTGCGTTTTTTTTCACTTCCATTGTCCTGAGAAACCTTTTTCCATCCCTTCACCATCAGTCTGTGTGCTTCTTTTTTTTCTGAGGTGGGTTTCCTGTAGACAGCAGATATATGGGTCATGTTTTCTTATCCACTCATTTACCCTATGCCTTTTGACTGGGGAATTTAATCCATTTACATTTAAAGTTATTATTGATAGAAACTTGTTAGTCACCATTTTTGTTCTTTACCACCACGTTCCTTCTTTGTTTCCTGTTTTTTTCTATTTACAGCAGACCCTTTATCATTTCTTGCATTGCTGGTTTGGTTGTAATAAACTCCCGTAGACCGTTTTTGTCTGTGAAGCTCCTGATTTGACCCTCAATTTTGATTGATAGCCTCGCTGGGTACAGTATTCTTGGATTCAGACCCTTCCTTTGCATGACTTTGTATATTTCATTCCATTCCCTTCTTGCCTGATGTGTTTCTGTTGAGAAATCGGTCGCTAGTCTGATGAGGGATCCTTTGTAGGTAACTTTCTGTCTCTCTCTGGCTGCTTTTAAGATTCTTGCTTTGTCGTTGGTGTTTGCCAATTTAATTATTATGTGCCTTGGTGTTGTTCTTTTCGGGTTCATTTTGTATGGGACTCTATGAGCTTCTTGGATTTGTGTGAGTTTTTTCCTCCCTATATCAGGGAAATTTTCTGTTACTATTTTTTCAAACAGGTTTTCTTTTCCTTGCTCAGTTTCCTCTCCTTCTGGCATCCCTATTATTCGGATGTTGTTTCGTTTAGCATTGTCCCAGAGTTCTCTTAGGCTCTCCTCCTGCTTTTTAATTTTTTTTTCTAGTAGCTGTTCTGTTTGGGTATTTTTTTCTACCTTGTCTTCTAGCTCGCTGATGCGGTCCTCTGCTTCTTCTAGACTACTGTTGATGCTTTCTATTGAGTTCTTTATAGCAGTGATGTCGTTTTTCATTTCCTCTTGGTTCTTCTTCATTTCCTCTTGGTTCCTACACATATTGTTGAATTGGTCTTCCATTCTTTTCATCCACCTTATGGCCATTTCTCTGAATTCTTTCTCTGACAGGTTTCTTGCCTCCATTACCTCCATTTCATTCACTTCCTTTTCTGATGATGCCTGTTTTTCTTTCATATTTGGGTTGGTTCTTTGTTTCACCATGATTTCTCTTCTCAAGGTGTTTGGTTATGTAGTTCTCTCTCTGCTGCGCTGATTCAAAGGCACAAAATACAACACAACAAGGCACAACATACAAGGCACCGAACAAAATGCATTCACGATATTGATAACCCCAAATAAAGGTGACCCCCTGAGCGAAGAGAATTAGGGGATAAAGAAGAAAAAAGAGAAAAAGATTAAAGAGAAAAATAAAAAACAAAAAGGAGTGCCGAAATGAGATTGGGAAAAGGGAGAGAAGAAAAAAACAAAGAGACAAAAAAAAAAGTAAGAGAATGAAATAGAGGTGGGGAAGAGGCTATTTGTATGGGGAGAAAACTCCAAGAGAACTGCTACTAATCTCAATGAACTCCAGCAGCAGATCCCTGGAGACTAAAGCAAACTACAAACAACCACCAATATCAAGCGAGGCAAGGGAAAACAGAAGCACAAAAATAACCAGATAAAGAAAAAGTAAGCAAAACAGAAAAATGAAAATGAAAAACAAAACAATTTCCCACACAAGCATAAAAAACCCCAGTATACTCAAAATCAAGCAAACACTAGCAAAACGACACACACAGAGAGAGAAAAAAATAGATAGTGAAGAAAGATAAGAGAGAGGTGTATATGGATTTGGAGCGAGGGATTGGAAATTAGATATATAAGTAGGGTGAAATTTAGACAGTGGGTAGAAAGAAGGGATAGGGAAAATCTAAAGCCGGAATAGGGTAAGAGAAACAGGACAACAAAAGGGGGAAAGTGAGGAAGAGAGTTTTGGCTTAAGGGTAAATGTGAGATAGAGAGAAATGATGCTAAAGGAATGATGAAAATAGAGCGTAGAACACTAATCCCAAAATAAAATAAAGAAAAAGGAAAAAATAAAAAATAAAATGACACTTGAAAAAATGGTAAAAGGATAGCAATAGTACTGGTTAAAAAAATGTAGTAATTAAAAAAGTAAAATCAAGTGATTAAAAAAATAATAAAATAATAAAATAGGTTCTTAAAGAAATGGTGAAAAAAGAATTAAATATATATATATATATATATATATATATATATATATATATATAAATATTCAGAAGTGAAGGTGCTTCAGATCTTCCACTCTTCTTTTTGGCACGCCTTAGTCCTTCCAGGCATTCAGGGGAGTGTTGAACTTCCCTGCGATACACTGTCCCTCTGTTCCGTAAACCACAGACCTGATTTTAAGGCAGGTTGTATTTGTTTACCAGACTGCCTTTATTTGTGATCACAGAAGAGACAGTTCGTGGCTCTGCCTCTGGGTGGCAGTGTGTCTAGATTGACCTCCGAGGCTAGAAGTCCTCTCTATCAGTAGGGTTTTTTTTCTCTATGGTATCTGGAACTGACCTGGGAAAGACCACTGCCCAGAGCTGGTTCTTTATTAGTTACTGCCGGCTGTTTCCCAGGCTCCCCAAAAAGAACCTTCCCCTACAGGCTCTGCGAATGACCCCAACTGGGGAATCCCATGCACTGGGTTTAATAATCAAATGCATGGATCTAAGGGGAACTGTAACAAGAGCCTGATATATTGTGCGAATTCGCAAGCCTCCACCTTCCAGGTCTACGCACAGTCTCCGTGCGCCCACTCCCCTGGCACCAAGCAGCCGGCAATTGGCAGAGTCCAAGGCTGCTTTTTTACATTCAGTCCAGCTATGGGCTTATTTTTAGCGTTCCCTTCTGCCAGCAGCCCTGTGGGGCCCCTTCCCCACTCACGGTTCACGCTGGTCCCAACGGCTGCGGACTCTGTGGGGCGCAGATTTTGCCCCGCGAGCGCAAACGCGCTCCCGCTCGCACGTGGAGCTAGCTCAGTCCTCTTTCCAAACCGAATTGCAAACTGCACCTTTAGGGAAAGTCTAACCTTTCGGTGAGAAGAAGCAGTGCTCCTCTGAGTTCACGCAGTCACGCTGCTTGAGATCCCTTGTTTCCAGGTTAGTAGCTGGTCTCTGGATGCTGGCAACAATCGCCCAAGATGGCACAGTCTCCGCTGCTTAGCTGGTGCACCAAGAGAGGTTTCAGCAGCATGTCTCCAACCATCCTTTTTTTCCTGGGGGTTCTCCGTCTTTCCTAGCTGCAGACAGTCTCTCAGCTGAAAATCCTCGGCCTATTCGGGCTGTATGTTACCCATTTCAGCTGCTCACCTTTATCTGCTCCAGGACAAGCACAGGGCACGTCTGTTTATACCTCCGCCATTGTTCCTCCTCTGCTCTTGGCATTTTAATTATGATGTGTCTTGGTGTGGTCCTCTTTAGATTCCTTTTGTTTGGAGTTCTCTGTGCTTCCTGGACTTGTAAGTCTATTTCTTTGACCAGGTAGGGGAAGTTCTCTGTCATTATTTCTTCAAATAGGTTTTCAATATCTTGCCCTCTCTCTTCTTCTGGTACCCCTATAATTCTGATGTTGGTATGCTTTAAGTTGTCCCAGAGGCTCCTTACACTGTCTTCATATTTTTGGAATCTTTTTTCTTTTTTGGTTGGGAATTTTTTGTTTCTTTGTATTTCAAATCTTTGACTTGATTCTTAGGATCCTCTTGTCTGCTGTTGGATCTCTGTATATTATTCTTTATTTCAGTCAGTGTATGTTTAATTTCTAGTTGGTCTTTTATTCATATCCTTCAGGGTCTCGCTAAATTTATCGGCGGTTTCCATAAAATTCTTGAAAAACCTTATAAACGTGGTTTTGAACTCTATATCTAGTCATTTGCTTTCCTCCATTTCTGTCATTTGTGACCTGTTTATTTGTCTCTGCATTTTTTATGCTTCCCTGTGTTGGTAGAGTGGTTTTGTGTGCTAGGTGTCCTGTAGGGCCCAGTGGCTCAGCCTCCCCAGTTACCTGAGGTAGACACTCTTGGTGCACCCCCTTGTGGGCCCTGTGCACAGTCTTGTTGTAGTTATGCCTTGATTGTTGTAGGATCACTGGGAGGAATTGACCTCCAGGCCAATTGGCAGTGAGAATCAGCTGTGTCTGCAGTGGGAGAACTTCCGTGCTGAAGACACCCCTCTTGACAAGACTTGCTTCAGTGGGGCTTTGGTGCTCACTGAGTCTGCACCCTGAGTGTGCCCCTTATGGATCTGAGGAGTTGTAGTCTGGATGGTCCCCCTCTGACCACTGGATACACTGGCTCTTGGTTCTAAGGAGGTGCTAATTTAGCCTCTGCCTGAGGTTACCCAGCAGGAGCTACGAATAGGACAGCAGATTCCCCTTCCTTTTTTGGAGTTTGGGGGTGCCCTGATGAGGCCCAGCTGTGAAGCAATGCAAGCTGTTGTGGGGCCTTGGGCCTTCTCTTGGAAGTTCTGGGTCTGTCTGGCCCAGCTGCAATTTGTTAGGTAATTTTCAGGTTGCAAAGGGCCAGGGCATTCATATGCAAAAGCCTCTGCTGCAGCCTGGGTGGGTCGGGGTCTCAGGGAATCAAAGGGAGGAGCAAGCAGCTATGGCTTGTCCTCAGCCCTGCCCTAAGGGGCCGCGTGTCTCAGTGTCCCAATAATTGCTGCAAGCACCTCTGAGGGAAAGCCGCCCTCAAGTTCAGAGTTCTGCCCGGTGCCAAACAGTCCAGTTTCTCCCCTTATGAGTCCTGGGTCCCCAGAGACTTCCCGGACTGGAGTTCAGAGCAGTCGCGAGCTTGTGACTCCCTCCCCATTCAAAAAGACAGCCGCGTCCTCAGGTACCAGCCCCTTTCTGGGCACGCTTGCTCGAGCCTCCATACCTTTGCACTTTACTTCCGCAGCTCCTCTGAGTCTCAGTGTGCTTTTCTCTTTTCTTCTAGTTGTAGAATTTACACTCAGCCAGCCTTCCTGTAGTTCTGGATGATGTGCATTTTGTCTTTTCGTTGTATTTTTGAAGTTGTTGTAGGAGGCAGCAATTTCCTGGTGTTTACCTATACCGCCATCTTAGTTTCCTTAACTTTTGTTTTTGCTTAAAATATAACAAAGAGAAGTATATTTGTCTCCTTTTTTTCCCCTTGACCTTCCTCCAGCCTCCCCTACCCCCCAGTGTCTTGTGTCCATTGGTTATGCTTATATGCATGCATACAAGTCCTTTGGTTGATTGATCTCTAACCCCCCCAACCCTCCCCAGACTTCCTGCTGTAGTTTGACAATCTGTTTAATGCATTATTATTTTGATTTACATCTCTCAGATTATTAGTGACTTTGAGCACATTTTCATATGTCTCTTGTCCTTCAGTATGTTCTCTTTCTGAAAGTGTCTATTTTAGGACCTTTGGTCATTTTTTATTGTTTACCTTGCTTTTGTTAAGCTGTATGAATGCCTTGTAAATGTTGGAGATTAAACCCTTATTGGTGATAACATTGGAAAATATGTTCTCCCAGGCATTGGGCTTTCTTGTTGTTTTTTTGATGGTTTATTTTGCTGTGCAGAAGCTTTTTATTTTGATGTAGTCCCATTTGTTTATTTGCTCCTTAGTTTCCATTGTCCTAGGAGCTGCATCAGTAAAGATATTGCAAGGACAAGTGTCTCCTATTTTTTTCAGCACTAATTCGTTGTTCTAGTTATTATTGCATAAAGTTTTACATTTGTCTTCTTTTCCCCAAATTGATGGCCCCACTCATTCCCACCCCAGGTGAGTCCCTATCACCTCAGTGCCTGTGTCCATTGCATAAGCTGATATGCATTCATACAAATCCTTTGGTTGTTCTCTAACCCTTCCCCCTGCCTTACCATTTGTCTCTGGAACTATTCTTGTTCATCAAATTATGTTGATCATTATATCCCACATATGAGTGTGATCATGTGGTATTTATCTTTCTCTGACTGGCTTATTCCACTTAGCATAATGTTCTCCGGTCCCAACCATGCTGTAGAAAATGATAAAAGTTCCTTCCATTTTATAGTGGCATAGTATTCCATTGTATAGATGTACCACAGTTTTTTAATCTACTATGCTGATGGGCACTTAGGCTGTTTCCAAATCTTAGCTATTGTAAATTGTGCTTCTATGAACATAGGGGTGCATATATCCTTTCTGATTGCTGTTTCTGGTTTCATGGGATATCGTCTTAGAGGTGGGATTACTGGGACAAATAGGATTTCCATTTTTGACTTTTTGAGGCAACTCCATACTGTCTTCCACAGTGGCTGCACCAGTGTGCATTCCCACCAGCAGTGCACTAGGGTGCCTTTTTCTCCACATCCTCTCCAGCACTTGTCGTTTGTTGATTTGTTGATGATAGCCAGTCTGACATGTGTGAGATGGTACCTCATTGTCATTTTGATTTGCATCTCTCAGATAATTAATGACTTCGAGCATGTTTTCATATGTCTCTGGGTCTTCTGTATGTCCTCTTTCGATAAGTGTCTATTTAAATCCATTGCCCATTTTTCGATTGGATCATTTATCTTCCTTTCCTTAAGTTGTATGAGTTCTCTGTAAATTTTGGAGATTAAGCCCTTATCAAAAATATCATTGGCAAATATATTATCCCATGCAGTGGGCTTTCTTTTTGTTTTGTTGGTGGTTTCCTTTGCTGTGCAGAAGCTTTTTATTTTTATGTAGACCCATTTGTTTATTTTCTCCTTAGTCTCCCTTGCCCTAGGAGCTGTGTGTGTAAAGATATTGCTACGACATATGTCTGCTATTTTGCTGCCTATGGTGTCTTGTAGTATTTTCATGGTTTTCCATTCTTATGTTCAAGTAATTTAGCCATTTTGAGTTTGTTTTGGTGTATGGTGTAAGTTGGTGATCTAGTTTCTTTTTTTTGCATGTTTCTGACCAAATTTCCCAGCACCATTTTTTGAAGAGACTGTCTTGACTCCATTGTATGCTCTTGCCTCCTTTGTCAAATATTAATTGAGCATAATGGCTTGGGTTGATTTTTGGCTTCTCTGTACTGTTCCATTGGTCTATGTGACTGTTCTTGTGCGAGTATCAGGCAG
Source organism: Myotis pilosus (assembly GCA_036010255.1). NCBI lineage: Eukaryota > Metazoa > Chordata > Mammalia > Chiroptera > Vespertilionidae > Myotis > Myotis pilosus. Next base: position 17,476,708 of record JASKON010000009.1, read on the forward strand.
TTTTGAGAACTGTGGCTTGGTAATATAGCTTGAGAACTTGTAATGTGATCCCTCCAACTTTGCTCTTCTTTCTCAGGGTTGCTGTGGCTATTTGGAACCTTTATTAATTCCAGATGAATTTTTGGAAAGTTTGCAGGGTCTGGCCCGTTTGAAATGAATAAAACTAAAAAAAAAAAAAGACCATACCCATTTATGTAATGATGTTTACTTTGAATTAATATTAGTTCACACAAACACTCCATCCATGCTTTTGTTCCGGCCCTCCGGTACAGTTTAAGAACCCATTCTGGCCCTCGAGTCAAAAAGTTTGCCCACCCCTGTTCTAGATCTTTGAAATATGCCATTGGTGTTTTAATGGGAATGACATTGAATCTGTAGATTGCTTTAGGTAGTATGGACATTTTAATGAAGTTGATTCTGCTGATACATGAACATGGTATGTTCTTCCATTTTTTTCATCTTAATTAAGATCTTTTGTGCTTTATTATTATTTTTTATTGCTTAAAGTATTACAAACGGTATTACATATGTGTCCTTTTTTTCCCCCGCCGTTGACAATCCCCTGTCCTCCACTAAACCCAGTGTCTTATGTCCATTGGTTATGCTTATATGCATGCATATAAGTCCTTCGGTTCATCTCTTACCCCCCTACCTCCTGCCCCCCAACCCTCCCTGAACTTCCCGCTGCAGTTTGACAATCTGTTTGAGGCAGCTCTGCCTCTGTATCTATTATTGTCCAAAAGTTTATAATGGCCTCTATTAACCATGCATGAGTGAAATCATGTGGTATTTTTCCTTCATTGACTGGCTTATTTCACTTAGCATAATGCTCTCCAGTTCTATCTATGCCATTGGAAATGGTAAGAGTCCCTTCCTTTTTAGAGCAGCATAGTATTCCATCGTGTAGATGTACCACGGTTTTCTAATCCATTCATCTACTGATGGGCACTTAGGCTTTTTCCAGATCTTAGCTATGGTGAATTGTGCTGCTATGAACATAGGGGTGCTTATATCCTTACTGATTGGCGTTTCTGGTTTCTTGGGATATATTCCTAGATGTGGGTCACAGGGTCAAATGGCAGTTCCATTTGTAGTTTTTTGAGGAAACTCCATACTGTCTTCCATAGTGGCTGCACCAGTCTGCATTCCCACCAGCAATGCACAAGTGTTCCTTTTCCTCCACATCCTCTCCAGCACTTGTCGTTTGTTGATTTGTTGATGATAGCCAGTCTGACAGGTGTGAGATGGTACCTCATTGTTGTTTTGATTTGCATCTCTCTGATGATTAGTGATTTTGACCATGTTTTCATATGTCTCTTGGCTTTCTGGATGTCCTCTTTTGAAAGGTGTCTATTTAGGTCCTTTGCCCATTTTTTGATTGGATTGTTTATCTTCCTTTTGTTAAGTTGTATGAGTTCCCTATAAATTTTGGAGATTAGGCCCTTATCAGATATGACATTGGCAAATATGTTTTCCCAGGCAGTGGATTTTCTTGTTGTTTTGTTGAAGGTTTCTTTTGCTGTGCAGAAGCTTTTTATTTTGATGTAGTCCCATTTGTTCATTTTCTCTTTAGTTTCAAGTGCCGTAGGTTTATTGATTTGCAGATATTGTAGCATCCTTTCATCCCTGGGATAAATCCTACTTGGTCATGTTGTATGATCTTTCTGATGTACTGCTGGATCTGATTTGCTAAGATTTTGTTGAGGATTTTGGCATCTATGTTCCTGAGGGATGTTGGCCTGTAATTCTCTTTCATTCTGTTGTATTTTCCTGGTTTTGGTATTAGTGTGATACTGGCTTCATAGAATGAGCTTGGAAGTCTTCCTTCCTCTTCAATTTTTTATAGTAGTCTGAGGAGGATAGGTTTCAGTTCTTCCTTGAATGTTTGGTAAAACTCCCCTATGCAGACGTCTGGTCATGGGCTTTTGTTTGCTGGAAGCTTTTTGATGTCTGCTTCAATTTCTTCCATAGTTATTGGCCTATTGAGATTTTTAGATTCTTCCTGATTGAGTTTTGGAATGTTGCGTTTTTCTAGGAATTTGTCCATTTCCTCCAGGTTGTCTAGTTTGTTGGAGTAGAGCTGTCCATAGTATTTTTTAACAATCATTTGTATTCCTATGGGGTCTGTTGTTATTTCGCCTCTATCTTTTCTGATTTTGTTTATTTGGGTCCTCTCTCTCTGATTCTTGGTGAGCCTGGCTAGAGGTCTGTCAATCTTGTTTATCCTTTCGAAGAACCACCACTTGGTTTCATTGATTTTTTGTATTGTTTTTTTTTTTTTGGTCTCTATGTCATTTATTTCTGCTCTAATCTTTATTATCTCCTTCCTTGAGCTCACTCTGTGGTTTTCTTGTTGTTCTCTTTATATTTCTTTGAGTTGTACAGTTAGATGATTTACTACCATTTTTTCTTGTCTTTTGAGATAGGCCTGTATTGCTATAAACTTCCCTCTCAGGACTGCTTTCATTGTGTCCCATAGGTTTTGGATTGTTGTGTTTTCATTGTCATTATTTTCCAAGATGTTTTTAATTTCTTCTTTGATCCCATTTTTAACCCAATCAGTATTTAATAACATGCTATTCAGCTCCCAAGTGTTTGAGTATTTTGCGTTGTTTTTATTGTAGTTTATTTCTAATATTATGCCCATGTGGTCTGAAAAGATGCTTGGTATGATTTCAATCTTCTTGAATTGAGGAGTCTTTGCTTGTGGCCCAATATGTGGTCTATTTTTGAATTTGTCCCATGAGCATCTGAGTGAAATGTATATTCTGTGGCTTTGGGGTGAAGTGTTCTGAAGATGTCAATTTTAAGTCCATCTGATATAGTGAGTCATTTAGGAGTGCTGTTTCTTTGCTGATTGTTTGTCTAGAGGGTTTATCCAGTGGTGTCAATGGTGTATTCATGTTGTATTGATCCCTTTAATATTATGAAGTGACCTTCCTTATCTCTTGTTATGGCCTTTACTTTGAGGTCTATATTGTCCGATATAAGTATTGCTACCCCAGCTTTCTTTTCATTTCCATTTGCCTGAAAGGTATTTTTCCATCCCTTCACTTTGAGTCTGTGCGAGTCCCTTATTCTGAGGTGGGTCTCTTGTAGACAGCAAATGTATGGGTCATGATTTTTTATCCATTCAGCCACTCGATGTATTTTGGTTGGAGCATTTAGTCTGTTTACATTTAAAGTTATTATTGAAAGGTACTTGTTTGTTGCCATTTCTTTTTTTGTGTGGCTGTTTTCTTTCTGAGCGTTTTATTTCTTCTTTTTACACGAGTCCCTTTAGCATTCCTTGCATTGCTGGCTTGGTGGTGATAAACTCCCTTAGCCTTTTTTTGTCTGTGAAGCTTCTTATTTCCCCTTCAATTTTAAATTAGAGCCTGGCTGGATAGAGTGTTCTTGGATTCAGTCCTTTGCTTTGCATCGCTTTGTAAATTTCCGTCCATTCTTTTCTGGCCTGATGTGTTTCTCTTGAGAAATCATTTGATAATCTAATGGGAGATCCCTTGTATGTAACTTTCCGTCTTTCTCTTGCAGCCTGTAAGATTCTCTCTTTGTCCTGAACATTTGCCATGGTAATTATGATGTGTCTTGGTGTGGGTCTTTTCGGGTTCACCTTGTTTGGGACTCTCTGTGCTTGAGTGACTTTTTTCTTCCCCACCTCAGGGAAGTTTTCTGATATTATTTCTTTGAATAGGTTATCTAATCCTTGTTCCTCTTTCTGTTGTTCTGGCACTCCTATTATTCATATGTTGTTTCATTTCGTGTTGTCCCAAAGCTCCCTTAGGCTCTCCTCCTCTCTATTAATTTTTTTCTCCAATTTAAGTGCAGTTTGGGTGTGTTTTGCTTCCTTGTCTTCTAATTCACTAATTCAGTCCTCCCCTTCTCCTAGTCTACTCTTGATACTTTCAATGGTGTTTTTTATTGCAGGTATATCCCTCTTCATTTCTTCTTGGTTCTTACTTAAGTAGTTGATTTTTTCTTCTGTTTCTTCTTGCTTCTTGTATATGTTGTTGATTTTTTCCTCCATCTGGTTTATGCACTCTAGGACCCTTATTCTGAATTCTTTTTCTGTCAAGTTGCATGCCTCTGTATCACTTAGCTGCTTCCTAGGTGAGCCCTCCTTTTCTTTCCTTTGGGGGTTTCTTTGTCTACCCATGTTTAATCTCACTGACATATATAGATATTGAGTCGTTCAGTGGCTGCTCCATGGGTGGCAGTGGCTCCTCGGGCTGTGGTTGCTCCTTGGGCGGTTGTAGTAGCAGCTGCTCCTCCCTTGGTGGCAGGTCCTCTGGTGGGTGCTGTTCACAGCTGTGGTGGCACTTCTGGCTGGTGGGAGGAGGCTTCACACACAGCAACTGTTCCTCAGACAGAGTTTGTGGTGATCAGGAGGCTGCTGTTGCTTGGATCTGCTGCGTTGATTTAAAGGCACAGAATACAACACAACAAGGCACAGCGTGCCAGGCACTGAACACAAATGTATTTACGGTATTAATAACCCCAAATAAAGTTGGCCACCCGAACTAAGAGTGTTGGGGGATAAGGAAGAAAGATGAGAAAAAGATAGAAGAGAAAACAGAAAAGAGAAAAAAAGTGAGAGAAAAGAGAATGAAGTAGAAGAGGGGAGGAAACTATTTATATGAGGAGAAAACTGCAATAGAACCACCACTAATCCCAACAAATTCCAGCAACGGATCCATGGAGATGAATATAAACTACAAACAACCAATAATATCAAGCGAGGCAAGGGAAAACAGAAGCACAAAAATAACCGGGGGGGTGGGGGGACAGAAAAAGAAAAAGAAAAACAGAACAACCTCACAAACAATCCTTAAATAAATCCTCGATATTCTCAACAATCAAGCAAACAACAACAAAACAATGTAGAAAAGAAGAAAAAAATTTGGATTGTGAAGAAAGATGCTGGAGAGGTGTATAAGGATTTAGAGCACTTGATTGGAAATAGGATATATAAGTAGGGTGAAATTTAGATAGGGGGTAAAAAGAATAGGGAAAATCTAAATCAGGAATAGGATAAGAGAAATAGGCAGCAAAAGGGGAAAAGTGGGGAAGAGGGTTTTAGCACAGAGGCAAAATTGAGGTAGAGGAAAATGATGCTAAAGGAAAGATGAAAATAGAATGGAGAACACTAGTCCCAAAATAAAATAAAGAGAAAATAAAATGACACTTTAAAAAATGATAAAATGGTAGCAGTAATAATAGTGGTTAAAAATAAAAATGTAGTAATTAAAAGGGTAATATCAGGTGATGAAAAAAGAAAAAAAATGATTTCTTAGTTAAAGGTGAAAAAATAATAAAAAAAAATTAAAAATGTGCAGTAATGAAGGTGCTTCTGATCTTCTACTCTTCTTTTTGGCATGCCAGGTATTCCGGAGAATGTTGAATTTCCCTCTGATATGCTGTTCCTCCATGTTGTAAACCACAGTCCTGATTTTAATGCGGGCTGTATTTGTTTCCCAGACAGCCTTTATCTGTATTTACAGAAGAGTCAGTTCTTGGCTCTGCCTCTGGGTGGCAGTGTGTTGGGATTGACCTTCTGAGGTTATAAGTCCTCTCTTACCAGGTGTTCTCTATTGTTCCTGAAACTGGCTTGGGAAAGTCCTCCACCCAGAACACGTGTTCTGGCCCCTGGCACCAAGTAGCCTGCTGACTGGCAAAATCTGAGGCTGCCCTTTTGCATCCAGTCCAACTGTGGGCTTATTTATAGCAATCCCTTCTGCCAGCCGCCCTGGGGAGCCCTTCCACACTCGTGGGTCACGATGGCCGTGACTGCCGCTTTTGTGGGGCGCAGATCCCCCCCCCCCCCCCGCTTGTGCGTTCCACTCTCCAACCTAAATTGCAATCCGCACCTTTGGGGGAAGTCTAACCTTTCTGTGGGGAGAAGCAGGGCTCCTCTGAGTTCACGTAGTCGTGCTGCTTGAGAGCCGTTGCTTCCAGGTTAGTAGCTGATCTCTGGATGCCGGTAACAGCCACTCAAGATGGCACGGTCTCTGTGGCTGAGCTGGTGCACTGGGAGAGGTTTCAGCCTCAGTCTCTAACCGTTCCCTTTTTCTAGGAGTTCTCTTTCTTTCCTGGCTTCAGACTGTCTCTCATCTGAATCTCTTCTGCTTATTCGGGCTGTATGTTACCCGTTTCAGCTGCTCGCCCTTATCTGCTCCGGGACAAGGTACCAACACGTCCATCTAAAGCTCTGCCATTTTTTTCTCCTCTCTTCCATTTGTTTATGTCTTCCTCTATCTCGTTTTTCAGTGTCCTGTAGTTTTTAGAGTACAGAGCTTTTATGTCCTCTGTTAAGTTTATTCCTAGGTATCTTAATTTTTTTTGTGTGCAATGGTAAATGGATATGTTTTTTGTTTGTTTTCCTTTGTTTTGCTTCTCTTTCTTTGAGTTCATTATTATTGTATAAAAAGGCCATAGATTTCTGGGTGTTTATTTTCTATCCTGCTAATTGCCAGATTCATTTATTAGGTCTAGTAGTTTTTTGATGGAGTCTTTGGGGCTTTCTATGTATAGTAACATGTCACCTGTGAATAAGGATATTTTTACTTCTTTTCCAATTTGGATGTCTTTTTTTTCTTCATCTTGTCTGATTGCTATGGCTAGCACTTCCAGTAATATATCAAACAGGAGTGGTGAGTGTGGGCATCTCTGTCTTTTCCTGTTCTTAGGGGAAATTAGTTTAGTTTTTGCCCAATGAGAACGATGTTGGCTGTAGATTTGTGATATAAGGCTTTTATTATGTTGAGATATGATTCCTCTATTCCCATTTTGCTGAGAGTTTTTATCAAGAAAGGCTGTTGGATTTTGTCCAATGCTTTTTCTGCATTGATTGATATGATTATGTGATTTTTGCCAATCAGTTTGTTTATGTGATGTATTGCATTTATTCATTTGCAGATGTTCTACCATCCTTGCATCCCTGGAATAAATCCCACTTGGTTATGGTGTATGATCTTTCCAGTGTAATGCTGAATACAATTTGGTAGAATTTTTTTGAGGATTTTAGCATCTATGTTCACCAAGAATACTGGCTTATAGTTCTCTTTGTTTGTGGTGTGTTTACCTGGTTTTGTATTAGGGTAATGCTGGCTTCATAGAAAGAGCTTGGAAGTGTGCCTTCCTCTTGAATTTTTTAAAATGGTCTGAGGAGGATATTTTTAGTTCTTTGAATGCTTGGTAGAAATCCCCTGTAAAGCTGTCCAGACCAGGGGTTTTGTTTCTTGGAAGATTTTTTGATCACTGATTCAATTTCTTTGTAGTTTTTGGCCTATTCAGGTTTTTTTATTCTTCATGATTGAGTTTTGGGAACTTTTATTTTTTGTAAGAATATGTCCATTTCATCTAAGTTGTCCATTTTTTTGGAATAGAGTTGTTCATAGTATTTTTTTCATAATCATTTGTATTTTTGTGGAATTATTTGTTACTGTACCTCTTTCATTCTTGTTTTGTTTATTTGGGACCTCTCTTCTTGCTTCTGGGTGAGCCTGGCTAGAGGTTCATCAATCTTTTTCATCCTTTTAATGAACCACTCTTGGTATTGTTGATCTTTTGTATTGTCTTTTGGTATCTATGTCATTTATCTCTGCTCTGATCTTTATTATTTCCTTCCTTCTGCTTATGCTGGGCTTTTCTTGTTTCTCTCTTTCTAACTCTTTGAGTTGTAGGGTTAGATAATTTATTACCATCTTTTATTGTTTTTTTGAGATAGGCTTGCATAGCAGTCTCAAGACTGCTTTCCCTGTGTTGCATAGATTTTGGATTGTTGTTTTTTCATTGTCATTTGTTGCCATGATGCTTTTTATTTCTTCTTTGATCACTTTGATAACCCAATCAATGTTTGAAAGTATGCTATTTACCCTCCAGGTGTTTTATGTCTTTGATTGTTTTTATTGTAGTTGATTTCTAGTATTATGCCATCTGAGATAATGCTTGATATGATTTCTATCTTCTTGAATTTTAAGAGACTTTGCCTGTGCCACAATATGTGGTCTATCTTTGAAAATGACACATGTTCACTTGAGAAGAATGTATATTATGTGGCTTTGGGGTGGAATGTTCTGAAAATGTTTCTTAATTCCATCTGATCTAGTGAGTCATTTAGGATTGATGTTTCTTGGCTTATTTTTTGTGTAGAGGATTTGTCCATTGGTGTTAGTGGGGTATTAAAGTCCCCTACTATGATTGTATTGCTGTCAATCTCTCCCTTTATATCCTCCAGAAGTTTTTTTTTTTTTTTATGTATTTGGGTGCTCCTGTATTGTGTGCATATATGTTTACCAGAGTTTTATCTTCTTGTTGAATTGCTCTATTTAGTATTATGAAGTGGCCTTCCTTATCTCTTGTTATGGCCTTCACTTTGAGGTATAATTTGTCAGATATAAGTATTGCTATCCCAGCTTTTTTTAAATTTCCATTCATCTGAAAATCCTTTTTCCTTCCCTTCACCTACAGTCTGTGTGAGTCCTTTGCCCTAAAGTTTGTTTCCTGTAGACAGGTGATATATGGCTCATGTTTTCTTATCCACTCAGCCACTCTATGTCTTTTAATGGGGGCATTTAATCCATTTACATTTAAAGTTATTATTGATTGGTACTTGTTGGTTGCCATTTTTGTTCCTTATGCCTGTGTTCCTTTTTCCTTTCCTATTTCCTCTTTTTGTAGCAGACCCTTTAGCATTTCTTGCATTGCTGGTTTGGTGGTAATAAACTCCCTTAGTCCTTTTTTTTGTCTGTGAAGCTCTTGATTTCACTCTCAATTTTTATTCATAGCCTTGCTGGCTACAGTATTCTTGGATTTGGATCCTTGCTTTTCCTGACTTTATATATTTCATTTTATTCTATTCTTGCCTGATGTGTTTCTGTTGAGAAATCAGTCGCTAGTCTGATGGGGGATCCTTCATAGGTAAATTTCTGTCTCTCTCTGGATGCTTTTAATATTCTTACTTTGTCGTTGGTGTTTGCCAACTTAATTATAATGTGTCTTGGTGTTGATCTTTTGTGGTTCATCATGTTTGGCACTCTGTGAGCTTCTTGGAATTGTGTGAGTGTTTTCTTCCCCATATCAGGGAAGTTTTCTGTTATTATTTCTTCAAACAGGTTTTCTATTCCTTGTTCAGTTTCCTCTTCTTCTGGCACCCCTATTATGAAATTTTTGTTTCATTTCATATTGTCCCAGAGTTCCCTTAGGCTCTCCTCCTATTTCTAAATTGTTTTTCTAGATGCTGCTCTGCTTGGGTATTTTTTCCTACCTTGTCATTTAGCTCACTGATGCAGTCCTCTGCTTCTTCTAGTCTACTGTTGATGCTTTCTTTTGAGCTCTTTATTGCAGCAATGTCATTTTTCATTTATTCTTAGTTCTTTATTTCCTATTGGTTCTTATACATATTGTTGAATTTGTCTTCCATCCTTTTCAGCGACTTAATGACCATTGCTATAAATTATTTCTCTGTCATATTGCTTGTATCCATTTCATTTACTTCCTTTTCTGGTGATTCCTTCTTTCTTTTGTATTCAGGCTGTTTCTTTGTCTCCCCATAATTGCTCCTCTCAGGGTTTCTGGCTGTGCATCTCTCCCTCTCCTGCATTGATTTAAAGGTCATATGGTCTGAGAAGATGCTTGATATGATATCAGTCTTCTTGAATTTGGAGAAAATTTTCTTGTGACCCAATATGTGGTCTATTTTTGAAAACTTCCCATGTGCACTTGAGAAGAATGATTATTCTCTAGCTTTGGAGTAAAATGTTCCGATAATGTCAATTAAGTCCTTCTTATCTAGTGAGTTAGTTAGGACTTCTGCTTCTTTGCTGATTTTTTGGCCAGAAGATTTATCCAGTGAGGTCAATAGGTTACTAAAATCCCTTAGTCTAATTGTATTGTTGTCAATCTCTCCCTTGGTTTCTTCCAGAAATGTTTTCATGTATTTAGGTGCCTCTGTGTTAGGTGAATATATGTTTACCAGATTTATATCTCCTTGTTGTATTGATCACTTTAGTGTTATGAAGAGGCCTTCCTTATCTCTTTTTATGGCTTTCACTTTAAGGTCTATTTTGTTCAATATAAGTGTTGCTACCCAAGCTATCTTTCATTTCCATTTGCCTGAAAGATATTTTTCCATTCCTTCACTCTCATTACTTTAGTGTTATGAAGAGGCCTTCCTTATCTCTTTTTATGGCCTTCACTTTAAGGTCTATTTTGTTCAATATAAGTGTTGCTACCCAAGCTATCTTTCATTTCCATTTGCCTGAAAGATATTTTTCCATTCCTTCAGTCTGTATGTGGCCCTCATTCTGAGGTGTTTCTCCTGCAAACAGCGTATATATTGGTTATGCTTTCTTATACATTCAGCCACTCCATGTCTTTTGATTGGAGCATTCAGTCCATTTATATTCAAGGTTATTATTATTATTATTATTATTATTATTATTTACTGAAAACTATAAAGACATTGGGAGAAAACAAGATGGTGGTATAGGTAAACACCAGAGATTGCTGTCTCGCACAACCACTTCAAAAATACAACTAAAAGATGGAACAGACACCACCCAGAACCACAGGAAGGCTGTCTGAGTGGAAATTCTACAACTAGAAGGAAAGAGAAAAGCATACCGAGACTCAGAAGAGGTGCAGTGCGGAAGTGAAATACTAAGGTGAGGAGGTGTGTGGAGCAGGCTGGAGGCTGAGGGCGCAGTTGTCTGTTTCAATCGGGAGGGAGTCTCAGGCTCTGAGCTCCCATTCCGGGAGAGTCTCTAGGGACCCAGACTCATAGGGGAGAAGTGGGACTGTTTGGCATCGGTTGGAACTCAAGGGCAGCTTTCTCTCCGAGGTTTGCAGCAGTTGCTGGGACACTGAGAGGAAGAGACTCTGGGGATGGGACTAAGAGCAGCCATAACTGCTCGCTCCGCCTGCCCTGTTGATCCTGTGGGACCCGCCCTGCCCAAGCCCTGCACAGAGGCATTTGCGGGATAGCCTCAGGCAAAGGCTAGATTAGCACCTCCCTAGAGGACAGAAGTTCTCCCACTGCAGACACAGCTGATTCTCACAGCCAGTTGGCCTGGAGGTCAAATACCTCCCAGGGTTACCTATAAAAATCAAGGCTTAGCTACAACAAGACTGCACACAAAGACCACAAGGGGGTGCACCAATAGTGGCTACCTCAGGTAATTAAGACACTTAGCAGAGAAAGCCACCCTATTGACACAGCGAAGCATAAAAAATGACGAGACAAAGAAACAGGACACAAATGACAGAACTGGAGGAAAGCAGGCTGCTGGATATAGAATTCAAAACCACACTTTTGAGGTCTTTCAAGAGTCTTATAGAGACTGTTGATAAATTTAATGAGATTTAGAAGAAATCTAATGTTGTGATAAAGGACCAACTAGAAATTAAGCATACACTGACTGAAATAAAGAATATTATACAGACTCCCAACAGCAGACCAGAGGAGCTCAAGAATCAAGTCAAATTTTGAAATGCAAGGAAGCAAAAAACACCCAACCGGAAAAGTAAAATGAAAAAAGAATCCAAAAATACGAAGATAGTGTAAGGAGCCTCTGGGACAGCTTCAAGCGTACCAACATCAGAATTATAGGGGTGCCAGAAGATGAGAGAGAGCAAGATATTGAAAACCTATTTGAAGAAATAATGCCAGAAAACTTCCCTTACCTGGTGAAAGAAATAGACTTACAAGTCCAGGAAGCACAGAGAACCCCCCAAAAAGGAATCCAAAGAGGACCACACCAAGACACATCATAATTAAAATGCCAAGAGCAAAAGACAAAGATAGAATCTTAAAAGCAGCAAGAGAAAGGAACTCAGTTACCTACAAGGGAATGCCCATACGACTGTCAGCTGATTTCTCAACAGAAACTTTGCAGGCAAGAAGGGAGTGGCAAGAAATATTCAAAGTGATGAATGCCAAGAACCAAGATTACTTTATCCAGCAAAGCTATCATTCAGAATTGAAGGTCAGATAAAGAGCTTCACAGATAAGGAAAAGCTAAAGGAGTTCATCACCACCAAACCAGTATTATATGAAATGCTGAAAGGTATCCTTTAAGAAGAGGAAGAAGAAGAAAAAGGTAAAGATACAAATGATGAACAACAAATATGCATCTATCAACTAGTGAATCTAAGAATAAAGTGAATAAATAATCTGATGAATAGAATGAACTGGTGATTATAATAGAATCAGGGGCATAGAAAGGGAGTGGACTGACTATTCTTGGAGGGGGGAAGGGGTGAGGGGGATGCTGGAAGATACTGGACAAAAATCATGCACTTATGTATGAGGACAGTGGGTGGGTAGGAAGGGCAGAGGGTGCGGTGGGAACTGGGAGAAGGGAAATTATTGGGGGGTGGGAAGAGAAACAAATGTAATAATATGAACAATAAAGATTTAATTAAAAAACTATAAGACATTTTAATTACAGTAGACACAAATAAATGTAAAGATAGTCTGTGCTTATAGATTGGAAAAATTAATATTGTTCAAATGTCCATACTACTCAAAGCAATATATAGATTCAATGCAAATCCCTATTAAAATCCCAATGGTATATTTCTTTTTTAAAAAAATTGTTTTATTCCTTAAAGTATTACAAAGAGTATCACATATGTCTCCATTTTTCCCCGCCCTTGACAATCCCCTGGCCTCCCTAGCCCTCAGTGTCTTATGTCCATTGCTTATGCTTATATGAATGTATACAAGTCCTTCGGTTGATCTCTTACCCCGCTCCCTCCTGCCCCCCAACCCTCCCCGGGCTTCCCGCTGCAGATTGACAATCTGTTTGAGGCAGCTCTGCCTCTGTATCTATTATTGTTCATAAGTTTATAATGGTGTTTATTATCCATGAATGAGTGAGATCATGTGGTATTTTTCCTTCATTGACTGGCTTATTTCACTTAGCATAATGCTCTCCAGTTCCATCCATGCCGTTGCAAATGGTAAGAGTTCCTTCCTTTTTAAAGGATCATAGTATTCCATCCTGTAGATATACCACAGATTTCTAATCCATTTATCTACTGATGGGCACTTAGGCTGTTTCCAGATCTTAGCTATGGTGAATTGTACTGCTATGAACAAATGGGTGCATATATTCTTTCTGATTGGTGTTTCTGTTGTCTTGGGATATATTCCTAGAAGTGGGATCACCGAGTCAAATGGGAGCTCCATTTTTAGTTTTTTGAGGAAACTCCATACTGTCTTCCATAGTGGCTGCACCAGTCTGCATTCCCACCAGCAGTGCCTGAGTGTTCCTTTTTCTCCACATCCTCTCCAGCACTTGTCGTTTGTTGGTTTGTTGATGATAGCCAGTCTGACAGGTGTGAGATGGTACCTCATTGTTGTTTTGATTTGCATCTCTCAGATGATTAGTGACTTTGAGCATGTTTTCATATGTCTCTTGACTTTTTGAATGCCCTCTTTTGAAAGGTATCTATTTAGATCCTTTGCTCATTTTTTGATTGGATTGTTTATCTTTCTTTTGTTGAGTTGTATGAGTTCCCTATTAAATTTGGAGATTAGGCCCTTATAAATTATGACATTGGAAAATATGTTTTCCCATGCATTGGGCTTTCTTGTTGTTTTGTTGATGGTTTCTTTTGCTGTGCAGAACTTTTTTATTTTGATATCGTCCCATTTGTTCATTTTCTCCTTAGTTTCAAGTGCCCTAGGAGCTGTATCAGTGAAGAAATTGCTTTGGCATATGTCTGAGATTTTGTTCCTTTGGATTCTTCTAGAATTTTTATGGTTTCCCGTCGTACATTTAAGTCCTTTATCCATTTTGAGTTTATTTTTGTGTGTGGTATAAGTTGGTGGACTAGTTTCATTTTCTTACATGTATCTGTCCAATTTTCCCAACACCATTTATTGAACAGGCTACCTTTGCCCCAGTGTATGTTCTTGCTTCCTTTGTCAAATATTAATTGAGCATATTGGTTCTGGCCCATTTCAGGGCTCTTTAATCTATTCCATTGATCTATATGTCTGTTCTTGTGCCAGTACCAGGCAGTTTTGACAACAGTGGCTTTCTAATACAACTTGATATCTGGTATTGAGATCCCACCTACTTTGATCTTTCTCAGTTCGCTGCAGCTATTCGGGGTCTTTTTTCATGCCAGATGAATTTTTGGAGCGTTCGTTCTAAATCTGTGAAGTATGCCGTTGCTATTTTGATGGAAGTGTGCTGAATTTATAGATTGCTTTGGGTAGTATGGACATTTTAATGATGTTGATTCTACCAATCCATGAACACGGTATGTTCTTCCATCTGTATATGTCTTTCTCTATCTCTTTTTTCAATGTACTGTAGTTTTCTGAGTAGAGGTCTTTTACCGCTTTAGTTAAGTTTATTCCTAGGTAGCTTAATTTTTTTGGTGCGATGGTAAATGGGATTGTTTTTTTTTTAATCTCTCTTTCTGAAAGTTCACTATGGGTGTATAGAAATGCCTCAGAATTCTTGCGGTTAATTTTGTATCCTGCTACATTGCCAAATTCATGTATTAAGTCTGGTAGTTTTTTGATGGAGTCTTTAGGGTTTTGCATGTATAATATCATGTTGTATGCGAATAAGGACAGTTTTACTTCCTCTTTTACAATTTGGATGCCTTTTATTTTTTCTTCTTGTCTAATTGCAATGGTTAATACTTCCAGGACTATTATTGAACAGGAGTGGTGAGAGTGTGCATCCCTGTCTTGTTCCTGTTCTTAGGGGAAATGGTGTTAGTTTTTGTCCATTGAGTATGATGTTGGCTGTGGGCCTGTCATATATGGCTTTTATTATGTGAGGTATGATCCTTCTATTCCCACCTTGCTGAGAGTTTTTATCAGAAATGAACGTTGGATTTTGTAAAACGCTTTTTCTGCATCAATTGATATGACTATGTGTTTTTCTTTTTCTTTCAATTTGTTTATGTGATGTATCACATTTATTGATTTGCGGATACTGTACCAACCTTGAATCCCTGGGATAAATCTTACTTGGTCATGGTGTATGATCTTTCTGATGTACTGCTGGATCTGATTTGTTAAGATTTTGTTGAGAATTTTGCCATCTATGTTCATGAGGTATATTGGCCTGTAATTTTCTTTCATAGTGTTGTCTTTACCTCATTTTGGTATTAGGGTGATTCTGGCTTCATAGAATGAGCTTGGATGTGTCCTTTCCTCTTGAATTTTTTGTAGTAGTCTGAGGAGGATAGGTTTTATTCCTTCCTTGAATGTTTGGTAAACTCCCCTGTGAAGCCGTCTGGTCATGGGCTTTTGTTTGCTGGAAGCTTTTTGATGACTGCTTCAATTTCTTCCATAGTTATTGGCCTATTGAGATTTTTAGATTCTTCCTGATTGAGTTTTGGAATGTTGTATTTTTCTAGGAATTTGTCCATTTCCTCCAAGTTGTCTATTTTGTTGGAGTAGAGTTGTCCATAGTATTTTTTAACAATCATTTGTATTTCTGTCTGGTATGTTGTTATTTTGCCTCTACCGTTTCTGATTTTGTTTATTTTGGTCCTCTCTCTTTGCTTCTTGGTGAGTCTGGCTAGGGGTTTGTCAATCTTGTTTATCCTTTTGAAGAGCCAGCTCTTGGTTTCATTGATTTTATGGTGTGTTTATTTTTGTCTCTATGTCATTTATTTCTGCTCTAATCTTTTTATCTCCTCCCTTCTGCTTGCTCTGGGGTTTTCTTGTTGCTCTCTTCTAATTCTTTGAGTTGTAGAGTTAGATGATTTACTACCATTTTTTCTTGTCTTCTGAGATAGGCCTGTAGAGCTATAAACTTCCCTCTCAGGACTGCTTTCATTGTGTCCCATAGGTTTTAGATTGTTGTGTTTTCATTGTCATTATTTTCCAGGATGTTTTTAATTTCTTCTTTGATCTCATTGGTAACCCAATCAATATTTAATAACATGCTATTCAGCTTCCAAGTGTTTGAGTTTTTTGGGTTGTTTTTATTGTAGTTTATTTCTAATATTATGCCATCGTGGTCTCAGAAGGTGCTTGGTACAATTTCAATCTTCTTGAATTTGGGTAGACTTTGTTTGTGACCCAATATGTGGTCTATTTTTGAATGTGTCATATGAGCACTTGAGTAGAATGTATATTCTGTGGCTTTGGGGTGCAATGTTCTGAAGATATCTATTTAGTCCATCTGATCCAGTGAGTCATTTAGGAATTGCTGTTTCTTTGCTGATTGTTTGTCTAGAGGATTTATCCAGTGATGTCAATGGTGTATTTAAGTCCCCTACTATGATTGTATTGTTGTTGATCTCTCCTTTGATAACTTCCAGGAGTTTTTTTATGTTTTTGGTTGCTCCTGCATTGGGTGCATACATGTTTACCAGGGTTATATCTTCTTGTTGTATTGATCCCTTTAGTATTATGAAGTGGCCTTCCTTATCTATTGTTATGGCCTTCACTTTGGGGTCTATTTTGTCACATGTAAGTATTGCTACCTTGACTTTCTCTTCATTTCCATTTGCCTGAAAGATATTTTTCCATCTTTTCACTTTCAGTCTGTGTGAGTCCCTTCTAATGAGGTGGGTCTCTTGTAGACAGCAAATGTATGGGTCATGATTTTTTATCCATTCAACCACTCGATGTCTTTTGGTTGTTCAAGGTTATTATTGATAGGTACTTGTTTGTAGCCAATATTATTTGTCCCTGTGTTCCTTCTGTCCTTTTTATTTATTCCTTTTACAATAGTCCATTTAGCATTTCTTGCATTGATGGCTTGATGGTAATAAAGTCCCTTTGCCTTTTTTTTTCTGTGAAGCTCCTTATTTCCCCTTCAATTTTGAATGAGATCCTTGCTGGATAGATTATTATTAGAATCATTCCCCTGCCCTACATCACTTTGTATACTTCCTCCCATTTCTACCTAGCCTGATGTGTTTCTCTTGAGAAATCATTTAATAATCTAATCACAGATCTCTTGTAGGTAGCTCTCTGTCTCTTGAAGCTTTTAAGATTCTCTCTTTATCATTAACATTTGCCATCATAAGTACGATGTGTCTTTGTGTGGGTCTATTGGGGTTCATCTTGTTTGGGATTCTCTTTGCTTGTGTGACTTTCTTCTACCCCTTTTTATGTAAGTTTTCTGATATTATTTCTTCAAGTAGGTTTTCTACCCTGCTCTTCTTCTTGCCATTCTAGCACCCCTATTACATGTATGTTGCTTCATTTCATGTTGTCTCAAATCTCCCTTAGGCTCTAGTCCTGCCTTTTAACTTTTTTCTCCAATTGCAGCTCTGTTTGGGTGTATTTTTTGCCCCTGTCTTCAAATTTGTTAATTCGATCCTCTGCTTCTTCTAGTCTACTGTTGAAAACTTCCAGAATGTTTTTTATTGTAGCTATATCACTCTATATTTCCTCTTTATTATTACATAGGTTGTTGATTTTCTCATCCATCCTGTTTATGAACTGAATGTTCTTATTCTGAATTCTTTTCCAAACAAGTTGCATGCCTCCATTTCATTTAGTTCCTTTTGTGGTGTGTCCTCCTTTTCTTTGTATTGGAGGTTATTTATTTGTCTCCCAATTTTTCCTCTCACAGAAGGATCTAGGCTTTGATTTGCACTAGGCTTGTGCCTGTAGTGACAAGTGTCATAGCGGTTCACATGGTCACCAGCCCTGGGATTGATGCATCAGGCTTGTCAGTGATTCATGTATTCATGGCACGTAAGGTTGTTGCGTGAGACACCTGGTGTTACTGCATAGGGCTTGGCTACGCATGCTTGATTGTAGTGCCTGATGTTGCTGCATAAGGCTTGGCTGTTCATGCACACAGTCTCGGAGCCCAGGGTTGCAGCATAAGGCTTGGTTTTTTCACTTGCTGATGCTGCAGCTGGGGCTAAAGCTTCTGGCATGTGGGAGGGCAATGTACTCCTGAACTCAGAAGAGCCTGTGGACAGGGAGGCTAGAGTCTTGCTGCCTGTGGGTCTGCAGTTGAGGCAGCAGTTCCCTGGTCAGACTGGCGGTATGGTCCTGGGTGGTGTCAGAGGGCACCCTGAGTGGAGGTGAGTCTGGTGTCCAAGTCACAGCACCTCTCCTCTTCAAGGTGGCATGGCCTCTGCAGCAGATCCAGCTCCACTGGGAGAGATTTCAGAAGTATCAGAGGCTGCGCAGCTAAGAGAGCTTGCTCTGCCAGACCCAAAAAGTCCTGTGGAATCTAACTGTCCCTAACTCACACACCCACATGCACCCCACACATCCCCACACTCCCCTTTCACTCCCTCACTCACTCACACTCTCTTCTTCACTGCCATCCTGCCAGCTGCTATCTTCCAGTTGCATTTCTTATACATCCAACACCCTTTTTTGGTAATAACTCTCAGCAATGTGGAAATAGAGGGATCATATAGCAACATAATAAAAGCAATATATGCCCTAACTGGTTTGGCTCAGTGGATAGAGCGTCAGCCTGCGGACTCAAGGATCTCAGGTTCGATTCCGGTCAAGGGCATGTACCTTGGTTGCAGGCACATCCCCAGTGGAGAGTGTGTAGGAGGCAGCTGATCGATGTTTCTAACTCTCTATCCCTTCCCCTTCCTCTCTGTAAAAAATCAATAAAAGATATTTTATAAAAATAAAGGCAATATATGACAAACTTACAGCCAACATCATATTTAATGGGCAAAACTAAAACCATTTCCCCTAAAAACATGCACAAGTCTGGGATGCCCACTGTCACCACTCTTGTTAAAAATAGTAATTGAAATCCTGTCATAGAGATCCAATAAGAAGAAATAAATGGAATCCAAATTAGAAAGGAGGAAGTAAAACTGTCATTATTCACAGATGACATGATATTGTACATAGAAAACCCTAAAGACTTCACATAAAAACTACTAGGTTTAATAAATGAATTCCACAACATAGCAGGATACAAAATTAACACCCAGAAATCTATCACCCTTTTATACACCAATAATGAACTCTTAGAAAGAGAAATTAGAAAATAAATCGCATTTACTATTGCAACAAAAAAAATTAAATACTTAGTAATAAACTTAACCAATGTGGTAAAAGACCTGAACTCAAAAAATTACAGGACATTTTAAAAAAGATATAGAGGAGGATATAAACAAGTGGAACAATATACCCTATTCATGGATTGACAGAATCAACATCATTAGAATGTCCATACTACACAAAGCAATCTACAGATTCAATGCAACCCCAATTAAAATACGAATGCCATATTTCTCAGATCTAGAACAAATACTACAAAAATTTATATGTAACCAAAATAGACCTTAAATAGCCTCAGCCATCTTAAGAAAGAAGAACAAAGTTGGAGGAATCACAATATTAGATATCAAGCTATACTACAAAGCCACTATACCACTAAAACAGCCTGCTACTGCTACAAGAACAGATGTATAGACCAATGGAACAGAAAAGAGAACCCAGAAATTGACCTAAACCATTATGCTCAATTAATATTTGACAAAAAAAAAGGGAAGAGCATACAATGGAGTAAAAACAGTATTGGGAATAAATTGCATTAGGAAATCTGGACAGGTATGTGGAAAAAAATGAAACTAGAACACTAATTTACACCATACACAAGATAAACTCAAAGTGAATAAATGGCTGAAATTTAAGTCTTGAAACCCTAAAAATCTTAGAAGAAACCATGGACAGCAAAATCTTAGACATGTCTCATAACAATATGTTTACCGGTATATATCTCCTGAACAAAGGTAACTAAGGAGAAAATAAACAAATGGGATTACATTAAAATAAAATCTTCTGCATAGCAAAAGAAGCCATCAACAAAATGAAGAGAGCCTACTGCATGGGAGGACATATTTGCCAGTAATACATCCAGTATGGGGTTAATATTCAAAATATATAGGGAGCTCATACAACTTAACAAAAGGAAGACAAACACTTCAACTTAAAAATGGGCAAAGGACCTAAATATACACTTCTCCAAAGTGGACATACAGAAGGCCAATAGGAAAATGAGAAATGCTCAAAATCACTAAATATCTGAGAGATGTAAATAAAAACAACCATGTGGTATCACCTCACACCTGTCAGAATGGCTATCATCAACAAATCAACAAATGACAAGTGTTGGAAAGAATGTGGGGAAAAAGGAATCCTAGTACACTGATCGTAGGAATCAGACTGGTGCAGCCTCTATGGAAAACAATGTGGAGTGTCCTCAAAAAAAAATTGGAACTCCCCTTTGACCCAGTGATTCCCACTTCTACCAATATACCCTAAGAAATCAGAAACACCAATCAGAAAGAATATGTGCACCTCTATGTGCAAAGCAGCACAATTTGTAATAGCTAAGATTTGTAAACAGCCCAAGTACCCATCAGCAGATGAGTGGATAAAAATGACATGATACATTTACACAGTGGAATATTACACAGCTGTAAAAAAAGAAAGAACTCTTACCATTTGCAACAGCATGGGTAGACCTGGAGAATATTATGTTAAGCAAAATATGTCAGAAAAAGATAAGTATCACATGATCTCACTCATATGTGGAACCTACTGAATAAAATAGACTGGTGAACAAAATAGATCCATAATCATAGAAGCATGAAACAAATCATCAAACCTCAGAGGGAAGGCAAGGGTGTGGTTGAGGGTGTGGATGGGAAGAGATCAACTAAATAACTTGTGTGTATATATGAATGACTCATGGATACAGACAATAGGTTGATGGAGGCCTGGGGTGAAGGGCAGAGGCAGGGTGGGGGAGATCAATTGAAAGAGGGAGGGGACATATATAATATTTTCAACAATAAATATTTTTTTAAAATGAATTCAATGGAAACTACATGGCTCTTGGGGACATTAATCTAGTGGGAAGACGGATAAACATACAATAAAGAAGATCCTTGCTAAAATATGCCAGAAAACACATTTGAAATTGGACAAGGCATTCCCTATTACCTTGATCCCAATTATGGTATTACCCCAAAGTGCCCTTAAATTAAACCTATTTCAAATAGTTTGTGGGAGACCCTTCCTAGTTTCTGTTTTGATTCTAAGATTAATCAAAAGTTTTAAAAAATGTACAACATTTAGGGCAAACATTAACAATGTCACACAGGTTTTCTCATTGCAGCTCTCTATACTTGTCTGATGAGCCCTTAAACCTGTTCTAGTCAAATTATTGAAACTTACTAAAGACCTGGGAGACTCAAGGTTTGAAAACCAGTTATACAAGCAATGGACTGGTCTGTATCACATCCTCCTGGCAACACTCTTCCTTAAAGTAAACAGGAATCAAGCCTTGTATTCACCAAACTCAGATAAAGCAAGCACCTCCTGAGGAGGAGTCAGATCTTGCTGCTGCTATTGATATTGGAATAGAAACCTGGACGTGTATTCCTGAAATTTAAAATTAAAAGTGGAAAAGTACAGCACTTCCCAAAACTAAGTTACAATGTTTCTGTTGGTATTTCATTGTTTGTTTTTACAATTGCTCTTCTTTATTACGTGCTTGGACTTATAATGCCTTTGTCAGCATTTCCTATAGAGTGGCTTCCTTAGCAAACTTATTTTGCTGTTGGATGTGCCACCCAAAGCCATGCTTAAGATTAGATCATGGGGATCCTTTAGACTCACCAATTTCTAATTTCATTACAATTCCTACTGAACTTGAAGGCATACCCCTCAGTAAACATTTCTACACAATAGTTTTCACTTTGGAAGTCCATCTGCAACACCACCTCTTGAAAAATGAAGGAGTCTATCAGGTTTACTTGTTCAACAGTGCCATCCCCTAGACATTAAGTATGCATACTTCCAAAAATAGTAAACCTTTTACCCCATGTAAAGACTTCCGTCCATTCTTGACCTCTTTCTTCCTTTAGTAGACAGCAAGAATTTCTAGACCTTGATATACGTAAGACAATGACCCTTTTTTATATTTATTTATTTATTTATTTATTTATTTATTTATTTATTTATTTATTTATTTTATTGCTTAAAGTATTACAAAGGGTATTACACATGTGTCCACTTTTTCCCACCGCCCTAGACAGTCCCCTAGCCTCCCCCATCCCCCCCTGTCTTATGTCCATTGGTTATGCTTATATGCATGCATACAAGTCCTTTGGTTGATCTCTTACCTCCCTACATCTTGCCCCCCAACCCTCCCCGACCTTCCCGCTGCAGTTTGAGAATCTGTTTGAGGCAGCTCTGCCTCTGTATCTATAATTGTTCAAAAGTTTATAATGGTCTCTATTATCCATGAATGAGTGAGAACATGTGATATTTTTCCTTCATTGACTGGATTATTTCACTTAGCATAATGCTCTCCAGTTCCATCCATGCCGTTGCAAATGGTAAGAGTTCCTTCCTTTTTAGAGCAGCATAGTATTCCATCGTGTAGATGTACCACAGTTTTCTAATCCATTCATCTACTGATGGGCACTTAGGCTGTTTCCAGATCTTAGCTATGGTGAATTGTGCTGCTATGAACATAGGGGTGCATATATCCTTTCTGATTGGTGTTTCTGGTTTCTTGGGATATATTCCTAGAAGTGGGATCACAGGGTCAAATGGGAGTTCCATTTGTTGCTTTTTGAGGAAACTCCATACTGTCTTCCATAGTGGCTGCACCAGTCTGCACTCCCACCAGCAGTGCACAAGTGTTCCTTTTTCTCCACATCCTCTCCAGCACTTGTCGTTTCATGATTTGTTGATAGCCAGTCTGACAGGTGTGAGATGGTACCTCATTGTTGTTTTTATTTGCATCTCTCAGATGACTAGTGACTTTGAGCATGTTTTCATATGTCTCTTGGCTTTCTGAGTGTCCTCTTTTGAAAGGTGTCTATTTAGGTCCTTTGCCCATTTTTTGATTGGATTGTTTATCTTCCTTTTGTTAAGTTGTGTGAGTTCCCTATAAATTTTGGAGATTAGGCCCTTATCAGATATGATATTGGCAAATATGTTTTCCCACACAGTGGGTTTTCTCGTTGTTTTGTTGATGGTGTCTTTTGCTGTGCAGAAGCTTTTTATTTTGATGTAGTCCCATTTGTTTGTTTTGTCTTTAGTTTCAAGTGTCCTAGGAGCAGTATCAGTGAAGAATTTGCTTCGGCATATGTCTGAGATTTTGTTGCCTTTGGATTCTTCTAGAATTTTTATGGTTTCCCATCATACATTTAAGTCCTTTATCCATTTTGAGTTTATTTTTGTGTATGGTGTAAGTTGGTGGTCTAGTTTCATTTTTTTGCATATTTTTGCATTTTTTTGCAAAATTTTGTCCAATTTTCCCAACACCATTTATTGAAGAGACGATCTTGAGTCCCTTGTATGTTCTTGCCTCCTTTGTCAAATATTAATTGAGCATATTGGTTTGGGCCGATTTCGGGGCTCTCTATTCTATTCCATTGATCTTTATGCCTATTCTGTGCCAGTACCAGGCAGTTTTGAAAACAGTGGCTTTGTAATACACCTTGATATCTGGAATTGAGATCCCACCTACTTTGTTCTTTTTCAGGATTGCTGCAGCTGTTCAGGGTCTTTTTTTTTTTAATTCCAGATGAATTTTTGGAGCGTTCGTTCTAGATCTATGAAGTATGCCAATGGTATTTTAATGGGAAGTGCGTTGAATTTATAGATTGCTTTGGGTAGTATGGACATTTTAATGATGTTGATTCTATCAATCCATGAACACGGTAAGTCCATCCATCTGTTTATGTCTTTCTCTATCTCTTCTTTCAACGTCCTGTAGTTTTCTGAGTAGAGGTCTTTTACCTCTTTAGTTAAGTTTATTCCTAGGTAGCTTAATTTTTTTGGTGCAATGGTAAACGGGGTTGTTTTTATAATCTCTCTTTCTGAAAGTTCACTATTGGTGTATAGAAATGCCTCAGATTTCTTGGGGTTAATTTTGTATCCTGCTACATTGCCAAATTCATGTATTAAGTCTAGTAGCTTTTTGATGGAATCTCTATGGTTTTGTATGCATAAAATCATGTCGTATGCAAATAAGGACAGTTTTACTTCCTTTTTTCCAATTTGGATGCCTTTTATTTCTTCTTCTTGCCTAATTGCAATGGCTAACACTTCCAGTACTATGTTGAACAGGAGTGGTGAGGGGGGCATCCCTGTCTTGTTCCTGTTGTTAGGGGAAATGGTGTTAGTTTTTGTCCATTGAGTATGATGCTGGTTGTGGGTCTGTCATATATGGCTTTTATTATGTTGAGGTATGATCCTTCTACTCCCACCTTACTGAGAGTTTTTATCAAAAATGGGTGTTGAATTTTGTCAAATGCTTTGTCTGCATCAATTGATATATCCATGTGTTTTTTTTCTTTCAATTTTTTTATGTAATGTATCACGTTTATTGATTTGCGGACATTGTACCATCCTTGCATCCCTGGGATAAATCCTACTTGGTCATGGTGTATGATCTTTCTGATGTATTGCTGGATCCGATTTGCTAAGATTTTGTTGAGGATTTTGGCATCTATGTTCATGAGGGATATTGGCCTGTAATTCTCTTTCATTGTGTTGTCTTTACCGGGTTTTGGTATTAGGGTGATGCTGGCTTCATGGAATGAGCTTGGAAGTGTTCCCTCCTCTTGAATTTTTTGTAGTAGTCTGAGGAGGATAGGTTTTAGTTCTTCCTTGAATGTTTAGTAAAACTCCCCTGTGAAGCCATCTGGTCCTGGGCTTTTGTTTCATGGAAGCTTTTTGATGACTGCTTCATTTTCATCCATAGTTATTGGCCTGTTGAGATTTTTAGATTCTTCCTGATTGAGTTTTGGAATGTTGTATTTTTCTAGGAATTTGACCATTTCCTCCAGGTTGTCTAGTTTATTGGAGTAGAGTTGTCCATAGTATTTTTTAACAATCATTTGTATTTCTGTGGGGTCTGTTGTTATTTTGCCTCTACACTTTCTGATTTTGTTTATTTGGGTCCTCTCTCTTTGCTTCTTGGTGAGTCTGGCTAGGGGTTTGTCAATCTTGTTTATCCTTTTGAAGAGCCAGCTCTTGGTTTCATTGATTTTATGTATTGTTTTTTTAGTCTCTATGTCATTTATTTCTGCTCTAATCTTTATTATCTTCTTCCTTGTGCTCACTCTGGGGTTTTCTTGTTACTCTCTTTCTAAATCTTTGAGTTGTAGAGTTAGATGATTTACTACCATTTTTTCTTGCCTTTTTAGATAGGCCTGTAGAGCTATAAACTTCCCTCTCAGGACTGCTTTCATTGTGTCCCATAGGTTTTGGATTGTTGTGTTTTCATTGTCAGTAGTTTCTAGGATGTTTTTAATTTCTTCTTTGATCTCATTTGTAACCCAATCAATATTTAATAGCATGCTATTCAGCTTCCAGGTTTTAGAGTATTTTGGGTTGTTTTTATTGTAGTTTATTTCTAATATTATGCCATCGTGATCTGTGAAGATGCTTTTTATGATTTCAATCTTCTTGAATTTGGGGATACTTTACTTGTGACCCAATATGTGGTTATTTTTTTGAAGATGTCCCATGAGCACTTGGGAAGAACGTATATTCCCTGGCTTTGGGGTGAAGTGTTCTGAAGATGTCTATTAAGTCCATCTGATCCAGTGAGTCATTTAGGATTGCTGTATCTTTGCTGATTGTTTGTCTATAGGACTTATCCAGTCTTGTAAGTGGTGTATGAAAGTCCCCTACTATGATTGTATTGCTGTTGATATCTCCTTTGATATCTTCCAGGAGTTTTTTTTATGAATTTGGGTGCTCCTGCATTCGGTGCATATATGTTTACCAGGGTTATATCTTCTTGTTGTTTTGACCCCTTTAGTATTATGAAGTGGCCTTCCTTATCTCTTGTTATGGCCTTCACTTTGAGGTCTATTTTGTCCGATATAAGTATTGCTACCCCAGCTTTCTTTTCCTTTCCATTTGCTTGAAAGGTATTTTTCCATCCTTTCACTTTCAGTCTGTGTGAGTCCCTTCTAATGAGGTGGGTT
This sequence comes from Myotis pilosus, assembly GCA_036010255.1. Lineage (NCBI taxonomy): Eukaryota > Metazoa > Chordata > Mammalia > Chiroptera > Vespertilionidae > Myotis > Myotis pilosus. The sequence goes on from JASKON010000009.1 coordinate 17,502,658, forward strand.
TCTTGTAGACAGCAGATGTATGGGTCAGTCTGTGTGAGTCCCTTCTAATGAGGTGGGTTTCTTGTAGACAGCAGATGTATGGGTCATGTTTTTTTATCCATTCAGCCACTCGATGTCTTTTGGTTGGAACATTTAGCCGTTTACATTTAAAGTTATTATTGAAAGGTACTTTTTTGTAGCCATTTCTTTTTTTGAGTAGCTGTTTTCTTTCTGAACTTTTTATTTCTTCTTTTTATACCAGATCTTTAGCATTCCTTGCATTGCTGGCTTCGTGGTGATAAACTCCCTTAGCCTTTTTTTTTGTCTGTGACGCTTCTTATTTCCCCTTCAAGTTTGAATGATAGCCTTGCTGGATAGAGTATTCTTGGATTCAGTCTTTTGCTTTGAATCACTTTGTAAATTTCTTTTCCATTCTTTTCTTATCTGATGTGTTTCTGTTGAGAAATCATTTGATAATCTAATGGGAGATCCCTTGTATGTAACTTTCCGTCTCTCTCTTGTGGCCTGTAAGATTTTCTGTTTCTCCTGAATATTTGCCGTGGTAATTATGATGTGTCTTGGTGTGGGTCTTTTCGGTTCACCTTGTTTGGGATTCTCTGTGCTTGTGTGACTTTTTTCTTCCCCACCTCAGGTAAGTTTTCTGATATTGTTTCTTCGAATAGGTTTTCTAATCCTTGTTCATCTTTCTGTTGTTATAGTACCCCTATTATTCATATGTTGTTTCATTTCTTGTTGTCCCAAAGCTCCCTTAGGCTCTCCTCCTTTTAATTTTTTTCTCCAATTGCAGTTCATTTTAGGTGTGTTTTGCTTCCTTATCATCTAATTCACTAATTTGGTCCTCCGCTTCTCCTAGTCTACTGTTGATACTTTCAATGGTGTTTTTCATTGCAGCTATATCACTCTTCATTTCTTCTTGGGTGTTACTTAAGTTGTTGATTTTTTCACCTGTTTCTTCTAGCTTCTTCCATATGTTATTGATTTTTTCATCTGTTTCTTCTTGCTTCTTGCAGAGGTTTTTGATTTTTTTCTCCGTCCAGTTTATGCACTCTAGGACCCTTATTCTGAATTCTTTTTCTGTCATGTTAACATGCCTCTGCATTATTACCTGCTTTTCTGGAGAGTCCTTCTCTTTCCTTCAGGGGTTTCTTTGTCTACCCATGTTTGATCTCACTGACATATGTAGACGTTGAGTCGTTCAGTGGCTGCTCCCTGGGTGGCAGTGAGTCCTTGGCATGTGGTTGCTCTTCGGGCGGTTGCGGTAGCAGCTGCTCTTCGGTTGGCAGCAGCTCCTCTGGTGGGTGCTGTTCACAGCTGTGGTTTGCTCTTCTGGCTTGTGGGGGGGAGGTTTCACATACAGCTGCTGTTCCTTAGCAGAGGGTGTGGTGCTCAGGAGGTTGCTGTTGCTTGGATCTGCTACATTGATTTAAGGGCACAAAATACAACACAACAAGGCTCCACGTACCAGGCACTAAACACAAATATATTCACGATATTAATAACCCCAAATAAAGGTGACCACCCCAATAAGAGAATTAGGGGATACGGAAGAAGGAAGAGAAAAAGCCAAAGAGAAAAAATAAAAGAAAAGTGGGGACCAAAAAAAGGAGTACAAAAATGAAATTGGGAAAAAGAAGGGGGGAAAATAAAAGCGAGAAAAGAAAAGAAAAAAAAGAGCGAAAAGAGAGAATGAAGTGGAATAGGGGAAGATACTTTTTATATGAGGAGAATATTCCTATAGAACCGCCACTAATCCCAACAAATTCCAGCAACAGCTCCCTGTAGATGGATGCAAACTAGAAACAACCTATAATATAACAATATAAATAGAATGGAGAACACTAATCCCAATATAAAATAAAGGGAAAATAAAATGGCACTTTAAAAGATGGTAAAATAGTAGCAGTAATAATACTGGTTAAAAATAAAAGATAGTAATGAAAAGGGTAAAATCAGGTGATGGAAAAAGAGGAAAAAAAAGAAAAAAAAAGGAAAAAATTGTTTTCTTCGTTAAAAGGTGAAAAAAGAAAAAAAAATTGCAGTAGTGAAGGTCCTTCGGTTCTTCTATTCTTCAGTCTGGCTCGCCTTTAATACTGCCAGGTTTTCAGGAGAGTGTTGAGTTTCCCTGCGATACACTGTTCCTCTGTGTTGTAAACCACAGTCCTTATATTAAAGCAGGCCGTATATGTTTCCCAGACTGCCTTATTTTGTGTTTAGCAAAGAGTCAGTTAGCATCTCAGCCTCTGGGTGGCAGTGTTCTGGGGTTGGCCTCTGAGGCTATACGGCATTGGAAATCCCTCTATAGGCCAGCCCCTGTTAACTCCCAGGGGCTGATCAGTTTATTTTAATCCTTGCTCTTGTTCAGGGTGGAATCTGGGTTTGGCTGTGCTCCTTACCTGGGGTTTGGGGGGAGGACTCTCACTCTCCAGAGAGAATGGCTGCCCCAGTCCTGGGCTAAGGGGCGTCTCAGCACTCAATTCGCTCCCACCTCTCCTGGCCCCCCCTCTATCCTCAGTCTCTCCCCGGATTCCACTCCTCTGCACCCTCTCCCTCTCTTCAGCACGGGTGAGTGTCTGTATCCAAAATGTCCCATGAACAGGATTCAGCGAGAACAAACAAACAAACGCCAGCTGCGGAAATGGGGATGGCTTGGTTTCTGTAAACTCTTCTTTTACGGGCACTGCATGGTCAGGTCAGCTCTTCAGGCTGCCCCCTGTAGGCTCAGTCCTCCCTGATCACAGAACCCAGCTCTCAAATCCCCCAGCGGCGCCAGGAATCCCGCAGATCTCCTTTCCCCCTGTCAGGGGCTGTGCCTGTCCCAAGGTACGCGGCTGTCTGCCATGTGGTCTCCCTCCGACCCTCTGGGCTCAGAGGTCTGGCAAACTTTCCTGCCCAAATCCCTGGTTTGTTTTTTACCTTTCCAGGGGAGTTCTGCCCTTCCCGGCTGCAAACCGTCTCGCCAGCTGAACAATTTCGCCAATTCGGGGTGGGTGTTATTAGTTTCAGCTGCTTACTCCATTTACTCCGGGACACGACCTGGGACGTGTCTGCCTGTATTGCCACCATCTTCTTTCTCCAAGACAATGACCCTTAACAGCAGAAAGAAACTGCAGAAGATGAGACTTCCATCATTTTACCCGTGTGAGATTACAAGGATCCAGAGTTGTGAAAGGGGGAATTGTTACCATAGGAAGCCATTAGTTGGAGTGTGGGCCTGGCTGGCCACTTGGGATGGGAGGGCCACATAGACGAGGCACAGATGATGTGGGATCCAGGCGTGACCTGAAAGCTACAATTGGCTCCCCTGGATGTGTGTCCAGCATTGGGAAGTGGGGTGAGGGCTGCAACACCACCCTTCCCACTACTGTAGACATTTAGGTAATGCCATGGAGTCTCCCTCCTTGACCAAGATGGTGCAAGGGGTGGTTCTTACACCAAGTGTGCCAAAAGCTAGAATGATGAATGGACAGGGACTGAGAATTCCAAAAGCTAGCAATATAACTGGTTAGAAAAAAATCCCCTCCCTCCATATCCCTATAAGAACAACAGGCTTGACCAAGAAGTGGGGATGGTCTTTCAGACAAAAGTCTAACATTCTCTCAGGTCATGGCACCTGAATAAAATCTCTTTACTATTTCAACAGCACCCATCGCACAAATTTGGCTTTAGTTGCAGCAGGCACCAAACCTGCATTTTTGGTCACACTGGGAGTTTCACTAGTTGTAATCTCTCCAGATTCTCTGGTTTTCCTGATTCACTTTTGGAGGATTGTATGTTTCTAGGGAATTAGCCATTTCATCAAGATTGCCCAATTTGTTGCCAAATAGTTGTTCATAATACTTCTTACATTTTTTTTGTATTTCTATGGTATCCGTTATTACTTCTCTTTAATTGTTAATTTCATGTATTTGGATCTTCTCTCTTTATTCTTGATGTGTTTGGTTAAAAGTTTATCTTCTCAAAGAACCAGATCTTGGTTTTTATTGATCTTTTGTGTTTTTTAGAGATATTATTTCACTTATTTCTGCTCTGATTTTTATTTTTTCCTTTCTTGTACTCACTTTGGTTTTTATTTGTTGTTCATTTTTTAGTTATTTTAAGTGTAGAGTTTTATTTTATATTATGTTTGTTTCTTGAGGTAGGACTACGATGTTATGAATTTCTTTCTTAGGACTATTTTCACCGTGTCCCATACGTTTTGGGTTGTTGTGTACTCATTTTCATTTGTTTCAAAGTATTGTCTGATTTTTTTCCTTGAACTTGTTGTTAATCCATTTAGTGTTTAGTAACATGTTATTTAGAAATCATGTCTTTGTGTGTGTGTGTTTTTTTCTTGTGATTGATTTCTAGTTGTATACAATTATGGTCAGGTCGACATGATTTCAATCTTCTTAAATGTATTGAGATTTATTTTCTGTCCTAATATGTGGTCTATCATAGAAAATGTTCCATGACTACTTAAAAAGAATGTATATTTTTTTGCTTTGGGGTAAAATGCTCTGAAGATATCAATTATACCCATCTGATCTAAGGTCTTGTTTTCATATCTAGTCAGATACCCTATGCCATTTGATTGGAGCATTTGAAAAATTTACATTTAAAGTGATTTTGAATAGATGCTGGGGTCCAGCCCCAGTGGGCCAGGGGTTCCCAAAGGTGTGGACAGAGTTGGCCAAGAATGAAGGACACAGAGACAGCATTCAGATGATCAGCATAGCTCTCTTTAGTCTCTGTGGATCTTCCTGTGCCTGGTTGAGGCCACAGAGAGAGATCCAGAGGCACGCTGAGCCTTTAATATATAGTCAGAGGAAAACAAGGTAGTGGTTACCATAGTTACACTGTTCTTGTGAGTTTCACTTGTTTTGACAGCACTTGCTGCATCTCCCTCAGCCCATTAGCTTCCCAGATAAGATCTAGGGAGTGTCATAAGGTCAAGCCTAATTATGCTAAGAGGACTGTGCCCTCTAAGCTGGGATTTGTTTGTGACTTTGCCAACAGGTCAGTCCAAGGCTTAACCCTATAGCCGCGCCCCACAGATAGAAAAATATTTATTGCCGTTTTATTTTTTAACTCTTCTTCTTCTTCTTCTTCTTCTTCTTCTTCTTCTTCTTCTTCTTCTTCTTCTTCTTCTTCTTCATTTTTATTCTTATTCTTATTCTCAAATTGTCTTTAATATTTCTTGTAATACTGTTTTGTGCATAACAGGCTCTTTTAGTTTTTTCTTGTCTGAGAAGCTCTTTATTTCTCCTGCAAATTTAAATGCTAGCCTTGCTGGGTAAGGTAGTCTTGGTTATAGGAGTTTGCTTTCCCTCATTTTGAATAAATAATGTCAATCTTTTCTGACCTTAAATGTTTATGTTGAGAAATATGCTGACAAACTAATGGGAGCTCCCTTATAGGTAACCAACTGTCTTTCTTTTGCTGCTTTTTGATTATCTCTTTGCCTTTAAACTATGCCATTTTTATTATGAAATGCCTTAGTATTGGCCTCTTAGGTTCATATAGTTTGGGACACTATGTGCTTTCCGGAATGAATGTCTTTTACTTTCACCAGGTTAGGGATATTTTCAGTAATTATTTGTACAAATAGACTCTTGATCCTTTGCTCTCTCTCTTCTTTTCCTGGTACCTTTAGGATTCAGATGTTATGCATCATGTTCTCACAAAGGGTCCTTAAACTATTCTCATTTAAAAAAAAAAAAAATTTGCTGCTTTGCTTGGCTATTTTTTCTACCCTGTCTTTTTTTTTTATCACTAAGATCTTCTGCTTAATCCAACCTACTGTTTATTTCTTCCAGTGTATTCTACATTTCATATATTGTATTCTTCATATCTGATTGGTTTTTGTTTATGCTGTTAAACATCCTTATAACCATTGCTTTGAACTCTATATCTGATAACTTTCTTGCCTCCATTTCATTTAACTCTTTCTGGAGGTTACTCTTGGTCATTAATTTTGGGCATGTTTCTTTGTCTCTTAATTTAGACTACCTTTTTGTGTTTGTTTCTATGTATTAGATAGTTCAGCTATGATTCCAAGTCTTAGTGGGGTGGTTTTACATAGTAGGTGTCCTGTGGGTCCAGTGGTGCAATCTCCATGATTACCTGAGCTACGTGCTTTAGGGATGTCCCTTGTGTGGTTTAATGTGCTCCTCCTCTTGCAATTGAGTCTTGAATTCTTTTGGCCTATTCATATCTGGGAAAATCCTTCAGATTGGCTAACAGTGAGGCTCAATCCGAATCACAGCATGTGAGCTGTTGTGAAAGTACTAACCACACACTCAGCAGAATTTGGTTCCTGCCAAGATCTCCCTTTGGATATGCCACTTATGAAGGTTATTGGAACTTGCTCTAATGTCTGAAGCTAGCCATTTGTGTAGTGGTTCTGGGGCCTATTTGGAAGAGCTCTGTTGCATGCCAATATCAGATGCTACCTGGAAATGGCTGTGGGCAACATATTTGCATCTACAAGTGATTCACAGTTTGTGGTTGCTTCTGCTGAACCTGAGTGAGTGCAGAAAGAATCAAGATGTGCACCAAAGTTGACTTTTATCAGCACCAAGGCCAGGGTCAGTTCTACAAAATTTCCAAGCCACCCAGAGATCTGCCTTCACTTTCCTTTGCCTGATAGCTACCTGTTAGGGTCAGTCACTGAAAGAGCTTCTGGTGGTACTTAAGTTGGATGACGTTGATTCTTAGTGAGTCACCATGTAGGGGTGTGTAGTGTTCTCCAGATGGACATGGGTTCAAATTTATGCCAGTGCTGGTCCGAGAGCACTCAACACATTTCCCCAGGTATTCTAATTCTAGCTGCCACTAGTTGGGTTCTCCCACACTCCTTTGTGTCGAGGTGAGGTCTCGGGCAGTTGTCAGGAAAAAGTCAACAGTGTTTATCAGGCTCGAATGAACCAAGATTTGGTTATGTGAATTGAAGGCTCTATTCTGGTCTGGCATGCAAGGGGAAAATGTCCCCTATTCTAGAGCCACACAATTCAATCTGTCCAAGATTCCACCTGGAAGAGATGAAGCTGTGCAGGATGGGGCCATGAGAATTGGGAAGATGGGGATAGTATATTTCTTCTGAATGGGGGGTAACAGGCAGGCTTGGGGGAAGGTGGGAAGTGTGACCAGGACCATACATCTCAGTTTACCTCAGATTTTCCCCCTATCTCATCAAGGTGGAGACACTAGGAATCAGGCAGGTGGGTCCATCAGAAGCTTAGAGGATGTTTCTAGTGGATATCGCATGATAATGAAGCACTAGTAAAGTTCACAAGAAAGCGGGGGAAATGGCCCCTGCCCCAAAGCCACACAACTCAGTCACTGACAGTACTGGGGTCAGCCCATACATATACACTCTGGCCAGGGCAGCTGAAACCTCAGCAGAGGGTAAGCTCTGCAAGATGGGTCCAGAGGGAGTCTAGAGGGTGAAGCTATTGCTTTTTCCCAGGGTGATACTACATCACGGAGGAGTGCTCCACCCAAGTAAAATGGCATCTGTAGTATGGGAGGATGACTCAGCACAAGGATCACAAAACTCTAGTCCACACTGCTATCCCTCCATTAGTACCCAGGGTGAATGGCTGTAAATGAAATTTTGTGAGCTGGCTCTTTGAAAGAACACCTGTGTCTTTAATAGATTTCTGTCTCTCCATGATAATCAGAAATCTTGATTCTTTTCACAGCCAGATGTTATGTGGGTACCTATTCTGAGCTCTAGTGCTCTGGGCTTGGGTGTCTAGCTTTAGGTTGAGACCCCATGCTTTTCAGGGGGAACCCTCTGCAGCTGAGATATTTCTCTGGAGTCTCAGCTGCTACCAGTGGGTACAAGACCATCCCTTTTTGAGTCTCCATCTTTCCTGGCAATCTCAATGTGTTTTTTCCTGAAATTTTTTTGTGATAAGCCTTCTTTTCAGTTTATATTCAGTTGATTATTCAGACTAATTGTTATATAATTTAGTTGTAATTCTAGTTTGGCTCTAGGATGAAGTGAGTAGCTTCCACCAACTTGGCCATCACCTTACATCTTGTTTCTTGAGATGTGGTTTGAGAATCAGAGAAACACAGAGACAAATATAGACATATGTTATGATAAGGTCACCAGAATGGTCAGGCTCAGGGGAGAAACATGGGATATTCTGGGAGATAGGAAGGCAGACAGATAAGACACTCACAAATGACATGGAGGGTGAGGCAGATGAGGAAAGGTGTGGGGAGTAAACAGAAGAAGCCAGGCTGCTTAAATTGTACATTCACTGGACTCTCCTTATAATGACAACGTTTTCACTATCCTGTGTTTAATGGTTAATATCTGAATTTCTGAGACCATCGTAAATACCAATTACTTCTGAATTCATTCCATCAAAAAGGGCTCAATTCGCCCAGAAATTGGCTCGAACCAATATGCTCAATTAATATTTGACAAAGGAGGCAAGAACATACAATGGAGCCAAGATAGTCTCTTCAATAAATGGTGTTGGGAAAATTGGACAGATATATGCAAGAAAATGAAACTAGACCACCAACTTACACCATATACAAAAATAAACTCAAAATGGATAAAGGACTTAAATGTACGACAGGAAACCATAAAAATTCTAGAAGAATCCAAAGGCAACAAAATCTCAGACATATGCCGAAGCAATTTCTTCACTGATACAGCTCCTAGGACACTTGAAACTAAAGAGAAAATGAACAAATGGGACTACATCAAAATAAAAAGCTTCTGCACAGCAAAAGAAACCATCAACAAAACAACGAGAAAACCCACTGTGTGGGAAAACATATTTGCCAATGTCATATCTGATAAGGGCCTAATCTCCAAAATTTATAGGGAACTCACACAACTTAACAAAAGAAGATAAACAATCCAATCAAAAAATGGGCAAAGGACCTAAATAGACACCTTTCAAAAGAGGACATTCAGAAAGCCAAGAGACATATGAAAACATGCTCAAAGTCACTAATCATCCGAGAGATGCAAATCAAAACAACAATGAGGTACCATCTCACACCTGTCAGACTGGCTATCATCAACAAATCAACAAACGACAAGTGCTGGAGAGGATGTGGAGAAAAAGGAACACTTGTGCACTGCTGGTGGGAATGCAGACTGGTGCAGCCACTATGGAAGACAGTATGGAGTTTCCTCAAAAAGCAACAAATGGAACTCCCATTTGACCCTGTGATCCCACTTCTAGGAATATACCCCAAGAAAACAGAAACACCAATCAAAGGATATATGCACCCCTATGTTCATAGCAGCACAATTCACCATAGCTAAGACCTGGAAACAGCCTAAGTGCCCATCAGTAGATGAATGGATTAGAAAACCGTGGTACATCTACACGATGGAATACTATGCTGCTCTAAAAAGGAAGGAACTCTTACCATTTGCAATGGCATGGATGGAACTGGAGAGCATTATGCTAAGTGAAATAAGCCAGTCAATGAAGGAAAAATACCACATGATCTCACTTATTCATGGATAATTGAGACCATTATAAACTTTTGAACAATAATAGATACAGAGGCAGAGCTGCCTCAAACAGTGTCAAACTGCAACGGGAAGGCCGGGGAGGGTTCGGGGGCGAGAGGTAGGGGGGTAAGAGATCAACCAAAGGACTTGTATGCATGCATATAAGCATAACCAATGGACATAAGACACTGGGGGATAGGGAGGCTAGGGGACTGTCTTGGGCGGGGGGGGGAAAAATGGACACATATGTAATACCCTTTGTAATAAAAAATAAAATTAAGAAAAAGAATAAAAAAAAATAAAATAAATAAATAAATAAATAAAACATTGTTAAATAAGTTAAAAAAAAAAAGGGCTCAATTCCTATTAAATATGCCACATATGATAATTGAGAATTAGGTGTTTATTTTTTAAAATTTTGTTTTATTATTATTACAGATAGTAGTACATATGTCTCCTTTCTTTCCCAATTGACCTTATCCAGCCTCTCCTACCCCCTGGCACATGCCCTCACCCCACCCCACCCCAGTGTCTTGTGTCCATTGGTTATGCTTATAAGCATGCATACAAGTCCTTTGGGTGATCTCTTACTTCCCTCCCAACACTCCCCAACTTTCCCACTGTAATTTGACAGACTGTTCCATGCTTCTCTGCCTCTGTATCTTTTTGCACATCAGATTATAATGTTCTTATCAATAAATGAGTGAGATCATGTGGTGTTTTTCTTTCACTTCCTGGCTTATTTCACTAAGCATAATGCTCTCCAGTTCCATCCATGCTGCTGCAAATGGTAAGAATTCCTTCTTTTATATACTAGCATCGTATTCCATTGTGTAGATGTACCATAGTTTTCTAATCCACTCATCTGTTGAGGGGCATTTAGGCTGTTTCCAAATCTTGGCTATTGTAAACTGTGCTGCTATGAACACAGGGGTGCATATATTCTTTCTGATTGGTGTTTCTGTTTTCTTGGGATGTATTCCTAGAAGTAGTATTACTGGGTCAAATGGCAGTTCCATTTTTAAATTTTTGAGGAAACACCATACTGTTTGCCACAATGGCTGCACCAGTCTGCATTCTGACCAGCATTCTGCGTCCTCTCCAGCACTTGTCATTTTTTGATTTGTTGATGATAGCCATTCTGACAGGTGTGAGGTGATACCTCATTGCCATTTTGATTTGCATCTCTCAGATGATTAGTGACTTTGAGCATGTTTTCATGTCTCTCTTGGCTTTCTGAGTGTCCTCTTTCAACAAGATTCTATTTAGTTCCTTTGTCCATTTTTTGATTGGATTGCTTATTTTCTTTTTGTTGAATTGTATGAGTTCCCTGTAAATGCTGGTGATTAAGCCCTTATCGGAGATAACATTGGCAAATATGTTCTCCCATGCAGTGGGCTTTCTTGTTGTTTTGTTTATGGTTTCTTTTGCTGTGCAGAAGCTTTTCATTTCAATGTAATCCCTTTTGTTTATTTTCTTCTTAGTTTCTCTTGCCCTAGGATCTGTGTCTGTAAAGATATTGCTATGACATGTGTATGCAATTTTGCTGCTTATGGGGTCTTATGGGATTTTTATGGTTTCCCGTCTTACATTTAAGTTCTTTAGCCATTTTGAGTTTGTTTTTATGTATGGTGTAAGTTGGTGGTCTAGTTTCATTTTTTTGCATCTATCTGACCAAATTTCTCAGCACCATTTATTAAAGAGACCGTTTTGACTCCATTGTATGGCCTTGCCTCCTTTGTCAAATATTAATTGAGTATAATGGCTTGGGTCAATTTCTGGGTCCTCTATTATGTTCCATTGGTCTATGTGTCTGTTCTTGTGCCAGTACCAGGCAGTTTTCAAAACCATTGGCTTGGTAATGTAGTTTGAAGTCTGGTATTGTGATCCCTCCAACTTTGTTCTTCTATCTCAGGATAGCTGTGGCTACTCGGGGTCTTTTTTTTTTATTCTAGATTAATTTTTGGAGAGTTTGTTCTAGATCTGTTAAATATGCCATTGGTGTTTTAACAGGTATTGCATTGAATCTATAGATTTCTTTAGGTAGTATGGACATTTTAATGATGTTGATTCTACCAATCCATGAAAATGATATGTTCTTCCATTTGTTTATGTCTTCCTCTATCACTTTTTTCAATATCCTGTAATTTTCTGAGTACAGGTCTTTTATGTACTTGGTTAAGTTTATTCCTAGGTATCTTAATTTTTTTGGTGCAATGGTAAATGGGATTGTTTTTTCCATTTATATTTCTGTGAGTTCATTATTGGTGTATAAAAATGCCATAGATTTCTGGGTGTTAGTTTTATATCCTGCTACATTGCCAAATTCATTTATTAGGTCTAACACTTTTTTGATAGAGTTTTTGGGGTTTTCTATATATAATATCATGTCATCTGCAAATAAGGATAGTTTTACTTCTTCTTTTCCAATTTGGACGCCTTTTATTTTTTATTCTTGTCTGATCGCTTTGGCTAGTACTTCTAGTACTATGTTGAACAGGACTGGTGAAAGTGGGCATCCTTGTCTTGATCCTGTTCCTAGGGGAAATGGATTTAGTTTTTGCTCATTCAGTATGATTTTGGCTGTAGGTTTGTCATACAGGGATTTATTATTTTGAGGTATGATTCCTCTATTCCCACTTTGCTGAGAGTATTTATCAAGAAAAGCGTTGGATTTTGTCGAATGACTTTTCTGCATCAATTGATATGATTGTGTGATTTTTGTCTCTCAGTTTCTTTGTGTGATGTATCACATTTATTGCTTTGTGGATATTGAACTATCCTTGCATCCCTGGAATAAATCCCACTTGGTCATAGTGTATGATCTTTCTAATGCATTACTGAATCCAATTTGCTAGGATTTTGTTGAGGATTTTAGCATCTATGTTCATTAAGGATATTGGCCTGTAGTTCTCTTTTTTTGTGGTGTCTTAATTTGGTTTTGGGTTAGGGTAATGCTGGCTTCATAGAAAGAGCTTGGAAGTTTGCCTTCCTCTTGAATTTTTTCGAATAGTCTGAGGAGGATAGGTTTTAATTCTTCTTTGAATGTTTGGTAGAACTCCCTTGTAAAGCCATCCAGACCAGGGCTTTTGTTTGCTGGAAGTTTTTTGATCGCTGTTTCAATTTGTTCAGTAGTTATAGACTTATTCATGTTTTTAGACTCATCTTTGTTGAGTTTGGGGAGCTTGTATTTTTCTAAGAATATGTCCATTTCATCTATGTTGTCCGTTTTTTTGGAACAGAGTTGTTCATACTATTTTTTCATAATTGTTTGTATTTCTGTGGGATTGGTTGTTATTTCACCTCTTTCATTTCTGATTTTGTTTATTTGGGTCCTCTTGCTTTGCTTCTTGGTTAGCCTGGCTAGAGGTTCATCAATCTTGTTTATCCTTTCAAAGAACCAGCTCTTGGTTTTGGTGATCTTTTGTATTGTTTTTTTAGTCTCTATATCATTTATCTCCACTCTGATCTTTATTATTTCCTTTGTTCTGCTTATGCTGGGATTTTTTTATGCTCTCTTTGTAACTCTTTGAGTTGTAGTGTTAAATAATTTATTACCATTGTTTCTTGTTTTTGAGGCTGTCCTGTAGAGCTATGAACTTCCCTCTCAAGACTGCTTTCACTGTGTCCCATAGATTTTGGATTGTTGTGTTTTCATTGTAGTTTGTTGCCATGATGCTTTTTATTTATTATTTTATCTCTGGTAACACAGTCATTGTTTAATAGCATGCTATTTAGCCTCCAGGTGTTTGATTTGTTTTTATTGTTGTTGATTTCTAGTTTTATGCCATTGTGGTCTGAGATGTTGCTTGATATGATTTCTATCTTCTTGAATTTGAAGAGATTTTGCTGTGCCTTAATATGTGGTCTATCTTTGAAAATGACCCATATTCACTTGAGAAGAATTTATATTTTGTAGCTTTGGGGTGAAACGTCTTGACGATGTCAGTTAATTCCATCTGATCTAGTGCATCATACAGGATTGATGTTTCTTTGCTGAATTTTTTTTTTAGAGGATTTGTCCAGTGGTGATAGTGGGGTATTAAAGTCCCTTACTATGACTGTATTGCTATAAATCTCTCCCTTGATATCCTCCAAAAGGTGTTTTTTTATGTATTTGGGTGCTCCAGTACTGGGTGCATATATGTTTACCAGAGTTATATTTTCTTTTTTTAAAATTGTTTATTGCTTAAAGTAGTACAAAAGTATTACATATGTCTCCTTTTTCCCCCCGCCCTTGACAATCCCCTGGCCTCCCCTACCCCCCAGTGTCTTATGTCCATTGGTTATGCTTATGCATGCATACAAGTCCTACGGTTAATCTCTTACCCTCCCCTCCTACCCCCCAACCCTCCCCAGCCTTCACGCTGTACTTTGACAGTCTGTTTGAGGCTGCTCTTCCTCTGTACCTATTTTTGTTCATAAGTTTATTATGGCCTTTATTCATGAATGAGTGAGATCATGTGGTATTTTTACTTCATTGACTGGCTTCTTTCACTTAGCATAATGCTCTCCAGGACCAACCATGCTGTTCCAAATGGTAAGAATTCCTTCTTTTTTACAACAGCATAGTATTCCATCATGTAGATGTACCACAGTTTTCTAATCCATTCATCTACTGATGGGCACTTAGGCTGTTTCCAGATCTTAGCTATGGTGAATTGTGCTGCTATGAACATAGGGGTGCATATATCCTTTCTGATTGGTGTTTCTGTTGTCTTGGGATATATTCCTAGAAGTGGGATCACAGAGTCAAATGGGAGTTCCATTTTTAGTTTTTTGAGGAAACTCCATAATGTCTTCCATAGTGGCTGCACCAGTCTGCATTCCCACCAACAGTGCACAAGTGTTCCTTTTTCTCCACATCCTCTCCAGCACTGGTAGTTTGTTGATTTGTTGATGATAGCCAGTCGGACAGGTGTGAGATGGTACCTCATTGTTGTTTTGATTTGCATTTCTCTGATGATTAGTGATTTTGAGGATGTTTTCATATGTCTATTGGCTTCCTGAATGTCCTCTTTTGAAAAGTGTCTTTATAGGTCCTTTGTTCATTTTTTTTATTTATTTTATTTTATTTTTTTTATTACAAAGTGTATTACATATGTGTCCATTCCCCCCCCCGCCCTAGACAGTCCCCTAGCCTCCCCTATCCTCCAGTGTCTTATGTCCATTGGTTATGCTTATATGCATGCATACAAGTCCTTTGGTTGATCTCTTACCCCCCTACGTCCCGCCCCCCAACCCTCCCCGGCCTTCCCGCTGCAGTTTGACAATCTGTTTGAGGCAGCTCTGCCTCTGTATCTATTATTGTTCAAAAGTTTCTAATGGTCTCAATTATCCATGAATAAGTGAGATCATATGGTATTTTTCCTTCATTGACTGGCTTATTTCACTTAGCATAATGCTCTCCAGTTCCAACCATGCCGTTGCAAATGGTAAGAGTTCCTTCCTTTTTAGAGCAGCGTAGTATTCCATCGTGTAGATGTACCACAGTTTTCTAATCCATTCATCTACTGATGGGCACTTAGGCTGTTTCCAGATCTTAGCTATGGTGAATTGTGCTGCTATGAACATAGGGGTGCATATATCCTTTCTGATTGGTGTTTCTGGTTTCTTGGGATATATTCCTAGAAGTGGGATCACAGGGTCAAATGGGAGTTCCATTTGTTGCTTTTTGAGGAAACTCCATACTGTCTTCCATAGTGGCTGCACCAGTCTGCATTCCCACCAGCAGTGCACAAGTGTTCCTTTTTCTCCACATCCTCTCCAGCACTTGTCGTTTGTTGATTTGTTGATGATAGCCAGTCTGACAGGTGTGAGATGGTACCTCATTGTTGTTTTGATTTGCATCTCTCGGATGATTAGTGACTTTGAGCATGTTTTCATATGTCTCTTGGCTTTCTGAATGTCCTCTTTTGAAAGGTGTCTATTTAGGTCATTAGCCCATTTTTTGATTGGATTGTTTATCTTCCTTTTGTTAAGTTGTATGAGTTCCCTATAAATTTTGGAGATTAGGCCCTTATCAGATATGACATTGGCAAATATGTTTTCCCACACAGAGGGTTTTCTCATTGTTTTGTTGATGGTTTCTTTTGCTGTGCAGAAGCTTTTTATTTTGATGTAGTCCCATTTGTTCATTTTCTCTTTAGTTTCAAGTGTCCTAGGAGCTGTATCAGTGAAGAAATTGCTTCGGCATATGTCTGAGATTTTGTTGCCTTTGGATTCTTCTGGAATTTTTATGGTTTCTTGTCGTACATTTAAGTCCTTTATCCATTTTGAGTTTATTTTTGTGTATGGTGTAAGTTGGTGGTCTAATTTCATTCTCTTGCATATATCTGTCCAATTTTCCCAGCACGATTTATTGAAGAGACTATCTTGGCTCCATTGTGTGTTGTTGCCTCCTTTGTCAAATATTAATTGAGCTTATTGGTTCGGACCAATTTCTGGGCTCTCTATTCTATTCCATTGATCTATATGCCTATTCTTGTGCCAGTACCAGGCAGTTTTGAGAACAGTGGCTTTGTAATACATCTTGATATCTGGTATTGAGATCCCACCTACTTTGTTCTTTTTCAGGATTGCTGCAGCTATTCGGGGTCTTTTTTTATCCAAAACCTATGGGACACAATGAAAGCAGTCCTGAGAGGGAAGTTTATAGCTCTACAGGCCTATCTCAAAAAACAAGAAAAAATGGTACTAAATCATCTAACTCTACAACTCAAAGATTTAGAAAGAGAGCAACAAGAAAACCCCAGAGTGAGCAGAAGGAAGGAGATAATAAAGATTAGAGCAGAAATAAATGACATAGAGACCAAAAAAACAATACAGAAAATCAATGAAACCAAGAGCTGGTTCTTTGAAAGGATAAACAAGATTGACAAACCTCTAGCCAGAATAATCAAGAAGCAAAGAGAGAGGACCCAAATAAACAAAATCAGAAACGATAGAGGCGAAATAACAACAGACCCCACAGAAATACAAATGATTGTTAAAAAATACTATGGACAGCTCTACTCCAACAAACTAGACAACCTGGATGAAATGGACAAATTCCTAGAAAAATACAACATTCCAAAACTCAATCAGGAAGAATCTAAAAATCTCAACAGGCCAATAACTATGGAAGAAATTGAAGCAGTCATCAAAAAGCTTCCATCAAACAAAAGCCCAGGACCAGATGGCTTCACAGGGGAGTTTTACCAAACATTCAAGGAAGAACTAAAACCTATCCTCCTCAGACTACTACAAAAAATTCAAGAAGAAGGAACACTTCCAAGATCATTCTATGAAGCCAGCATCACCCTAATACCAAAACCACGTAAAGACAACACAATGAAAGAGAATTACAGGCCAATATCCCTCATGAACATAGATGCCAAAATCCTCAACAAAATCTTAGCAAATGGGATCCAGCAGTACATCAGAAAGATCATACACCATGACCAAGTAGGATTTATCCCAGGGATGCAAGGATGGTACAATATCCGCAAATCAATAAACGTGATACATCACATAAACAAATTGAAAGAAAAAAAAACCACATGGTCATATCAATTGATTCAGAAAAAGCATTTGACAAAATTCAACACCCATTTTTGATAAAAGCTCTCAGTAAGGCACGAGTAGAAGGTTCATACCTCAACATAATAAAAGGCATATATGACAGGCCCACAGCCAGCATCATACTCAATGGACAAAAACTAACACCATTTCCCCTAAGAACAGGAACAAGACAGGGATGCCCCCTCTCACCACTCCTGTTCAACATAGTACTAGAAGTGTTAGCCATTGCAATTAGGCAAGAAGAAGAAATAAAAGGCATCCAAATTGGAAAAGAGGAAGTAAAACTGTCCTTATTTGCTGACGACATGATATTATACATACAAAACCCTAGAGACTCCATCAAAAAGCTACTAGACTTAATACATGAATTTGGCAATGTAGCAGGATACAAAATTAACCCCAAGAAATCTGAGGCATTTCTATACACCAATAGTGAACTTTCAGAAAGTGAGATTATAAAAAAAATCCCGTTTACCATCGCACCAAAAAAATTAAGCTACCTAGGAATAAACTTAACTAAAGAGGTAAAAGACCTCTACTCAGAAAACTACAGGACGTTGAAAAATGATAT
Organism: Myotis pilosus; assembly: GCA_036010255.1. NCBI lineage: Eukaryota > Metazoa > Chordata > Mammalia > Chiroptera > Vespertilionidae > Myotis > Myotis pilosus. The sequence goes on from JASKON010000009.1 coordinate 17,520,267, forward strand.
AGAGAAAGACATAAACAGATGGAAGAACATACAGTGTTCATGGATTGGTAGAATCAACATTATTAAAATGTCCATACTACCCAAAGCAATCTATAAATTCAACGCACTTCCCATTAAAATACCAATGGCATACTTCATAGATCTAGAATGAACTCTCCTTTGTTCATTTTTGATTGGATTGTTTAACTTCCTTTTGTTAACTTATATGAGTTTACTATAAATGTTGGAGATTAAACCCTTATGGGTGATAACATTGGCAAATATATTCTCCCATGCAGTGGGCTTTCTTGTTGCTTCATTGATAGTTTCTTTTGCTGTGCAGAAGCTTTTTATTTTGATGTAGTCCCATTTGTTTATTTTCTCTTTAGTTTCTACTGCCCTAGGAGCTGTATCGGTGAAGAAATTGCTTCAGCATATGTCTGAGATTTTGTTGCCTTTGGATTCTTCTAGTATTTTTATGGTTCCCCTTCGTACATTTAAGTTCTTTATACATTTTGAGTTTATTTTTGTGTGCTGTGTAAGTTGGTGGTCTAGTTTCATCTTTTTTTGCATGTGTCTAACCAAATTCCCCAGCACCATTTATTGAATAGACTGTCTTGACTCCATTTTATGTGCTTTCCTCCTTTGTCAAATATTAATTAAACATAATGGTTCGGGTCAATTTCTGGGCTCTCTATTCTATTCCATTGATCTATATGTCTGTTCTTGTGCCAGTACCAGGAAGTTTTGAGAACAGTGGCTTTGTAATACCGCTTGATATCTGGTATTGAGATTCCACCTACTTTGTTCTTCCTCAGATCGCTGAAGCTATTCGGGGTCTTTTTTTTATTCCATATGAAATTTTGGAGAGTTCGTTCTAGGTCTATGAAATATGCCATTGGTATTTTAATGGAAAGTGCATTGAATTTATAGATTGCTTTGGGTAGTATGGACATTTTAATGATGTCGATTCTACCAATCCAAGAACATGGTATGTTCTTCCATCTTTTTATGTCTTTCTCTATCTCATTTTTCAACTCCTGTAGTTTTCTGAGTAGAGGTCTTTTACCTCTTTAGTTAAGTTTCTTCCTAGGTCGCTTAATTTTTTTGGTGTGATGCTAAATGGGATTGTTTTTATAGTCTCTCTTTCTATAAGTTCACTATTGGTGTATAGAAATGCCATAGATTTTATGGCGTTAATTTTGTATCATGCTACATTGCCAAATTCATTTATTAAGTCTAATAGCTTTTTAATGGAGTCTTTAGGGTTTTTTTATATATAATATCATGTCATCTGCAAATAAAGACAGTTTTATTTCTTCTTTTCCAATTTGGATGCTTTTTATTTCTTATTCTTGTCTAATTGCAATGGCTAACACTTCCAGTACTATGTTGAACAAGAGTGGTGAGAGTGGGCATCCTTGTCTTGTTCCTGTTCTTAGGGGAAATGTGTTAGTTTTTGTCCATTGAGTATGATGTTGGCTGTGGGTTTGTCATATATGGCTTTTATTATGTTGTGGTATGATCCGTCTACTCCCACCTTGCTGAGAGTTTTTATCAGAAATGGATGTTGGATTTTGTCAAATGCTTTTTCTGCATCAATTGATATGACTATGTGTTTTTTTCTTTCAAATTGTTTATGTGATGTATCACGTTTATTGATTTGCAGATACTGTACCATCCTTGCATCCCCGGGATAAATCCTACTTGGTCATGGTGTATGATCTTTCTGATGTACGGTTGAATCCTCTTTGCTAAGATTTTGTTGAGGATTTTGGCATCTATATTCATGAGGGATATTGGCCTGTAATTCTCATTCATTATGTTGTCTTTCTCTGGTTTTGGTATTAGGGTGATGCTGGCTCCATAGAATGAGCTGGGAAGTGTTCCTTCCTCTTGAATTTTTTGTAGTAGTCTGAGGAGGATAGGTTTTAGTTCTTCCTTGAATGTTTGGTAAAACTCCACTGTGAAGTCATCCAGTCCTGCGCTCTTATTTCCTGGAAGCTTTTTGATGATTGCTTCAATTTCTTCCATAGTTATTGGCCTATTGAGATTTTTAGATTCTTCTTGATTGATTTTTGGAATGTATTTTTCTAGTAATTTGTCCATTTCCTCCAGGTTGTCTAGTTTGTTGGAGTATAGTTGTCCATAGTATTTTTTAACAATCATTTGTATTTTTATTATTTCACCTCTATCATTTCTGATTTTATTTGGGTCTTCTCTCTTTGCTTTTCGGTGAGCCTGGCTAGAATTTCGTCAATCTTGTTTATCCTTTCAAAGATCCAGCTCTTGGTTTCCTTGATTTTATGTATTATTTTTTTGGTTTCTATGTCATTTATTTCTGCTCTAATCTTTATTGTCTCCTTCCTTCTGCTCACTCTGGGGTTTTCTTGTTGCTCTCTTTCTAAATCTTTGAGTTGTAGAGTTAGATGATTTAGTACCATTTTTTCTTGTTTTTTGAGATAGGCCTGTAGAGCTATAAACTTCCCTCTCAGGACTACTTTCATTGTGTCCCTTAGGTTTTGGATTGTTGTGTTTTCATTGTCATTAGTTTCCAGGATATTTTAATTTCTCCTGTGATCTCATTGGTAACTCAATCAATATTTAATAACATGCTATTCAGCTTCCAAGTGTTTGAGTATTTTGGGTTGTTTTTATTGTAATTTATTTCTAATATTTTGCCATTGTGGTCTGAGAGAATGCTTGGTATGAGAGCAATCTTCTTGAATTTGAAGAGACTTTGTTTGTGACACAATATGTGGTCTATTTTTGAAAATGTCCCATGAGCACTTGAGAAGAATGTATATTCCGTGGCTTTGGGGTGCAATGTTCTGAAGATGTCAATTACGTCCATCTGATCTAGTGAGTCATTTAGGATTGCTGTTTCTTTGCTGATTTTTTGTCTAGAGGATTGATCCAGTGATGTCAGTTGTGTATTAAAGTCCCGTATTACAATTGTATTGTTGTCAATCTCTCCCTTGATATCTTCCAGGAGTTTTTTTTTATGTATTTGGGTGCTCCTGCATTGGGTGCATATATGTTTATCAGGGTCATATCCTCTTGTTGTATTGATTCCTTTAGTATTATGAAGTGGCCTTCCTTATCTCTTGTTATGGCCTTCCCTTTGAGGTCTATTTTGTCAGATTTAAGTATTGCTACCCCAGCGTTTTGTTCATTTCCATTTGCCTGAAAGATATTTTTCCATCCCTTCACTTTCAGTCTGTTTGAGTCCCTTATTCTGAGGTGTGTCTCTTATAGACAGCAAATATACAGATTATTGTTTTTTATCCATTCAGCCACTCGATGTTTTTTGATTGGAAGATTTAGTTCATTTATGTTTAAACTTATTATTGAAAGGTAGTTGTTTGTAGCCATTTCTATTTTTTGTTCCTGTTTTCTTTCTGAGCTTTTTATTTCTTCTTTTTACACAAGTCCCTTTAGCATTTCTTGTATTGCTGGCTTGGTTGTGATAAAATCCCTTAACCTTTTTTTTCTTCTGTGAATCCTGCTATATAACCTTCAATTTTGAATGATAGTCTTGCTGGATAGAGTATTCTTGGACTCATTCCTTTGCTTTGCATCCCTTTTAAATTTCCGTCCATTCTTTTCTGGCCTGATGTGTTTCTGTTGAGAAATCATTTGATAATCTAATGGGAGATCCCTTGTATGTAACTTTCCGTGTCTCTCTTGCAGCCTTTAAGGTTCTCTCTTTGTCCTGAACATTTGCCATGGTAATTATGATTTGTCTTCGTGTGGGTCTTTTCAGGTTCACCTTATTTGGGGCTCTCTGTGCTTGTGTGACTTTTTTCTTCCCCACCTCAGGTAAGTTTTCTGATATTATTTCTTCGAATAGGTTTTCTAATCCTTGTTGATCTTTCTGTTGTTCTGGCACCCCTATTATTCACATGTTGTTTCGTTTCATGTTTTCCCATAGCTACCTTAGGCTCTCCTCCTGTCTTTTACTTTCTTTCTCCAATTGCAGTTCAGTTTGGGTATGTTTTGCTTCCCTGTCTTCTAATTCGCTAATTTGGTCCTCCGCTTCTCCTAGTCTACTGTTGAAACTTTCAATGGTGTTTTTTATTGCAGCTATATCACTCTTCATTTCTTCTTGGTTCTTACATATTTGTTGTTTTTTTCTCCCTTTTCTTTTTGATTCTTACATAAGTTGTTGATTTTTTTCATCCATTTCTTCTTGCTTCTTGCATAAGTTGTTGATTTTTTCCTCCATCCAGTTTATGCATTCTAGGACCCTTAATCTGAATTCTTTTTCTGTAATGCTGAATTCCTCTGTTTCCCTTAGATGTTTTTCTGGTGCGTCCTCCTTTGCTTTCCTTTGGGGGTTTCTTTGTCTACCCATGTTTGATTTTACTTTCATATCTAGATGTTGAGTCATTCAGGAGCTGCCCCTTGGGTGGCAGTGGCTTCTCAGGCTGTGGTTGCTCCTCGGGCGGTTGTGGTAGCAGTTGCTCCTTAGTTGGCAGCAGCTCCTCTGGTGGATGCTGTTCATATCTGTGGTGGCTACTCTGTCTGGTGGGGGGAGACTTCACACACAGCTGCTGTTCCTCAGACAGAGGGTGTGCTGATCACAAGGCTGCTGTTCATTGGATGGGGGCAGGCTACACACGCAGCTGCTACTCCTTGAACTGGGGCAGACTACTCACATGGCTGTTGATCCTTGGCTGGGGGCTGGCTGCATGCTGCTGTTGTTCCTCTGAAGTGGTGGGCTGCCTGTGGGGCTACTGCTCCTAGGACTTGGACAGGTTGATTGTAAGTCTGTTGCTCCTCATACGGGGGTGGGCTGCTTGCAAGGCTGCTGCCTTTTGGAGGGGATTGAGCTGCATGGGTGGCTGCTCCTCCTCGGAAAGGGATGTGCCACTCTCCTGGCTGCTGCTTGTCAGATAGGTGCAGGCTGTTGTGGTTCTCCTCCTCAGACCGGTGAGTGCTGCACAGGGCTGCTGCTCCTCGGATGTTGGTGGTCAGCTTGTTTGGCTGCTGCTTCTCAGGCTGGGGTGGGCTGCTGCTGCTCCTTGGATGGGGCTGGGCTGCTCACAGAACTGCTGCTCCTCGGATTGGGCAGGCTGCTCGTGTGGCTGCTGGTGCTTGGACGAGGGCAAGATGCTTGTGCAGCTGCTCCTCCTCAGACTAGTGCAAGGTGTGCGCAGCTGCAGCTCCTTGGATGGGGGCAGGCTGTGCAGGGCTGCCACTCCTCAGGTGTAGGAAGACTGCTCGTGCAGCTGCTGCTCCTCAGACAGGTCAGACTACTCACGTGGTTGCTCCTCCTAGGATGGGGAAGCGGGCCACTCACACAGCTGCTGCTCCTTGGACGGGACAGGCCAAATGAGGCTGCTGCTCTTAGGCTCAAGGCAGACTCCCCACGGGGCTGATGCTCCCTGGACAAGAGTGTGATGCTCTGTGTCTGCTGCTCACGTGGTTGAAAAAATAATGTGAAAAGAAGTAGGAAATAAAGGAACAAACAACAAAAAAGAGAACAAAGAGAAAAACCAAAAAAAAGCTAATAAAATAATAATAAAAAAATAATAATGAAAAATTAAAATGTCATTCCTTTGGCTGGCTTAAGATCCCAGTTTTCTGGAATGTCTGTGGCTTGTTGATGTTGTTGTTGTTGTTGTTGTCATTGCTGGGACTGAAAGCCCCTCTATAGATCAGACCCTGTTAACTCCCAGGGACTAATCAGATTATTTTAATCCTTCATCTCATTCAGGGTGAAATCTGGGTGTGGCTGTATTCCTTGCCTGGGGGCTGGAAGGAGGGTTGGGGTTATAACTTTAGGAGAAAATGGCTGCCCAGGTCCTGGGCTCAGGGGTGACTCAGCACTCAATTTGCTGCCCCTTCTCCTGGCGCCCCCCCTCTAACCCCAGCCTCTCCCCAGATTCCAATGGGCGGCACCGTCTCCCGCTCTTCAGCACACGTGAGTATCTGTATCCAAAATGTACTATGAACAGGGTTCAGTGAAAACAAACAAACGCCAGCCACAGAAACGGGGAAGGCTGAGTCTCTGTAAGCTCCTCTCTTACCGGCACTGCATGGTCTGGTCAGAGCTTCAGGCTGCCCCTTTTAGGCTCAGTCCTCCATAATTATGGAACCCAGATCTCAAATCCCCCAGCACCAACAGTCCCGCAGATCTCCTTTCCACAGTCAGGGGCTGTGTCTGTCCCAAGAGACGCGGCTATGTGCCACGCTGTCTCCCTCTGACCCTCTGGGCTCAGAGGTCTGAGAGTTATATTTTCTTGTTGGATTGCTCCCTTTAGTATTATGAAGTGGTCTTCCCTATCTTTTGTTATGTCCTTCACTGTGAGATCTAATTTGTCTGATATAAGTATTGCTACCCCAGCTTTTTTTTTTTTTTCATTTCCATTCTCCTGAAAAATCTGTTTTCATCCCTTCACCATCAGTCTGTATGAGTCCTTTTTTCTAAGGTGGGTTTCCTATAGACAGCAGATATATGGATCATGTTCTCTTATCCACTCAGCTACCCTATGTCTTTTTTTAAAAAAATTAAATCTTTATTGTTCAGATTATTACAGTTGTTCCTCTTTTCTTCCCCCATAGCTCCCCTCCACCCAGTTCCCACCCCACCCTCAGCCCTCAACCCCCACACTGCCCTCATCCACAGGTGCACGATTTTTGTCCAGTCTCTTCCGCATCCCCATACCCATTTCCCCCCTCAAGAATAGTCATACCACTCCCTTTCTATGCCCCTGATTTTATTATAATCAGCAGTTTATTCTATTCATCAGATTATTTATTCACTTGATTTGTAGATTCACTTGTTGATAGATGTGTATTTGTTGTTCATAATTTGTATCTTTACCTTTTTCTTCTTCTTCCTCTTCTTAAAGGATACCTTTCAGCATTTCATATAATACTGGTTTGGTGGTGATGAACTCCTTTAGCTTTTCCTTATCTGTGAAGCTCTTTATCTGACCTTCAATTCTGAATGATAGCTTTGCTGGATAAAGTAATCTTGGTTGTAGGTTCTTGGCATTCATCACTTTGAATATTTCTTGCCACTCTCTTCTGGCCTGCATGGTTTCTGTTGAGAAATCAGCTGACATTCGTATGGGTACTCCCTTGTAGGTAACTGAGTTTCTTTCTCTTGCTGCTTTTAAGATTGTCTCTTTGTCTTTTGCTCTTGGCATTTTAATTATGATGTGTCTTGGTGTGGTCCTCTTTGGATTCCTTTTTTTGGGGGTTCTCCGTGCTTCTTGGACTTGTAAGTCTATTTCTTTCACCAGGTAGGGGAAGTTTTCTGTCATTATTTCTTCAAACAGGTTTTCAATATCTTGCTCTCTCTCTTCTTCTGGCACCCCTATAATTCAGATGTTGGTACGCTTGAAGCTGTCCCAGAGGCTCCTTACATTATCTTCATATTTTTGGATTCTTTTTTCATTTTGCTTTTCCGGTTGGGTGTTTTATGCTTCTTCATATTTCAAATCGTTGACTTGATTCTTTCCATCCTCTAGTCTGCTATTAGAACTCTGCATAATATCCTTTATTTCAGTCAGTATATGCTTAATTTCTTGTTGGTCCTTTTCATAGCCTCAAGGGCCTCACTAGATTTCTTGAGGGTCTCACTACATTTATCGGTGATCTCACCAGACTTTTTGAGGGTCTTACTAAATTTATTGGCGGTTTCTAGAAAGATCTTGAAAAACTTTAAAAGTGTGGTTTTGAACTCTATATCCAGTAGTTTGCTTTCCTCCATTCTTGTTATTTGTGTCCTGTTTCTTTGTCTCTGCATTTCTTATGCTTCCCTGTGTTGATAGAGTGGCTTTCTGTGTTAGGTGTCCTATAGGGCCCAGTGGCTCAGCCTCCCCAATTACCTGAGGTGGACAAACTTGGTGTACCCCCTTGTGGGCTTTTTGCACAGTCTCATTGTAGTTAAGCCTTGATTGTTGTAGATATCACTGGGAGGAATTGACCTCCAGGCCAATTGGCTGTGAGAATCAGCTGTGTCTGCAGTGGGAGAACTTCTTTGCTGGAAACACCCCTCTGGGGCAAGACTTGCTTCAGTGGAGCTTTGGTGCTCACTGAGTCTGCCCCCTGAGTGTGTCCTTTATGGATCTGAGGAGCTGCAATCTGGATGGTCCCACTCTGATCACCAGGCACACTGGCTCCTGATCTCTAAGGTGGTGCTAATTTAGCCTCTGCCTGAGGCTACCCAGCAGGAGCTCGGCTGTGAAGCAATGCAAGTTGCCATGGGGCCTTGGACCAGCTGCAAGTTTGTTAGGTAATTTTGAGATTGCAAAGGGCCAGGCCTTTCATATGCAAAAGCCAGTGCACAGCTTGGGCCGGGCGGGTGTCCCAGGGGATCAACAGGGCGGAGCAAGCCGCTATGGCTTCCCTCAGGGGCCCTGCTTCTCAGTGTCCCGGCAATCGCTGCAAGCACTTCCGAGAGAAAGCTGCCCTCGAGTTCCAACCGATGCCAGACAGTCCAGTTTCTCCCGTATGAGTCTGGGTCCCCAGGGACTTGCCTGGAATTGGAGCTCAGAGCTTGAAACTCCCTACCAATTGAAAAAGACAACCGTGTCCTCAGCCACCAGCCCTATCCGAGTGCGCCTCCATGCCTCTGTACTTTACTTCCACACCAGAGCTCCTCTGAGTCTTGGTATGTTTTTGTCTTTCCTTCTAGTTGTAGAATTTCCACTCAGCCAGCCTTCCTGTGGTTCTGGATCATGTCTGTTCTGTCTTTTAGTTGCATTCTTGAAGTGGTTGTGGTAAGCAGCAATCTCCGCTGTTTACCTATGCCGTCATCTTGGCTTTTCCCTCTACCCTATGTCTTTTAATTGGGGGCATTTAATCCATTAACATTTTCAACTATTATTGATAGGTACTTTTTTGTCACCATTTTTATTCTTTTCCCCTGTGTTCCTTCTTTGTTTCTTATTTCTTCTTGTTACAGCAGACCCTTTAGCATTTCTTGCATTGCTGGTTTGGTGGTAATAAAATCCCTTAGTCCTTTTTTGTCTGTGAAGCTTCTGATTTCACCCTCAATTTTGATTGATAGCCTTGCTGGGTACAGTATTCTTGGATTCAGACCCTTACTTTGCATGACTTTGTATATTCCATTCCATTCCCCTCTTTCCTGATGTTTTTCTGTTGAGAAATCAGTCGCTAGTCTGATGGGGGATCCTTTGTAGGTAACTTTCTGTCTCTCCCTGGCTGCTTTTAAGATTCTTACTTTGTCATTGGTTGTTGCCAATTTAATTATAATGTGCCTTGGCGTTGATCCTTTGGGGTTCATTTTGTTTGGGACTCTGTAAGCTTCTTGGATTTGTGTGAGTTTTTTCTTCCATATATCAGGGAAGTTTTCTGTCATTATTTTTTTAAACAGGTTTTCTATTCCTTGCTCAGTTTGAATTTGCCTTCCATTCTTTTCAGCCACCTTATGACCATTCTTTCTCTGACATATTGCTTGCCTCCTTTTCATTTACTTCCTTTTCTGGTGATACCTCCTTTTCTTTCATATACAGGCTGTTTCTTTGTCTCCCCGTGATCTCTCTTCTCTGGGTGTCTGGTTATGTAGCTCTCTCTCTCCTTTCCATGAGGAGGAGCAGGGCTTGTCTGAGTACATGTATTCACACTGCTTGAGATCCAATGTTCCTGGTTTCATAGCTGGTCCCTGGGTGTCATAGCTGCAGGGTCCCTGGATGTATATGCTCTCAATAACAGACACTCTCCCCTTCAAGATGGTGGAGTATCTGTGGCAGAGCTGGCCGCTCCAGGAAATATTTTAGTAGCAGTGGACGCTGCTCATTTAGGGGAACCCAATCCAGCAATCTCCACAAGTCCACTGCAGTATAGCTATCAGTCACCTACAAATTTACACTCTCCCATACGTCCACACCCTCTCCTTTCGTTCTCTCACTCACACACTATCTTGAAGTCTGCCTTACCATTGGCAGCCATCTTCTGATCTAGGTGTTTATTTTTACACAAGGAGAGAGCAGAGCAATTTATATGTCACCCATGCAAGGATTTCATCATCCAGGGAAGTCAGATACAGGTCTAACCTGACACATTGTACTGATCTCCTAACAAGCTTGCAGAATTCCCTTTGGACATGGTCACCAACTTTGCACCTAAAAATGTCACACTCACCTTGGCATGTGGTAAAGTGGATGGGAAATATTTGTGAAAATACGTCAAGGAGAAAAATATATATTTAAGCTACTTATTCTTCCCAGCTCAGCCTATAAAATGAAGTGAGAATTCTTGAGATGATAATTTCCTATAAACAAGGAACTCCCAATTGTTATTCTATCTAATCTTCATTCTTTCACTTAACAACTTATATTGAAAGCACATTGTAGATACTAGACATATAGAAGTGAATGAAGCAGCAAAAAATTATCTATCCCTTATAGAGCCATTTTTTTTCAATGGGGAATTTGGAAAACAATAAGCAAAAGAATTATAAAATATGCAAGAGAAAAATGGTTTGAAAAATTGTAAAGCTGGAGAAAGAGACTTATGAATCCCCAGTGAGCTAGCTCCACTCAGGATAACAAAGTAAACTGTGTTTGCATCCTCATATAACTACATCAAAATTACCACTTGATCATAGAACCACCATCACTGAGAAATACCTGATTAACTGAATGGAATTCCTATAATGGAGAGTATAATAAAGCCATGTTAAAACTGGTAGGAGGGGCAGAGATGCAGAACAGGCAGGTCCCACATCCACAGTTTGGCATTTAAAATCTAGAAAAACATCTTGGGTGTAGAGGTCCCCCCAGGAGATGCAAGGGGTCTCAGCACATTGTGCTACTTAACTCAGGTCACCAGTCCTGGGAAGAGAACTCTCCATAACATCTGGATGTGAAAACAGCATGGGTTTCTTGTGAGAAGTACTAAGGGCATGTACAGGTCTTAAGGGCCAGTGAATAGACTCCCTAACTCTAAGTTCTGTTCAGGGGCAGCAGCTTGAAAACTTCTAGGGACATATGAGGGGAGACTAAATTTAATAATTTCAGGGCTAGCAATGGAAGGCAGTAGTTGGAGTAACTCACTCCAGGGATGGAAATACTAGCAGGGACCATTGTCCTTTAGTTGAACTCCCTTCCAACCCCATCATCCTGGAAGGCTGTCTCTCTGTTAACCTGGCTAAAACTGTTTGCCCCACCCTGATGTTTTCCTAAGACCCAGCACAAACCAATTCAACCACATGAACCTAGCCTATTCTAGTAGCTTCAATATACAAGCAGCCTTCCTTGGTTCATGCTGCAGGTTTTACCAAAATCTCTCAAAGGTCCAGAAACCAAAAACAAGTAATGTCCAGTTTCCGTATGTCTTATACCTCTCGCTAAGCAGCACAAAGTTCAACACAAATGGCCACCAGACTCATCTTGAATTATAAATCCCATCAGTTGGCCCCAAGCTTGGTATAAGTGGTGGCCAGTCTTGACCTGGAATGTAGTTTACATTAAGTAGCCACAAGCCAGACACTTGTAGCAGCTGGCCTTAGTTCTTGATGGCCTGTGAGGAAGCCTGGTGCAGAAGGTCACTCTGGTGCCATTCCTCCCAGCAGGCTCCCAGACATCTGAAGGGGGCATTCACCAGAGTGACCTTCTGCACCAGGCTTCCTCACAGGCCATCAAGAACCAGAGTCCCAGGATCTGGCTCGAGGACTCTGCAGTGAGTGCAAGCCAGGGAGAACACTGTGCCCCACCCTGGACCCCAGAACCGTGCTGCTAGCCTGACCTGGAGCCACCTGGTGCCTGCTCCAACCCAAGCCCTGGGACCTGCTGCCAAGTGGACCTGGAGCAACACAGTGTGCACCCCTCTCTGGGACACAGGGGATCATGGACTGTGCAATCCAGAGCATCCTGTGCCTGTTCAATGCTGGCTACCAGGACAAAACATGCTGGGGTGACCCAGAACAACCCATCATGTGCCTCACTCCAGGCTACAGGAGAGCATAAATGGTGCAACCCAGAGCAAAACATGCCAACTTCATTCAGGCCCCTGGAGAGGTGAGCCAGAGCAAACCAGCACATGCCTCACTCAGGGCCACAGGAGAGCTCTGATTGTGCAACTCAGAGCAACCTGCCCCCACTCCACATCAAGGAGGGGAGAACTGGAGCAACCCAGTGTATGCCTCAATTTGGGCCACAAGAAAGAAGGACTGTGTGATCCAGAGCACTCCGTGCCTGCTCCAACCTGAGTCCAGGGACTTGCTGCTGGAGGACCTGGAGTAAACCAGCTTTTTCCCCACTCTGAGCCACAGGAGAGTTCTGACTGTGCAACCCAGAGCAACCTGCACCCACTTCACTCAGGTCCCTGGGACAGTCCTGTAGGGGCTACCCGGAGCAACCCAGCACACACCCAATTCTGGGCCACAAGAGAGTGCTGCCAGAATGACTGAGAGCAAGCTGGTATTCCCAGCCAGGTTACACAGGACCACACTGCCAATATGCTGCAGAGGCACAAAGGGTGTTACCCTGCCATAGGTGCTGGGGCTGCACAGCAAACTGCATGCCAGAGGGCTCTAGGTTCTCACAGGGAGTTGCACAGCAGGGAACTGTGCACATTTTCCTTCCACCCCGAACATTTTAAGTGGACAACTGAGTGACCAGATTCATGGGAGAAGGGGATACAAATCAGAGCAGAGACAACAAAAGTGAGAGACTCAAGGCTGACCCAGCCTCTGGGCTAATGATTTCCATACCATTGGCCTGAGAGAGTCTTCAACCTCTCAAACCCCAAGCAGGGTGCCCAGGGCCAAAAAGAGACAGCTACAATGGGAACACAAAAAAAACAACCCCCAAGGGAAAAAAAAGAGGAGTCACCTCTTTTAGAATAAAGTTTTAGAATAAAAACTAGTTTAGTTTTAGAATAAAAACTAAATGAAATGGAGGCAAGCAATATGTAAGAAAAAGAATTCAGTGTAAGGGTCATAAAGTTCCTAAACCAGCTAGATTAGAAAATCAACAACATATGAAAGATTCAAGAGGGAATGAAAAATTATATACCTAAAAAACAAATTAGAAGGTTTCAACAGTAGATTACAAGAAGCAGAGGACTGAGTCAGCAAGTTAGAAGACAAGGAAGTAAAACACACCCAATCAAAACAGCAATTGGAGAAAAAATGTTAAAAGTAGGAGGAGAGTTTAAGGGGGCTTTGAGACAATATGAAATGAAGAAACATCTGGGGTTCCAGAAGGTCAAGAAGAGGAGCAAGGAATAGAAAACATACTTGAAGAAATAATGACAGAAAACGTTGCTGACTTGGGGAAGAAAAAGTCACACAAACACAGAGAATCCCAAAAAAGATGAACCCAAAAAGACTCACACCAAGACACATCGTAATTACAATGGCAAATATTAATGATAAAGAATGAGCTTTAAGCACTGGAAGAGAGAGACAGAAACTTAACTACAAGGGATCTCCCATTAGACTATCAACTGATTTCTCAACAGAAATGCATCAGGTAAATAGGGAAGGTAATGAAATATACAAAGTGATGAAAATCAAGGGACTGAATCCAAAAATACTCTATCCATCAAAGCTATCAATCAAAATTGAAGGTGAAATCATGAGCTTTGTAGACAAAAAAATAAATAAAAAAGGCTAAGGAGTTTATTACCACCCAGATAACAATGCACGAAATGCTAAAGGTACTGTTGTAAAAATAATAAAAAGACAGGAAAGAAGGAACATGTATGTAAAGGATAAAAATGGCATGAAACAAGTACTTATAAATAATAATCCGAAATATAAATTAATTAAATGCTCCAATCAAAAGACATAGGGTGGCTGCATGGATAAGAAAACATGACCCATATATATATGCTGTCTACAAGAGACCCAACTCAGAACAAAGGACTTACACAAAAATGAAGGGATGGAAAAATATTTTTCAGGAAAACAGAAATGAAAAAAAAAAAAGCTGGGGTAACAATACTTATATCTGAAATAATAAACCTCAAAGTGAAAGCCATAACAAGAAATAACGAATGCCACTTCATAACACTAAAGGGATTTATACAATAAAATATAATTCTGGAAAAAATATATGCACCCAGTACAGGTGCACCCAAATACATTAAAAAAAAAAAACTGGAAGATACCAAGGGAGAGATTGACAGCAATACAACTAGAGTAGGGGACTTTAATACCCTGTTTACACCACGGGATAAATATATTAGACAAAAAATTCAACAAAGAAACAACAATCCTAAATGAAGCACTAGCTCAGAAGGAATTGACATCTTCAGTACATTTCACCTGAAAACAATAAAATGTACATTCTTCTCGAGTGCACATGGGACATTTTCAAAGACAGACCATATATCAGGATACAGGCTAAGTCTCTTCAAATTCAAGAAGATAGAAATCATATCAACCATGTTCTCAGATCACAATGGCATATAATTTGAAATCAACAACAATAAAAACGAAAAAGTCAAACACTTAAAGGCTTAATAGCATTCTATTAAACAATGATTGGGTTACCAAAGAGATCACAACAATCCAAAATTTATGGGACACAGCAAATGCAGTCCAGAGAGAGAAGTTCATAGCTCTACGGGCCTCAAAAACATGAAAAACTGGTAATAAATTATCTAACCTGACAACTTAAAGAATTAGAAAAAGAGCAAAAAGAGAAGCCTGGATTAAACAGGATGAAAAAAAAAAATAATGATCAGAGGGGAAATAAATACATGAAGACAAAAAAAATCAATAAAACCAAGAGCTGGTTCTTTCAAAGGGTAATCAAGATTGATGAACCCCTAACCAGGCTCACCAAGAAACAAAGAGAGAGAACCAAAATAAACAAAATCAGAAATGAAAGAGATGAAGCAACAACCAATTCCACTGACATAAAAAGAATTACTAAAAAAATACTATGAACAAATCTACTCCAACAAACTGGAAAACCTAGATTAAATGTACATATTCCTAGAAAAATATAATCTTCCAAAACTCAATCAAGAAAAATAAAAAAAAACCTGAATAGGCTGATAACTAATGATGAAATTGAAGCAGTAATCAAAAAACTTCCAGCAAACAAAAGTCCTGGGACAGACAACTTCACAGGGGAGTTTTACCAAACATTCAAAGAAGATTTAAAACATATCTTCCCCAGACTATTCAAAAAAAATTCAAGAACATTATGCTAAGTGAAATAAGTCAGAGAAAGATAAATATCACATGATCTCATTCATTTACAGATTATAATGAACAACATAAACTGATGAACAAAAACAGATCCAGAGACAGAGAAGTATCGATCAGATGCTCAAACCTCAGAGGGAAGGCAGGGGTGGGTAAGGGTAAGGGGTAGCAGTTAACCAAAGGACTTATATGCATGCATATAAGCATAACCAATGGACATAGACACCAGGGGGTGAGGGCATAAATGGGAGTGGTCTGGGGAGGAATAGGGTGATAAGGACACAATCAATAAAAAAGAAGGAAAAATAATCAAAAAATAAAAAATAAAATATATCCTCCTCAGACTGTTCCAAAAAATTCAAGAGGAAGGAATACTTCTAAGCTCTTTCTATGAAGCCAGCATTACTCTAATACCAAAACCAGATAAAGACAACACAATGAAAGGGAAATACAGGCCAATATCCCTCATGAACATAGATGCCAAAATCCTCAACAAAATTTTAGCAAATCAGATCCAGCACTACATCAGAAAGATCATACACCATGACCAAGTAGGATTAATCCCAGGGATGCAAGGATGGTACAATATCAGCAAATCAATAAATGTGATACATCACATAAATGAATTGATACAACAAAGAAAACCATAAACAAAACAACAAGAGAACCCACTGCATGGGAGAACATATTTGCCAATTAGGAAGAATAAGAAAAACCTGAATAGGATGATAACTACTGATAAAATTGAAGCAGTAATCACAAAACTTCCAATAAACAAAAGCCCTGGTGAAGGTAAGGATGTGAGATCAACCAAAGGACTTGTATGCATGCATATGAGCATAAACTATGGACATAGACAGTTGGGAGGTGAGGACATTTGCTTGGGAGTGGAAGTGGCCAGGAGAGAGGTCAGTGGGGGGAAAAGGAGACATAAAGAGTTTAAATTATAAAAAGAAACATAAAAATGACATAGAAATCATAAAAAAGAACCAGTCAGAAATGAAGAACATAATAACTGAAATGCATAATACAAAAGAGGTTATTAACAAATTCAGCGTTTCTCAACCGTCACGAGCAATGAAAACACATCCTGCATATCAGATATTTACATTACAATTCAAAACAGTAGCAAAATTACAGTTATGAAATAGCAACGGAAATAATTTTATGGTTGGGGGTTACCACAACATGAGGAACTGTATTAAAGGGTCATGGCATTAAGAAAGTTGAGAACCAATTGAATCTGGTAAAACAGGTAGTAGAAAATAACCAATCACAACAGCAATATCTCTATATATAAAAGGCTAATATGCTAAGTGTCCGACTGACTGACCAGTCGCTATGATGCACACTGACCACCAGGGGGCAGACGCTCAGTGCAGGATCTTCCCTGACATGCACTATCCATTTACAAAGAAATGGCACTGTGGACCTAGCACCCACAAAGCAACACTCAACTCTCCCCAAGTGGGACACAGGCCCCACCACCACCCTGGAGCAATACACCACCAAATTCTGGCCAATGCTGCTGAGACCCGATGGTGCAAAATGTGGCCCATGGCCCAGCCCAGCCCAGAAACGGTTGCTGTGGGTGCAGGGTAATGATATCACGTAGCAATGCCTGGCTTCCTCTCCCTAGAGACTAGCCTCTTTGGAGTTTCTTCCACCCAGGAACATGACTTGCTTTATAGCCAGGTGAAAACATTTTAAAGTTTAGCCAAACATCTGTGAAGCGTTTTCCCATGCCTCATCTCATTTGATTTTCACAGAAGTCCTGCAGTAGGTAGATAGAAGACTCAATAGAATCCTATTTTCTTTTTATTAGCCAGAACACAGAGATTTAGAAAGTTTAGAAACTTGACCCCACTGAAAAGAAGTAAGAAATGGTGGAACTTAAAAATTACTTCAGGTTTTTCACTGTGCAGAATATAGTCAAACACTGCTGCAGTTAAATATTTTACCCTTTGTTCTCCCTGTGTGATCTACAATAATAATCTGCTTCATGTTGATATTTACTGCTGTGTTGCTGACAATTATCTGAAAGAGAAGTTGGGGTGCTTCACTGGACTAGGAAAAGTTTAGCAAAATCAGAAGCAGGTCTAATTAAGCAAGTTTAATATATATATATGTTGACTTGTGCTTGCATGATGCATATAAAGCTCTTTCTGGCACCAATCACATGCATGAGTTTTGATCTGTCATTGTTGATCGTGAATTCAGTTGACACTTCTATTATAGAGAAAGGGCCAATAGCGATATTAAAATATTTATTCTAATTAATTTCCTTTCAATATGCAGGAATCCATGCACTGGGCACTAGTATTGTATATAATAAAGAGGTGATATGCAAATTAACCCTCACACCCTCACAAGATGGCTGCCTACAACCAGGCCTTCAGGGGGTTAGTGAGGGACATCCAAATGACTAAACAAGAAGGCTGTGTGGGGCGACCATGCCAGCAGGGAGGTTAGTGAGGGACGACCAAACAACTGAACAGCAGGCTGCATGGGGTGACCAGACCAGCAGAAGGGTTAGTGAGGGACGACCAAATGACTCAACAGTAAGCTGCATGGGGCAACCAGGCCAGTGGGGGCCAGGGGGCAGTTAGGGGTGATCAGGCCGGCATGCAGAGGCAATGAGTTCTGATTAGGCTGGCGGGGGTCGGGGAGCTGGGGGGGACCAAGTAGGCAGGCAGGTGAGCAATTAAGAACCAGCAGTCCAGGATTGTGAGAGGGATGTCCGACTGCCAGTTTAGGCCTGATTCCGGGGACATCCCCTGAGGGGTCCTGAATTGGAAAGGGTTCAGGCTTGGCTGAGGGAACCCCTGCCCCCATGCATGAATTTTGAGCCCTGGACCGCTAGTATATATATAAAATGTGATAGTTTACTAGACTTCTGGAATGACATCAAACATATCAACATTCACATTATAGGGGTATTAGAAGGAGAATAGAGATAGCAAGGAATTGAGAACCTATTTGGAAAAAATAATGATTGGAAACATCCGTATTCTGGTGAAGAAAATTGGTACACAAGTCCAAGAAACACAAAGCGTGTCAAAGAAGATTATTTTAAAGGGTCCCATAATTAAAATGCCAAAGGTTAAAGAGAAAGAGAAAAATCTTAATAGCAACAAAAGACTGTCAGCTGATTTCTCAACAGAATCTTTGCATGCCAGAAGGGAATGGCATGAAATATTCATTAATGCAAGGCAAATATCTACAATCAAGATTGTTCTACCCAGAATGTGTATCATTTACAATCATAGGAGAGATAAAGTTTTCCAGACAGGAAAATGTTAAAAGAGTTAATCACCACTAAATAAGTATTACAAAAATATGTTAAAAAGACTTTTTAAAGAAGACAATAAAAGATTGAATATATGAATAAGAAAATATAAGAAAGAATACTCACTAATAAAGGCAAGCATAATAAAAAACAGTGGATCCACAAACTATGAAGCTAGTCCAAGGGTTAAAGGGCAAATGCAGAAAGATCGTGGTTAATTGCAACAATAATTTAAGAGTTACACACAAACACATACACAAAAGAAATAAAATATATCACAAAAATATAAATGTGGATGAGGCAAGTAAAAATGGTAGGCATTTTAGAATGTGTCCAATGTAAGTGACTATCAACTTACCGTATTTGCCGGCGTATAAGACGATTTTTTGGCCCTGAAAAATATGCCTCCAAGTGGGGGGTCGTCTTATACGCCAGGTACACTTCAGATAGACTGCCCATAGTGCTTTCCCCGTGCCATAGTGGCCTCCCGATGCCCGCCCACTTCATTCCACATACCGTTCAGGCATCAGCAGCGCTGCTGGGTGTATGCTCGGCTGTTATGCGATTTTGCTGTTATGCGATTTTACCACACTCGCAAAATCGCACACAGCCGACCATACACCCAGTATGATAGCGCAAAATCGCAAATCGCGATACCATACTGGGTGTATGGTTGGCTGTGTGCGATTTTGCGAGTGTGGTAAATTCGGGTTACCGTATATTTCTTTACATATGCAATGAAGATTCGAGATTTTGTGCTATCATGGTGCCTGTTAGAATGTTGAAGAGCTCGCACTTGCGCACTAGTGAGGTCCCAGGGAGATGCTGATGCAAGGGTGGACCAGACTGCTATAGTGACAGGGCGGGCAAACAGGGAGCAGGGACCAATCAAATCAGGCTTTCTATACAGCCAACAGCCAACCACAATACTGCCCCATTGTACAGTACAGCATAGAAAATGTCGACCAGTCAAACCCCTATCATCCCTATCATGGCACCAAGATGTCGTTGATGAACTTTTAATATCAGATGATGAAGAGGAGTTTGAAGGCTTTTAAGGTGAAACTGTCATGCCAGCAAACTTGCTAGGGACTTGCCCGGCACTTGCTCTCTCCCTCTATTTGTTATCTTACTTCTATCATTGACAGTCCCTCTAGGTTGTGGGCTGCTTGCCTGTGTTCCTGAGAAGCATCTACGGTACCAGTCTATAGAGTGCGTTTTCTTTAGTGAATTACCGGTATGTTTACCGGTAATAAACTTGCACTGTTTTATGTATATGTTTGATTACATACAGCCTTGTGACAGTTTTCCTGCATGTCATAAGCATTTGAATATAAATTAAAATGTTAAAATCAAATCTGATATTGTTTTACCTTTTATTTGGTGTGTGGAAGGTGTGCGGAAGAGGGGGTAGTCTTATGCGGCGAGTATATAACAAACTCTGTATTTTGAGTGGAAATGTTAGGGGGTCGTCTTATACGCCCAGTCGTCTTATACGCCGGCAAATACGGTAAAATAGACTGGTATAAACATAGCTCAATATATAGGGAGCTCATAGTAGCCACAAACCAAAAAGTTATAAGAAATAAAGAAACCCAAGCAGGATGAAAAGGAAAATAAGACATTTGGTGTGTGTATGTGTGTGGCGGGGGGGGGGGGGTGCAGAGGAGGGGGGGGGATAGCGATCTGAATCTGTGCCAGTAACCTGAATTCTGATGCACATGCTTACTAGCCAACAATTAACTCCATTCTTAGCTGTGATGCCCATCCTGCCTTGTAGAACCTGTTCCCCAGAATACTCCCATTTTATAAAGGCCATAAACCATGAACCATATACGACCCCCAAGCAGGTTGGCAGCACTGGCATCAGACAGGCCAAGCCTCTGAGTGTAATCTCACTTCCCCCATCCCAACTCACAGGGAGCTGCAAAGCCTGCAAAAAGTCCAGAAGCCTGATCCATATTTGGGGGACAAAGAAACTAAGGTTATAAAGGGAAAGCTCCATCCATATTAATCGCTCAGGCTTTGGAAGTTGTTTCCCCTGAGTCACCACACTAGGGCATTAAAAGGCTCCTCTTCTGACTCTGAGTGCCTGACTGATTATTCTCCTGCACTGCCTGGCAGCTTATCTATAACATCTGGTGCATTGGCCAGGAAAATACCAGTCACGCTGCCCAATTCAGAAACTGTTGGTAAAGGCCAACAGCTAGGTCCATTTGCCCAGGTCCCCCTGAAGACAAGAAAGCATGCCTCCAATAATTTACTGGGAAAAAAAAAAAAAAAACAAGACAGTGAACTTGGCTGACTGACATGTTCCAAGGAATTCAGATAATTATCCCTTCCTTTCTTATCTCCCCCTAAAAGTAATATGCTCTGGTATTTATGGATAATCATTTTTTTTATCTTTCTAATAATTCTTATTTTGTTTTTTTTATAAGTGTTGCCAGAACCCTAGACTAGTACCTGGAGGAAAACTCTTCTGCCCCTGCCAGGACACAGAAACACTATAAATTAATACCTCCTCCACAGCAAAGGAATTTATTGTTGTCCCTGACCAAGATGAGACTTTTTTATCTTTAATTTCTTTATTGACTAAGGTATTACATATGTGACCTCATCCTCCCATAAACTCTCCCCCCCCCACTCATGCTCTCATCCTCCTGTTGTCTGTGTCCATTGGTTGGGCTTATATGCATGCATACAAGTCCTTTGGTTGATCTCTCCCCCTTCGCCCACCATCCCCTACCTTCCCTCTGAGTTTTGACAGTCTGATTGATGCTTCTCTGACTCTGGATCTGTCTGTTCATCAATCTATGTTGTTCACTATATTCCACAAATGAGTGATATCATGTGGTATTTATCTTTGTCTGACTGGCTTATCCTTTCTGGTTGGTGTTTCTAGTTTCTTGGGATATATTCCTAGAAGTGGTATCACTGGGTCAAATGGAAGCTCCATTTTTAGTGTTTGAGGAAACTCCATACTGTTCTCCACAGTGGCTGCACCAGTCTGCATTCCCACCAGCAGTGCACAAGGGTTCCTTTTTCTCCACACCCCCTCCAACACTTGTTGTTTGTTGATTTGTCTATGATAGCCATTCTGACAGGTGTGAGATGATACCACATTGTTGTTTTGATTTGCATCTCTCAGATGATTAGTGGCTTTGAGCATGTTTTCATATGTCTCTGGGCCTTCTGTATGTCCTCTTTTTAATAGTGTCTGCTTAGGCCCCTTGCCCATTTTTTGATTGGTTTATCTTCCTTTTGTTTAGTTGTATGAACTCCCTGTAAATGTTAGAGATTAAACCCTTATTGGTGATAACATTAGCAAATATGTTCTGCCATGCAGTGGGTTTTCTTGTTTTGTTGATGGTTTCCTTTGCTGTGCAGAAGCTTTTTATTTTGATGTAATCCCATTGGTTTATTTTCTCTTTAGTTTCCATGTCCTGGGAGCAGTATCAGTGAAGAAATTCCTTTGGCATATATCTGCGATTTCACTGCCTGTGGATTCCTCTAGTATTTTTATGGTTTCCCATCTTATGTTTAAGTACTTTATCCATTTTGAGTTTATTTTTGTGTATGGTATAAGTTGGTGGTCTAGTTTAATCTTTTTGCATGTATCTGTCCAATTTTCCCAACACCATTTATTGAAGAGGTTGTCTTGACTCCATTGTATGCTCTTGCCTCCTTTGTCGGATATTAATTGGGTATAGTGGTTTGGGTTGATTTCTGGGCTCTCTATTCTATTCCCTTGATCTATATGTCTGTTCTTGTGCCAGTACCAAGCTGTTTTAAGAACAGTGGCTTTGGAATACAGCTTTATATCTGGTATTGAGATCCCACCTACTTTGTTCTTCTGTCTCAGGATTGCTGCAGCTACTCCAGGTCATTTTTTATTCCAGATGAATTTTTGGAACGTTTGTTCTAGATCTGTGAAATATGCCATTGGTATTTTAATGGGGATTGCATTGAATCTATAGATTGCTTTGGGCAGTAAGGACATTTTGGTGATGTTGATTCTACCAATCCATGAACACAATGTGTTCTTCCATCTGTTATGTCTTCCTCTATCTCTTTTTTCAGTGTCCTGTAGTTTTTCACATATAGGTCTTTTACTTCCTTAGTTAAGTTTATTCCTAGGTATCTTAATTTTTTTGGTGCGATGGTAAATGGGATTGCCTTTTTAGTGTCTCTTTCTATAAGTTCACTATTGGTGTAAAGAAATGCCATAGATTTCTTGGCATTAATTTTGTATCCTGCTACATTGCCAAATTGGTTTATTAAGTCTAATAATTTTTTTGATGGAGTCTTTATGGTTTTCTATGTACAGTATCATGTCATCTGCAAATGAGGACAGTTTTACTTCTTCTTTTCCAATTTGGAGGCCTTTTATTTCTTCTTGTCTGATCGCAATGGCTAATACTTCCAGTACTATGTTGAACAGGAGTGGTGAGAGTGGGCATCCCTGTCTTGTTCCTGTTCTTAGGGGAAATGTTTTTAGTTTTTGCCCATTGAGCATGATGTTGGCTGTGGGTTTGTCATATATGGCTTTTATTATGTTGAGGAATAATCCTTCTATTCCCACCCAGCTGAAAGTTTGTATCAAGAAAGGGTGTTGGATTTTGTAAAATGCTTTTTCTGCATAAATTGATATGACTATATGATTTTTATCTCTCAGTTTGTTTATATGATGTATCATGTTTATTGCTTTACAGATATTGTACCATCGTTGTATCCCCGGGATAAATCCTACTTAGTCATATTGTATGATCTTTCTGATGTATTGTTGGATCTGATTTGCTAGAATTTTGTTGAGGATTTTGGCATCTACCATATTTGCCGGCGTATAAGACGACTGGGCGTATAAGACGACCCCCTAACATTTCCACTCAAAATACAGAGTTTGTTATATACTCGCCGTATAAGACTACCCCCTCTTCCGCACACCTTCCACACACCAAATAAAAGGTAAAACAATATCAGATATGATTTTAACTTTTTAATTTATATTCAAATGCTTATGACATGCAGGAAAACTATCACAAGGCTGTATGTAATCAAACATATACATAAAACAGTGCAAGTTTATTACCGGTAAACATACCGGTAATTCACTAAAGAAAACACTCTCTATAGACTGGTACCATAGATGCTTCTCAGGAACACAGGCAAGCAGCCCACAACCTAGAGGGACTGTCAATGATAGAAGTAAGATAACAAATAGAGGGAGAGAGCAAGTGCCGGGCAAGTCCCTAGCAAGTTTGCTGGTGTGACAGTTTCACCTTAAAAGCCTTCAAACTCCTCTTCATCATCTGATATTAAAAGTTCATCAACGACATCTTGGTGCCATGATAGGGATGATAGGGGTTTGACTGGTCGACATTTTCTATGCTGTACTGTACAATGGGGCAGTATTGTGGTTGGCTGTTGGCTGTATAGAAAGCCTGATTTGATTGGTCCCTGCTCCCTGTTTGCCCGCCCTGTCACTATAGCAGTCTGGTCCACCCTTGCATCAGCATCTCCCTGGGACCTCACTAGTGCGCAAGTGCGAGCTCTTCAACATTCTAACAGGCACCATGATAGCGCAAAATCACGAATCTTCAATGCATATGTAAAGAAATATACGGTAACCCGAATTTACCACACTCGCAAAATCGCACACAGCCAACCATACACCCAGTATGGTATCGCGATTCGCGATTTTGCGCTATCATACTGGGTGTATGGTCGGCTGTGTGCGATTTTGCGAGTGTGGTAAAATCGCATAACAGCAAAATCGCATAACAGCCGAGCAAACACCCAGCAGCGCTGCGGATGCCTGAACGGTATGTGGAATGAAGTGGGCGGGCATCGGGAGGCCACTATGGCACAGGGCAAGCACTATGGGCAGTCTATCTGAAGTGTACCTGGCGTATAAGACGACCCCCCACTTGGAGGCATATTTTTCAGGGCCAAAAAATCGTCTTATACGCCGGCAAATACGGTATGTTCTTGAGGGATATTGGCCTATAATTCTCTTTCATTGTGTTGTCTTTATCTGGTTTTGGTATTAGTGTGATGCTGCCTTCATAGAATGAACTTGGAAGTGTTCCTTCCTCTTGAATTTTTTGGAATAGTCTGAGGTGAATAGGTTTTAGTTCTTTCTTGAATGTTTGGTAAAACTCCCCCGTGAAGACGTCTGGCCCCAGGCTTTTGTTTGCCAGCAGCTTTTTGATGACTTCTTCAATTTCTTCCCTAGTTATTGGCCTAATGAGATATTTTGAATATTCCTGATTGAGTTTTGGAAGATTGTATTTTTCTAGGATTATTTCCATTTCCTCCAGGTTGTCTAATTTGTTGGAGTAGAGTTGTTCATAGTATTTTTTTTAACAATCTTTTGAATTTCTTTGGGTTCTGTTGTTATTTCGCCCCTTTCATTTCTGATTTTGTTTATTTGGGTTCTCTCGTTTTGCTTCTTGGTGAGCCTGGCTAGAGATTCATCAATCTTGTTTATCCTTTCAAAGAACCAGGTCTTGGTTTCATTGATCTTTTGTATTTTTGGGGGGGTCTCTATGTATTTTATTTCTGCTCTGATTTTTTTTATGAAATCTTTATTGCTCAGATTATTACATTTGTTCCTCTTTTATTTCCCCCTATAGCTCCCCTCCACCCAGTTCCCACCCTACCCTCTGCCCTTACCCCCCCATTGTCCTCATCCATAGGTGCACAATTTTTGTCCAGTCTCTTCCCGCACCCCCCACACCCCTTCCCCCCCCAAGAATAGTCAGTCCATTCCCTTTCTATGTCCCTGATTCTATTATAATCACCAGTTCATTCTGTTCATCAGATTATTTATTCACTTGATTCTTAGATTCACTTGTTGATAGATGCATACTTGTTGTTCATAATTAGTATCTTTACCTTTTTCTTCTTCTTCCTCTTCTTAAAGGATACCTTTCAGCATTTCATATAATATTGGTTTGGTGGTGATGAACTCCTTTAGCTTTTCCTTATCTGTGAAGCTCTTTATCTGACCTTCAATTCTGAATGATAGTTTTGCTGGATAAAGTAATCTTGGTTGTAGGTTCTTGGCATTCATCACTTTGAATATTTCTTGCCACTCCCTTCTGGCCTGCAAAGTTTCTGTGGAGAAATCAGCTGACATTCGTATGGGTATTCCCTTGTAGGTAACTGAGTTTCTTTCTCTTGCTGCTTTTAAGATTCTCTCTTTGTCTTTTCCTCTTGGCATTTTAATTATGATGTGTCTTGGTGTGATCCTCTTTGGATTCCTTTTGTTTGGGGTTCTCCGCGGTTCCTGGACTTCTAAGTCTATTTCTTTCACCAGGTAGGGGAAGTTTTCTGTCATTATTTCTTCAAATAGGTTTTCAATATCTTGCTCTCTCTCATCTTCTGGCACCCCTATAATTCTGATGTTGGTATGCTTGAAGCTGTCCCAGAGGCTCCTTACACTATCTTCATATTTTTGGATTCTTTTTTCATTTTGCTTTTCTGGTTGGGTGTTTTTTGCTTCTTCGCATTTCAAATCTTTGCCTTGATTCTTGCGCTCTTCTGGTCTGCTGTTGGGAGTCTGTATAATATTCGTTATTTCAATCCGTGTATGCTTAATTTCTAGTTGGTTCTTTATCATAACATCGAGGGTCTCATTAGATTTCTTGAGGATCTCAATAACTTTATCGGCAGCTTCTAGACAGTTCTTGAGAGACCTTAAAAGTGTGGTTCTGAACTCAATATTCTCCATTGACAGTTTTGTCCTGTTTCTTTGTCTTGGCATTTTTTATGCTTTCTTGGTGCACCCCCTAGTGGTCTTTGTGCATAATCTTGTTGTAGTTAAGCCTTGATTGTTGTAGTTAATACTAGGGGGATTTGACCTCCAGGCCAACTGGCTGTGAGAATCAGCTGTGTCTGCAGTGGGAAAATTTCTGTCCTCTAGGGAGGTGCTAATCTAGCCTTTGCCTGAGGCTATCTGGCAAATGGCTCTGCACAAGGCTTGGGCAGGGTGGGCGGGTAGCACAGGATCAACAGAGCGGTGGAGGGAGCAGTTATGACTGCTCTCAGTCCCATCCCCAGAGGCTCTGCCTCTCAGAGTCCCAGCAACCGCTGCAAACCTCGGAGAGAAAGCTGCCCTTGCGTTCCGACCGATGACAGACAGTCCTGTTTCTCCCGTTTGAGTCTGGGTCCCCAGAGATTCGCCCGGAACTGGAGCTCAGAATCTGAGACTCCCTCCCATTGAAAACGCCAACCATGCCCTCAGCTACCAGCCCGCTCCGCGCGTACCTCCGCACCTTTATATTTTCCGCACTGCGCCTACTCTGAGTCTCATATGCTGTTCTCTTTCCTTCTAGTTGAAGAATTTCCCCTCAGCCAGTCTTCCTGTGGTTCTGGGCAATGTCTGTTGTGTCTTTTAGTTGTATTTTGAAGTGGTTGTTCGAGGCAGCCTACTCCGGTGTTTACCTATGCCACCATCTTGGTTTTCTCTGCCCTTGTCACTCTCTGCTGTGATTTTTATTATCTCCTTCCTTCTGCTCACTCTGGGCTTTTCTTGCTGCTCTCTTTCTAATTCTTTGAGTTGTAGAATTAGATGATTTATTATCATTTTTTTCTTGATGTTTGAGGTAGGTCTGTAGAGCAATAAACTTCCCTCTCAGGACTGCTTTTATTGTGTCCCATAGATTTTGGATTGTTGTGATTTTATTGTCATTAGTTTCCAGGATGTTTTAAATTTCTTCTTTGATCTCATTGGTAACCCCATCATTATTTTGTAGCATGCTATTCAGCTTCCCAGTGTTTGAGTTTTTTGATATGTTTATATTGTAGTTTATTTCTAAAATATGCCATTGTGGTCTGAGAAGATGCTTGGTATAATTTCAATCTTCTTGAATTTGAGAAGACATTGGTTGTGATCCAGTATGTGTTCTATTTTTGAAAATGTCCCATGTGCACTTGAGAAGAATGTATATTCTGTGGCTTTGGGGTGAAAAGTTCTGAAGATGTCAATTAAGTCCATTTGATCTAGTGAGTCATTTTAGGATTGCTGTTTCTTTGCTGAATTTTTTGCCTAGAGGATTTATCCAGTGATGTCAATGGTGTGTTAAAATCCCCTACTATGATTGTATTGTTGTCGATCTCTCCCTTGATATCTTCCAAGGGTTTCTTTATGTATTTGGGTGCTCCTGCATTGAGTGCATATATGTTTATCACGGTTATATCCTCTTGCTGTATTGATCCCTTTAGTATTATGAAATGGCCTTCCTTATCTCTTGTTATGGCCTTCTCTTTGAGGTCTATTTTGTCAGATATAAGTATTGCTACCCCAGCGCTTTTTTTCATTTCCATTTGCCTGAAAGATATTTTTCCATCCCTTCACATTTTGTGCTGAGGTTTGTCTCTTGTAGACAGCATATATATGGGTCATGTCTTTTTATCCATTCAGCAACTCAATGTCTTTTGATTGGAACATTTAGTCCATTTACATTTGAATTTATTATTGAAAGGTTCTTGTTTGTACTCATTTCTATTTTTGTGCCTGTGTTCTTTCATACCTTTTTATTTCTTCTTTTTACAGCATTCCCTTTAGCATTTCTTGCATTCCTGGCTTGGTAGTGATAAACTCCCTTAGCCTTTTTTTTGTCTGCGAAGCTCCTGATTTCCCCTTCAATTTTGATCGATAGTCTTGCTGGATAGAGTATTCTTGGATTCAGTCCTTTGCTTTGCAACACTTTGTATACCTCCTTCCATTCCCTTCTAGCTTGATGTGTTTCTGTTGAGAAATCATTTGATAATCTGATGGGGGATCCTTTGTAGGTAACTCTTTGTCTCTCTCTTGAAGCCTTTAAGATTCTTTGTCATGAAGATTTGCCATTATTATCATGACATGTCTTGGTGTGGGTCATTTGGGATTCATCATGCTTGTGACTCTCTGTAATTGTGTTACTTTTTTCTTCCCCGTATCTGGGAAGTTTTCTGTCATTATTTTTTCAAATAGATTTTCTAATCCTTGCTGCTCTTCTTGTCCTTCTGGCAGCCCTATTATGCATATGTTACTTCATTTTATGTTTTCCCAAAGCTCCCTTAGGCTCTCCTCCTGCTTTTTAATTTTTTTCTCCAGTTGCTGTTCAGATTGAGCTTGTTTCTCTACCTTATCTTCTAACTCATTAATTCAGTCCTCTGCTTCTTCTAGTCTACTCTTGAAACCTTCCATGGTGTTTTTGATTATAGCTATATCACTTTTCATTTCTTCCTGATTCTTGCATAGGTTGTTGATTTTCTCATCCATTCGTTGAATGAATTGTACAACCATTACTCTGAATTCCTTTTTTTGTCATGTTGCATGCTTCAATTTCACTAATTCCTTTTCTTGGAGACTCTGTATTTTCTTTCCTCTAGGGATTGTGTCATCTCCCCATTTTGACTATCACCAGAAGGTTCAAACATCGAGTTGCATGTGCCTGGGCCATGTGCAGTGGAAGCTTTGCACCACCCTAGTGTCACTGAAGAGCTCTGACACTAAGATGTGTGACTGTCATGGGTTGGTGGGAACCAGGCTTGCCCAGAGGCAGAGTTACCATCTCTCAGTGTGGCCTCATGTGTACGCACCTAGAATCAGGGACCCCAACTGCACTGAGCTGAAACAGAGACCCCCCTGCTGTGTGTTGAAAGTCAGAGTCCCCTAGCATGTGCCAGGAGTCAGTGTTCCCCAATAATCCAGTATCTCAGCTTTGCGCTGAGATCCGGGGTTCATGTGTCCGCATGCACCAAGAATTGGAGTCACTGGTTCCTAGTGTGAATGCACTGGGAATCAGGGATCCCAGGCGCAAGTGCTAAGAAACAGAGTCAAGTCACTGTTGCCTACTGCTGCCTCCCTCCCTATCAAATTGGGGTCCTGGTCAGCTTGGAGGACTTCAGTGAGCGCTTGCCCAGAATCAAAGTCAGGTGGCACTGCTGCCTTGCACGAGCTTCAGGTTTGGTCACCCGATTGCCTTTTGGGGAACAGATTCCTAGTGTCTGAGCACTCCTAGGCTCAAGTTCCTGCAGAGGCGCTGTGGGGAACAGATTCCCAGTGTCCACAAGCTCTCAGGCTCGAATTCCTGTAGGGCTCTGCACACCATGTGAGGGGCGGGTCTATCAGTTACTATGGAGCTGCCTAGGAGCCTGCAAGGAGGAGGATGGGCTCTGTTACTCACAGAAATCTGCTGTGGGGCTGTCTGGATTCTTGGTGTCTGTGGGTCTGTAGCTGTGGTTGCGGGTCTCTGTCCCCAGTGGCTGCAGGGTCCTGGTTTGCTTCTGAGACCAGACTGGGTGGTGCTGAGGCCAGGATCCTAGTCTCAAGCAGCTCTGTTTCTCAAGATGGCGTGGTCTCTGTGCCCACGCTGGCCGCCCAGGAGTGTCCGTGCTGGGAGCGGGCCTCCACCATCTATGACTGCCCAGTTTGGCAACTCCTTGGAAGACCTGCAGAATCTAACTGTCCCTAGCTCATGCACACACACACACACACACACACACACATACCACATGTCCACACTCTCCTCTATCACTCCCTCTCTCTCTCACATTCTCTCCCTCCCTACCTTCCTGCCAGTCACCATCTTCACCATTGAGACTGTTTTTTACTGTTACTTTTGGCCTCCCCTCTCTATATACCATGTATTACAGGTACAGGAAACCTTTCCACTCATCCTGTAGCCTGGAAGTTACTAGTACAAGTAAGTAAGCTGAGTGGGGACCAGAAAGTTTTAAATTCCTTCTCTATGGTAAATGAAGGAAATCAAGCATCAGTTATCTTTGATGTATGCCCGACAACTGATCCCCATTACTTTATAACAACCTGTGGAAACCAAGGCTAGCAGCAGGAATACAGCCACAATAATAAGTATATTTGTTGGAAACCAATACCAAATAAAGTAATAATAGGATATCCAGGCTGTCCTGAGTTAAATGAGTTCTACTCTCCTGAGTGGAGCTGTGTCACCTGAACCACCTGGATGTCCACAGGGAGGACAGAGCTAAGGACCGACTAGCCAGAAGTGAGCAAGCTACTGTTTACAGACTTCTCCTTAGCAGTCTCACCACATGGTTACTTCCTTTCTTACCACTTGCCTCAGCATTACTCTTAGTAATCACCTTTGGGCCATGCTTACTCAACTGTTTAGCCCAATATATCTCCTCCAGATTAGAGACCTTCAAGCTCCAGATGGTGCTACAAGCCAAGATGCAGAATTAACATTACGATTCTCTTGGGGAAGATGAAGACTCAAGCTGCTGAACCCCCATAATAATGTCCCTCCTCAGCAGGAAGTAACTAGAGAGCAGTTGGCAACCCTATACCCAATTCCTGAGTCTTCTATAATCCCAAAGGCTAAGGATAGCTTGAGGATCAAGAGGGGGGAATGAAAAGGAAAACAAGACATTTGTCAGGGGGGTGGCTAGCTATCTGAATCTGTGCCAGTAACCTACATTCTGATGCACACTCTTGCTAGCCGATAACTAGCTCCATTCTTATCTGCCTACCCTGCCTTGCAGAACCTGTTTCCTGGAATACTACCATTTTATAGAGGCCATAAACCATGAACTATATACAATCCTCAGAGGGGGTTGGTAGCACTAACACCAGACAGGCCAAGCCTCTGAGTGTAATCTCACTTCCCCCATCCCAACTCACGGGGGGCTGCAAAGCCCAGGAAAAGTCTAGAAGGCTGATCCATATTTGGGGGACAAAAAAATAAAAATATAAAGGTAAAGGTTTGTCCATATTCATTGTTCAGGCTTTAGAACCTCAGACAGGCCAGCTACAAAAGGACAGTGAGCCTCAGACATCATAAGCTGTCCAGACCAGCTTCACTTGGCTGACTTTTTCTTTTTTTATATTGTTGCTGGGTTTTTTGTTGTTGTTTTTATTTTTTGAGTTTTGCTTTGCTTGTTTTTATTGTTGTTTTTTTTTCTATTTTCAATATTTTTGATATTCTTTGCTTTATTGCTTTGATATTATTCTTAAAACTATTAAATGTATTGCTTCTCTCTAGTTTTTTTTTTATAAATATTGCCCTCCTTCTTGAATCTATCTTTATTTCCTCTTTTCCCCAGTTTTCTTTGTCATAATTTATTTTGCTTTACCTTTATCTCTTTTCTTGATACCATTGTATATTTTTTTCTTTCTTTCTCTGACTTCTTGACTTTTTTAAACCATTTTTCTATTCCTGCTCTCTACTCTTATTTATTGCTCTTCCTCCTTTCCTTTTAGAATCTTTTGCCTGCCCCTTTTATCCCCAAGTAGCTTCATTATTTTTTAATTATTTTCACTATTAACACATGCTAGAAAGGCTATCATCAATTAATCAGCAAACAAGGAGTGCATGCAAGGATGTGGAGAAAAAGGAACCCTAGTACACTGCTGGTTGGAATGCAGACTGGTGCAACCACTATGGAAAATAGTGTGGAGTTCCCTCAAAAAATTAAAAAATGGAACAAACATTTGGCCCAGTAATTCCACTACTAGGAATATATCCTAAGAATGTGAAACACCAATCAAAAAGAATATGTGCATCCCTATGCTCATAGCAGTGTCACAATAACTAAAATCTGGAAATAGCCTAATGCTCATTGATAGATGAATGGATCAAAATGTTATGGTACATTTACAGAATGAAATACTATGCAGCTATAAGAAAAGAATGATTTCTTACCCTTTGATACAGCATTGAGGGGCCTGGAGAGTATTATGCAAAGAGAAATAAGCCCATCAGAGAGAGACAAGTTATCACACGATCTCACTAATATGTGGAATCTTATGAAGAAAGTAAACTAATGAACAAAACATATCCAGAGACATTGAAACATACAACAGTCCAATGTATTTTAGAAGGGAACTTGGAGGGGAAAAGATTAAATAAAGAACTTATAGGCATATATACATAACCCATGGACAAGAAATACTACAGAGAAGGCCTTGGAAGGGGGCAGTAGTAAGGTGAAGGGTCTCAACATGGGAAAAGAGGGGGACATTTGTAATACATTAAATAATAAAATTTAAAAAAGAAAAAATGAATGAGATATAGA
This sequence comes from Myotis pilosus, assembly GCA_036010255.1. NCBI lineage: Eukaryota > Metazoa > Chordata > Mammalia > Chiroptera > Vespertilionidae > Myotis > Myotis pilosus. The sequence continues at coordinate 17,552,726 of JASKON010000009.1, forward strand.
ACAACAAAGAACAAAGAAAGTAAAAAGAATAAAGCAGGATCAAATATAAATAAAACAAAATATAAGAAATTTAAAAATCATGAGTACATGTGTTGGGCAGTTTTATATAAATAAATTTGAAAAATTACACATTTGTAATTATCTGGATAATATGCATTAAAATTAGCTCAAGAAAAATAAAAACAAAAAACTAATAATCATCTTAAATTCACTGATATTATCAAATTCTCCCCTTATAAGTATTTTTTTATCTTTCTTGTTGAAAGTATTACATATGTCCCCCTTTTCCCACATTGACCTTTCCCACCAATCCCCAGTACCACACCCCAGGCCTTTACAACCCTATTGTCTGTATCCTTGGGTTATGCATTTACACATATGAGTTCATTGATTAATCTCCTCCCACAACCTCCAAACCTCCACTGCCTTCCTTCTGAGGTTCGACAGTGTTCAATGCTTCTATGTCTCTCGATCTATTTTTGTTCATCAGTTGATACTGTTCATTAGATTCCACATATGAGTGAGATCATGTGATACTTATCTTTCTCAGACTGGCTTATTTCACTCAGCATAATATTCTCCAGGTCTATCTATGATGTTGCAAATGGTAAGAGTTTTTTTTCTTTTCTTATTTACAGCAGCATAGTATTCTATGGTATAGATGTACCATTGTTGTTGTTTTTATCCACTTGTTAGAAATGCTCTCAATAATGTCTCAGAAATGAGACAAACGCTTGAAACTGGAGAGGCAAGGCAAATTTACTCCTGCATAGAAGGGTGCTGTTACCAGCTGGAAATCATGGCAAAGCACACTGAACGGGAAGTCCGTTCGGGGTTTATTTACTGATGCAGGTCTGCCCTGCCCCTCACCCTAAACTCTGATTTGATTGGTCAGGGCTCAGAGGTCAGGTTCCCATTATTGTGCAATTAGCTAATTCAGAGGAAGGGGACGGGTAAGATGGAGCCTAAGATGGCAGCTCCCTGTTATTCAGAAGGTCATATGAAAATGATGGGACCTAAGATGGTGGTGAGCTCCTTTATTTGACAGAAAAGATCACTGGTTCACTCTAACACACTCATCTGCTTATGGGAACTTAGGCTGCTTCCAAATCTTAGCTATTGTAAAGTGCTCTGCTATGAACATAGGGGTGCATATATCCTTTCTGATTGGTGTTTCTGAATTCTTAGGTTATATTCCTAGAAGTGTGATCACTGGATCAAATGGCAGTTCCATATTTAATTCTGGGGGGAAACTCCATACTGTTTTCCATAGAGGCTACACCAGTTTGCATTCCCACCAGCAATGGATGAGGGTCCCCTTTTCTTCAAATCCTCACCAACATTTGTCATTTTTTTTTAAATTTCTTGGTGATAGCCATCATTTCAGGTGTAAGGTGATACCTCATTGTAGTTTTGATTTGCATCTCTAGAATGATTAGTGACTGTGAGCATTTTTTATTTGCCTTTTGTATGTCCACTTTGGAGAAGTGACTATTTATGTCCTTTGCCCATTTTTTAATTGGATTGTTTGTCTTCTGTTTGTTACGTTGTATGAGTTCTCAATATATTTTGGATATTAATGCCTTATCAGATGTATCATTGGCAAATATACACCCTCACGCAGTGAGCTCCCTTTCCATTTTGTTGATGGTATATTTTGCTGGGCAGAAGCTTTTTATTTTGATGTAGTCCCATTCGTTAATTTTCTCCTTAGTTTCCATTGTCCTAGGAGATGTATCAGTAAACATATTGCTATGACATATGTCTGAGATTTTACTGCCTATGGTTTCTTCTAAGAGTTATATGGTGTCACATATTACATTTAAGTCCTTTATCCATTTTGAGTTTATTATTGTGTATGGTATAATTTGGTGGTCTAGTTTCATTTTCTTGCATCTATCTGTCCAATTTCCCCATTTATTGAAGAGACTGTCTTAAATCCATTGCATGCTTTTGCATCCTTTGTCAAATATTAATTGATCGTAACAACTTGGATTGATTTTTGTTTTGTTCCATTGATCTATATTCCTGTTCTTGTGCCAGTACCACCTTTCTTTGATTACAATGGCTCTGAAGTATAACTTGATACCTAGTATTGTGATCTCTCCAACTTTGTTCTTCTTTCTCAAAATTGCTGCAGCTATTTGGGATAAATTTTTGGAGAGATGTTCTAGGTCCGTGATATATGCCATTGATATTTTCATAGGAATTGAAGCAGTAATAAAAAAAAACCCTGCTACTGAACAAAAACCCTTGTCAAGAAGGCTTCACAAGGGAGTTTTACCAAGCATTCAAAGAAGAACTAACACCTATATACCTCAAACTATTCCTCATAATTAAAAAGGAAGGAGCACCTCCAAGCTCTTTCTATGAATCCAGCATTACCCTAATCCCAAAACCAGATAAAGTATCACAAAAGAAGAGAACTACAGGCCAATATCCTTGATGAACTTAGATGCTAAAATCCTCAGTAAAATTTTAGCAAATAGGATCCAGCAATACATTAAAAAGATCATACACAATGACCAAATGAGATTTATTCCTGGGATGCAAGGCTGGTGCGATATCTTCAAATCAATAAATGCGATACAGCACATTAACACATTGCAAGACAAAAATCACATGTTCACATCAATTGATGCAGAAAAAGCATTTGATAAAATCCAACACTCTTTTTTTGATAAAAACTCTCAGGAAAGTGGGAATAGAGAGATCATATCTCAATGTAATAAAAACCTGATATGACAAACCTATAGCCAAAATCATACTCAATGGGCAAAAACTGAAACCATTTCCCCTAAAAACGGGAAGAAGGCAGGGATGCCCACTCTCACCACTCCTGTTCTACACAGTACTAGAAGTGTTAGCCATAGTGATCAGACAAAAAGAAGAAGAAAAAGACACACAAATTGGAAAGGAGGAAGTAAAATTTTCATTATTTATAGATGACATGCTATTTATTGTACATAGAAAACCCTGAAGACTACATAGAAAACTACTAGATTTAATAAATGAAGTTGACAATGTAGTCAGATGTGAAATTAACCCCCAGAAATCTATGGCATTTTTATACACTAACAATGATCTCTAAGAAAGAAAAAAAAAAGCCAATTTGCCATTGCAACAAAAACCATTAATATACTTAGGACTAAACTTGACCAAGGGGATAAGAGACCTGTACTTGGAAAACTACAGGATGTTGAAAAAAGAAATAGAGGAAGATATACACAAGTGGAAGAATATACCATGTTCATGAATTGGTAGAATCAACATCATTAAACTGTCCATACTACCCTAAAAAATCTATAAATTCAATGCAATCTTTATTAATTTACAGTTAAAGGTTTTTAGATTGTGTCAAATATGAGTCTCAAATCAAAGGCTACCATGACAGATGGTGGCAATTGCCGGTATTCACTTGAGACTCAAGCATTTCATGTACGGACAATTATATGTATTTTTCCCCCAGGAGAGATGTAGATGTGTTTTATTTAAATATGGTTAATTATTCTCTCATTTATCCTGAGGAATCCATACAACTAATACTGAAAGAAGCATTCTGTGTAAATAATATTTGTCTGCAGTATTGCTTATTTCCTTACTGAGAGATTTTTCAGCCGCAGAATGTCTGGGCCCATAGTTAACATTCTTTACTTCCAATGCACTCACTGGTGGAGAAAATACAAGCCCAAACACCAGGTCCCAGCAGTGCAGGAGTTAGTCTACCCAAGATTACATGGAGCTAGAACTGAACTAATCCCACCAGGCTACACATTGTTACTCACTCAGTCACTGCCAGAACAGACTTCTTCAGTCAACTTTTACATCTAAGATCCAATCATTCATTGTCTTAACCTGTAAATTTACTAAATTGTATGTTTTTCAGGGTTAAAGATATAAACTGGGAAGTCTTGGGAAACTGGGAATATCTTTTGACCCTCATTATGACCCATGTTGTTCAGAATATGTTCCTCTATAAATCTAACTTGATCCTCTACATCCCTCATCCTATCTCCACAGTTTTACTGTGCCCTTCAGGTCTGCAATCAGCATATCCTTATACATTTTGTTTCTTTGATAAATGTTTCTTTCATTTCCTGAATTCATCTGAATCCTGGATTACCGTATGGATACTCTTCTTCCTTAAAATCTCTCAATTAAGATTATATGCACCCCTATGTTCATAGCAGCACAATTCACCATAGCTAAGATCTGGAAACAGCCTAAGTGCCCATCAGTAGATGAATGGATTAGAAAACTGTGGTACATCTACACGATGGAATACTATGCTGCTCCAAAAAGGAAGGGACTCTTACCATTTGCAACAGCATGGATGTAACTGGAGAGCATTATGCTAAGTGAAATAAGCCAGTCAATGAAGGAAAAATACCACATGATCTCACTTATTCATGGATAATTGAGACCATAAACTTTTGAACAATAATAGATACAGAGGCAGAGGTGCCTCAAACAGATTGTCAAACTGCAACGGGAAGGCAGGGGAGGGTTGTGGGGCGGGAGGTAGGGGGGGTAAGAGATCAACCAAAGGACTTGTATGCATGCATATAAGCATAACCAATGGACATATGACACTGGGGGATAGGGGAGGCTAGGGGACTGTCTAGGGCGGGGGGAAAAAATGGACACATATGTAATACCCTTTGTAATAAAAAATTTAAAAAAAAAGTGTGCAGTGTAGGGTTATGTATGGAGTGGCTTATCGGGTGGATGGTCTCTGCGGCTTTGCTGGCACATGTGCACTCTTGTTGAAATTTTCCATAACCGTTTTGTATAAATGTGGCTGAATTTCAATGAGGCTCATTTTCATCTTGATGGCTTGGTTAATCGAAAAAATTGTCACATTTGGGGTTCAGAAAATCCACGAGTGATTGCTGAGAAACAAATGCATCCACAACGTGTCATTGTTTGGTGCAGATTTGGGGCTGGAGGCATCATCGGACCATTCTTCTTCGAAAACGCGGCTGCTCAGGCAATAACAAAGGAGCCGTGGAGGCCCTTTGCCTGATGTGCTGTTCCATACATGACCCTATACTGCATACTTTATGAATCAATAAAAAAATTACAGTTTTTAATTATAAAAAAGATTATTTTCTGTTATTATACTTCTTGTAGTTCAGTGAGAGAATATGAGAGGAAAAGTTTTCCTCTTTGCTTCCACTACCATCCCCAAGCTATTTATCTACTTTTCTTGGAGGCTGGGTGGAGGTGGAGAGAGCTGGGGGCTTAGGCTACACGACTTGATATTTTACCCACCCCTCTTTATTTTTTTAATATGAACAATGCACATGTGCAGGTTTTTTATACCCTTTTCTATGCTTTGTATATATTGAATGTTTTCCATAAAAAAACATTAAAAGGAAAAAAAAAACTGAGGTAGCAATACTTGTATCAGACAAAACATGCTTTAAAATAAAGTTTGTATCAAGAGACAAAGGAAATTACCTAATGATACATAGATTAAAACAGGAGGATACAACACTTGTAAAATCTACTCATACAATGTAGAAACACCTAAATATGTAAAACAAATATTGATGCACATAATGGGAGAGATTGACAGTAATAGAGTAATCATAATGGATTTCAATGTACCATTGACATCAATGGATAGATCATCTAGACAGAAAATCAACAAGAAACAGTGGCCTAGACCAGGTGCACATACCTGACATTTTAGGACATTTTCACCCCAAAACAAAGAATTTACATTAATATTTAAGTACACATGAAAACATTTTCAAAAATACACCAAAAGTTATGCCACAAAAAAGTCTCAATAAACTTAAGAAGGTAGAAATCATATCAAGCATCATTTTAATAAAATCTTAATGGCACGAAACTAGAAATCAATAGCAAGAAGAAAATTGAAAAACACAAAAACATGTAGACGTTAAATAATATGCTACTAAACAATGGCTGAGATAACAACAAGATTAAGGGGAATAAAAACATAAGACACTTTGAAACTAATGGAAATGAAAACACTATGAGCTAAAATATAGAACTGAAAGAGAAAGCCACATAAAACAGTTAAGTAGCTTAGGGGATTATTGCAAGGCCACCCAAGAAGGTATCCTGTTTTCAGTCTCTTTTCTTCCTCCAAGGGTTTTGTTTCTTGATCTAGGTGTGGGTTACTTGGGTGTTTTAAATTTATAAAAATTCAAAGAGCTGTGCACTGAAGATAGGTAAAACTTTGTAAATGCGTATTATGCTTCAATAAAAGACTGAAAGTATTTTTTAATCAATGAAATACAGCCAAAGCAGCTCAAGAGGGAAATTGATAGCAATACAAGCCTACATATAGAAACAAGAAAAAATTATTTTTACACCTACAGGAATGAGATACCTGCCCACAGATGTCTCAATTACATGGCTTCAGTGCGCCTCATTGACAAATGCACCGTGGGTGCCCCTATGAGCCACCACTGGGAGCGTGCACCTACTCACCACAGGTGCAACAGCAAAAACTGAATCTACCCACCCCACAGCTGCAGAACTCTGGACAATACAGTTGCATGTTTTTCCAGTGCACTGGCCTCCCAAGCCCACTGCTCCACAGGCAGCCCCTGGGCGCCTCTGTGGGCCCCTGTTGGGCACGCACTTATACAAGCAGGGACACACTGTTGGGCTGTAGAAATGTTGAATTTCCTCTTGTGGGATACCTCCCCACAGACACCACAATCTTGTGGCTTCAGCGCCAGGGCCTTCAGAGTGCGTCAGTACACCCTGTTGGCAAACACACCACGGGTGCACCTGTGAGCCACCACTGGGGGTGCATGTATCCAACCGTGGAACAGCAGCAAAAGCTGAGTCTTCCAACCCCACAATTACAGAACTCTGGACACCACAGTCACGCCTTTCCAGAGCACAGGCCTCCTGAGCCCCATCACCCCAACAGACGGTTCCTGGGTGCCACTGTGAGTCCCTGCTGGGCATATGAAATTTCAACCAAAGTGCAAGACAGCAAAAATTGAGACACCTCCCTCCATGGCTGCTGACTTCTAGACACCATAGCTGTGCCTTTCCAGCTCTCAGGCCTACTTCAAGAGAATCCAAATAGCTCAAGTAGGGAGCTAAACTAGATTACCAAGCCCAGGAGACCTGAGAGATCTCACAGTAGCACCATCCCCAAAAGAACCTGAGTAGCAAAGCAATCGGATTTACAATTAAAGTGTTATAGCAAAACATTGGAAGACAAAAAAGCAATCCCCAAAGGAAATAAAAAGAGGATCACCAAAAAGGGAGTTAAATAAAATTGAGGCTAGCAACATATCAGAGAAAGAATTCAGAGTAATGGTTATAAGGATGCTCAAACAGCTGGATGATAAACACATACAACTCAATGACAAATACACACAACTCAATGAGAATCATAAGGAGCTGAATGAGAATGTCACCAACATGAAAAGGAAAAAAGAGGAAATGAAGAATGACATAGCTGCAATAAAGAACACAATGGAAGGCTTAAAGAGTAGACTAGAAGAGGCTGAGGACCGCATCAGTGAAGTAGAAGACAAGGTAGTAAAAAACACACAAACATAGCAGCAACTGGAAAGAAGATTTAAAAAGCAAGAGGAGAGCCTAAGGGAGCTTTGGGACAACACAAAATGAAACAACATTCTCATAATAGGGGTACCAGAAGGAGAAAAAGAGAAGCAAGGAATAGAAAACCTGTTTGAGGAAAAAATGACAGGAAACTTCCCTGATATTGGCAAGAAAAAAAACTGCGCAAGTCCAAGAAGCACATAGAGAGACAAACAAGATGAACCCAAAAAGACCAACAACAAGACACATCATAATTAAATTGACAAACACCAATGACAAAGTAAGAATCTTAAAGGCTAACAGAGAGAGACAGAAAGTTACCTACAAGGGATCCCCTAATAGAATATCAACTGATTTCTCAACAGAAACACACCAGGCCAGAAAGGAGTGGAATGAAATATACAAAGTGATGCAAAGCAAGGGACTGAATCCAAGAATACTATACCCAGCAAGGCTATCATTCAAAATTGAAGGTGGAATAAGGAGCTTCACAGACAAAAAAAAAAAAAGGGCTAAGAGAGTTTATTACTACCAAGCCAGCAATACAAGGAATGCTAAAAGGACTGCTGTAAAAAGAAGAAACAAAAAGCAAGAAGAAACAAACATTAAGAATAAAAATGACAACAAACAAACTTATTAATAATAACATTAAGTATAAATGGATTAATTGCTCCAATCAAAAGACATAAGGTAGCTGAATGAATAAGAAAGCATGACCCATATATTTGTTGTCTGCAAAAGACCCACCTCAGAACAAAGGATTCACACAGACTGAGAGTGAAGGGATGGAAAATTTTTTTTTTCAGGCAAATGGAACTGAGAAAAAAGCTGGGGTTGCGATAGTTATATCTGACAAAATAGATCTCAAAGTAAAGACCAAAACAAGAGATAAGGAAGGCCACTACATAATACTAAAGGGAGCAATTCAACAAGAAGATATAACTCTGATAAATGTATATGTATGCACCCAAATACATTAAAAAAAAAAAAACTTCTGGAAGATATCAAGGGAGAGACCCATAGCAATACAGTCATAGTAGCGGACTTTAATACCCCACTGACACCACTGGATAAATCCTCTAAACAAAAAATCAGCAAAGAAACAGAAATCCTAAATGACTCACTAGATCATATGGACTTAATTGACACCTTCAGACATTTCACCCCAGGCTATAGAATATACATTCTTCTCCAGTGCACACAGGACATTTTCAAAGATAGACTAGGATAGATTAGGACACAGGCAAAGTCTCTTCAAATTCAAGAGGATAAAAATCATAACAAGCATCTTCTCAAATCACAATGTCATAAAACTAGAAATCAACTACAATAAAAACAATGAAAAAAATCAAACACTTGGAGGCTAAGTAGCATGCTTTTAAACAATGATTGGGTTACCAAAGAGATCAAAGAAGAAAATTAAAAGCATCTTGGAAACAAATGACAATGAAAACAAAACAATCCAAAATCTATGGGACACAATGAAAGCTGTCCCTAGAGGGAGTTCATAGCTCCACAGGCCTACCTCAAAAAAAAAAAAAAACAAAAAAACAAAAAAACACCTGGTAATGAATTATCTAACCTAACCTTGCAACTTAAAGAATTAAAGAGTAACAAGAAAAGCCCACAGTATCCAGAAGGAAGGAAATAATAAAGATCAGAGCAGAAATAAATGACACAGAGATCAAAAACACCAATACAAAAGATCAATGAAACCAAGAGCTGGTTCTTTGAAAGGATAAACAACACTGAGGAAACTCTTGACAGACTCACGAAAAACAAAGGGAGAAGGCACTAATAAACAAAATCAGAAATTAAAGAGGCGAAGTAACAACTGACCCTACTGATATGCAGTGTATTGTAAAAAAAAAAAAAAATACTATGACAACTCTACTCCAACAAACTGGACAACCTCAATGAAATGGACATATTCGTAGAAAAATAGAAGCTTCCAACTCAATCACCAAGAATAAAAAAACCTGAATAGGCCCATAACTACTGATGAAATTGGAACAGTAGTCAAAAAGCTTCCAGCAAACAAAAGCCCTGGACCGATGGCTTCAGAGGTGAGTTTTACAGAACATTCAAAGAAGAACTAAAACCAATATTTCTCAGACTATTCCAAAATATTCAAGAGGTAGGCACACTTCAAAGCTCTTTTTATGAAGCCAACATTACCATAGTCCCAAAACCAGATAAAGATACCACAAAGAAAGAGAATTAGAGGCCAATATCCCTGATGAACATGGATGTTAAAATCCTCACCAAAATTCTAGCAAATCAGATCCAGTATTACATTAGAAAGATCATACACCATGACAAAGTGGTATTTATTCCAGGGATGCAAGGCTGGTACAATATCTGCAAATCAATAAACGTGATACACCATATAAACAAATTGAGAGAAAAAAATCACGTACTCATATCAATTGATGCTGAAAAGGCATTTCACAAAGTCCAACACCCTTTTCTGATAAAAACATTCAGCAAAAGTGGGAATAGAAGGATCATACCTCAACATAATAACAGCCTTATATGACAAACCTACAGCCAACATCATACTCAATGGGCAAAAACTAAAACCATTTCCCTTAAGAACAAGAACAAGACAGGGATGCCCACTTTCACTGCTTCTGTTCAAAATAGTCTTGGAAGTACTAGCGATAGCAATCAGAAAAGAAGAAGAAATAAAAAGCATCCAAATTGGAAAAGAAGAAATAAAATTGTCATTATTTGCAGATGGCATGATACTGTACATAGGAAACCCTAAATACTCCACCAAAAACTTTAGACTTAATAACTGAATTCAGAACTTACCTCTGCGCCATCTTCCCTGGGGGCTGCCTGTGATGTCGTTGACATTCTCATGGTATGCTGATTGTGAAACCATAGTCAAATTTATGGAAATGCAAAGCAGATCCAAGCAACAGCAGTCCCTGATGACCACACACTCTGTCTGAGGAACAGTTGCTGTGTGTGAAGCCTCCTCACACCAGCCAGAAGAGCCACCACAGCTGTGAACAGCACCCACCAGAGGACCTGCTACCAACGGAAGAACAGCTGCTACCACAACCACCCAAGGAACAACCACAGCCCGAGGAGCCACTGCCACCCAGGGAGCAGCCACTGAATGACTCAACAACTAGATAGGACGGTGAGATAAAACATGGGTAGAAAAAGAAACTCCCAAAGGAAAGAAAAGGAGGGCTCACCAGAAAAGCAGCTAAGCAATACAGAGTCATGCAACATGACAGAAAAAGAATTCAGAATAAGGGTCCTAGAGAGCATAAACTGGATGGAGGAGAGAATCAACAACTTATGCAAGAAGCAAGGAGAAACAAATGAAAAGATGAATAACTTATGTAAGACCCAAGAAGAAATGAAGAGCGATATAGCTGCAATAAAAAAACAACATTGAAAGTATCAAGAGTAGACTAGGAAAAGCAGAGGACCGAATTAGTGAATTAGAAGACAAGGAAGCAAAACACACCCAAACTGTACTTCAATTAGAGAAAAAAATTAAAAGACAGGAGGAGAGTCTAAAGGAGCTTTGGGACAACATGAAGTGAAACAACATACAAATAATAAGGGTGCCAGAACAACAGAAAGAGGAACAAGGATGAGAAAACCTATTCGAAGAAATAATATCAGAAAACTTCCCTGAGGTCGGGAAGAAAAAGTCACAGAAGCTCAGAGAGTCAAAACCAAAGGTGAACCCGAAAAGACCCACAACAAGACACATCATAATTACCATGCCAAATGTTCAGGACAAAGAGAGAATCTTACAGGCTGCAAGAGAGAGATGGAAAGTTACATACAAGGGATTTCCCATTAGATTATAAAAAGATTTCTCAACAGAAACACATCAGCCCAGAAAAGAATGGATGGAAATGTACAAAATGATGCAAAGCAAAGGACTGAATCCAAGAATACTCTATCCAGCCAAGCTCTCATTCAAAATTGAAGGGGAAATAAGAAGCTTCACAGACAAAAAGAGGCTAAGGGAGTTTATCACCCCCAAGCCAGCAATGCAAGAAATTCTAAAGGTACTGGTATAAAAACAAGAAATAAAAAGCTCAGAAAGAAAACAGCCACACAAAAAAAGAAATGGCTACAAACAAGCACCTTTCAATAATAACTTTAAATGTAAACAGACTAAACGCTCCAACCAAAAGACATCGAGTGGCTGAATGGATAAAAAATCATGACCCATATATATGCTCTCTACAAGAGACTCACCTCAGAAGAAGAGACTCACACAGACTGAAAGTGAAGAGATGGAAAAAAATATCTTTCAATCAAATGGAAATGAAAAGAAATCCAGGGTAGCAATTCTTATATTGGACAAAATAGACCTCAAAGTGAAGGCATAACAATAGATAAGGAAGGACACTTCATACTACTAAAGGGATCAATGCAAGAAGAAGATATAACCCTGGTAAACATATATGCACCCAATGCAGGAGCACCCAAATACAAAAATACTCCTGGAAGATATCAAAGGAAAGATTGACAACAATATAATCATAATAGGGGACTTTAATACACCACTGACATCACTGGATAAATCCTCTAGACAAACTATCAACAACGAAACAGCAATCCTAAATGACTCATTAGATCAGATGGACTTAATTGACATCTTCAGAACACTTCACCCCAAAGCCATGGAATATACATTCCACTCAGGTGCAAATGGGCCATATTAAAAAATAGACCACATATTGGGCCACAAGCAAAGTCTCCCCAAATTCAAGAAGATTGAAATTATACCAAGCATCTTCTCAGACCATGATGGCATAATATTAGAATTAAACTACAATAAAAACAACCTGAAATACTCAAACACTTGGAAGCTGAATAGTATGTTATTAAATATTGATTAGGTTACCAATGAGATCAAAGAAGAAATTAAAAACATCCTGAAACTAATGATAACAAAAACACAACAATCAAAACCACGGGACACAATGAAAACAGTCCTGAGAGGGAAGTTTATAACTCTAAAGGCCTCTCTCAAAAAACAAGAAAAAATGTTAGTAAATCATCAAACTCTACAACTAAAAGAATTAGAAAGAGAGCAACAAGAAAACCCCAGAGTGAGCAGAAGGAATGAGATAATAAAGATTAGAGCAGAAATAAATGACATAGACACCAAAAAAAAAAACAATACAGAAAATAAATGAAAGCAAGAGCTGGTTCTTTGAAAGGATGAACAAGATTGACAAGAGAGAGGACCCAAATAAACAAAATCAGAAATGATAGAGGTGAAATAACAACAGACCCCAAAGAAATACAAATGATTGTTAAAAAATACTATGGACAACTCTACTCCAACAAACTAGACAACCTGGAGGAAATGGACATATTCCTAGAAAAATACAACCATCCAAAACTCAATCAGGAAGAATCTAAAAATCTCAATAGGCCCATAACTATGGAAGAAATTGAAGCAGTCATCAAAAAGATTCCAGCAAACAAAAGACCAGGACCAGACGGCTGCACAGGGGAGTTTTACCAAACATTCAAGGAAGATCTAAAACCTATCCTCCTCAGGCTACTACAAAAAATTCAAGAGGAAGGAACACTTCCAAGCTCATTCTATGAAGCCAGCATTACCTTAATACCAAAACCAGATAAAGACAACAGAATGAAAGAGAATTACAGGCCAATATCCCGCATGAACATAGATGCCAAAATCTTCAACAAAATCTTAGCAAATCGGATCCAGCAGTACATCAAAGAGATCATACACCATGACCATGTAGGATTTAACCCAGGGATGCAAGGATGGTACAATATCCGCAAATCAATAAACATGATACATCACATAAACAAATTGAAAGAAAAAAACCACATAGTCATATCAGTTGATGCAGAAAAAGTATTTGACAAAATCTAACACCAATTTTTGATAAAAACTCTCAGCAAGGTGGGAGTAGAAGTATCATACCTCAACATAATAAAAGCCATATATGACAGGCCCACAGCCAACATCATACTCAATGGACAAAAACTAACACCATTTCCCCTAAGAACAGGAACAAGACAGGGATGCCCAGTCTCATCACTCTTGTTCAACAGAGTACTGGAAGTATTAGCCATTGCAATTAGACAAGAAGAAGAAATAAAAGGCATCCAAATATGGAAAAGAGGAAGTAAAACTGTCCTTATTTGCAGATGACATGATATTATACATACAAAACCCTAGAGACTCCATCAAAAAACTACTAGACTTGGAGAAACTAAGATGGCAGCATAGATAAACACCGGGAAATTGCTGCCATGCACAACAATTGAATAATACCTCAGAAACACAATACGGACATCATCCAGAACCACAGGAAGCCTGGCTGACTGTAAATTCTACAACTAAAAGGAATGAAAAGCACACTGAGAACCAGAGGAGCTTCAGAAGTAAAGCGCAGAGGTAGGGGGCTCGCGCGGAAAGGGGCTGACACCTGAATACGCAGCTGTCTTTTTGAATCCAGAGGGAGTAACAAGCTCCCAAAGGCTCTGATCTCCGGTTCTGGGAAGTCTCTGGGGACCCAGGAATCATACGGGGAGAAACTGGACTGTCTGGCAGCAGGCGATCTTGAGGGCGGCTTTCCCTCAGAGGTGCTTGCAGCCATACAGGACACTGAGACTCGCGGCTCCTTAGGGCAGGGCTGAGGATACCCCATAACTGCTTACTCCGCCCTTTGATTCCTTGAGACCCCGCCCCACCCAGGCTGAGGGAGAGGCTTTTGCATATGAATGCCCCGGCCATTTGCAACCTGTAATTACCTAACTGCAGCCTGGTCAGACAGACCCAGAACTTCTAAGAGAAGGCCCAAGGCCCCACAGCGCTTGCATCCTTCACAGCTGAGCCTTATCAGGGAACTTCCAAACTCCAAAAAAAAAAAAAGGAAGGGGAATCTGCAGCTCTCTTTGTAGTTCCTTCTGTGTAACCTCAGGCAGAGGCTAAATTAGCACTTCCTTAGACTCAAGAGCCACTGTACCCAGTGGTCAGAGGGGGACCATCCAGATCACAACTCCTCAGATCCATAAGGGACACACTCAGGGTGCAGTCTCAGTGAGCACCAAAGCCCAATGAAGCAAGTCTTGCCCCAGAAGGGTTTCTCCAGCACAGAAGTTCTCCCACTGCAGACACAGCTGATTCTCACTGCCAATTGGCCGGGAGGTCAATTCCTCCCAGTGATCCTACAACAACCAAGGCATAGCTACAACAAGACTGTGCACAAAGCCCACAAGGGGGTGCACCAAGAGTGTCCACCTCAGGTAAATGGGGAGGCTGAGCCACTGGGCCCTACAGGACACCTAGCACACAAAGACACTCTATCAACACAGGGAAGCAGCCAAAATGCGGAGACAAAGATACAGGTCATGAATGGCAGAAATGGAGGAAAGCAAACGACTGGATATAGAGTTCAAAGCCACGTTTATAAGGTTTTTCAAGAATTTTATGGAAACCGCCGATAAATTTAATGAGTCCCTCAATAAGTATAGTGAGACCATGGAGAACATGAAAAAGGACCAACTAGAAATTAAGCATACACTGACTGAAATAAAGAATAATTTACAGAGATCCAACAGCAGACAAGAGGATCCCAAGAATCAAGTCAAAGATTTGAAATACAAAGGAACAAAAAAAAAAATACCCAACCGAAAAAGAAAAAAGAAAAGAGATTCCAAAAATATGAAGATAGTGTAAGGAGCCTCTGGGACAACTTCAAGCGTACCAACATCAGAATTATAGGGGTACCAGAAGAAGAGAGAGGGCAAGATATTGAAAACCTATTTGAAGAAATAATGACAGAAAACTTCCCCTACCTGGTGAAAGAAATAGACTGACAAGTCCAGGAAGCGCAGAGAACGCCAACCAAAAAGAATCCAAAGAGGACCACACCAAGGCACATCATAATTAAAGTGCCAAGAGCAAAAGACAAAGAGAGAATCTTAAAAGCAGCAAGAGAAAGAAACTCAGTTACCTACAAGGGAGTACCCATATGACTGTCAGCTGATTTCTCAACAGAAACCATGCAGGCCAGAAGAGAGTGGCAAGAAATGTTCAAAGTGATGAATAGCAAGAACCTGCAACCAAGATTACTTTATCCAGCAAAGCTATCATTCAGAATAGAAGGTCAGATAAAGAGCTTCACGGATAAGAAAAAGCTAAAGGAGTTCATCACCACCAAACCAGCATTATATGAAATGCTGAAAGGTATTCTTTAGGAAGAGGAAGAAGAAAAAGGAACTCTTACCATTTGCCACAACATGGATGGAACTGGAGAGCAGATAAATACCACATGAACTAACTCATTTGTGGAATATAAGGAACAACATAAACTGATGAACAAGGACTGATCCAGAGATGGAGAGGCATTGATTGGACTGTCGGGCTTTGGAGGGAGGGTAGGGGAGGGTGGGGGTAAGGGGGAAAGATCAACCAAAGGACGTACATGCAGGCATATAGGCCTAACCAATGGACACGGACAACGGGGGGGTGGGGGCAAGAGCGGGGGGGGGGTAGAGAGTAACGTGGGGACAAGGACACATATGTAATATCTTAATCAATAAAAAATATATTTAAAAAAAAACAAACTACTAGACGTAATACATGGATTTGGCAATGTAGCAGGATACAAAATTAACCCCAAGAAATCTGAGGCATTTCTATACACCAATAGTGAACTTTCTGAAAGAGAGATTACAAAAACAATCCCATTTACCATTGCACCAAAAAAAATTAAGCTACTTAGGAATAAACTTAACTAAAGAGTTAAAAGACCTCTACTCAGAAAACTACAGGACCTTGAAAAAAGAGATAGTGGAAGACATAAACAGATGGAAGAACATACCATGTTCATGGATTGGTAGAATCAACATCATTTAAATGTCCACACCACCCAAAGCAATCTATAAATTCAACGCACTCCCCATTAAAATACCAACAGCATACGTCACAGATCTAGAAGGAATTCTCCAAAAATTCATCTGGAATAAAAAAAGACCCCAAATAGCTGCAGCAATCCTGAGAAAGAGCAAAGTAGGTGGGATCTCAATATGAGATATCAAGCTGTATTACAAAGCCACTCTTCTCTAAACTGCCTGGTACTGGCACAAGAACAGACATATAGATCAATGGAATAGAATAGAGAGCCCAGAAATTGGCCCGAACCAATATGCCCAATTAATATTTGACAAAGGAGGCAAGAACATACAATGGAGCCAAGATAGTATCTTCAATAAATGGTGCTGGGAAAATTGGACAGATATATGCAAGAAAATGAAACTAGACCACCAACTTACACCATATACAAAAATAAACTCAAAATGGATAAAGGACATAAATGTACGACAGGAAACCATAAAAATTCTAGAAGAATCCAAAGGCAACAAAATCTCAGACATATGCCGAAGCAATTTCTTCACTGATACAGCTCCTTGGGCACTTGAAACTAAAGAGAAAATGAACAAATGAGACTGCATCAAAATTAAAAGCTTCAGCACAGCAAAAGACACCATCAACAAAACATCAAGAAAGCCCACTCCGTGTGAAAATATATTTGCTAACGTCATATCTGATAAGGGCCTAATCTCCAAAATTTATAGGGAACTCATACAACTTAACAAAAAGAAGTTAAACAATCCAATCCAACAATGGGCAAAGGATCTAAATAGACACCATTCAAAAGAGGACATTCAGAAAGCCAAGAGACATATGGAAACATGCTCAAAGTCACTAATCATCCAAGAGATGCAAATCAAAACAACAATGAGGTACCATCTCACACCTGTTAGACTGGCTATCATCAACAAATTTACAAAGGACAAATACTGGAGAGGATGTGGAGAAAAAGGAACACTTGTGCACTGCTGGTGGGAATGCAGACTGGTGCAGCCACTATGGAAGACAGTATGGAGTTTCCTCAAAAAAACTAAAAATGTCTGTTGCCTTTCAACCCTCTTACATGTCTTGGTTTCTCTCCTGATCCTCTAAAACAATCAGGAGGGCTCAGGGCACTGACTTGCCAGGCCTTATTTGCACTCCCCTGGCAAGCCAGTGAATTAATTACAGTTGAGGTGGATTTCCCTGTAGGGCTGCCTACCCATCTCGAGATTTAAATCTCTGGCACCTCCAAAGACCCCTAGTCACCTAGGGGCAGCCGGAATCTGGGCTGGATGGAGGATGTGCCCTTTATCTTTGGAGCTCAAATGATTCTGGCTCTCATTTATGGAAAAATGTTATTCTGCTCAGATTTTCTCAACAAAATGCTGACTACACAAATTGTCCCTTATAATTCCCAGGAAAGGGTCTGGGGTATTTTTTTTTAATTTTTTATTACAAAGGGTATTACAGATGTGTCCATTCCCCCCCCCCACGCCCTAGACAGTCCCCTAGCCTCCCCTATCCCCCAGTGTCTTATGTCCATTGGTTATGCTTATATGCATGCATACAAGTCCTTTGGTTGATCTCTTATCCCCCTACCTCCCGCCCCCCAACCCTCCCCTGCCTTCCCGCTGCAGTTTGACAATCTGTTTGAGGCAGCTCTGCCTCTGTATCTATTATTGTTCAAAAGTTTATAATGGTCTCAGTTATCCATGAATAAGTGAGATCATGTGGTATTTTTCCTTCATTGACTGGCTTATTTCACTTAGCATAATGCTCTCCAGTTCCATCCATGCCGTTGCAAATGGTAAGAGTTCCTTCCTTTTTAGAGCAGCATAGTATTCCATCGTGTAGATGTGCCACAGTTTTCTATTCCATTCATCTACTGATGCGCACTTAGGCTGTTTCCATATCTTAGCTATGGTGAATTGTGCTGCTATGAACATAGGGGTGCATATATCCTTTCTGATTGGTGTTTCTGGTTTCTTGGGATATATTCCTAGAAGTGGGATCACAGGGTCAAATGGGAGTTCCATTTGTAGTTTTTTGAGGAAACTCCATACTGTCTTCCATAGTGGCTGCACCAGTCTGCATTCCCACCAGCAGTGCACAAGTGTTCCTTTTTCTCCACATCCTCTCCAGCACTTGTCGTTTGTTGATTTGTTGATGATAGCCAGTCTGACAGGTGTGAGATGGTACCTCATTGTTGTTTTGATTTGCATCTCTTGGATGATTAGTGACTTTGAGCATGTTTTCATATGTCTCTTGGCTTTCTGAATGTCCTGTTTTGAAAGGTGTCTATTTAGGTCCTTTGCCCATTTTTTGATTGGATTGTTTATCTTCCTTTTGTTAAGTTGTATGAGTTCCCTATAAATTTTAGAGATTAGGCCCTTATCAGATATGGCATTGGCAAATATGTTTTCGCACACAGTGGGTTTTCTCGTTGTTTTGTTGATGGTTTCTTTTGCTGTGCAGAAGCTTTTTATTTTGATGTACTCCCATTTGTTCATTTTCTCTTTAGTTTCAAGTGTCCTAGGAGCTGTATCAGTGAAGAAATTGCTTCGGCATATGTCTGAGATTTTGTTGCATTTGGACTCTTCTAGAATTTTTATGGTTTCCTGTCGTACATTTAAGTCCTTTATCCATTTTGAGTTTATTTTTGTGTATGGTGTAAGTTGGTGGTCTAGTTTCATTTTCTTGCATATATCTGTCCAATTTAACCAGCACCATTTATTGAAGAGACTATCTTGGCTCCATTGTGTGTTCTTCCCTCCTTTGTCAAATATTAATTGAGCATATAGGTTCGGGCCAATTTCTGGGCTCTCTATTTTATTCCATTGATCTATATCCCTATTCTTGTGCCAGTACCAGGCAGTTTTGAGAACAGTGGCTTTGTAATACATCTTGATATCTGGTATTGAGATCCCACCTACTTTGTTCTTTTTCAGGATTGCTGCAGCTATTCGGGGTCATTTTTATTTCAGATGAATTTTTGGAGTGTTTGTTGTAGATCTATGAAGTATGCCGTTGGTATTTTAATGGGAAGTGCGTTGAATTTATAGATTGCTTTGGGTAGTATGGACATTTTAATGATGTTGATTCTACCAATCCATGAACACGGTATGTTCTTCCATCTGTTTATGTCTTCCTCTATATCTTTTTTCAACGTCCTGTAGTTTTCTGAGTAGAGGTCTTTTACCTCTTTAGTTAAGTTTATTCCTAGGTAGCTTAATTTTTTTGGTGCGATGGTAATCGGGATTGTTTTTATAATCTCACTTTCTGAAAGTTCACTCTTGGTGTATGGAAATGCCTCAGATTTCTTGGGGTTAATTTTGTATCCTGCTACATTGCCAAATTCATGTATTAAGTCTAGAAGCTTTTTGATGGAGTCTCTAGGGTTTTGTATGTATAACATCATGTCGTCAGCAAATAAGGACAGTTTTACTTCCTCTTTTCCAGTTTGGATGCCTTTGATTTCTTCTTCTTGCCTAATTGCAATGGCTAACACTTCCAGTACTATGTCGAACAGGAGTGGTGACAGGGGGCACCCCTGTCTTGTTCCTGTTCTTAGGGGAAATGGTGTTAGTTTTTGTCCATTGAGTATGATGCTGGCTGTGGGCCTGTCATATATGGCTTTTATTATGTTGAGGTATGATCCTTCTACTCCCGCCTTACTGAGAGTTTTTATCAAAAATGGGTGTTGAATTTTGTCAAATGCTTTTTCTGCATCAATTGATATGACCATGTGGTTTTTTTCTTTCAATTTGTTTATGTGATGTATCACGTTTATTGATTTGCGGATATTGTACCATCCTTGCATCCCTGGGATAAATCCTACTTGGTCATAGTGTATGATCTCTCTGATGTACTGCTGGATCCGATTTGCTAAGATTTTGTTGAGGATTTTGGCATCTATGTTCATGAGGGATATTGGCCTGTAATTCTCTTTCATTGTGTTGTCTTTACCTGTTTTTGGTATTAGGGTGATGCTGGCTTCATAGAATGAGCTTGGAAGTGTTCCTTCCTCTTGAATTTTTTGTAGTAGTCTGAGGAGGATAGGTTTTAGTTCTTCCTTGAATGTTTGGTAAAACTCCCCTATGAAGCCGTCTGGTCCTGGGCTTTTGTTTGTTGGAAGCTTTTTGATGACTGCTTCAATTTCTTCCATAGTTATAGCTTGTTGAGATTTTTAGATTCTTCCTGATTCAGTTTTGGAATGTTGTATTTTTCTAGGAATTTGTCCATTTCCTCCAGATTGCCTAGTTTGTTGGAGTAGAGCTGTCCAAAGTATTTTTTATAAATCATTTGTATTTCTGTGGGGTCTGTTGTTATTTCGCCTCTATCGTTTCTGATTTTGTTTATTTGGGTCCTCTCATTTTGCTTCTTGGTGAGTCTGCATAGTGGTTTATCAATCTTGTTTATCCTTTCAAAGAACCAGCTCTTGGTTTCATTGATTTTCTGTATTGTTTTTTTGGTCTCTATGTCATTTATTTCTGCTCTAATCTTTATTATCTCCTTCCTTCTGCTCACTCTGGGGTTTTCTTGTTGTTCTCTTTCTAAATCTTTGAGTTATAGAGTTAGATGATATACTACCATTATTTCTTGTCTTCTGAGATAGGCCTGTAGAGCTATTAACTTCCCTCTCAGGACTGCTTTCATTGTGTCCCATAGGTTTTGGATTGTTGTGTTTTCATTGTCATTAGTTTCCAGGATGTTTTTAATTTCTTCTTTGATCTCATTGGTAACCCAATCAATATTTAATAGCATGCTATTCAGCTTCCAGGTGTTTGAGTATTTTGGGTTGTTTTTATTGTAGTTTATTTCTAATATTATGCCATCGTGGTCTGCGAAGGTGCTTGGTATGATTTCAATCTTTTTGAATTTGGGGATACTTTGCTTGTGACCCAATATGTGGTCTATTTTTGAATATGTCCCATGAGCACTTGAGAAGAACGTATATTCCCTGGCTTTGGGGTGAAGCGTTCTGAAGATGTCTATTAAGTCCATCTGATCAATTGAGTCATTTAGGATTGCTGTATCTTGCTGATTGTTTGTCTATAGGATTTATCCAGTGCTGTCAGTGGTGTATTTAAGTCCGCTATTATGATTGTATTGTTGTCGATCTCTCCTTTGATATCTTCCAGGAGTTTTTTTATAAATTTGGGTGCTCCTGCATTGGGTGCATATATGTTTACCAGGGTTATATCTTCTTGTTGTATTGATCCCTTTAGTATTATGAAGTGGCCTTCCCTATCTCTTGTTATGGCCTTCACTTTGAGGTCTATTTTGTCCGATATAAGTATTGCTACCCCAGCTTTCTTTTCCTTTCCATTTGCCTGACAGATATTTTTCCATCCTTTCACTTTCAGTCTGTGTGAGTCCCTTCTAATGAGGTGGGTTTCTTGTAGACAGCAGATGTATGGGTCATGTTTTTTTATCCATTCAGCCACTTGATGTCTTTTGGTTGGAGCATTTAGTCCGTTTACATTTAAAGTTATTATTGAAAGGTACTTGTTTGTAGCCATTTCTTTTGTGTGTGTGTGTGTGGCTGTTTTCTTTCTGAGCTTTTTATTTCTTCTTTTTATGCCAGACCCTTTAGCATTCCTTGCATTGTTGGCTTGGTGGTGATAAACTCCCTTAGCCCTTTTTTTCTGTGAAGCTTCTTATTTCCCCTTCAAGTTTGAATGATAACCTTGCTGGATAGAGTATTCTTGGATTCAGTCCTTTGCTTTGCATCACTTTGTAAATTTCTGTCCATTCTTTTCTGGCCTGATGTGTTTCTGTTGAGAAATCATTTGATAATCTAATGGGAGATCCCTTGTATGTGACTTTCCGTCTCTCTCTTGCGGCCTGTAAGATTTTCTCTTTGTCCTGAACGTTTGCCATGGTAATTATGATGTGTCTTGGTGTGGGTCTTTTCGGGTTCACCTTGTTTGGGACTCTCTGGGCTTGTGTGACTTTTTTCTTCCTCACCTCAGGGAAGTTTTCTGATATTATTTCTTTGAATAGGTTTTCTAATCCTTGTTCATCTTTCTGTTGTTCTGGTACCCCTATTATTCATATGTTGTTTTGTTTCATGTTGTCCCAAAGGTCCCGTAAGCTCTCCTCCTGTCTTTTAATTTTTTTCTCCAATTGCAGTACATTTTGGGTGTGTTTTGCTTCCTTGTCTTCTAATTCACTAATTCGGTCCTCTGCTTCTCCTAGTCTACTGTTGATACTTTCAATGGTGTTTTTTTATTGCAGCTATATCACTCTTCATTTCTTCTTGGGTGTTACTTAAGTTGTCGATTTTTTCATCTGTTTCTTCTTGCTTCTTGCAGAGGTTGTCAATTTTTTCCTCCATCCGGTTTATGCACTCTAGGACCCTTATTCTGAATTCTTTTTCTGTCATGTTGCATGCCTCTGTATTACTTAGCTGCTTTTCTGGAGAGTCCTCCTTCTCTTTCCTTTGGGGTTTCTTTGTCTACCCATGTTTGATCTCACTGACATATCTAGACATTGAGTCGTTCAGTGGCTGCTCCGTGGGTGGCAGTGAGTCCTTGGTCTGTGGTTGCTCTTCGGGCGGTTGCGGTAGCAGCTTCTCTTCAGTTGGCGGCAGCTCCTCTGGTGGGTGCTGTTCACAGCTGTGGTGGCTCTTCTGGCTTGTGGGGGGCGGTTTCACGTACAGCTGCTGTTCCTTAGCAGAGGGTATGGTGCTCAGGAGATTGCTGTTGCTTGGATCTTTCCAGGGGAGTTCTGCCCTTCCCGGCTGCAAACTGTCTCACCAGCTGAGCAATTTCGCCAATTCAGGGTGGGTGTTATTAGTTTCAGCTGCTCACTCCATTTGCTCCGGCAATGTTGCAGTCTTGCTGGCTGAAGCCCGGCTGGCTGAAAGCAGGTTTCTGGGGTTTGTTTAGGTTCTATAATTGCAACATTGTTTCTTAGACTGCAGCTCAGAGGCCGGCAGCGGCAGGCGGGGAACCTTGGCTTCCTCCTTCAGTGGAGCAAGCAAACCTATTGGTCTGGGGTATTTATCTAAGGCTCCCTTGAGATACACTTTAACCATGTAGGTGTGAGACATTCAAGTAGTTGCTAGCGAAGAAGCTACTCTACGCAGACAGGACCAAGGGCAGGCCTAGGATTGAAAAGACTAGAAGCTTTAATTTTAATTTTATGCATAAGCAAAATAATTCAGTTAACTGATGGAGGAATTACACCACATGAAACATATGCAGTTGCAAATCACACAACACTTTATTACTAACACAAGTTCCTGATGCTGCGGGTACAGGCTTAATGGGGGATCATGGCGGTGCTGTCCTCTGGGTTCCGGCATATGGGCTGGTCCTGTCCGAATGCAGGGGGCCAGCGTTCTATTTTTTTTTTCCAGCGTTCTTTACCTGAGAGCTCAGTTGCATCTCAGTTGTGGGTACTAGCTGTTCTTCTGTCATCTGGTAGAGAGAGGAGCATGGAGTGGCGTCCCTTGCCAGACTGTCAAAAGGACTTGCCTTTGTGGCTGTCTCCACAGGTGAGCACGTGGCTCATCAGGACCCCCATTTTTAAAGCCTGCACTGCATCCCCAGCAGTTCAGGTGGCTATCAGTGAATTACGTCAATGCACATATGTTAATCTCAAACAGGGCGAGGGGCTACATGTGGTTATCTAGGAAGAGTACATCACTCACTCAAATTGTTATCTTGACAAGTCACTCTGAATCGTTTACTGAAGTTGAAACCTTATCTATGAGGTACACATGCTTCAGGGCAGTGGGGAATGTGTCCTTAATATCACACTTTAAGTTTCAAGGAAAGTTAACTCAAACATTTTAAAACCTTCTTAACATTTAGACATTTTTAAAGCATTTTTAAACATATATATATATATATATATATATATATATATATATATATATATATATTACTACAACAAAAATATATAAGGAATTCATAAAAGTTCACAAAAAGAAAACAATCTGATTAAAAATTGGGCAGAGATACTGAATATACATTTTTTTAAAAGAGGACCTACAGATAGCCAATAGACACATGAAAAGATACTCACCGCCACTAATCATCAGAGAAATGTATATTAGAATCACAGTGTGATATCCCCTCACATGTGTCAGAATGGCTATCATTAATAAACCAACAAACAACAAGTGCTGGTGAGGATATAGAGAAAATTGAATCTTCATGCACTATGGTGGGATTGTAAATTGGTAGAGCCACTATGAAAAGCTGTATGGAAGTTACTCAAAAAATTAAAGATAAAACCACCATATGATCCAGCACTTTCACTTCTGGGTATTTTTCTGAAGAAAGTCAAAATACTGATTTAAAAACATATATCCACCCCATACTCATTGCAGAATTATTTACAAGAGCCAAGAAATGAAAGCAACCTAAGTGTCTATCCATACAAAAATGATACGGTAGAGGCAGTACAGATATGCAATAGAATATTACTCAGCCATAAGAAGAATAAATACTGGCATTGTGACAGCATGGATAGACCTAAAAGGTTTTGTGTAAGGGAAACAAATCAGAGAAAGACAAATACAATATGGTTTCTTTTAAATATGGAATATTAAAAACAAGTAAACCAAAAAAACAGAAACAAATTCATTGATACAAAGAAGAAATTGATGGTTTCCAGATGTAAGGTGGGTTAGGGGTCTGGGTGAAAAAAAAGGGGAAGGAATTAAGAAGTACAAATTGCAAGATACAAAATTAACATGCAGAAATCTATGGCATTTTATACACCAATAATGAACTCACAGAAAGAGAAATGAAAAATAAATCCCATTTACCATTGCACACAAAATATTAAGATAACTAGGAATAAACTTAACTAGGGATGTAAAATACCTGTACTTGGAAAACTATAGGACATTGAGAAAAGAGATAGAGGAAGACATAAACAAATGGTAGAACATACCATGTTAATGGATTGGTAGAATCAACATCATTTAAATGTCCTTACTACCGGGGAGAACCAAGATGGCGGCATAGGTTAAAGCCGGAGTTTGCTGCCTTGAACAACCATTTCAAAAGTGAAACTAAAAGACCGAACGGACATCACCCAGACCCACAGGAACGCTGGCTGAGTGGAAGTCCTACAACTAGGAGGAAAGAGTAACGCATACGGACACTCAGAGGAGGCGCAGTGCTGAAGTCAAACTCTGAGGTGCGGAGCGCGCGGAGCGGGCGGCGGCGGAGGGCGCGGTTGGCGTTTTCAATCGGGAGGGAGTCGCAGACTCTGAGCTCCAGGTCCGGGCGAGTCTTTAGGGGCACAGACTCAAACGGGAGAAGCGGGACTGTCTGGCTTCGGTCAGAGCGAGTGCAGCTTTCTCTCCGAGGTTTGCAGCGGTTGCTGGGACTCAGAGAGGCAGAGCCCCCGGGACAGGACTGAGAGCGGCCATAACTGCTCGCTCCGGCCCGCCCTGTTGATCCCGTGCGACCCGCCCCGCCCAAGCCCGGCACAGAGGCTTTTGCCCGATAGCCTCAGGCAAAGGCGAGATTAGCACCTCCCTAGAGGACAGTAGTTCTCTCACTGCAGACACAGCTGGTTCTCACAGCCACTTGGCCTGGAGGTCAAATCCCCCCTGGTGTTAGCTACAACAATCAAGACTGCTCACAAAGACCACTAGGGGGTGCACCAAGAAAGCATAACAAAATGCGGAGACAAAGAAACAAGACAAAATTGTCAATGGAAGATATAGAGTTCAGAACCACACTTTTAAGGTCTCTCAAGAACTGTCTAGAAGCCACCGATAAAGCTATTGAGATCTTCGAGAAATCTAATGAGACCCTCGATGCTATGATGGGGAACCAACTAGAAATTAAGCATACACTGACTGAAATAAAGAATATTATACAGACTCCCGACAGCAGACCAGAGGAGTGCAAGAATCAAGTCAATGATATGAAATCCGAGGAAGCAAAAAACACCCAACCGGAGGGGCGGAATGAAAAAAGAATCCAAAAATGCGAGGATAGTGTAAGGAGCCTCTGGGACAGCGTCAAGCGCACCAACATCAGAATTATAGGGGTGCCAGAAGATGAGAGAGAGCATGAAATTGAAAACCTATTTGAAGAAATAATGACAGAAAACTCCCCCACCTGGTGAAAGAAATGGACTTACAGGTCCAAGAAACGCGGAGAACCCCAAACAAAAGGAATCCAAAGAGGACCACACCAAGACACATCATAATTAAAATGCCAAGAGCAAAAGACAAAGAGAGAATCTTAAAAGCAGCAAGAGAAAGAAACTCAGTTACCTACAAGGGAATACCCATACGACTGTCAGCTGATTTCTCAACAGAAACTTTGCAGGCCAGAAGGGAATGGCAAGAAATATTCAAAGTGATGAATACCAAGAACCTACAACCAAGATTACTTTATCCAGCAAAGCTATCATTCAGAAGTGAAGGTCAGATAAAGAGCTTCACAGATAAGGAAAAGCTAAAGGAGTTCATCACCACCAAACCAGGATTATATGAAATGCTGAAAGGTATCCTTTAAGAAGAAGAAGAGGAAGAAAATGGTAAATATACAAATTATGAACAACAAATATGCATCTATCAACAAGTGAATCTAAGAATCAAGTGAATAAATAATCTGATGAACAGAATGAACTGGTGATTATAATAGAATCAGGGACATAGAAAGGGAATGGACTGACTATTCTTGGGGGGAAAGGGGTGTGGGAGATGCAGGAAGAGATTGGACAAAAATTGTGCACCTATGGATGAGGACAGTGGGTGGGGAGTGAGGGCGGGGGTGGGGCGGGAACTGGGAGGAGGGGAGTTATGGGGGAAAAAAGAGGAACAAATGTAATAATCTGAACAATAAAGATTTAAAATTAAAAAAAAAAAACGTCCTTACTACCTAAAGCAATCTACAGATTCAATGCAATCCCTATTAAAATACCAATGGCATATTCAAAGATCTAGAACAAACTCTCCAAAAATTCATCTGGAATAAAAAAAAGACCCCAAATAGCCAAAGCTATCCTTAGAAATAAGAACAAACTTGGAGAGATCACAATACCAGATATCAAGCTCTATTACCAAGCGACAGTTCTCAAAACTGTCTAGTACTGGCAGAAAAACAGACATAAAGACCAATGGAAAAGAACAGAGAACCCAGAAATTGACCCAAGACATTATGCTCAATTAATATTTGACAAGCCCAGGGCCAGACAGCTTCACAGGGGAGTTTTACCAAATATTTAAGGAAGAACTAAAACCTATCCTCATCAGACTATTCCAAAAAATTCAAGGGGAAGGAACACGTCCAAGCTCATTCTATGAAGCCAGCATCACCCTAATAACAAAACCAGATAAAGACAACACAATGAAAGAGAATTACAGGCCAATATCCCTCATGAACATAGATGTCAAAATCCTCAACGAAATCTTAGCAAATCGGATCCAGCATTAACATTAGAAAGATCATACACCATGACCAAAAGGTTTTATACCAGGGATGCAAGGATGATACAAAATCCACAAATCAATAAACGTGATACATCACATAAACAAATTGAGAGAAAAAAAAAACACATAGTCATATCAATTGACACAGAAAAAACATTTGACAAAATCCAACACCAATTTTTGATAAAAGCTCTCAGCAAGGTGGGAATAGAAGGATCATAATGCAACATAATAAAAGCCATATATGACAAACCCACCACCAACATCATAGTTAATGGTCAAAAACTAAAACCATTTGCCGTAAGAACAGGAACAAAACAGGGATGCCCGCTCTCACCACTCCTGTTGGACATTTACTGGAAGTATTAGCCATTGCGATTAGACAAGAAGAAGAAATAAAAGGCACTCAAATTGGAAAAAGAAGAATTAAAACTGTCCTTATTCACAGATGACATGATATTGTACATAAAAACTCCATCAAAAAACTATTAGGCTTTATATATGAATTCGGCAAAGTAGCAGGATACAAAATTAACCCCAAGAAATCTGAGGCATTTCTGTACACCAATAGTGAACTTACAGAAAGAGAGACTTAAAAAAAAATCCCATTTACCATCACACCAAAAAAATTAAGCTACTTAGGAATAAACTTAACTAAAGAGGTAAAAAGCCTCTACTCAGAAAACTACAGGACCTTGAAAAAAGAGATAGTGGAAGACATAAACAGATTGAAGAACATACCATATTCATGGATTGGTAGAATCAACATCATTAAAATGTCCATACTACCCAAAGCAATCTATTAATTCAACGCACTCCCCATTAAAATACCAAAGGCATATTTCACAGACCTAGGACGAACTCTCCAAAAATTCATCTGGAATAAAAAAAGACCCCAAATAGCTGCAGAGATCCTGCAAAAGAACAAAGCATGTGGGATCTCAATATCAGATATCAAGATGTGTTACAAAGGCACTGTTCTCAAAACTGCCTGGTACTGGCACAAGAACAAACATATAGATTAATGGAATAGAATAGAGAACCCAGAAATCGACCCGAACCAATATGCTCAATTAATATTTGACAAAGGAGGCAAGAACATACAATGGAGTCACAACAGACTCTTCAATAAATGGTGCTGGGAAGATTGGACAGATACATGCAAAAAAATGAAACTAGACCACCAACTTACACCATACACAAAAATAAACTTAAAATGGATAAAGGACTTAAATGTAAGACAGGAAATCTTAAAAATACTAGAAGAATCCAAAGGCAACAAAATCTCAGACATATGGCGAAGGATTTTCTTCATTGATACAGCTCCTAGGGCATTGGAAACTAAAGAGAAAATAAACAAATGGGACTACATCAACGTAAAAAGCTTCTGCACAGCAATAGATACCATCAACAAAACAAGAAAGCCCACTGCATGGGAGAACATATTTGTCAATGTTATCACGGATAAGGGCCTAATCTCCAACATTTATAGGGAACTCATACAACTTAACAAAAGGAAGAGAAACAATCCAATCAAAAAATGGGCAAAGGACTTAAATAGACCCTTTTCAAAAGAGGACATTCAGAAAACCAAGACATATGAAAACATGCTCCAAGTAACTAATCATCTGAGAGATGCAAATCAAAACAACAATGAGGCACTGTTAAGTGCTGTTAGAATACTCTTGGCTTAATTTACATCAGCTGGGACTTAGGGGGAGGGCAGAGCCACTCCCTTAGGGCAGGACCAGTCAAAGACTGGAAGCCACTCAGTCTGACTCTCCCGCCCAGGTGTTAAGGGGATGGATCTCATAATGTCAAAGGACCACCCAGATGTGATGTAACTTCCTGTAATTCGAGTATGTAATAAATCAGCTTTTGGAGCTGGCTCTCTCTGTGTGCTCTGTCCCTTCAGAGGGCTGGCTCTCTGTGCCTGTCTCTCCAGAGGGCAGGCACCACACCCAGCCCAAGCTTTTATTGTATGTCTGTCTTTCATTATTCTTTAATCCTGAAAGCGCCTCCTAGCTCTCCCCCTCCATGCAGGACGCAGAGAGGAGGCCCCAGCCCCAGCACGCCTGCCATATTCTGGCACCCAGTGTGGGGGCCAAATTGGTGGTTAGGCATTTCTTTTTAAGGGATCGCTCCAGTGAATCACAGCTGCCACAGAATGAAAAAGGGTAAGTGGGAGCAGATTGTTTACAAATAACTGGGTGAATAAAACTCGGAGAAAGGACTCAAAAGGAGTCCCCACTCTATCTGAGCTTTTAAAAAGCTACAGCATGTCTGTGTACTGTCTGTGTATTATCACTTTGTTTTTTGGCTTAATCTGGTTTTTAAAAGGATGCAGTGGGATTAAATTAGAAACGGGAGTCCAGCTAAACTGGGGAGGGAGTGGGTGCAGCGGGTGCACTGAGAGTCTCTCCTCATGCCTGGATGTAGGGGGCGCCATTGAAGGGAGCAGGAGGCAGGCGTGGTTGCCACTGCTGCTTATTCCTTTTTGGAGAGCGGGAGTGCACTCTGCGTGAGGTGGGCAGGGCAGGGAGAGGCATTGCTTCCCCGTGCTCTGGCGAGTGGTGGGGACTCCCCAGGTGGCTGGTTTCCGGCTGCTGTTTTCCCCTTCAAGGGGTGCGCACCTCCAGCCCTGGCTGAGGCCAGACACACTTGTGTGCCCCGCCGCCCTGTGCACACCATGGCCTGCTGGCCTCCTGCACTTCTGGCAAGCTTGGATTTCTCTCCATTCCCAAACTGGTGCGGGAAATCTCCCAAGCAGAAAAAAGATGTCCTTTTAAATCCCGCCTGGGCCTGCAGCTAGAAGACAATGGAAGAGAACTTGCATTTTAAAATCCTCTCCTCCCGTTTTCCAGCAGTCTCACTGACTTGGGGACACAGATGTTGGTCTGATTTTTCCTTATGGAGTATCTGCAGTATAGGGTTGAGTTTATTCATTTAAAAATATGTACTGTTATTGTGTCTGAATTTTTGTCTCATTATAAAAAGGGTAATATGATGCTAGTCAGTTTTCAAGCTAAGTCTAAAAAGAAAGGAGGATTAATTTTGTAATTTAACCAAGTGTACTGATAAGCAAGTTCCCCTTTTTACAGGGAAGGGCGTCCTTTTAATCCTTTTAATCTTTCCAATCTTCCCACCACGCAGCATGGCCTGGGGATGCCTATTCTTATGGCAGCCGCAATATTGGACAGCATGGCACATGGCTGCCATCTTGAACCAGCAAAGGCCCGCCCCCTCCCCCCTGAATTAGCCAATCACAAAAGAAATGTCTGCTTACTGAGGCAGGATGGGATTTCAGGGGCGGAGTTTTAAGGCAAAGTTTTAAGATGGAAGCCCAGGTGATGGTGACGCATGTATGCCTTGCGGATTTATTTTCTATATATATATTTTTTTTTTGAGCTTTACGATAAGTTTTATTTCTCTATTCTATATGAAAGTATGTTCACATTCAACACCGAGGAGTATTTCAAAGGACCATGTGGTAAACATATAGGAGTTTACACTACCCATAAGAACTGTGATTTAGATAACTTTCCCAGATAATTTGAGGTCTCTTCTCTCTTACGAGGGGAGCCTTGTGAGTCCCCATAGTAGAAAGCAATCAGGAAGTCAAGTAATCAATCCTTTCCCAGTCACCTATCAATATGTAGGCATCCTTGACATTGAATTATAAGGTAATTAATCTTTATGAACTATTTAACCACATATGTTTGTTAGAAAAAAATCTCAAAATATCTTATTTTTTTTTGAGAGATTTTCATCTTCCAAAATCTTTGACTAGCTGAATTTTGCCTGGCTTGAGTTGTGTTCATTATGGGACTCTGTAGATTTACTTCTCATCAAATACAGCATAAGCGTTGAGCAAGACTGCTACCTTCATCAGGCCTCCAGTGTCACACACGAGAGACCTCATTCTGTATAGGCCCCTTATGCTGGGGTCCAACCCCAGCAGGTCCAGGGGCCCCCAAAGGTGTGGACGGAGTCGGCGAAGAAGGAATGACACAGAGACAGCATTCAGTTGATCAGCAGCCTAGCCAGGATCTCTAGCCAAGTTCTGGTCAGGATCTCCAGTGAAGTTCTGGTTAGGATATCCAGCCAGGTTCTGTGTCAATGTTCTCTTGCTAGGTTCTCCAGGTTCTCCAGCCAGGTTCTATAGCCATGTTCCCTCGTTAGGTTCTCCAGCCAGGTTCTGTCCAGGTTCTCCAGCCAGGTTCAGTCACCAGGTTCTAGTCAGGTTCTCTTGCCGTGTTCTATCCAGGTTCTGTAGCCAGGTTCTGTCTCTAGGTTCTTTTGCCAGGTTCTGTAGCCAGGTTCTGTCCAGGATCTTTTGCCATGTTCTCTCGCTAGGTTCTGTCTCTAGGTTCTGTACTACTATATTTTTTCTATGAAGATAATTATTCTTATTGCTTAATAAATTAGCCTTATAATTTAACCACAGTCTTATAATATCAGTTATATGACAGACCGATGTTTTGAGCAGTTAGCTTTAATAAAAACTGACAATAGGTCATATTTCTTAAAAGGCTTGTAGATAAAAACATTCTTAGAAATTACAAGGTAAAATGAAGAATATTATTCAGGCATTAAATCTAATTATTAATAGCAATCACCATAAATATTAAAGAAAAAGTTATCTTAAATTCTCTGAACATGACCACAGCTATGCAGCGAGAGAATGGGCAAGCAATAAACATGTTTCTCCCAGCAGTTTTTCTGACATTCATGGTATATCATATGAAAAATTCAATGACCAAATTAAAAATAATTAATTACATGGTCAAGACTTAATCCTTTAATGTTAAGCACTATTTTAAGTTTTAATAATTTTAAGTTACATATATATTTGACAATTTTTCTGAATGTAATATTTCAAAAATATACTTGAAAGACAAATTTTGTGCATCTCAAAGGGCCCTAAAATTGTACAAAAGGATTTATTCCTTATCCCAAAAAAGGAAATAATTAAATTAGACCAATATAATATACTTGGTTGCATAAGGAAATTCTGCCAAATAAATAAATAAGAGGAGAAATTAATTTATTAATAGCAATGTTTTTATTTAAATATATATATGCCTGAATGTCATGAAAAGTTATTATTAAGTATATGCACAGACCCACAAAGTCATTTTTCTAATTTCTTGACTCACATTTACAAGTATCTTAAAAAATATAAATCTATATTTATATTAGAGTCCAATGAAGTCATCTAGAAAACCCTGCCTTCCTTAAACTAAGGAAAATTAAAGGTTAATGATTTATATTTTCCCTCCCTAAACAAAAGTTAAATAGTTTATGTCAAAGCACTTAAAGGGACTGATAGCAATAATCCAAGTAATGTTATTTACCATTAACAAAAACAAGTAAAGTTAAATAATAAGCACTATTTCAAGTTAATTTAAATTGGCTAATTGAAATGAATGAATATCCAAGAAAATTTAATTGTACTATACAGGAAACTGTTCCTAAAATATTAATTAAAATTTTTATTGATGGTTCATCTCATAATAATTATTATTTAGCATTTAATAAATCTAAAGCAGTCATATCTCTATACAAAAAATTAAATCTAAAATCATCAAAACTGCATTAAAGAATTTTTTTCAAAAAGCTCTTTATATTATTTTTAATACAATATAGGGGAATAATAGAATATCTCCTGTAAGAATATCTTTACAATGTCATTATAATTTTTCCCATATTTGTGTTACCCCTATTCCATATAATAGGACCCTGCACCCTTGGAAATCAATAAAAAATCATCTTCTTAGTGCTTGAGGTCAAGGTAACACAACCCTTGATATTTTAGAATTACAACAGCATACTGTACAGTTGTCCAAGGAAAATTTACAAACTAATTCTTTGAATGCCTGGCAACAATTTTAAAAAGACTTAAAAAAATTTAACCACTTCCACTGGATATCCTTGCATTTACCTCTCAGCATAACCACTATTGTTTGCCTCATTGTTGTTTTCTTATATTTACTTCTAGTCTGCAAATGTGGATTAAAAAGTCTTAAAAAGACTTAAACCCTTCAAGCAGCTTTCACTTATCAAAATTTATTAAGGAAAAGTAACAGGGAAAAGTGCCTATCACATAATTAATTATTGCCTTTACAGTATTAGGACCTCTCTTAAAGCTAAAAACAGACAATTGATTCATGTACACTAATTCTGTTTTCAGTATTTTTGTCTGCAATATCATATTTATCATAAAACTAATATCACTTATTAATTCTCAATCTATTTTGAAGTAAGATAATCATACTATTAAGATACAATTATTAAAACAAAAACGGGGAGACAGATGTTATATGTCACCTCAAATGCAAACTCAGTCATGATTTTTATATTTTAATTAAATTTTTTGCTTTATATTTTAAATTTTTGAATTGTGATGCAGAGGGTTGTACAGCAGCTGAAAGGCATCAGGCCTCCTGTGCAATAGCCTCCACCAAGTTAGCCTGGTTGAAAAAGGCAAAACCAGACAAAAGTTTTATCAGATTCAAAAATAATGTCGGAAAGAGGTTGTGTTTTTTATCTTTCCAGAAGGAACAGTGCAGCCAATCTGGATGCCAGAGCGTTGTGTGCGTTGCCATGGTGGACCCAGAGAAGCTGCTTGACCCATCATTAGAGGGACTGAGAGTTGCCCTGATGAGAGCGATGGAGAAGAAGTTAATGACTGAAGCCGACAGAAAGCAGAATTTACTACCTCAACCATGTTTCTGGCCATGCTGACATTGGTTAGCTAGCCAGTCTTCTATAAGAAATTGCACAATCAACTCTAAGGATTCTAAACAAATATACACCAGCAGCAAAAGAGACTTCACTCAGTAGCAAACATATTAACATGCTGTAGTTGATTTCTTTATTATTATTATGTTTGCATTGGTATCGATTTGTTATTAGTTTTTAGTCAAAGCCTTGTTCTTGATGTAAAGTTTTACTTTTAACTTTAGCTGCAAAAATATATTAAAAAAGAAGGAGGTGTTAAGGTCCCTTAGAATACACTTGGCTTAATTTATGTCAGCTGGGCTTCAGGGGGAGGGCAGAGCCACTCCCTGAGGGCAGGACCAGTCAAAGACTGGAAGCCATTCAGTCTGACTCTCCTCCCAGTGTTAAGGGGATAGATCTCATGATGTCAAAGGCCCACACAGATGTGGTGTAACTTCCTGTAATTCGAGTATATAATAAATCCGCTTTTGGAGCTGGCTCTCTCTGTGTGCTCTGTCCCTCCAGATGGCAGGCACCACACCCAGCCCAAGCTTTTAATCTATTTTATGTCTATCTTTCATTATTTTTTAATCCCAAAAGTGCCTCCTAGCTAGTTCTAACCAGTTCAAGTCTCCACCTCCATTCAGGATGCAGAGAGGAGGCCCCAGCCCCAGCACGCCCAACATAAGGTACCATCTCACACCTGTCAGAATGGCTATCATCAATAAATCAACAAAGGACAAGTGCTAGAGAGGATGCGGAGAAAAAGGAAAACTCGTGCACTGCTGGTGGGAATGCAGACTTGTGCAGCCACTATGGAAGACAGTATGGAGTTTCCTCAAAAAGTTAAAAATGGAACTCCCATTTTCCCAGTGATTTCATTTCTAGGAATATGTCCCAAGAAACCAGAAACACCAATCAGAAAGGATATATGCACCCCTATGTTCATAGCAGCAAAATTTACCATAGCTAGGATCTGGAAACAGCCTAAGTGCCCATCGGCAGATGAATGGATTAGAAAACTGTGATACATCTACACAATGCAATACTATGCTGCTGTAAAAAAGAAGGAATTCTTACCATTTGCAACAGCATGGATGGAACTGGAGAGCACTAGGCTAAGTGAAATAAGCCAGTCAATGAAAGAAAAATACCACATTATCTCACTCATTTATGGATAATAAAAACCATTATAAACTGATGAACAAAAATAGATACAGAGGCAGAGCAGCTTCAAACAGACTGTCAAACTGGAAGGCCGGGGAAGGTTGGGGGCCGGGTAAGAGATCAACTGAAGGACTTGTATGCATGCATATAAGCATAACCAATGGACACAAGACACTGGGGGGTAGAGGGAGCTGGGGGAATGTCAAGGGGAGAAGAAAAGGAGACATATGTAATACTCTTTGTAATAGTTTAAGCAATAAAACAAAATTAAAAAAATAAAAATAAATAAATAAATAAAAATATTTGACCAAGGAGGCAAGAGCATATAATGGCTACAAAACAGTCTCTTTAATAAATGGTGCTGGGAAGTTTGGTAGATACATGCAAAAATATGAAACTAGATCACCAACTTACACTATACACAAAAACAAAATGGCTAAAGGACTTGAATGTAAGATGGGAAACAATAAAAATCCTACAAGACTCCATAGGCAGCAAAAATAGCAGACATATAGAGAGAAACTAAGATGACAGCATAGGTAAACACCCAGAAATTGCTGCCTCCCACAACAACTTCAATAATACAACGAAAAGACAAAACGGACATCATCCAGAACTACAGGAAGGCTGGCTGAGTGTAAATTCTACAACTAGAAAAAAAAGAGAAAAGCACACTGAGACTCAGGAGCTCTGGGAGTAAAGTGCAAAGGTATGGAGGCTTGACTGTCTGGCAGCAGGCAGAACTCTGAACTTCAGGGCAGCTTTCCCTCAGAGGTGCTTGCAGCAATTATCGGGACACTGAGACACGCGGCCCCTTAGGGCAGGGCTGAGGACCAGCCATAGCTGCTTGCTCCGCCCTTTGATTCCCTGAGACCCCGTCCCACCCAGGCTGCAGCAGAGGCTTTTGCATATGAATGCCCTGGCCCTTTGCAACCTGAAAATTACCTAACAAATTGCAGCTGGGCCAGACAGACCCAGAACTTCCAAGAGAAGGCCCAAGGCCCCACAGCAGCTTTCATTGCCTCACAGCTGGGCCTCATCAGGGCACCCCCAAACTCCAAAAAAGGAAGGGGAATCTGCAGTTCTATTCGTAGCTCCTGCTGGGTAACCTCAGGCAGAGGCTAAATTAGCACCTCCTTAGATCCAAGAGCCAATGTATCCTGTGGTCAGAGGGGGACCATCCAGATTACAACTCCTCAGATCCATAAGGGACACACTCAGGGCGCCGACTCAGTGAGCACCAAAGCCCCACTGAAGCAAGTCTTACCCCAGAGGGGTGTCTTCAGCACAGAAGTTCTCCCACTGCAGACACAGCTGATTCTCACTGCCAATTGGCCTGGAGGTCAATTCCTCCCAGTGATCCTACAACAATCAAGGCATAACTACAACAAGACTGTGCACAAAGCCCACAAGTGGGTGCACCAAGAGTGTCCACCTCAGGTAAATGGGGAGGCTGAGCCACTGGGCCCTACAGGACACCTAGCACACAAAAACACTCTACCAACACAGGGAAGCATAAAAAACGCGGAGAAACAGGACAAAGAAACAGGTCACAAATGACAGAAATGGAGGAATGCAAATGACTGGATATAGAGTTCAAAACCACGTTTATAAGGTTTTTCAAGAATTTTATGGAAACCGCCGATAAATTTAGCGAGACCCTGGAGGAGATGAAAAAAGACCAACTAGAAATTAAGCATACACTGACTGAAATAAAAAATAATATGCAGAGATCCAACAGCAGACAAGAAGATCCCAAGAATCAAGTCAAAGATTTGAAATACGAAGAAACAAAAAATACCCAACCGAAAAAGAAAAAAGATTACAAAAATATGAAGATAGTGTAAGGAGCCTCTGGGACAACTTCAAGCGTACCAATATTAGAATTATAGGGGTATCAGAAGAAGAGAGAGGGCAAGATATTGAAAACCTATTTGAAGAAATAATGACAGAAAACTTCCCCTACCTGGTCAAGAAAATAGACTTACAAGTCCAGGAAGTGCAGAGAACCCCAAACAAAAGGAATCCAAAGAGGACCACGCCAAGATACATCTTAATTAAAATGCCGAGAGCAAAAGACAAAAAGAGAATCTTAAAAGCAGCAAGAGAAAGAAACTCAGTTACCTACAAGGGAGTACCCATACGACTGTCAGCTGATTTCTCAACAGAAACCATGCAGGCCAGAAGAGAGTGGCAAGAAATATTCAAAGTGATGAATAGCAAGAACCTACAACCAAGATTACTTTATCCAGCAAAGGTATCATTCAGAATAGAAGGTCAGATAAAGAGCTTCACAGAAAAGAAAAAGCTAAAGGAATTCATCACTGCCAAACCAGCATTATATGAAATGCTGAAAGGTATTCTTTAAGAAGAGGAAGAAGAAAAAGGAACTCTTTTAAAAATATATATATTTTTTATTGATTTTTACAGAGAGGAAGGGAGAGAGATAGAGAGTTAGAAACATCGATGAGAGAGGAACATCGATCAGCTGCCTCCTGCACATCTACTGGGGATGTGCCCGCAACCCAGGTACATGCCCTTGACCGGAATCAAACCTGGGACCTTTCAGTCCACAGGCCGACGCTGTATCCACTGAGCCAAACCGGTTTCGGCTGAAAAAGGAACTCTTAGCATTTGCTACAGCATGGATGGAACTGGAGAGCAGATAAATACCACATGATCTCACTCATTTGTGGAATATAATGAACAACATAAACTGATGAACAAGGACTTA
Organism: Myotis pilosus; assembly: GCA_036010255.1. Classification (NCBI taxonomy): domain Eukaryota; kingdom Metazoa; phylum Chordata; class Mammalia; order Chiroptera; family Vespertilionidae; genus Myotis; species Myotis pilosus. The sequence continues at coordinate 17,591,225 of JASKON010000009.1, forward strand.
TCCAGAGATGGAGAGACATTGATTGGACTATTGGGCCTTGGAGGGAAGGCAGGGGAGGGTGGGGGTAAGGGAGAAATATCAACCAAAGGAATTATATGCAAGCATATAGGCCTAACCACTGGACATGGACCATGGGGGGGTGAGGGCATGAGCTGGGGGGGTGTAGGGGGCAATGAGGGGATAAGGACACATGTAATATCTTAATCAATAAAAAATATATTTTAAAAAATAGCAGACATATTTTGTAACAATATCTTTACAGACACAGCTCCTAGGGCAAGGGAGACTAAGGAGAAAATAAATGGGGCTATATCAAAATAAAAAGCTTCTGCACAGCAAAAGAAACCATCAACAAAACAAGAAAGCCCACTTCATGGAAGAATATATTTGCCAATGATATTTCTGATAAGGGTTATTCTCTAAAATTAACAGAGAACTCATACAACTTAACAAAAGGAAGATAAATGATTCAATGAATAAATGGGCAAAGGATCTAAATAGACACTTATCGAAACAGGACATACAGAAGGCCCAGAGACATATGAAAACATGCTCAAAGTCACTAATCATCCAAGTGATGCAAATCAAAACAACAATGAGATATCATCTCACACTTGTCAGAATGACTATCATGAACAAATCAACTAACGTCAAGTGCCGGCAAGGATGTGGAGAAAAAGGGACCCTCCTGCACTGCTGATGGGAATGCAGACTGGTGCAGCCACTGTGGAAGACATTATGGGGTTTCCTCAAAAAGTTAAAATTGGAACTCCCATTTGACCCAGTAATGCCACTTCTAGGACTATATCCCAAGAAAACAGAAACACCAATCAGAAAGTATCTATGTGCCCCTATATTAATAGCAGCACAATTTACAATAGCTTAGATTTGCAAACAACCTAAGTGCCCATCAGCAGATGAGTGGCTGAAAAGACTGTGGTACATCTACACAATGGAATACTACGCCGCTATAAAAAAGAAGGCACTTTTATCATTTGCAACAGTATGGATGGAACTGCAGAGCATTATGCTTAGAGAAATAAGCCAGTCAGAGAAAGATAAATAACACATGATCTCACTCATATGTGGGATACTATAATCAACATAATTTGATGAACAAGAATATATCCAGAGACAAATGGTAGGGAGTGGGGGAGGTTAGAGAGCAACCAAAGGACTTGTATGCATGCATATTAACATAACCAATGGGCACAGGCAATGAGGCATTGGGGGCTTGTCCGGGGTGGGAATGACTGGGGTGTTGGCAATTGGGGAAAGAAGGAGACATATGTAAAACTTTAAACAATAACTAAAATTTTGAAAATAAGTACAAATTGGTAGTTACCATATAAAAATAGTCATGGGGATGTAAAATACAGCATAGGAAATATAGTCAGTAATATTATAATAGCTCTGTATGTTATCAGATACCCACTAGACTTACTGGGGTGAGCACTTCATAAAGTATATAAATGTTCAATCCCCATATTATACACCTTTTGCTAATATAATATTGTATGTCCACTTTAATTCAAAGTATTTAAAAAGAATATCTAGTGAACTACTGTCCCAATTTTATAGATAAATTACCTCATCTTTGATGTGCAAAGTGACTTGCCTGAGGTTACCACGCTGGTAAGTGTTTTATCTGTTATAGAAATCCAATCTGTGGTACTCATTCCATTTGTCAGGGAACCTAACTAAGGGGGTGATAGCCTGAGTGTTGACCTGGTGGCAAAAGTGGGAATGTCTCCTATTAGGGTATAAGATTAGGAAGAAGAGTGGTGGGGCCAAAGAAACCACCAGGTTCATCCATACTGTATGCTGAGTGAAATAAGCTGGTCTGAGAAAGACAAGTGCTATATGATTTCACTCATATGTGGAATTTAATGAACACAATGAACTACGAAGCAAAATAGAGATAGACTCAAAAATAGAGAGGAGGCTGGTAGCTATCAGGGGGAGGGAATCTGGGGGCAGGTGGTAGAGGGATAGAGCAAAAAGAAATAAAAAGAAAAAACTCATGAACACAGACAACAATGTGGTGATTGCTGGAAAGTTGGGGATGTGGAGGATGGTATAGCAGGTAAATGGTGATGGACTGAGACTTGATTTGCAGTAGTGAATGCATAATACAGTGTACAGGTGAAATGTTGTAGAATTGTGCATAATTTTGTTAACCAATGTCACCCCAATAAATTAAATAAACACAAAAAAGAAAAATGATATTGAAACAATAACAAAAAAAAGAAACCACTAGGTTAATAGTTTTGTCTGCTAGCCAGGGTTTTAAAATTAGACTTTCAACACCACCCCATAAAGAGTAAAAGATATATATTTAGCATATTAGAGAGATCTAGTATTCATATATATTTGAAGTTCTAGCACCTTAATTCTTGTGATGGCAGGTTTATTATTTTTACTCCCTGGGTCACAGAACCTCATTGGTGTAATCAAGGAGTTAAACTTTCTAAGATCCTCTGACTTTCTAGGGTCTTTGAGTTTAGTTACAGAACTGAGCCAGTTACTCCAAAAATTCTGTAAGATTCTATAGTGATTGTGGTTTTTCCATGTCCCAGAAGTAGTAGTACTAATGTACAAAGTTCCTGGATGCTCACTTTGAGAGATGACAAAAAAGGAAGAAACTGAAAAGATTTTGTTCAAATCCACAGTTAAATTGAAACTGGGTATATGCAAGTAGAACCCAAGGAAACTGAGTGATAATGTCAAGAGAGGTAAGAATATACAATCCAGGAGCCAGAGGTACGAAGGAAGGAGGAAGGGGAGGCCTCAGGGAGATATGGATAAGGCACTCTAGTAACTTTCCCAGCAGAGTTAGCCTGTCCTATGACCTAAAAATGCAGTCTGCTCTGCACTTGCTGTCCAACTCTAGCTTACTACTATCATCACCTTCTTTTATTTTCCCTATGAGCCCATGAAACAACAATTTGAAGAGAAAGGTTTAATAGATTATTGAATAGTACAAAGAGTATCTGCTTTTGTTTCAGAGGCTTGAGTTCTAGTCTCAGTTCTGCTCCTGAATAACTCTGTAGCTTTAAAAGTCCTGGCTCCTTCTGTCTCTTCTCAGGGTCTCATCTGTAATTTAAAGAGATTGGAATACTTTTTAATCTTTGTTGGAGCACAAACTTCTGAGAATCTGATGAAATTTTTGAATGCATATGTCACAATTTTGTGTATAATTTCAGGAGACTTATCGATCCCTAGCCTAAGAATTCCTGAGTGATAGCTAAGGACTCTTTCTGCTCTGAGTCTGTGGTTCTGTAATCTGGGCATGAAGCCAAGGTCTGCTACCCCTTCCAAAGGAAGAGGAGGAGGAATTAACCTTACAAATATATCCTTTGGCCAGTGCTTCTAGCAGCTTTTGGCTTTTTAACCCATGACACTCAGGGGTATGGGAAGTTCTTACTTCCACCACAAGGCTTGAATATGAGTAAAAAAGACAATGGCAATGTGCTAGAGTCCCCTTCAAAACTGAGTACCCCTAAGGTCCCTTCCTAGGGCGTTTTGGTCCTAGATGAAAATTAAAGGCAATTGTAAGAGGGCATCTGGTCCACACAATAAATTACTCTAGGAAGACTGACTTGCATTGCTGGCTGGCTAGGCTTGTTCCAGACTGCACTCCCCTCTGGTGGCTGTTAACGTGTGCAAGACCTTAGCTAGAGGCCCCAAACTTTAATAGCAGTATAGGGACAGGGGCCCAGTGGAGCTTCCCAATTATGACTTTGCCAATATATTAGGCTTAAGGAAGGAAAGAGTGGTCACAATGGATAGCCAAGCCTCCATTTACAATGAAGATCAGGGCTCCTTATCCACTACCAAGACCAATCTCATGTCTTCTTTACCCAACTGCATGTTGGGTTTCACAAACCTAGATGTGTCAAAGAATTTTTTCCAAACTCAACATATCCAAAATTAACTCATCACTTTCTTTTCCTAGCCAACTTATATAATTCAGTAGGCTTTAAGGTGCAGTTACAGAAATTTAAGTAAAATGGATTGAATTATGATAAAATGTATAAACATTTATTATCTTTAACAAATAATCTGGAAATGCTTAGTTATAAAGTTGTTCAATTTAGGGGCTCAATAACCTCAAGGATCCATCTTCTTTTATCTTTGTACTCTATTATATTCAGCATACATGCTATACCCCTGATAGCTTCAGCAGTTCACAATGTCAAGTTTTCATACTATAATGCCCAAAGACTGAAAGACAGGACAATCTTCCCTTTTGCCCCTTTGTAAAGATAAAACATCTTTCAAAGAAACTCCACAACAGACTTTTCATATATCATTGGTAAGAAGTTAACTATATGCTTTATGCTTTAGAAGTTATAATTAGATTCAGCAGTAACACAGTAGAAATACAAACAAATATGATAAATAAGACAAATATAAATTTTTATTTCTGTATATAAGAACAGAGGCAGGCATTCCAGAACTGATATGGTAGCTTCATAAAGTCATCAGAGATCCAGGATCCTTCTAGCCTTCTGTTTTGTTATCTTTAGAGAATTCTCCATATCTATGTGGTCCCTGACGGCTGTTGGAGATCATTCATCACATCCATGTTCAGGAAGGAAGATGGAAAAATCTGGTAGTAATACCCCCAGCTAAAGTTGGTACTCTATTGCAAAGAAGAAGCAGAGAATGGATATTGGTGGTCTACCAGACCTCTGAAAAACATGCCACTTTCTAATAAATCACTAGCAAAGGAAATGAAATTGTCATGATTAGTTTAGACCAGTGGTTCTCAACCAGCATAATTTTGCTCCCAGGCAACAATTGACAATATCTGGAGACCCTTTTAAGTACAACCTGGGAAAGCTGTTGTAACTGGCACCTAGTGAATACAGGCTCAGAATGCTGCTAAACATTTTACAATGCACAGGACATGCCCACAACAATGAAATATCTAGCCTAAAATGTAAATAATGTCAGGGGTTTAGAAATCCTGTCCTATGCTCATCAAGATCCATCACACACCTACCTTTGACCCTTGGGCTAAAAAAGGGCCCAGGTTCCTCTATGTCAGTGAATGGTAATATAATTTATCCAGCTGCTTAGACTAAAATTCTTGGGGTTGTTCTTACCCTGATTTAAACTCTACAGTGACTTCTCCTTGCTCTCAGGATAAAGAAGAAAACCGTTAATGTAACCTGAGAAAACCTACATGGTTCTCTGGACCTTACCAGTTTTACCAGTATATCACACCACTCTCCCCTCTCACTTTCTGTGGTCCAGCCATACTAGCCTTTTGTTTTAGTTTCTCAAGCATGCTGCATTATTTCCCATCTCTCCTCCTTCACTGAATCCTTCATATCCAATGGGAGCTGTTGATAACATTAATGGTCTCAATTATATACCCTTCCCTCTATCCATTCACATTGGCGTGTAACGTTATAGTGTCCTTCCATCCTGACTCTAAGCCTGGCTATATGATATGCCTCATATTGGCATAAGTCATAGCATGCCAATTTTGAAGCTAGCATTTTGTAGCATCTCATATCTGTAGTCAACCCAAAACAAGCCCAGACTAGATAAATAAAACGCCAGATGACCGACCTATAGACATTTGAATGAGAAATAAATTCTTATTTTTTTTATTTTTTATTAATTAAATCTTTTATTGTTCAGGTTATTACATTTGTTCCTCTTTTTTTCCCCCATAGCTCCCCTCCACCCAGTTCCACCCCACCCTCCTCCCTCACTCCCCATCCACTGTCCTCATCCACAGGTGCATAATTTTTGTCCAGTCTCTTCCCGCATCCCCCTCACCCCTTCCCCCCCGCCAAGAATAGCCAGTCCATTCCCTTTCTATGCCCCTGATTCTATTATATTCACCAGTTTATTCTGTTCATCAGATTATTTATTCACTTGATTTTTATATTCACTTGTTGATAGATGTGTATTTGTTGTTCATAATTTGTATCTTTATCTTTTTCTTCTTCTTCCTCTTCTTAAAGGATATCTTTCAGCATTTCATGTTATACTGGTTTGTGGTGTTGAAGTCCTTTAGGTTTTTCTTATCTGTGAAGCTCTTTATCTGACCTTCAATTCTGAATGATAGCTTTGCTGGATAAAGTAATCTTGGTTGTAGGTTCTTGGCATTCATCACTTTGAATATTTCTTGCCACGCCCTTCTGGCCTGAAAAGTTTCTGTTGAGAAATCAGCTGACAGTTGTATGGGTATTCCCTTGCAGGTAACTGACTTTCTTTCTCTTGCTGCTTTTAAGATTCTCTCTTTGTATTTTGCTATTGCCATTTTAATTATGAAGTGTCTTGGTGTGGTCCTCTTTGGGTTCCTTTTGTTTGGGGTTCTCTGAGCTTCCTGGACTTGTAAGTCTATTTCTTTCACCAGGTAGGGGAAGTTTTCTGTCATTATTTCTTCAAATAGGTTTTCAATATCTTGCTCTCTCTCTTCTCCTAGCACCCCTATAATTCGGATGTTGGTATGCTTGGAGCTGTCCCAGAGGCTCCTTACACTATATTCGTATTTTTCGATTCTTTTTTCATTTTGCTTTTCTGGTTGGGTATTTTTTGCTTCTTCGTATTTCAAATCGTTGACTTGATTCTTGCAATCCTCTAGTCTGCTGTTGGGAGTCTGTATAATATTCTTTATTTCAGTCAGTGTATGCTTAATTTGTAGTTGGTCCTTTATCACAACCTCGAGGGTCTCATTAGATTTCTTGTAGATCTCATTAAGTTTACCAGCAGTTTCTAGAAAATTCTTGAAAAACCTTAAAAGTGTGGTTTTGAACTCTATATCCAGTAGTTTGCTTTCCTCCATTTCTGTCATTTGTGACCCGTTTCTTTGTCTCCGCATTTTTTATGATTCCCTGTGTTGATAAAGTGGTTTTCTGTGTTGAGTGTCCTCTAGGGCCCAGTGGTTCAGCCTCCCCAATTACCTGAGGAGGACACTCTTGGTGCACCCCCTTGTGGGTTTTGTGCACAGTCTTTTTGTAGTTATGCCTTGATTGTTGTAGTTATCACTGGGAGGAATTGACCTCCAGGCCAATTGGCTGTGAGACTCAGCTGTGTCTGCAGTGGGAGAACTTCTGTGCTGGAGACACCCCTCTGGGGCAAGACTTGCTTCAGTGGGGCTTTGGTGCTCACTGAGTCTGCCCCCTGAGTGTGTCCTTTATGGCTCCACAGAGCTGCAAGCTAGATGGTCCCACTCTGACCTCTGGGTTTCCTGGCTCCTGGATCTCTAAGGAGGTGCTAATCTAGCCTTTGCCTGAGGCTATCCAGCAAAAGCCTCCCTGCAGGGCTTGGGTGGGGTGGGTCCCAGGGGATCCACAGGGCGGGGCTAACAGTTATGGCTGCTCTCAGTCTTGCCCTCAGAGGCTCTGCTTCTCAGTATCCTGGTAATCGCTGCTAGCCCCTCGGAAAGAAAGCTGCCCTCGAGTTCCAACCGCTGCCAGACAGTCCCGCTTCTCCCCTATGAGTCTGGGTCCCTAGAGACTCACCCAGAACTGGAGCTCAGAGCCTGAGACTCCCTCCTGATTGAAAATGACAACTGCGCCCTCAGCCGCCAGCCAGCTCCACATGCACCTCCACACCTTAGTATTTTACTTCTGCACTGCACCTCCTCTGAGTCTCAATATGCTTTTCTTTTTCCTTCTAGTTGTAGAATTTCCACTCAGCCAGCCTTCCTGTGGTTCTGGATGATGTCCTTTCAGTCTTTTAGCTCTATTTTTGAAGTGGTTGTTTGAGGCAGCAAGCTCTGGTGTTTACCTATGCCACCATCTTGGTTTCTCCAAATTCTTATTGTTATATACTATTGAGGTTATGTTATTGTTAGGCAGCATTAGTATGATGGAAGCTGACTGATAAACACCTCAATCCAATATTACTCAGATTCTGCTCATTCTACAGCCTGAATATCTTTCCTATTTGTTCCATTGACTCAGTACTGACATAAAAATATTCTATCTGGTCTCTCCATTTCTAATCTTCCCTTCCTCCAGCCTGTCCTCCATACTGCTTCCATAATTATCTTGCAAAACAAAACATAAAAAACAATGATTATATTACTTTCCTACTTAAAATTTACTGATGGCTTTCCATTGCCTCCAGGATAGGCCCAAACCCCTTAGTCTTGCATTGCAGGCATCCTTTGTATGACACTTCTGCCTTTAAATCTTCATCTACCTTGTTTTCCTTGGCATACTCCAATCACAATGCTCAAACATGCTTTGTAATTTCAAGCCTCTAGACCAGAGGTTCTCACCTTGTGGGTCGTGACCCCTTTGGGGGTCGAATGACCCCTTTCACAGGGGTCACCTAAGACCATCGGAAAACACATATATAATTACATATTGTTTTGTGATTAATCACTATGCTTTAATTATGTTCAAATTGTAACAATGAAATTGGGGGTCACCACAACATGAGGAACTGTATTAAAGTGTTGCAGCATTAGGAAGGTTGAGAACCACTGCTCTAGACCGTTAACCTTCCCTTTGTTCCTTTCCATTCCCTCTTTTGAATAATTTTTTTCCCAGCATTCTAACTATAGTTCAAATACCAGCTCTTCTGTGCAGCCTTCCCTGATTCCCTTCACTTCTCCCCAGATGGAAGATATCATGCTCTTCCTTTGTGCTTCAACAAGGAGCTGTTTACCTCACACTTCCTTTAGCTTTAGGTTATAATTAGTTCTTTTTTTGCACTGTTAACAATCATTTATTTTTGTATAACTTTGTTTCTCAAGGTAATATATTTTATATTCAGGGTTTATTTCTATCAATCTTTTGATTTCATTTTTAATAATTATTAGTAACTAGAGGCCCGGTGCACAAAAATGTGTGCACTGGGGGGGGGGGGCAGGGGGGTCCCTCAGCCCGGCCTGTGCCCTCTTGCAGTCTGGGACCCCTCGGGAGATAACGACCTACTGGCTTAGGCCTGCTCCCGTGTGGCAGAGGGCAGGCCCAAACCCTAGGTGCAGCCCCTGGTCGGGCTCAGAGCAGGGCCGATTGGGGAGTTGGGGCGCCGCCCCCTGTCATGCACAGAGCAGGGCGGATTGGGAGGTTGAGATGCCACCCTCAGTCACACTCAGGGTAGGGCCAATTGGGGAGTTGGGTCACTGCCCCTGTCACTCATAGAGCAGGGCTCATCAGGGGGGTTGGGGCTTGTACTCTGTCACACACAGAGCAGGGCCCATCAAGGGGTTGGTGCGCCGCCACTCTCACACTCAGGGCAGGGCCAATGGGGAGGTTATGGTTCTACCCCGTCACACACAGAGCAGGGCCCATGGGGGGGGGGGTTAGGGCGCCACACCCTGTCACACACAGAACAGGGTCGATCAGGGGGTTGGGGCGCCACCACTCTCACACACAGAGCCGCAGGGTGATCATGGGGTTGGGGAACTCCCCCCTATCAGGAACAGAGCAGAGCTGATCAGGGGGTTGGGGTGCCTTCCCCTGTCACGAACAAAGCAGGGTGGATAGGGAGGTTGTGGCCCCGCCCCCTGTCACACACAGAGCCGCAGGGCGATCAGGGGGTTTGGGCGCTGCCCTCTGTCACACTGATCCTGGTGCCGGGAGGCTTCGTGGCTCTGCTGATCCTGGTGCTGGGAGGCATATTACCTTTTTACTATATAGGATAGAGGCCTGGTGCATGGGTGGGTGCCAGCTGGTTTTCCCTGAAGGGTGTCCTGGATCAGGGTGGGGGTCCCCACTGGGGTGCCTGGCCAGCCTGGGTGAGGGGATGATGGCTGTTTGCAGCTGGTCACACATCCTTCAGGGTGGGGGTCCCCACTGGGGTGCCTGGCCAGTCTGGGTGAGGGGCTGAGGGCTGTTTTCAGGCTGAGGGTGACTGAAGCTCCCAACCGCCCCTTTTTTTCTTTTTTTCTTTTTATTCTGGGCAAGCTTTAGCTTTGAGGCTTGGCTCCAGCTCTTAGGCCTCCACTGCTGAAAGTAGGTTTCTGTCCTTTGTTTACAATGTTGCGATCCTGCTGGCTGAAGCCCGGGACTAAAGCAGGTTTCTGGGGTTTTGTTTAGCTTCTATATTTCTTATATAGTTTCTTAAACTGCAGGCTCAGAGGCCTGCACTGGCAGGCGGGGAATGTTGGAATCCTCCATCACTGAAGTAAGCAAGCCTCATGTTAGTTTCAAGCTGCCTGGCTGCCAGCTGCCATCTTGGCTGGCAGTTAATTTGCATATCTCGCTGATTAACCAATGGGAAGGGTAGCGGTCATACGCCAATTATCATGTTTCTTTTATTAGGTAGGATTGCAAATTACAATGGATAGATGTCCTAGCCCTGTGAGTTTCTTTGTGTTATTTTCCCAGCCTCCTTCTGCACTCACACTGGCTCCCCATACCTAACACAGAAACTGGAACAAAATAAGCACTCAGTAAAGTGTTGGAGAGAAATAATTCTCTAATTTTAAGTCTTTAATGATAGAGCTATAAAATGTTATATTGCAGGCAGTTATAACCTCCAAATTATCTTCCCTTCTGCTTGTATAACCATAATCATCCATCAGTAAAAAAGTTATTGGGCATAATGAGCTTTCCCTTTGAAAGTAATATATGACCAGGGAAGGGGAAGGATTTCATTAATGTATAGATAAGAGTGGAGCAAGGATGCTGCATAGAGTTGAACAGTGGCACTCAGATAGGCTAGGGGTTGGGTGGAATGGGGTGGGGGCTAAGGATAATGATTCTGATGCAAAGGGAACACAGGAGACAGAAACCAGAGTTCATTAAGAGACCAAGAGATTAGAGGAGAAGTAATGAGAGATAAGAAGATGGAATATATTAAAGCCAAGAGCTGGAGGCTGTAACAAGTTTTCTATGTGCCATGAATCTATGTGTCTTTATTCTGAAGCTATCTTAGGACACAAAGACCATGATACAGGATAGGATTTCCGTAGAGAGAGTACACATATACTATTTGGGTGGTCTACCTACTAAGTCCCTGGTACCAAATATGCTCCACTTTTGCTTTCATCCCAAACTTTATGCTTCAAGAAGTTTCCAAATACCTCCTGCTCTGTGTCTCAATTCCCTACCTCATCACTGACTCCCTGTGTGACCTTGGGTTGATCCTTTCTTCTCTATATGCCTCTGGGTCTCCATTTATATCATAAGGGAGTTTTGATATGATGTTTTACAAGGGTTTAGCTTGATAATACTGTATCTATGATTCCAAAACTATAAGGTGTGTTTGTGAGTGTATATGTATGCATATGAATTCAGACATGTCTCTGCCCCATGGGTTCCAGTTAACTTATAAAATGAGGATATTTGATCCAGACAATTTTTAAGTCCCTTCTAGTTTTTAAAGTCATAATTTTATAATTCTGCAGTCCAGATAAACCAAGTCAAAACCTAAGGATCCTCCTCATATATATATATTTTTTATCATTCTCTTAACTATTAGATGCATCCCCTCTTGCAACTCCCAGAAAGAAATAAAGATTTCCAGGCCTTGCCCAAGAGCTAGGGAGCCAAGTTCCTTTCTGGCCCCATCACTGTTAGCTCCAAAGTACTATAAAAATGCCAGCTGCTTGGAGCCGTGTCTCCCACAGCTAATAGGTGTATGTGTGTGTGTTTTTTTCCAGTTGTCTTGAGAAACTAAATTATTCTCCAAGTAAACTCCATTTATGTCTATAATAAATTTGATTTAAGTGAGAAAATTATCACCCTCTCAGGCTGAGAAAACTACTCCAATCTCCCCAGGGAAGAAATGCCTTCATTAACCTGAGGACCCTGGAAAAGGAAAGAACCTCATCCTGGGGGTGGAACTCCAATAAATACAAAGGTCATGGGACTGAAGTGAACTCACAATTAGCCCCAGTACTCCTGAAGGACCTGGAAATTCAGGGCCCATTGAGCCCTCAAGAGGATCATCCTACACAGTAACCTGCCCTCACACTGAGCTGCCTCTCTTACAAACCAGACAAATGAGATCTCTCCTGTTCATAAATGTCTTTGTATATCTCATTCCACTATTTATGCCATAATTTAAATACCTCTATGGATTTTTAAAGTAGATCAGATCTAATTACCTTGTTGAAGACATGAGGAGACTGAGGCCTAGAGGGGAAAAAAGACTTACCCAAGGTCACACAGTGAATAAGTGGCAAAGCTAGAGTCTTCCTAGACTGTGCAAGAGCAGCAATCACAGTGTAGCCTAATTTTTCAAATTCACCCTACCTCATCCTTTGCCCTTTATAACCTAGTGCTCTAGTCTAAGTCATCCTTGTTAGAGTTTTTGGTTTTGCATACATGGGGAACTATCAGAGAGAGGGAGCTACCACTTTCTTCAGCCTGGTTCAAATAATTTATCAGCCACATTTCATTCTGCTTGAAACCTTGATAATCTGACAACAAAAGCTTATTACAAGTCCCTGGAATTTTTTATGATTTCTCTCAGTTCCAAGCCTCTCCACCTACAAGTAGAGACAGCTGCCCCATCATTTCCATAGACAATAGCTACTCTAGTTCCTGAAAGCTCCACCTTTCCCCAAGAAACACATCTAAGAATGTGCCCTATAGAAAAATAATAAAATGGAATGTGTTCTCTATGGAGATCTTAGTGACTTAGCCTTCTTCCACACCAATTTCTGTCTTCTCCCTCATCCATCATTACGACCAGTTCCCTTTGCTGATAACTAACCCAGTGCATTCTAGCTTTACACAAAACAGGAGTCCTGGAGATGCATTTTAGGACAACATGAAAGAGACTTATCAACTGTCATTGGGAAGTCAAAGGTACAAGGATAATATGATTTCTATTGTTGCATTCCTTATTCATTCATCATTCATTATTTCATTCATTCATTCATTTCTAAATAATTCCCAAGTATCTATTGCCCTCAAGTAGTTCACAGATTAGCAAGAATAGATGTTATGATGTTATAACATACAGTGATTACTGTCAGATTAGGGCTATGCACAAAGTATTGAGTAAACATATTAAAATCTCTAATTTTGCTCAAGGAACTCGAGCAACACAAAAGAGATATTGTTTTATTGATTTTTGGAAGGAAAATTGGAGTTTGCCAACAAAAATGAGAAACTGTGCTCCAAGCAGAGAGACTGCCATGTCAAAAGACCATGGTTGAATGATAACGGCAAATATTTATTGAGAACTTACTATGTGTCAGGTGCTTTATGCACTAAATAATTTAATCCTGACAATAGCCTTATGAAGCAGGTAATGTTATTACCCCTTTTACAGAAGGGTGACTGAGGCACAGAGGTAAAGTGACTTGCCAAAGGCTATTTTTAATATATATTTATTGACCTCAGAGAAGAAGGGAGGGGGAAAGAAAAAGAAACATCAATGATGTAAGAGAATCGCCCATTAGTTGTCTCCTGCACACCCCACACTGGGGATTGAGCACGAATCCCAAGCACATGATCCACTTGAAAATCAAAAGGTAACCTCCCAGCCCATAGGTCTATGCTCAACCACTGAGCCACACAGGCCTGGTATCCAAGGCTATTTTAACTACATAATAGGAAAGGCAGTTGGACTTCAGAGATGGAGCTCTTAACTACTACATTATATTGCTTCTTTCAGATACCAGTTGGGAGCATCTTGACTAACATGTAAGGCTGAAAGGGAGGAGACACAGAAGGTGAAAATGGTAAGAAGCATGGTGGAGAGATAAAAATTAAAGGACCATGTGAAAAAAAAAAAAACCACACACAATAAGAAGCCATTAGAATGGAGTAGGCATTTGCATTAGATATGACACTTAGGCACAGATGCAGGCCTATTTGGAATACCGCATTAGCTCATCTCTATGTAAGACATTAATGTCAACTCCCAGGTTGGCACTAAAATCCAGAAGATTTTTGCAGTATCCAGAAAAATCAGAGAAGGGCTTATAATCTCCAGTTTCTCATGCCACCACCGATACCCTTGTTATCTACGCCTAGCCAATGGGCTAAGAATAGGCAAGATGTAAACTAGCTGAGGAGACTGAGCCCCAGGTAGCTGCTGTCTTTGGCCGTGGTTTGGAAAGAGCTTGTGAGGTCCAAGAGAGGTGGTATTTGAGATTTGGAAGGGAGCTATGAGGTCAGAGATGTAGTTTTCTGAGAGGTGGTGCCAGTGATGTACCAACTTGTTGCCTCAGTCACAATATTTGTTTTCTGTCCACAAAGCCTTGCTTTGGAAATTTAATCATAGTACTAAAGTTTTCTTCTTTCACCATCCTTTCTGCCTTCTTTCTTTTTTAAGTAGTTACTATTTGTGTGTGAGTGTGTGTGTGGGGGGGGGTGGGGGTTGAGTGCCAACAGCCATTTTCATTTGTACTGCAAAGAAACAGAAAAGGCATGTGGCGGACTCTGCTTGTCCTCACTCAAAATCAATTCTCCTCTTCTTCCTAACAGAACTCTGATGTGGCAGGGGGAAGAAGAGAGTCTAGCATTTAAAAAACATTTAAAAAATAAAAATAAAAGAACTACACCTCTCAGCTTTCTTTGCCTCTCAGAAAAATGGAGATAGTTCAGTGTGGGGTAAACACCGTGAATCAGGGGATACATAATTTTTGCCTTTTCTGTCATTTTATCCCATAATGCAAACATGATGCATGGTGATACAGGAGCTATATATCTTGTAGATAGACACCTATACCCTAAGGGCAATACTGCAGGTAAGAATGGTAGAGCAAAAGGACACAGGGGCCTGGATATACAATGGGTCTTGGACTCTAACTCTCAATTTCTTTTTATACAAAAAAATAAAATAAATAAAAAATAATCCCCTTACATGTTTAAATCGCTGGGTTTGTTTGTATATTTATTTGCTTTTATTATTTGTGATCGAATGCAATCCCAATTTGTTATAGTTAACATACTTTCTTGAGCTGGAGTTTTGAAGAGTGGGGCACCGAGAAAGGTGATTCTGAGGGGTAAGCTATGGGCAACCACTCCTTGGCTCCTGCAGGCCTTTCTCCCTAAGCTCCGTTTTGTCCAAACGTGGAAATTTCTTTGTTCAGATTATATCAGGAAGACTGTTCCCTTACAAGGGGTAACAGTGTAAACCAGAGCCTTTGAGGGAAAGCAAAACTCAGTAGATAAAATATGGGCATCTAATACAAGCTGTACCTTCTCTTCTACATCTCTCTCTTTTGGAACTCTTCTCTGGCAAAATCTAGGATGTTCCCTGTTCTGTTTTTTTAAAAGTATACAAATGTAATGATTTAAAGATTATAAACAAGATGTAGTGATATAATTGTGCTTATTTTACATTGTTGAAAATGAACTGTTTAACTACAATCTTCCCCTACAAACTTCAAACAATATTCACATTGAATAAATAACCTGACATATAACTTATAGGTGATGAACACTAATAAAAGTTTGAGTAAAGTAAAACATAGATTTAAAACTGAGTTATTCATGTTTTAAATTTATATTTGCTCCACTTAAAATTAATACTTATAGAAGATCACAAAAACTGTTTATATTTTCAGACATTGCAGAGAAGGTATATCCAGTTGTTTTTAACTGATAAAGTAAATCTTTTTTCTTTTTTTTGTTAGTCCTCGCCTGAGGATATTTTTCCATTGATTTTTAGAGAGTGGAAGAGACAGGGAGATAAAGTAAATCTTAAATTAGAAAATACTGCTATGCCACATATAAAAACAAACATTTTATTTTAAAATTTAAAATTTTTATTTTTAAAATTACGTTGAAAGAACAGTTATTGATGTACATTTTAAATAAATCAAAGAAAATGGACTCACAGACACAGAAAAGAGACTGGTGGTTGCCAAAGAGGAGGGGGTTGAAGGGCTGAGTGTAAAAGGCTAAGAGATTAAGAATACATAGGGGAAAAGTTCCTCAACATAAAAATTGGCAATGATTTTTTTCAGAAGTCGGGTGGGGGGGGGGAGGGAATATGACACCTAAAGTAAGAGCAACGAACAACAAAAATAAACAAGTGGAAATATATCAAACTAAAAACTTGTGCAAAGCAAAATAAATTATCAACAAAATGAAAAGGTAATCTACAGAATGGTAAAATGATTTTTATTTTTTTTTATCTCAGCTAATATCTTTTTTTTAAATTTTATTTTTTATTACAAAGGGTATTACATATGTGTCCATTTTTTCCCCCCCGCCCAAGACAGACCCCTAGCCTCCCCTATCCCCCAGTGTCTTATGTCCATTGGTTATGCTTATATGCATGCATACAAGTCCTTTGGTTGATCTCTTACCCCCCTACCTCCCGCCCCCGAACCCTCCCCGGCCTTCCCGTTGCAGTTTGACACTCTGTTTGAGGCAGATCTGCCTCTGTATCTATTATTGTTCAAAAGTTTATAATGGTCTCAATTATCCATGAATAAGTGAGATCATGTGGTATTTTTCCTTCATTGACTGGCTTATTTCACTTAGCATAATGCTCTCCAGTTCCATCCATGCCGTTGCAAATGGTAAGAGTTCCTTCCTTTTTAGAGCAGCATAGTATTCCATCGTGTAGATGTACCACAGTTTTCTAATCCATTCATCTACTGATGGGCACTTAGGCTGTTTCCAGATCTTAGCTATGGTGAATTGTGCTGCTATGAACATAGGGGTGCATATATCCTTTCTGATTGGTGTTTCTGGTTTCTTGGGATATATTCCTAGAAGTGGGATCACAGGGTCAAATGGGAGTTCCATTTGTTGCTTTTTGAGGAAACTCCATACTGTCTTCCATAGTGGCTGCACCAGTCTGCATTCCCACCAGCAGTGCACAAGTGTTCCTTTTTCTCCACATCCTCTCCAGCACTTGTCGTTTGTTGATTTGTTGATGATAGCCAGTCTGACAGGTGTGAGATGGTACCTCATTGTTGTTTTGATTTGAATCTCTCGGATGATTAGTGACTTTGAGCATGTTTTCATATGTCTCTTGGCTTTCTGAATGTCCTCTTTTGAAAGGTGTCTATTTAGGTCCTTTGCCCATTTTTTGATTGGATTGTTTATCTTCTTTTTGTTAAGTTGTGTGAGTTCCCTATAAATTTTGGAGATTAGGCCCTTATCAGATATGACATTGGCAAATATGTTTTCCCACACAGTGGGTTTTCTCGTTGTTTTGTTGATGGTTTCGTTTGCTGTGCAGAAGCTTTTTATTTTGATGTAGTCCCATTTGTTCATTTTCTCTTTAGTTTCAAGTGTTCTAGGAGCTGTATCAGTGAAGAAATTGCTTGACAAATGTCTGATATTTTGTTGCCTTTGGATTCTTCTAGAATTTTTATGGTTTCCTGTCGTACATTTAAGTCCTTTATCCATTTTGAGTTTATTTTTGTATATGGTGTAAGTTGGTGGTCTAGTTTCATTTTCTTGCATATATCTGTCCAATTTTCCCAACACCATTTATTGAAGAGACTATCTTGGCTCCATTGTATGTTCTTGCCTCCTTTGTCAAATATTAATTGAGCATATTTGTTCGAGCCAATTTCTGGGCTCTCTATTCTATTCCATTGATCTATATGCCTATTCTTGTGCCAGTACCAGGCAGTTTTGAGAACAGTGGCTTTGTAATACATCTTGATGTCTGGTATTGAGATCCCACCTACTTTGTTCTTTTTCAGGATTGCTGCAGCAATTCGGGGTCTTTATTCCAGATGAATTTTTGAAGAGTTCGTTCTAGATCTATGAAGTATGCCATTGGTATTTTAATGGGAAGTGCGTTGAATTTATAGATTGCTTTGGGTAGTATGGACATTTTAATGATGTTGATTCTACCAATCCATGAACACGGTATGTTCTTCCATCTGTTTATGTCTTCCTCTATATCTTTTTTCAACGTCCTGTAGTTTTCTGAGTAGAGGTCTTTTACTTCTTTAGTTAAGTTTATTCCTAGGTAGCTTAATTTTTTTGGTGCGATGGTAAACGGGATTGTTTTTATAATCTGTCTTTCTGAAAGTTCACTATTGGTGTATAGAAATGCCTCAGATTTCTTGGGGTTAATTTTGTATCCTGCTACATTGCCAAATTCATGTATTAAGTCTAGTAGCTTCTTGATGGACTCTCTAGGGTTTTGTATGTATAATATCATGTCATCAGCAAATAAGGACAGTTTTACTTCCTCTTTTCCAATTTGGATGCCTTTTATTTCTTCTTCTTGCCTAATTGCAATGGCTAAGACTTCCAGTACTATGTTGAACAGGAGTGGTGAGGGGGGCACCCCTGTCTTGTTCCTGTTCTTAGAGGAAATGGTGTTAGTTTTTGTCCATTGAGTATGATGTTGGCTGTGGGTTTTTCATATATGGATCTTATTATGTTGAGGTATGATCCTTCTATTCCCACCTTGCTGAGAGTTTTTATCAAAAATGGGTGTTGAATTTTGTCAAATGCTTTTTCTGCATCAATTGATATGACCATGTGGTTTTTTTCTTTCAATTTGTTTATGTGATGTATCACGTTTATTGATTTGCGGATATTGTACCATCCTTGCATCCCTGGGATAAATCCTACTTGGTCATGGTGTATGATCTTTCTGATGTACTGCTGGATCCGATTTGCTAAGATTTTGTTGAGGATTTTGGCATCTATGTTCATGAGGGATATTGGTCTGTAATTCTCTTTCATTGTGTTGTCTTTACCTGGTTTTGGTATTAGGGTGATGCTGGCTTCATAGAATGAGCTTGGAAGTGTTCCTTCCTCTTGAATTTTTTGTAGTAGTCTGAGGAGGATAGGTTTTAGTTCTTCCTTGAATGTTTGGTAAAACTCCCCTGTGAAGCCGTCTGGTCCTGGGCTTTTGTTTGATGGAAGCTTTTTGATGACTGCTTCAATTTCTTCCATAGTTATTGGCCTTTTGAGATTTTTAGATTCTTCCTGATTGAGTTTTGGAATGTTGTATTTTTCTAGGAATTTGTCCATTTCCTCCAGGTTGTCTAGTTTGTTGGAGTAGAGCTGTCCAAAGTATTTTTTAACAATCATTTGTATTACTGTGGGGTCTGTTGTTATTTCGCCTCTATCGTTTCTGATTTTGTTTATTTGGGTCCTCTCTCTTTGCTTCTTGGTGAGTGTGGCTAGGGGTTTATCAATCTTGTTTATCCTTTCAAAGAACCAGCTCTTGGTTTCATTGATTTTCTGTATTGTTTTTTTGGTCTCTATGTCATTTATTTCTGCTCTAATCTTTATTATCTCCTTCCTTCTGCTCACTGTGGGGTTTTCTTGTTGCTCTCTTTCTAAATCTTTGAGTTGTAGAGTTAGATGATTTACTACCATTTTCTCTTGTTTTTTGAGATAGGTCTGTAGAGCTATAAACTTCCCTCTCAGGACTGCTTTCATTGTGTCCCATAGGTTTTGGATTGTTGTGTTTTCATTGTCATTAGTTTCCAGGATGTTTTTAATTTCTTCTTTGATCTCATTGGTAACCCAATCAATATTTAATAGCATGCTATTCAGCTTCCAGGTGTTTGAGTATTTTGGGTTGTTTTTATTGTAGTTTATTTCTAATATTATGCCATCGTGGTCTGTGAAGATGCTTGGTATGATTTCAATCTTCTTGAATTTCGGAAGACTTTGCATGTGACCCAATATGTGGTCTATTTTTGAATATGTCCCATGAGCACTTGAGAAGAACGTATATTCCCTGGCTTTGGGGTGAAGCGTTCTGAAGATGTCTATTAAGTCCATCTGATCAAGTGAGTCATTTAGGATTGCTGTATCTTTGCTGATTGTTTGTCTATAGGACTTATCCAGTGCTGTCAGTGGTGTATTAAAGTCCCCTACTATGATTGTATTGTTGTCGATCTCTCCTTTGATATCTTCCAGGAGTTTTTTTATAAATCTGGGTGCTCCTGTATTGGGTGCATATATGTTTACCAGGGTTATATCTTCTTGTTGTATTGATCCCTTTAGTATTATGAAGTGTCCTTCCCTATCTCTTGTTATGGCCTTCACTTTGAGGTCTATTTTGTCCGATATAAGTATTGCTACCCCAGCTTTCTTTTCCTTTCCATTTGCCTGAAAGATATTTTTCCATCCTTTCACTTTCAGTCTGTGTGAGTCCCTTCTAATGAGGTGGGTTTCTTGTAGACAGCAGATGTATGGGTCATGCTTTTTTATCCATTCAGCCACTTGATGTCTTTTGGTTGCAGCATTTAGTCCTTTTACGTTTAATGTTATTATTGAAAGGTACTTGTTTGTAGCCATTTCTTTATTTGTGAGGCTGATTTCTTTCTGAAACTTTTATTTCTTCTTTTTATACCAGCCCCTTTAGTATTCCTAGCAGTTCTGGCTTAGTGGTGATAAACTCCCTTAGCCCTTTTTTGTCTGTGAAGCTTCTTATTTCCCTTCAAGTTTGAATGATAGCCTTGCTGGATAGAGTATTCTTGGATTCAGTCCTTTGCTTTGCATCACTTTGTAAATTTCTGTCCATTCTTTTCTGGCCTGATGTGTTTCTGTTGAGAAATCATTTGATAATCTAATGGGAGATCCTTTGTATGTGACTTTCCGTCTCTCTCTTGCGGCCTGTAAGATTTTCTCTTTGTCCTGAACATTTGCCATGGTAATTATGATGTGTCTTGGTGTGGGTCTTTTTGGGTTCACCTTGTTTGGGACTCTCTGGGCTTGTGTGACTTTTTTCTTCCCCACCTCAGGGAAGTTTTCTGATATTATTTCTTCGAATAGGTTTTCTAATCCTTGTTCATCTTTCTGTTGTTCTGGTACCCCTATTATTCGTATGTTGTTTCGTTTCATGTTGTCCCAAAGCTCCCTTAGGCTCTCCTCCTGTCTTTTAATTTTCTCTCCAATTGCAGTACATTTTGGGTGTGTTTTGCTTCCTTGTCTTCTAATTCACTAATTCGGTCCTCCGCTTCTCCTAGTCTACTGTTGATACTTTCAATGGTGTTTTTTATTGCAGCTATATCACTCTTCATTTCTTCTTGGGTCTTACTTAAGTTGTTGAGTTTTTCATCTGTTTCTTCTTGCTTCTTGCAGAGGTTGTCGATTTTTTCCTCCATCCGGTTTATGCACTCTAGGACCCTTATTCTGAATTCTTTTTCTGTCATGTTGCATGCCTCTGTATTACTTAGCTGCTTTTCTGGAGAGTCCTCCTTCTCTTTCCTTTGGGGGTTTCTTTGTCTACCCATGTTTGATCTCACTGACATATCTAGACATTGAGTCGTTCAGTGGCTGCTCCCTGGGTGGCAGTGAGTCCTTGGTCTGTGGTTGCTCTTCGGGCGGTTGCGGTAGCAGCTGCTCTTCAGTTGGCAGCAGCTCCTCTGGTGGGTGCTGTTCACAGCTGTGGTGGCTCTTCTGGCTGGTGGGGGGCGGTTTCACGTACAGCTGCTGTTCCTTAGCAGAGGGTATGGTCCTCAGGAGATTGCTGTTGCTTGGATCTGCTGCATTGATTTAAGGGCACAAAATACAACACAACAAGGCACCACGTACCAGGCACTAAACACAAATATATTCACGATATTAATAACCCCAAATAAAGGCGACCACCCGAATTAAGAGAATTAGGGGATAAGGCAGAAGGAAAAGAAAAAGATAAAAGAGAAAAAAGAAAAGTATGGACCCCCAAAAAAAGAGTGCAGAAATGAAATTGGGAAAAAGAAGGTGCGGAAATAAAAGCGAGAAGAGAAAAAAAAAAAGAGTGAAAAGAGAGAATGAAGTGGAAGAGGGGAAGAGACTTTTTATATGATGAGAATACTCCTATAGAACCACCACTAATCCCAGCAAATTCCAGCAACAACTCCCTGTAGATGGATGCAAACTAGAAACCACCAATAATACAACGATGAAAATAGAATGGAGAACACTAAACCCAAAATAAAATAAAGAGAAAATAAAATGGCAATTTAAAAGATGGTAAAATGGTAGCAGTAATAATACTGGTTAAAAATAAGAAGGTAGTAATTAAAAGGGTAAAACCAGGTGAAGGAAAAAAAGGAAAAAAAAAAAGAAGAAAAAAAAAGGGAAAAAATATAAAAAAAAATTAAAATAAATTGGTTTCTTAGTTAAAAGGTGAAAAAAGAAAAAAAATTGCAGTAGTGAAGGTCCTTCGGTTCTTCTATTCTTCAGTCTGGCTCGCCTTTAGTCCTTTCCAGGGGAGTTCTGCCCTTCCCAGCTGCAAACCGTCTCACCAGCTGAGCACTCTCGCCAATTCGGGGTGGGTGTTATTAGTTTCAGCTGCTCACTGCATTTGCTCCGGGCTAAAATGATTTTTAAATTATATAACAAAGGAATGATATAAAAATACATAGAGAACTCATACAACTCAATAACAAATGAAACCAAATAATCCAATTAAAAAATGGACAAAGGAACTGAAAATACACTTTTTAAAAATTCCTTATTGTTTAAAGTATTACATATGTCTCCTTATTCCATATTGATTTCTCTCTGGCCATTCTCACCCCCCAGCACATACCCTCACCCCGCTACTGTCTGTGTCCATTGTTTATGCATATATGCATGCATAAAAGTCCTTTGGTTAACCTCTTATCCTCCCTACCCTGCCTTCCCTCTGAGGTTTGAAAGTATGTTCAATGCTTCACTGTCTCTGGATCTATTTTTGTTCATCAGTTTATGTTGTTTATTATATTCCACAACTGAGTGAGATCACGTGATATTTATCTTTCTCCAACTAGCTCATTTTGCTTAGCATAATGCTTTTCAGATCCATCCATGCTGTTGCGAATGGTAAGAGTTCATTTTTTTTTTTTTACAGCAGCATAGTATGGAATACTATGAGCTGGAGTTTTGAAGAGTGGAGCACCGAGAAAGAGGTGATTCTGAGGGAATTGTGCAGATGTACCAGTTTTTTAAACCACTCATCTGCAGAAGGGCACTTAGAATGTTTCCAAATCTTAGTTTTGTAATTGTGCTGCTATGAATAGAGGGGTGCATATGTCCTTTCTGATTAGTTTTTCTTATTTCTTGGGATAATAGAAGTGAGATGACTGGATCAAATGGGAGTTCCATTTTTAATTTTTTCAGGAGACTCCATACCGTTTTCCAAAGTGGCTGCATGCACCAGCAGTTCACGAGAGTTCCTTTTTCTCCACATTCTAGGTAGCATTTGTTCATTGCTAATTTGTTGATGAGAGCCATTCT
This sequence comes from Myotis pilosus, assembly GCA_036010255.1. Taxonomy (NCBI): domain Eukaryota; kingdom Metazoa; phylum Chordata; class Mammalia; order Chiroptera; family Vespertilionidae; genus Myotis; species Myotis pilosus. Next base: position 17,614,267 of record JASKON010000009.1, read on the forward strand.
GACAGGTGTGAGATGGTACCGCATAGTTGTTTTGATTTGCATCTCTCAGATGATTAGTGACTTTGAACATGTTTCATATGTCTTTCGGCCTTTCTTCTTTCTTCTTTCAAAAAGTATCTATTTAAGTCCATTGCCCATTTTTTGATTGGGTTGTTTATCTTCCTTTTGTTAAGTTGTATGAGCTCCCTGTAAATGTTGGAGATTTATTGGTGATAACATTTGCAATTATGATCACCCATGCAGTGGACTTTCTTGTTGTTTTTTGATGGTTTTCTTTGCTGTGCAAAAGCTTTTTATTTTGATGTAGTCCCATTTGTTTATTTTCTCTTTAGTTTCCAATGACCCTAGGATCAGTATCAGTGAAGAAGTTGCTTCTGCATATGTCTGAGATTTTGTTCCCTGTGGATTCCTCTAGTATTTTTATGGTTTACCATCTTATGTTTAAGTACTTTATCCATTTTGAGTTTATTTTTGTGTATGGTGTAAGTTGGTGGTCTAAATTAATTTTTTTGCATGTATCTGTCCAATTTTCCCAACACCACTTATTGAAGAGGCTGTCTTGACTCCATTGAATGTTCATTCCTCCTTTGTGGAATATTAATTGAGCATAGTGGTTTGGGTCGATTTCTGAGTTCTCTATTCTATTCCATTGATCTATATGTCTGTTCTTGTGCCAGTACCAGGCAGTTTTGAGAACAGTGGCTTTGTAATACATCTTGATATCTGGTATTGAGATCCCATCTACTTTGTTCTCAGGATTCCTACATATATTCAGGGTCTTTTTTTATTCCAGATGAATTCTTGGAAACTTCGTTCTATGTCTGTGAAATATGCTGCTGGTATTTTAATCAGGGGTGCATTAAACCTATAAATTGCTTTGGGTAGTATGGACATCTTAATGATGTTGATTCTACCAATCCATGAACATGGTATGTTGTTCCATTTGTTTATGTCTTCTGCTATCTGCTTTTTCATTGTCCTGTAGTTTTCCACATATAGGTCTTTTACCTCCTTAGTCAAGTTTATTCCTAGGTATCTTAAATTATTTTTGTGTGTGTGTGCAATGGTAAATGGAATTTTTTTTTCATTTTTCTTTCTGTGAGTTCATTATTGGTGTATAACAAGGCTATAGATTTCTGGGTGTTTATTTTGTATCGTGCTACATTGTCAAATTCATTTATTAAGTCTAGTAACTTTTTGATTGAGCCTTTAGGGTTTTCTACATACAGTATCATGTCATCTCCGAATAAGGACAGTTTTACTTCTTCTTTTACAATTTGGATTCCTTTTATTTGTTCTTCTTGTTTGATCGTAATGTCTAGTACTTCCAGTACTATGTCGAACAAGAGTGATGAGAGTGGGCATCTCTGTTTTGTTCCTGCTCTTAGAGGAAATGGTTTTACTTTTTGCCCATTGAGTATGATGTTGGTGGTGGGTTTGTCATATATTGCTTTCATTATGTTGAGGTATGATCCTTCTATTCCCATCTTCCTGACAGTTTTTATCAAGAAAGTGTGTTGGATTTTGTCAGATGCTTTTTCTGCATCAATTAATACGACTATGTGATTTTTATCTCTCAGTTTGTTTGTGTGATGTATCACGTTTATTGATTTGCGGATATTGTACCATCCTTGCATCCTCAGGATAAATCCTACTTGGTTATGGTCTATGCTCTTTCTGATGTACTGCTGGATCCAATTTGTTGGAATTTTGTTGAGGATTTTGGCATCTATGTTCATGATGGATATTGACCTGTAATTCTCTTTCATTGTGTTATCTTTATCTGGTTATCTGGTTTTGGTACTGTGGTGATGCTGGCTCCATAGAATGAGCTTGGAAGTATTCCTTCCTCTTGCATTTTTTGGAATAGTCTGAGGAGGATAGGTTTTAGTTCTTCCTTGACTGGTAAAACTCCACTGTGAAGCTGTCTGGACCCAAGCTTTGTTTGCTGGAATCTTTTTGATGACTGCTTACATTTCTTCCATAGTTATTGGCCTATGGAAATTTTTTGAATCTTCCTGATTGAGTTTTGGAAAGTTGTATTTTACTAGGAATATGTCCATTTCCTCCAGGTTGTCTAGTGTGTTAGAATTGAGTTGTCCTTAATATTTGATAACAATTCTTTGCATTTCTGTGGGATATGTTGTTTTTTCACCTCTTTCATTTCTTTTTTTTTCTATGTCCCTGATTCTATTATGATCACCAGATTATTTATTCACTTGATTCTTAGATTCACTTGTTGATAGATGCATGTTTGTTGTTCATAATTTGTATCTTTACCTTTTTGTTCTTCTTCCTCTTCTTAAAGGATACCTTTCAGCATTTCATATAATATTGGTTTGGTGGTGATAAACTCCTTTAGCTTTTCCTTATCTGTGAAGCTCTTTATCTGACCCTCAGTTCTGAATGATAGCTTTGCTGGGTAAAGTAGTCTTGGTTGTAGGTTCTTGGTATTCATCACTTTGAATATTTCTTGCCATTCCCTTCTGGCCTGCAAAGTTTCTGTTGAGAAATCAGCTGACAGTTGTATGGGTATTCCCTTGCAGGTAACTGAGTTTCTTTCTCTTGCTGCTTTTAAGATTCTCTCTTTGTCTTTTGCTCTTGGCATTTTAATTATGATGTGTCTTGGTGTGGTCCTCTTTGGATTCCTTTTGTTTGGGGTTCTCTGCACTTCCTGGACCTGTAAGTCTATTTCTTTGACCAGGTGGGGGAAGTTTTCTGTCATTATTTCTTCAAATATGTTTTCAATATCTTGCTCTCTGTCATCTTCTGGCACCCCTATAATTCTGATGTTGGTACGCTTGAAGCTGTCCCAGAGGCTCCTTACACTATCTTCGTATTTTCGGATTCTTTTTTCATTTTGCTTTTCCAGTTGGGTGTTTTTTGCTTCTTCGGATCTCGAATCTTTGACTTGATTCTTATGCTCCTCTGGTCTGCTGTTGGGAGTCTGTATAATATTCTTTATTTCAGTCAGTGTATGCTTAATTTCTAGTTGGTTCTTTATCACAACATAGAGGGTCTCATTAGATTTCTTGAGAATCTCACTACATTTATGGGCGGTCTCACCAGTCTTTTACTAAGTTTATCGGCAGCTTCTAGACAGTTTTTGAGAGACCTTAAAAGTGTGGTTTTGAGCTCTATATCTTCCATTTCTGACATTTCCGTTCTGTTTCTTTGTCTCCGCATTTTTTTATCTTTTCTTGGTGCACCCCCTAGTGGCATTTGTGCGAAGTCTTGTTGTAGTTAAGCCTTGATTGATGTCAGGAATCCTGTGTACCTCTTTCATTTCTTATTTTGTTTATTTGGGTCCTTTCTTTTTGCTTCTTGGTGAACCTGGCTAGAGGTTCATCAATCTTGTTTATCTTTTCAAAGAAAAACTCTTGGTTTCATTGGTTATTTGTATTTTTTTTTGGTCTCTATGGCATTCATTTCTGCTCTGATCTTTATTATCTCCTTCCTTCTGGATACTGTGGGCTTTTTTTGTTTTTCTCTTTCAAATTCTTTGAGTTTTAGAGTTAGATTATTTAGTACTATTTTTTTTTTTTTTTTTTTTTTTTTTTTTTTTTTTAGTTATGCCTGTAGAGCTATAAAAATCCCTCTCAGGACTGCTTTCACGGTGTCCCATAGATTCTGGATTGTTGAGTTTTTATTGTCATTAGTTTCCAGGATGTTTTTAATTTCTTCTTTGATCTCTTCACTTTTTGTTCTGAGGTGGGTTTCTTGTAGACAGCATATATATGGGCCATGTTTTTTATCCATTCAACAACACATTGTCTTTTGTTTAATAGCATGCTTTTCAGCTTCCAAGTGTTTGAATTTATTGATGCAGGCTGCTCACACAGCTCTTGCTCCTCAGATGTGGGATGGGCTGCTTATGTGGGTACTGCTCCTTGGGAGGGAGTAAGCTTCATGTGTGACTGCTGCTCCTCAGATGGGTGTGGGTTGCTCACCCAGCTGCTCCTCATCAGACAGGTGCAGGCTGCGTGGGGCTGCTGCTGTACAGACATGGGTCATCTGCCCATGTGGCTGCTCCTCCTCAGACTGGAATGAGCTCTCAGGTGGCTGCTGCTCCTTGGGTGAAAGTGAGCTGCATGTGCGGCTGTTGCTCCTCATACAGGGGTGGTCTACTCCTGCACCTGCTGCTCTCCAGACAAAGAACGGGCTGCTTGTGTGGCTGTAGCTCCTCAGGCAGGAGTGAGCTACACGTGCAGCTACTGCTCCTCGGATGGGGACAGGCCACTCGCCCAGCTGCTGCTCATTGGACAGGTGCAGGATGCATGTGTCTGCTGCTCCTCAGACAAGTGCAGACTGCACAGGGATGCTTCTCCTTGGATGTGGGTGGTCTGCTTGTGAGGCTGTTGCTCCTTAGACCTGGGCAAGCTGTTCAGGTAGCTGCTGCTCCTTGAATGGGGGTGGGCTGCTCACAGCACTGCTCTTCTTCGTACAGGGGTGGGCTGCTCATACAGCTGTTGCTCTGCGGATGGGGGCAGGGTGTGGGCAGTGCACATCTGCTGCTCCTGGAACAGGGGCGGGCTGGTGGGGATGTAGGTTCACCTGTTGATAGATATGTATTTGTTGTCACTTTGTTGTTCATAATTTTTTATCTTTACCTTTTTCTTCTTCTTCCTCTTCTTAGAGAATACCCTTCAGCATTTCATATAATAGTGGTTTGGTGGTGATGGACTCCTTTAGCTTTTCCTTTTCTGTGAAACTCTTTATCTGACCTTCAATTATAAATGATACCTTTGCTGGGTCGAGTAATCTTGGTTGTGGGTTCTTATTATACATCACTTTGAATATTTCTTGCCACTCCCTTCTGGCCTGCATAGTTTCTGTTGAGAAATCAGCTGACAGTCGTATGGGTACTCCCTTGTAGGTAACTGTTTTTCTCTTGCTGCTTTTAATATTCTTTCTCTATTTCTTGCCCGTGGAATTTTAATTATGATGTGTCCTTGTGGGGTCCTCTTTCGATTCCTGTTGTTTGGGTATCTCTGTGCTTCCTGCACTCATAAGTCTATTTCTTTCACCAGGTAGGGGAAGTTTTCTGTCATTGTTTCTTCAACTAGGTTTTCAATATCTTGCTCTCTCTCTTCTTCTGGCATCCCCATAATTCGGATATTGGTATGCTTGAAGTCGCCCCAGAGGCTCCTTACATTATGTTCATATTTTTGGATTCTCTTTGATTTTCTGTTTGGTTGTTTTTTTTTTGCTTCTTCATATTTCAAATATTTGCCTTGATTCTTGGGATCCTATAGTCTGATGTTGGATCTCTGTATTTTATTCTTTATTTCAGTCAGTGTATGCTTAATTTCTGATCGGTCCTTTTGATATCCTTGAGGATCTCTCTAAATTTCTCAGAAGTTTCTAGAAGATTCTTGAGTAACCTTATAACAGTGGTTTTGAACTCTATATTCAGTATTTTGCTTTCATCCATTTCTTTCATTTATGACTTGTTTCATTGTCTCCAAATTTTGGCTGCTTCCCTGTGTTTGTTTCTAGGTACTAATTCTCTTGGAGTTGATAGAGTGACCTTGTGTGTTAGGTGTCCTACAGGGCCCAGTGGCTCAGCCTCCCCAGTCACCTGAGGTGAACACTCTTAGTGCACCCCTTTGTGGACTGTTTGCACAGACTTGTTGTAGTTAATCCTTGATTGCTGTTGGTATCATGGGAGGAATTGACCTCCAGGTCAATTGGCTGTGATGACCATCTGTGTCTACACAAGAAGATCTGTTGCACAGGGGACACCCTTATGGAGCAGGACTTGCTACAGTAGGGCTTTGGTGCTCACTGAATCTGCCCCTTGAGTGTATCTCTTATGGATGTGAAGAGATGTAATCTGATGGGGTCTCACTCTGACCACTGGGTACACTGGCTCTTGGATCTCCAAGGAGGTGTAAGGTCAGCCATTGTCTGGGGCCACCCAGTAAGAGCTATAGATACATCTGCAGATTCCTCCTCTTTGTATGGGGTTTGGAAGTGCCCAAAGGAGGCCCAGCTGTGAAGCAAGGCAGGCTGCTGCTGCTGGGCCTTTGGCCTTCTTTTGGAAGCTCTGGGGCTCTCTGACCCCGCTGTAGTTTGACAGTTTATAGATGGAGAGAGGACAGGCCATTCATATGCAAAAGTTGATGCGCACAGCTTGGGTGGGGTTGTAAATTGTGTGTGGTGGGGTCTCTGGGAAACACCAGGGCAGAGAAAACAGCAATGGCTACCAGTCAGCCCTGCAACGGAAAGGTCCCCGGGTCTCCACATCCTGCACCCCCTTGTAGAAACAATGATCACTGTGAGCAACTCTTAGAGAAAGTCGCCCTTGTGTTCCTGTCCCGATGCCAGATAGTCCAGTTTCTCCCCATATGTGTCTAGGTCCCCCAAGTTTCACCCAGAACTGGAGTTCAGAGCAAGTGGGAGCTTGTATCTCCCTTCCAATTAAAAGAGCAGCACATCCAGGTGCTAGCACTTTTCGCGCCTCCACACCTCTTATCAGTCTCAATGCACTTTCTTCACCTCTCTACTTGTGGAACTTCCACTCAGCTAGCTTTTCCGGCAGTTCTGGGTGGCAGTTATTCTGCCTTTTAGTTGTTATTTTGATGTGGTTGTGAGAGGCAGCATAATAGGTGTTTACCTATCCCACCATCTTCGCTCTCTTCTGGGTGTTAATTTTGTATTCTGCACAATGCCTACTTCATTTATAAAGTATGGTAGCTTTTCTATGGAGTCTTTAAGGTTTTCTATGTACAACATCATGTCATATGTGAAAAATGACAGTTTTACTTCTTTTTTTTAAAATTTGGATGCCTTTTATTTCTTCTTATTGTCTGAAAAAGTACTACTATGTCAAACAGAAGAGGGCATCCATGTCTTCTGTTTTTAGGGTAAATGTTTTAAATTTTGTCCATTTAGTATGATGTTGGCTGTAGGTTTGTCATATAAGGCTTTTATTATGTTGAGGTATGATCCCTCCATTCAAACCTTGCTGGGAGTTTTTACCAAGAAAGGGTGATGGGCCCTAACTGGTTTGACTCAGTGTATAGAGCATTGGCCTGCTTCATGAAGAGTCCTCAGTTTGATTCTGGTCAAGGGCCCAAGCCCAGGTTGCTTGCTCGATTCCCATCAGGAGGCATGAAGGTGGCAGCCACTCAATGATTCCCATTCTCTCTCTCTCTCTCTCTCTCTCTCTCTCTCTCTCTCTCTCTCTTTCTCTCTCCTTTTCCTCTCTGAAATAAAAAATATATATATATTAAGAAAAGAAAGGGTGTTGCATTTTCTCAAATGCTTTTTCTGCATCAATTGATATGATTATGTTATTTTTGTCAATTTTTTGCTTGATGTATCACGTTTATTGATTTGCAGTTATTGTACCATAGTTGCATCCCTGTAATAAATCCTACTTGGTCATAGTGTATGATATTTCTAATGTAATTCTGGATCAATATGCTAGGATTTTGTTGAGGATTTTGGCATCTATGTTCATGAGGGATATTGGCCTGTAATTCTCTTTCTTTATAGTGTCTTTATCTGGTTTTGGAATTAGGGTAATGCTGACTTCATAGAAAGACCTTGGAAGTGTGCATTCCTCTTGAAGTTTTTTGAAATAGTCTGAGGAGGGTAGGTTTTAGGTCTTTGAATGTGAAGCCATCTGTCCCAGGGCTTTGTTTGTTGGAAGTTTTTTTTATTACTGCCTCCATTTTTCCATGGTTATCAGCCTATTCAGAATTTTTTTTTTTTTTTTACTTTCTGATTGAATTTTGGAAGGTCGTATTTTACTAGGAATATGTTCATTTCTTCTAGGTTGACCAGTTGTGTGTGTGTGTGTGTGTGTGTGTGTGTGTTTGCAGTAGAGTAGTTCATAGTATTATTTTTACAATCCTTTGTATTTCTGTTTGGTCTGTTGTTGCTTCACCCCTTTCATTTCTGATTATGTTTATTGAGTCCTCTCTCTTTGCTTCTTGGTGAGCCTGGCTTGAGGTTCATCAATCTTGTTTATCCTTTCAAAGAACCAGCTCTTGTTTTTATTACCCTTTAGTATTTTTTGTCTCAATGTCATTTATTTCCACTCTGATCTTTATTATTTACTTTATTTTGCTTACCCTGGGTTTTTCTTGTTGCTCTCTTTATAATTCTTTATGTTGTAGAGTTAGATAATTTATTACCAGTTGTTCTTGTTTCTTAAGGTAGTCCAATAGAGCTGTGAACTTACCTCTCCAGACTGCTTTCTCTGTGTCCCATAGATTTCGGATTGTTGTGTTTCATTGTCATTTGTTTCTAGGATATTTTTATTTCTTCTTTGATCTCTTTTGTAACCCAATCATTGTTTAGTAACATGCTATTTAGCCTCCACTTGTTTGAAACTTTATTGTTTGTATTGCAGTTGATTTCTAATATTATGCCACTGTGGTCTGGAAGATACTTGATATGATTTCAATCTTCTTGAATTTGAAGAGATTTTGCCTGTGTCACAATATGTGGTCTATCTTTGAAAATGTCCTATGGGCACTTGAGAAGAATGTACATTCCATAGCTTTGGAATGAAATATTCTGGAAATGTCAATTAAGTCCATCTGATCTAGTGAGTTGTTTAGGATTGAGGTTTCTTTGTTGATTTTTTTTTTTTTGTCTAGAAGCTGTATCCAGTGAGGTCAGCAGGGTAATAAAGTCCCCTAGTATGATTTTATTGTTTTTGATCTCTCCCTTGATATCTTCTGAAAGTGTTTTTTTAAAAATATTTTTTATTGATTTTTTACAGAGAGGAAGGGAGAGGGATAGAGAGTTAGAAACATCGATGAGAGAGAAACCTCGATCAGCTGCCTCCTGCACACCCCCCAGGGGGATATGCCTACAATCAAGGTACATGCCCTTGACTGGAATCAAACCTGGGACCCTTCAGTCCACAGGCTGACACTCTATCCAGTGAGCCAAACCGGTTAGGGCTGGAAGTGTTTTTAAGTATTTGTGTGCTCCTGCATTGGGTGCATATATGCTAATCAGAGTTATATGCTCCAGATATATTGATCTCTTTAGTATTATAAAGTGTCCTTTCTTATCTCTTGTATTGCCCTCACTTTAAGGTCTATTTTGTCAGTTATAAGTATTGCTACTCCACTTTTTTTTTTTCATTTCCATTTTTCCTGAAAGACATTTTTCTATCCCTTCACTTTCAGTCTTCTTCTGATGTGGGTCTCTTGTAGACAGTTTATATATTGGTCATATATATGGGTCAGCCACTCAATGTCTTTTCATTGGAGAATTTAGTCCATGTAAGTATGTTCAAGGTCATTATTGATAGTCACTTTTTTGTAGCCATTTCTTTACTTTATGCCTATGTTCCTTCTCCCCTTTCTATTTTTTCTTCTTATAACATCTCCTTTAGCATTTCTTTTTTTTTCATATGGTTTAACTTAATATTATTTTATTTTTTTTCTCTCTTTTTTTATTGCTTAAAGTATTACAAAGGGTATTACATATGTGTCTATTTTTCCCCCACCCTTGACAATCTCCTGGCCTCCCCTACCCCCCAATGTCTTATGCCCATTGGTTATGCTTATATGCATGCATACAAGTCCTTTGGTTGATCTCTTACACCCCTCACTCCTGCCCTCCAAGTCTCCCCGGCCTTCAGGCTGCAGTTTGACAATCTGTTTGAGGCAGCTCTGCCTCTGTATCTATTATTGTTCAAAACTTTATAAAGGTCTCAATTATCCATGAATGAGTGAGATCATGTGGTATTTTTCCTTCATTGACTGGCTTATTTCACTTAGCATAATGCTCTCCAGTTCCATCCATGCCGTTGCAAATGGTAAGAGTTCCTTCCTTTTTAGAGCAGCATATTATTCCATCGTGTAGATGTACCACAGTTTTCTAATCCATTCATCTACTGATGGGCACTTAGGCTGTTTCCAGATCTTAGCTATGGTGAATTGTGCTGCTATGAACATATGGCTATATATATCCATACTGATTGGCATTTCTGGTTTCTTGGGATATATTCCTAGAAGTGGGATCACAGAGTCAAATGGGAGTTCCATTTGTAGTTTTTTGAGGAAACTCCATACTGTCTTCCATAGTGGCTGCACCAGTCTGCATTCCCACCGGCAGTGCACGAGTGTTCCTTTTTCTCCACATCCTCGCCAGCACTTCTTGTTTGTTGATTTGTTGATGATAGCCAGTCTGACAGGTGTGAGATGGTACCTCATTGTTGTTTTGATTTGCATCTCTCGGATGATTAGTGACTTTGAGCATGTTTTCATATGTTTCTTGGCTTTCTGAATGTCCTCTTTTGAGAGGTGTCTATTTAGATCCTTTGCCCATTTTTGGATTGGATTGTTTAACTTCTTTTTGTTAAGTTGTATGAGTTCCCTATAAATTTTGGAGATTAGGCCCTTATCAGATATGACATTGGCAAATATATTTTCCCACGCAGTGGGTTTTCTCATTGCTTGTTGATGGCTTCATTTGCTGTGCTGAAGCTTTTTATTTTGATGTACTCCCATTTGTTCATTTACTCTTTAGTTTCAAGTGCCCAAGGAGCTGTATCAGTGAAGAAATTGCTTCAGCATATGTCTGAGATTTTGTTGCCTTTGGATTCTTCTAGGATTTTTATGGTTTCCTGATGTACATTTAAGTCATTTATCCATTTTGAGTTTATTTTTGTGTATGGTGTAAGTTGGTGATCTAGTTTCATTTTCTTGAATATATCTGTCCAATTTTCCAAACACCATTTATTGAAGAGACTTTCTTGGCTCCATTGTATGTTGTTGCCTCCTTTGTCAAATATTAATTGAGCATATTGGTTCGGGCCGATTTCTGGGCTCTCTATTCTATTCCATTGATCTATATGCCTGTTCTTGTGCCAGTACCATGTAGTTTTGAGAACAGTGGCTTTGTAATACATCTTGATATCTGGTATTGAGATCCCACCTACTTTGTTCTTTCTCAAGATCACTGCAGCTATTCGGGGTCTTTTTTTATTCCAGATGAATTTTTGGAGAGTTTGTTCTAGATCTGTGAAGTATGCCATTGGTATTTTAATGGGAAGTGTGTTGAATTTATAGATTGCTTTGGGTAGTATGGACATTTTAATGATGTTGATTCTATCAGTCCATGAACATTTTATGTTCTTCCATCTGTTTATGTCTTCCTCTATCTCTTTTTTCAACGTCCTGTAGTTTTCTGAGTAGAGGTCTTTTACGTCTTTATATAAGTTTATCCCTAGGTAGTTTAATTTTTTTGGTGCGATGGTAAATGGGATTGTTTTTATAATCTCTCTTTCAGAAAGTTCACTATTGGTATATAGAAATGCCTCAGATTTCTTGATGTTAATTTTGTATCCTGCTACATTGCCAAATTCATGTATTAAGTCTAGTAGCTTTTTGATGGAGTCTCTAGGGTTTTGTATGTATAATATCATGTCGTCTGCAAATAAGGACAGTTTTACTTCCTCTTTTCCAATTTGGATGCCTTTTATTTCTTCTTCTAGCCAAATTGCAATGGATAATAATTCCAGTACTGTGTTGAACATGAGTGGTGAGAGTGGGCATCCCTGTCTTGTTCCTGTTCTTAGGGGAAAAGGCATTAGTTTTTGTCCATTGAGTATGATGCTGGCTGTGGGCCTTTCATATATGGCTTTTATTATGTTGAGGTATGATCCTTCTACTCCCACCTTGCTGAGAGTTTTTATCAAAAATGGGTGTTGGATTTTGTCAAATGCTTTTTCTGCATCAGTTGATATGACCATGTGTTTTTTTTTCTTTCAATTTGTTTATGTGATGTATCACGTTTATTGATTTGTGGATATTGTACCATCCTTGCATCCCTGGGATAAATCCTACATGGTAATGGTGTATGATCTTTCTGATGTACTGCTGGATCCGATTTGCTAAGGTTTTGTTGAGGATTTCGTCATCTATATTCATGAGGGATATTGGCCTGTAATTCTCTTTCATTCTGTTGTCTTTACCTGGTTTTTGTATTAGGGTGATGCTGCCTTCATAGAATGAACTTGGAAGTGTTCCTTCCTCTTGAATTTTTTGTAGTAGCCTGAGGAGGATAGGTTTAAGTTCTTCCTTGAATGTTTGGTAAAACTCCCTGTGAAACCGTCTGGCCCTGGGCTTTTCTTTGCTTGAAGCTTTTTGATGACTGCTTCAATTTCTTCCATAGTTATTGGCCTATTGAGATTTTTAGATTCTTCCTGATTGAGTTTTGGAATGTTGTATTTTTCTAGAAGTATGTCCATTTCCTCCAGATTGTCTGGTTTGTTGGAGTAGAGCTGTCCATACTATTTTTTAACAATCATTTGTATTTCTGTGGGGTCTGTTGTTATTTCACCTGTATTGTTTCTGATTTTGTTTATTTGAGTCCTCTCTCTTTGCTTCTTGGTGAGTCTGGCTAGAGGTTTGTCAATCTTGTTTATCCTTTCAAAGAACCAGCTCTTGGTTTCATTAATTTTATGGTGTGTTTTTATTTGGTCTCTATGTCATTTATTTCTGCTCTAATATTTATTATCTCCTTCCTTCTGCTTTCTCTGCGGTTTTCTTTTTGCTCTCTTTCTAATTCTTTGAGATGTAGAGTTAGATGATTTACTGCCTTTTTTTTTTGTTTTTTTTTTTTTTTTTTTTTTGAGATAGGCCTGTAGAGCTATAAAGTTCCCTCTCAGGGTTGCTTTCATTGTGTCCCATAGGTTTTGCATTGTCATGTTTTCATTGTCATTAGTTTCCAGGATGTTTTTAATTTCTTCTTTAATCTCATTGGTAACCCATTCAATATTTAATAACATGCTATTCAGCTTCCAAGTGTTTGAGTATTTTTGGTTGTTTTTATTGTAGTTTAATTCTAATATTATACCATCGTGGTCTGAGAAGATCCTTGGTATAATTTCAATCTTCTTGAATTTGGGGAGACTTTGTTTGTGACCCAATATTTGGTCTATTTTTGAATATGTCCCATGAGCCTTTTAGTAGACTGTATATTCCGTGGCATTTGGGTGAAGTGTTCTGAAGTTGTCAATTAAGTTTATCTGATCTAGTGAGTCATTTAGGATTGCTGTTTCTTTGCTGATTGTTTGTCAAGAGGATTTATCCAGTGATATCAGTGGTGTATTAAAGTCCCCTAGTATGATTGTATTGTTGTCGTTCTCCCCTTTGATATCTTCCAGGAGTTTTTTTTTTTATGAATTTGTGTGCTACTGCATTGGGTGCATATATGTTTACCAGGGTTATATCTTCTTGTTGTATTGATCCTTTTAGTATTATGAAGTGACCTTCCTTATCTCTTGTTATGGCCTTCACTTTGAGGTCTATTTTTTCCTATATAAGTATTGCTACCCCAGCTTTCTTTTCCTTTCCATTTGTCTGAAATATATTTTTCCATCCCTTCACTTTCAGTCTGTGTGATTTCCTTCTAATGAGGTGGGTCTCTTGTGGACAGCAGATATATGGGTCATGTTTTTCTTATCCATTCAGCCATTCGATGTCTTTTGGTTGGAGCATTTATTCCGTTTATGTTTAAAGTTATTATTGAGGAGAAACCAAGATGGCAGCATAGGTTAACACTGGATTTTGCTGCCTGGAACAACCACTTCAAAAGTGAAACTAATAGATGGAACGGACATCACCCAGAACCACAGAAACGTTGGCTGATTGGAAGTCCTACAACTAGGAGGAAAGAGAAACGCATACCGACACTCAGAGGAGGTGCAGTGCTGAAGTCAAATACTGAGGTGCGGAGTGCATGCAGAGTGGGTTGGTGACTGAGGGCGCGGTTGGCATTTTCAATCGGGAGGGAGTTGCAGACTCTGAGCTCCAGATCTGGGTGAGTCTTTAGGGACCCAGACTCAAACGGGAGAAGCGGGACTGTCTGGCTTCGGTCGGAGTGAGTGCAGCTTTATCTCCAAGGTTTGCAGCAGTTGCTGGGACTCAGAGAGGCAGAGCCCCTGGGGACAGGATTGAGAGCTGCCATAACTGCTCTCTCCGGCCCACCCTATTGATCCCAAGCGACCCGCCCTGCCCAAGCCCTGCACAGAGGCATTTGCCAGATAGCCTCAGGCAAAGGCTAGATTAGCACCTCCCTAGAGGACAGAAATTCTCTCACTGCAGACACAGCTGATTCTCACAGCCTGTTGGCCTAGAGGTCAAATCCCCACCAGTATTACCTACAACAACCTAGGCTTAACAACAACAAGACTGCACATGAAGACCACTAGGGGTTGCACCAAGAAAGCATAAAAAATGGGGAGACTAAGAAACAGGACGCAGATGTCAGGAATAGAAGTTATAGAACTCAAAACCACACTTTTAAGGTCTTTCAATAATTTTCTAAAAACAGCCAATAAATGTAGTGAGATCTTCAAGAAATCTAATGAGACCATTGATGTTGTGATAAAGAACCAACCAGAAATTAAGCATACACTGACTGAAATAAAGAATATTATACAGGCACCCAACAGCAGACCAGAGGAGCGCAAGAATCAAGTCAAAGAATTGAATTTGAAGAAGCAAAAAACACCCAACCGGAAAATCAAAATGAAAAAAGAATCCGAAAATATGAAGGTAGTGTAAGGAGCCTCTGGGACAGCTTCAAGCGTACCAACATCAGAATTATAGGGGTGCCAGAAGATGAGAGAGAGCAAGATATTGAAAACCTATTTGAAGAAATAATGACAGAAAACTTCCCCCACCTGGTCAAAGAAATAGACTTACAGGTCCAAGAAGTGCAGAGAACCCCAAACAAAAGGAACCCAAAGAGGACCACACCAAGACACATCATAATTAAAATGCCAAGAGCAAAAGACAAAGAGAGAATCTTAAAAGCAGCAAGAGAAAGGAACTCAGTTACCTACAAAGGAATACCCATACGACTGTCAGCTGATTTCTCAACAGACACTGAAGGCCAGAAGGGAGTGGCAAGAAATATTCAGAGTGATGAATACCAAGAACCTACAACCAAGATTACTTTATCCAGCAAAGCTATCATTCAGAATTGAAGGTCAGATAAAGAGCTTCACAGATAAGAAAAAGCTAAAGGAGTTCATCACCACCAAACCAGGATTATATGAAATGCTGAAAGGTATCGTTTACAAAGAGGAAGAGGAAGAAAAAGGTAAAGATACAAATGATGAACAACAAATATGCATCTATCAACAAGTGAATCTAAGAATCAAGTGAATAAATAATCTGATGAACAGAATGAACTGGTGATTATAATAGAATCAGGGACATAGAAAGGGAATGGACTGACTATTCTTGGGGGGGGGGAAGGGGTGTAGAAGATGGGGGAAGAGACTGGACAAAAATCGTGCACCTATGGATGAGGACAGTGGGTGGGGAGTGAGGACGGAGGGTGGGGCGGGAACTGAGAGGAAGGGAATTATGAGGGGGGAAAAAGAGGAACAAATGTAATAATCTGAACAATAAAGATTTAATTAAAAAAATAAAAAGATATTGAAAAAATAATAAATGAATAAAGTTATTATTGAAAGTACTTGTTTGTAGCCATTTCTTTTTTGTGTGGCTATTTTCTTTCTGAACTTTTTATTTATTCTTTTTACACCAGTCCCTTTAGCATTTCTTACATGGCTGGCTTGGTGGTGATAAACTCCTTTAGCCTTTTTTTTGTCTGTGAAGCTTCTTATTTCCCCTTCAAGTTTGAATGTTACCCTTGCTGGATAGAGTATTCTTGGATTCAGTCCTTTGCTTTGCATCACTTTGTAAATTTCCGTCCATTCTTTTCTGGCCTGATGTGTTTCTGTTGAGAAATCATTTGATAATCTAATGGGAGATCCCTTGTATGTGACTTTCCTTCTCTTTCTTGCAGCCTGTAAGATTCTCTCTTTGTCCTGAACATTTGCCATGGTAATTATGATGTGTCTTTGTGTGGGTCTTTTTGGGTTCACCTTGTTTGGGGCTCTCTGTCTTTGTGTGACTTTTTTCTTCCCCACCTCAGGGAAGTTTTCTGATATTATTGCTTTGTATAGGTTTTCTAATCCTTGTTCCTCTTTCTGTTGTTCTGGCACCCTATTATTCGTATGTTGTTTTGTTTCCTGTTGTCCCATAGCTCCTTTAGGCTCTCCTCCTGTTTTTTATTTTTTTTTTCTCCAATTGCAGTTCAGTTTTTTTTTTTTTGTATTTTGTTTCCTTGGCTTTTAATTCACTAATCGATCCTTCACTTCTCCTAGTCTATTGTTGAAACTTTCAATGGTGTTTTTTATTGCAGCTATATCACTCTTCATTTCTTCTTGGTTCTTACCTAAGTTATTGATTTTTTCATCCATTTCTTTTTGATTCTCACATAAGTTGTTGATTTTTTCATCTGTTTCTTCTTGCTTCTTGCATAAGTTGTTGATTTTTTTCCTGCATCTGGTTTATGTACTCTAGGACCCTTAATCTGAATTCTTTCTCTGTCATGTTGCATGCCTCTGTATCACTTAGCTGCTTTTCTGGTGAGTCCTCTTTTTCTTTCCTTTGGAGGTTTGTCTACCCATGTTTGGTCTCACCTACATATCTAGATGTTAAGTCACTCAGTGTCTGCTCCCTGGGTGGCAGTGGCCCCTCGGGCTGCAGTTTCTCCTCTGTGGTTGTGGTTGCAGTTGGCAGCAGCTCCTCTGGTCAGTGCTGTTCACAGCTGTGGTGGCTCTTCTGGCTGGTGTGTGGAAGCTTCACACACAGTTGCTGTTCCTCAGACAGAGAGTGTGGTGATCAGGAGGCTGCTCTTGCTTGGATCTGCTGCATTGATTTAAAGACACAAAATACAACACAACAAGGCACAATGTACCAGGAACTGAACACAAATGTATTCACAATATTAATAATCCCAAATAAAGATGACCACCCGAGCAAAGAAAATTAGGGGATAAGGAAGAAAGAAGAGAAAATGATAAAAGAGAAAAAAGGAGTGCAAAAATGAAATTGGGAACAGGGAGGGGAAAAAAGTAAGAGAGAAAAGAGAGAATGAAGTAGAAGAGGGGAAGAAACTATTTATATGAGTGGAAAACTCCAATAGAACCTCCACCAATCCCAACAAATTCCAGCAGCAGCTCCCTGGAGATGAATGCAATCTACAAACAACCAATAATATCAAGTGAGGCAAGGTAAAACGGAAGCACAAAAGTAATGGGGGGTGGGGGAAAGAATAAAAAACAGAAAAAGAAAAAGAAAAAACAAAACAACCTCGCAAACAATCCTAAAAAAAACAATATACTCAACAATCAATCAAACAGCTACAGAACAATAGAGAGAGAAATGAAAAAAGAAGTTGGATAGTGAAGAAAGCTAAGGGAGAGTTTTATAAGGAATTAGAGCAGGGAATTAAAAATAGGATATATAAGTAGGGTGACATTTTGACAGGGGGCAAAGAGAAGGAATAGGGAAAATCTAAAGCAGGAATAGGGTAAGAGAAACACGACAACAAAAGGGGAAAAGTGAGGAAGAGGTTTTTAGCATAAAGGTAAAATTGAGGTAGAGAAAAAATGATGCTAAAGGAACGATGAAAATAGAATGTAGAACGCTAATCCCAAAATAAAATAAAGAGAAAATAAAATGACACTTTAAAACAGAGTAAAATGGTAGCAGTAATAATACTGGTTAAAAATAAAATGTAGCAATTAAAAGGGTAAAATCAGGTGATTAAAAAGAAAAAAAATATTGGTTTCTTAATTAAAAGATAAAAAAGAATTCCAAAAATTAATAAAAATGTGCAGTAGTGAAAGTCCTTCAGTTCTTCTACTCTTCAGTCTGGCATGCCTTAGCCCTGCCAGGTATTCAGGAGAGTGTTGAATTTCCCTGTGGTACACTGTTCTTCCATATTGTAAACCACAGACCTGATTTTAAAGCAGGCCGTATTTGTTTCCCAGACTGCCTTAATTTGTGTTTACATAAGAGTCAGTTTGTGGCTCATCCTCTGGGTGGCAGTGTTTCTAGATTGACCTCTGAGTCTATAAGTCCTCTCTATCCAGCAGCTGGCTTTATTTTCCCTATCGCACTTAAAACTGGTTTGGGAGAATCGACTGTCCTAGAACCTGTTCTTTAATCGTTACTCCCGCTCTGTTTCCTAGATTCCAAAAAAAGAACTTCCCCTTCAGTCTCTGTGAGTGACCCCGACTGCGCAATCCCATGTACTGGGTTTAATAATCAAACACAAATATTTAATGGGAAGAGAGAGAACAAGGGCCTGAGAGGTTGTGCAAATTCACAACCCCCCACCTTTCAGCTCTGTGCGCAGTCCCTTCTGTGCACCCTCTCTTCCCCAGTGCTAAGCAGCTGGCACACTGGCAAAATTCAAGGCTGCTTTTTTGCACCCTGTCTAGCTATGGGCTTATTTTTAGCATTCCCTCCTGCCAGCAACCCTGTGGGAGCCCTTCCACACTCACAGACTTTGTGGGGCTCAGATGTTCCCTGCGCACACGTTCTTCTCTCCAACATGAATTGCAAACCGCACCTTTAGGGGAAATCTGACCTTTCCATGGGGTGAAGCAGGGTTCCTCTAAGTTCACGTAGTCACGCTGCTTGTGTTCCATTGTTTCCAGGTTAGTAGCCAATCTCTGGATGCCGTGGATGCTGGGTCTTTGGCTTTATACACTTCAAATAAAAGCCACTCAAGATGGTGCATTCTCCACGGCTGATCCGGCACTCCGGGAGAGATTTCAGCCCCAATCTTCAACTGTTCCCTTTCTCTGGGAGTTCTCTGTCTTTCGTGGCTGCAAACTGTCTCCCAGCTGAATATCTTCTGCTTATTAGGGCTGTATGTTACCTGTTTCAGCTGGTCACCCTTATCTGCTCCTGGACAAGGCATGGGACACGTCCGTCTATACCTCCACCATTTTCTTCTCCTGTTTCTGATTTTATTTATTTGGGTCATCTCTTTGTTTCTTGACAAGTCTGGCTAACAGTTCATCAACTTTGTTTATCCTTTCAAAGAACTATCTCTTGGTTTCATTGATTTTTTTTATTGTTCTTTTTCTAGTTCATTAAGTTGTAGGGTTAAGTATTTATTGTTGATTTTCCTTGTTTTATATGATCAGCCCATAGTTCTATGAACTTCCCTCTCAGAACTGCTTTTTGCTGTGCTCCAGAGATTTGGGGTTGCTGTGTGTTTATTTTAATTTTGTTTTTACAGATTTTTTTTTTTTTATTCCTCTTTGGTCTCCTTTGTAACCCATTCTTTGTTTAATAACATGCTATTTAAAATTCCATGAGTTTGAATGTTTTTGCGTGTTTTTACTGTAGTTGATTTCTAATTTAATTCCACTGTGATCTGAGAAGATGCTTGATATGATTTCAATCTTCTTGAACTTGTAGAGACTTTTTTTGTGTCCTAACATGTTGTCGATCTTTGTGAATGATCCATGTGCAGTTGAGAAGAATGTATATCCTGCAGCTTTGGAATGTATATCCAGCCAGCTCTTTTTCATTTTGGCTGCCTATTTGGGTTTGTGAGGAAGTATTAGGTAGATCTGCAGAACAGTGTCAAATGCTTTTTCTGACTGATTAGATCAGGCAATGACTCAAAGCCTCCAGAGACAGACTCTACCTACAGACTGATAGGATTCTCACATGAATTAACCCCAATCATCCTCAGAGTTTATTTTTATAAATTTCTTTATTGATTAAGGTGTTACATATGTGTCCTTATCCCCCCAATTACTTCCCAAACCCCCCCTCCACTTATGCCCTCATCCCCACTGTTGTCTGTGTCCATTGCTTAGGCTTTTATGCATGCATACAAGTCCTTTGGTTGATCTTCATCATCAGAGTTTTTTTTTTTTTTCAACAGAGTGGAGCAGTTGCTTCTTCCTGGAGGCTCATTGTTATTTTTAGTCCCCTAAGTTGCCTCAGGAATTCCACACTGCACCATGGGGCAATGTGTTTTCCAATAGGGTGGGTCAACTATCTTTCCCCCAGGCAAGGCTGCCAGAATAGCAATTGTCTGTGTGGAAAAGATGTCCTCCACTGCACAAGGGAATGACTCAGCATAGGAAACTGGGGTGTCTGCATTCTGATCTCTAACCCCAGAGCCCTGATGCTAGCTTTCACTGACACAGCTCCAGTCCACTATGCCTTCCCTCTGCCAGAGCACAAGGTGTGTGGCTCCATGGGGAATTCTGTGTATTGGCCCTTTAAGAGGATGTCTGAATTTTCAGCCATCTCTCCCTGGCCAACAGCAACCCTGCTGCTTCTCACAGTCTGATGTTTTGTGGGTACATTTCTCAGTTCAGGTGCTCTCTTCTAGGGGACCCAGCTTGGGGATTAGACCCCTGAGTTCTCAGTGGCAACCCCCCACAGCTGAGATAGCTTTCCAGAATTTCAGTTGATGTCTGTGGGCGCCCAGCCAGATCTTTCATGTCTCCGCCCCTCCTACCAATCTCTATGTAGTCTCCACTTTCGGTCCTTAGGTATCAGGGTTCTCTCCATTGAGTCTTCTGTTAATTATTCAACAAGTTTTTCTGTATTTCAGTTTTAATTACAGTTTGTTCCTGGGAGCATGCCCACGCAGCATGCACTTACTCCACCACCATTTTTAATCTCCTCTTTCTGTTTCTTCTGCATTGACTTATTTATTGTGATCTTTTGTGTAACTGCTATGAGATTTCCTCTGTTTACCATGAGGCTTAAATAAAATATCTTAAAAATCATAACATCTTATTTTAATCTGTTAGCAACTTAATTTAATAGCATTTCTAAACTTTACACTTTTTCTCTCCTCACATTTCAGTTATTAATGTAACAATTTAATATTTTTATATTTTGAATTGAATAACATATTATAATACATATGATTATCTATACTAATAAAAGGGTAATACGCTAATTAGACTGGACATCTTCTGGATGTCCTTCCAGACAAAGCCATGGTGGCAGGTGCTGAGGCAGAGACAGTTAGGGGCAATCAGGCAGGCAGGCAGGTGAGCAGTTAGAAGCCAGAAGTCCTGGATTGTGAGATGGATGTCTGAGGTGTCTTGTATTGGAGAGGATGCAGGACAAGCTGAGGGACCCCCTCCATTCATTAATTTCATGCACTGGGCCTCTAGCTTTAAATATATTTCTTTTTTAACTTCTACACTAGAGTTATAAGTAAATTATGCACACCATTACCATATTACAGAATCTGTCTTTGACTATATATTTACCAGCAAGTGTTATACTACCTTCATATTTTTCTATGATGTTAGGTATTGTTGATTTATTTCCACATGCTCTTTAGTATGTCTTATAAGGAAGATCTGGTTTGATTAACTCCCTCATATTTGTTTCATTAATGAAGCCTTATCTTCTTTCATTTCTGAAGGATAGCTTTACCAAGATATTGTATTATTGGTTTAAAGATTTTTTAACCAATATTTTGAATATATCAATCCATTATCTACTTATTTAAAAAGTTTCTGTTGGAAAAATTGTTGATTATGAGAGAAATTGGCCACAATCTCTGCTCAAATGCCACTGTAAGCAGGAATGTAGGGTGGGCTTCCTGGCTTAAAATGTACTGTAAGTAGGTTCCCTTGTTGAGTAGGCAGAAGACCATTCCTAACAGTGAGGGAGGCTATATAGTAGTTTTTCTGCCTGTGTGTAGCCACCGTATAGCCCCCTAGGTCAATAAGTCTCTAATGTGGGCACCACCTTATGCAGAACTATACACGAAGTTTACTGCCCTGATGAAACACTGTCCAGGTTATATCTTCTTGTTGTGTCAATCCCTTTAATATTATGAAGTGGTCTTCTTTATCTCTTTTATGGTCTTTGTTTTGAAGTCTATTTTGTCAGATATGATTATTGCTACTTCAGCTTATTTTTTTTTCCATTTTTTCCATCCCTTCGCTTTCATTGTGTGAGAGTCTTTTGTTCTGAGGTGGGTCTCTTGTACACTGCATATATGGGTCATGTTTTCTTATCTATTCATCTACCCTATGTCTTTTGATTGGAACATTTAAGCTATTCACATTTAAAGTTATTATTGATAGGTACTTATTTATTGCCATTTTAATTCTTTATGCTGTGTTCCTCCCTTTCTCTATTTCTTCTTTTTCTTTACACCATTCCCTTTAGCATTTCTTGCAGTGCTGATTTGGTGGTGATAAACTCCTTTAACCTTTATTATATGTCTGCAATGTTCTTTATTTCACCTTCAATTTTGAATGATAACCTTGCTGCATATTGTAGTTTTGGATTCAGATCCTTGCTTTTCAATACTTTGTATACATCATGCCACCCCCTTCTGGTTTGTAGATTTTTCATTACAAATTCAGCTGACAATCTAATCAGAGCTCCCTTGTAGGTAACTCTGTCACTCTCTTGCTGCCTTTAAGATTCTTTCTTTGTCTCTAACAATTTCCATTTTAATTATGATGTGTCTAGGTATCTGTCTTTTGGGGTTCATCTTTATTTGGACTCTCTATGTTTCCTGAACTTAAGTGACTTTTTTCTTCACCAAGTTAGGAGACTTTTCAGCACTATTTCTTCAAGAAAGTTCTCTATTCCTTGCTCATTTTCTTCTCCTTCTTGTACCCCTATGATGTGATGTTGTTTCATCATTTCATGTTGTCCCAAAGCTCCCTTAAACTACTCTCCTACTGCCCTAACCAGTTCGGCTCAGTGGATAGATCATCAGCCTGTGGACTAAAAGGTTCCAGGTTCAATTCCGGTAAAGGGTATGTACCTTGGTTGCAGGCACACACCCAGTAGGAGATGTGCAGGAGGCAGCTGATTAATGTTTCTCTCTCATCAATGTTTCTAACTCTCTATCCTTCTCCCTTCCTCTCTGTAAAAAAAAATCAATAAAATATATATTTTTTAAATTTTTTATTACAAAGGGTATTACATATGTGTCCATTTCCCCCCCTCCAAAAACTACTCTCCTACTTTTTAATGTTTTTCTAACTGGTGCTCTGATTGGGTGTTTCTTTTTCTGCCTTGCCTTCTAATATGTTGATTCTATCCTCAGCTTTTTCTAATATACTATTGATTCCATCCAGTTTTGGAATCAACTTATTTCAGCATTGTCATTCATCATTTCTTATTGATTGTTATTCATGGTTTCTATATCTGCTTTCATGCTGATATAGTTTGCACTAAGTTCCTTCTTTTTTTTCATTAAGTTGTTTGAGCATCCTTATAACCATTACTCTGAACTCTATATCTGCTTAATTGCTTGCCTCCATTTCACTTAGCTCTTTTTCTGGAGATCCCCCCACCCTCCGTTATTTCATTTGGGATCTATATATTTGATTTAACATTTTTTTTATATTTCTTTGTGTTTGTTTCTCTGTGTTGGAGAAGACTGCTATGCCTACCAGTCTTGGTGGGGTGGCCTTATTATGGTGCTGAGTTGAATAGTCTCCTTGATCTTCTGAACTGGGTGCTCTAGGAATGACCCTTGTGTGGATTATGTAGGTTATTCTGTTGAATTTGGGTCTTGATTGCTGTTGTTCTGTTTGTGGATGAGTTCAGCACTCTGGCTTGTTGACACTGAGTCTCAACCTTGACCACTTCATGCCAACTGTTATGCAGGTTCTGACAAAACAAAACAAGACAAAATCAGACTAAACCAAAAATAACATGAAGGAAAAAAGCAAGTAAACAAACAATCAAAATATAAAACACAAACAATAATGAAACCAACAGCCTCAATCAAAAGACTAAATAACAAACAAAAACAAAAAACAGACACACACAACAAAAAGAATACTAGGAGACACAAAAATTAGAGGAGAAAAAAACTAAAATAAATAAATAAAAGAGAATGTGAAATCAAAGAATGAAGAAACTGGAAATAGGATAAGTATAAATATAAGAGATAGAAAATAACCAGAAGAAAAGAAGATGGTAGCGGAATAGGTGGACATGTCCCAAGGCTTGTGCCAGAGCAAATAGATTGAGCAGCTGAAATGAATAACATCCACCCCAAATTGTTGAAGGAGACTCAGCTGGTGAGAGAGTTGCAGCCAGGAAGGGCAAAATTCCCATGGAAAGGTAAAAACCAGAGATCTGGGTAGGAAAGTTTGCCAGATCTCTGAGCCCAGAGGGTCAGGGGGAAATCGTGCAGCACCCAGCTGCATCCCTTGGGACAGGCACAGCCTCTAACTGTGGAAAGGAGATCTGCAAGACTGTTGATGCTGGGAGATTCGAGATCTGGGTTCCATAATGATAGAAGACTCAGCACAGAAGGGGCAGCCTGAAGGGCTGACCAGACCACACAGTGCCGGTAAGAGAGGAGCTCACAGAGACTCAGTCTTTCCCATGTCTGTGGCCTGCATTTTTTTTCCACGGAACCCTGTTCATAGGACATTTATGATATAGACACTCATCCGTGCTGAGGTGTGGGAGAAGGTGCGGATGATTGGAATCTAGGGAAAGGCTGGGGAGAGGAGGAGGTCCAGGAGAGGTGACAGCAAGTTCATTATTGAGTAATACCTGAACCCAGGACCTGGGCAGCCATTTTCTCTGGAAGATATAGCCCCGCCCTCCAGTCTCCAGACAACGAATACAGCCACATGTAGATTCCACCCTGAATGGTATAAAGGATTAAAAAAATCTGAATAGTCCCTGGGAGTCCAGAGTCTAGCATATAGAGAGGCCTTCAGTTCCAGCAATAGAAAAATAAAAAAAAAATCACAGACATTCCAGAAGACTGGATCTTAAGCCCGCCAAAGGAACGACATTTCAATTTTTCATTTTTATCTTTACTTTTTATTATTATTTTCATAGCTTTTTTTGGCATTTATCTTTGTGTGGTTTTTTTTGGTTGTTGCTTTATTTTATATTTCCTTTCACATTATTTTTCCATCATTCTATTTTATTTTATTTTTACTTCCTATTTTTTTTATTTTTATACCATTTTAAATAATTTTTTGTAAATATATTATTTTGTTCTTTTTCTTCTTATCCACCCATTATATATATATATATATATATATATATATATATATATATATATATTCTTTTTTTCTTTTCTCTCTTATCTTTTTTTCTCTCTTAGATATCATTTGTGCTCTCTTTTCTCTCCCTTAATTATCTTTTCTCAAGTGGTTACTTATATCGAGGTTATCGATGTCATGAGTACATTCATGCTTTGTTCCCTTTGGGTCATGTCTTGTTAAGGTGAATTTTATCCTGTAGGGCTAATGTGCTAGAGAGTGAGCCACATTACCAGACACCTGGAGAGGAAACTCCATCCATGAAAGGGTCAATTACACCCTAGACCAGTGATGGCGAACCTTTTGAGCTCAGCGTGTCAGCATTTTGAAAAACCCTAACTTAACTCTGGTGCCGTGTCACATATAGAAATTTTTTGATATTTGCAACCATAGTAAAACAAAGATTTATATTTTGATATTTATTTTATATATTTAAATGCCATTAACAAAGAAAAATCAACCAAAAAAATGAGTTCGCGTGTCACCGCTGACACACATGTCATAGGTTCGCCATCACTGCCCTAGACCCAGCTACAGAGGCGGGAAGAAGGCGGCAGTGAAGGAGCAAAAGAGGAGGGTGTGCTTGTGCGTGTGTGTGTGTGTGTGTGTGTGTGTGTGTGTGGCACAGTTAGACCCCGCAGGACCTTTGGGGGCAGGCTAACCAGGCTAGCCTAACTAGGCAGCCTCTGCTACCATTGCAAACAGTTCCAGGAGGCCAGCTAATCTTCAGAGGCCTCGCCTTTTCAAAGGGGAGAGCTGATGTAACTGAGAGCACAGCCTCACCTCCACCCAGGGTGCCTCAGGTAACACCTGGGAACCTACAGCCACCCCTACCAGGGACCTGATACCTCAGCTGTGGTCCCATGGTCAACAAGTCTCCAGCCACCCTGGGAACAAGGAGCCCGGCCACATTCAAGGAGCAGCAGCAGCCTGCCCCGGTCCAAGGAGCAGCAGCCACACGAGCAGACTGCCCACGTCTGTGGAGCGGAAGCCCTACACAGCCCACACCAGTCAGAGGAGCAAAGCCACACACAGCCTGTACCTGTCCAAAGAACAGCAGCCATGCAAGTAGCCCATCTCCCATCTGAAGAGCAGCAGCCGCACAGGCAGCACACCCCCTTCCGAGGAGCAGCAGCCATGCATTAAACTTGCCTCTGTCCAAGAAGCAGTAGCTTCACAAGCAGCCCGCCCCATCAGAGGAACAGCAGCAACATGCAGCCAGCCCCCATCCAAGGAATAGCAGCCACTTGAACAGTTTTCCCCAGTCCAAGGCATAGCAGCTACGTGCACCCTGCCCCCATCCAAGGAACAGCAGCCTTGTGATAAGCACACCCTCTGTATGAGGAACAGCAGCTGTGGGAGAAACCTCCCCCCACAAGCCAGAGGAGCCACCACAGCTGCGAACAGAACCCACCAGAGGAGCTGCTGCCAACTGAGGAGCAGCTGCTACCACAACCGCCCGAGAAGCAACTGCAGCCCGAGGAGCCACTGCCACCCAAACAGCAGCCCCTGAACTACCCAACATTATATATGTTGGTGAGATCACACATGGGTAGGTAAAGAAACCCCCAAAGGAAAGAAAAGGAGAAATCTCCAGAAAAGCAGCTAAGTTAAACAGAGGCATGCAATATGTCAGAAAAATAACTCAGAATAAGGGTCCTGCAGTTCATAAACCAGATGGAAGAAAAAAAAATCAACAACTTATGTAAGAATCAAGAAAAAATGAAGAGTGACATATCTGCAATAAAAAACACCGTGGAAAGTTTCAACAGTAGCATAGGAGAAGCAGAGGACCAAATTAGCAAATTAGAAGGCAGGGAAGCAAAACACACCCAAACTAAATTGCAATTGGAGAAACAAATTAAAAGACAGGAGGAGAGCCTAATGAAGCTATGGGACAACAAGAAACAAAATAACATACAAATAAAAGGAATGTCAGAATGCCAGGAAGAGGAACAAGGGTTAGAAAACTTATTTGAAGAAATATTGTCTGAAAACTTCCCTGATGTGGGGAAGAACAGTCACACAAGCATAGAGAGTCCAAGACAAGATGAACCCCAAAACACTCACACCAAGACACATCATAATTATGATGGCAAATGTTCAGGATAAAGAGAGAATCTTAAAGGCTGCAGGAGAGAGACAGAAAGTTACATACAAGGGATCTCCCATTAGATTATCAAATGATTTCTCAACAGAAACACATCAGGCCAGGAAATAATGGAAATTTACAAAGTGATTCAAAGCAAAGGACTGAATCCAAGAATACTCTATAAAGCAAGGCTATCATTCAAAATTGAAGGGGAAATAAGGAGCTTCACAGACAAAAAAAGGCTAAGGGAGTTTATCACTACCAAACCAGCAATGCAAGAAATGCTAAAGGGACTGGTGAAAAAAAAAAAAAAGAAGTAATAGAAATAAAAAAGGTAAGAAAGAACACAGGCACAAAAAATAAAATGGCTACAAACAAGTACCTTTCAATAATAACTTTAAAAGTAAATGGACTAAATGCTCCAATCAAAAGACATCAAGTGGCTTAATGGATAAAAACATGACACAAATATATGCAGTCTACAAGAATCCCAACTCAGAACAAAAAGTGAAGGGATGGCAAAATATCTTTCAGGCAAATGGAAATGACAAAAAAGCTGGGGTAGCAATGCTTATATCGGACAAAATAGACCTCAAAGTGAAGACCATAACAAGGAATAAGGAAGGCTATTTCATAATAATAAAGGGATCAATACAAGAAGAGGATATAAGCTTGATAAACATATATGCACCCAATGCAGGAGCACCCAAATACATTAAAAAAAAAAAACTCCTGGAAGATATCAAAGGAGAGATTGACAACAATACAATCATAGTAGGGGACTTAAATACAACACTGAAATCACTGGATAAATCCTCTAGACAAAAAATGAACAAAGAAACAACACTCCTAAATGACTCATTAGATCATATGGACTTAATTGACATCTTCAGAACATTTCACCCCAAAGCCACAGAATATAAGTTCTTCTCAAATGCACATGAGACATTTTCATAAATAGACCACATACTGGTTCACAGGCAATGTCTCCCTAAATTCAAGAAGATTGAACTCATATCAAGCATCTTCTCAGATCACAAGGGCATAATATTAGAAATAACCTCCAATAAATACAATCCGAAAAATTCAAATCCTTGGAAGCTAAATATCATACTATTAAACAATGATTGGGTCACCAATGAGATCAAAGAAGAAATTAAAAACATTCGGGAATCTAATGAAAATAAAAACACTACAATCCAAAATCTATGGGATGCGAAGAAAGCAGTCCTGAGAGGGAAGTTTATAGCTCTACAGGCCTAACAACAACAAAAAGAAAAAAAAAAAAAAAGAAAAAACAAACAAACAAAACAAACAAAAAAAAACACAAGAAAAAATGGTAGTAAATCATCTAAATCTACAACTCAAAAAATTAGAAAGAGAGCAACAGGAAAAACCCAGAGTGAGCACAAGGAAGGAGATCATAAAAGTCAGAGCAAAAATAAATAACATAGAGACCAAAAAAACAACAACAAAAAAAAATACAAAAGATCAATGAAACCAAGAGATGATTCTTTGAAAGGATAAACAAGATTGATGAACCTCTAGCCAGGCTCACCAAAAAGCAAAGAGAGAGGACCCAAAAAAACAAAATCAGAAAAGAAAGAGGCGAAATAACCATAGATGCCACAGAAATACAAAGGATTATTAAAAAATACTATGAACAACTATATTCCAACAAACTAGACAACCTGGAGGAAATGAACATATTCCTAGAAAAATTCAACCTTCCAAAACTCATTCAGGAAGATTCTAGAAATCTTAATAGGCTGATAACTATGGAAGAAATTAAAGCCGTCATTAAAAAGCTTCCAGCAAACACACGCCCAGGGCCAATCAGTTTCACAGGGGAATTTTACACAACATTCAAGGAAGAACTAAAACCTATCCTCTTCAGACTATTACAAAAAATTCAAGAGGAAGGAACACGTCCAAGCTCATTCTATGAAGTTAGAATCACACTAATACCAAAACCAGATAAAGACAACACAATGAAAGAGAATTATAGGCCAATATCCCTTATGAATATAGATGCCAAAATCTTCAACAAAAATCTAGCAAATTGGATCCAACAGTACATCAGAAAGATCATACACCATAACCAAGTAGGATTTATCCCAGGGATGCTAAGATGGTACAATATCTCCAAATCAATAAATGTGATATATCACATAAACAAATTGAAAGACAAAAATCACATAGTCATATCAATTGATGCAGAAAAAGCATTTGACAAAATCCAACACCCTTTCGTGTTAAAAACTTTCAGCAAGGTGGGAATAGAAGGATCATTCCTCAACATAATAAAAGCCATATATGACAAGCCCACAGCCAGCATCATGCTCAATGGGCATAATCTAAAACCATTTTCCCTAAGAATAGGAACAAGACAGGGATGCCCACTCTCACCACTCCTGTTCAACATAGTACTGGAAGTAATAGCCATTGCAATCAGACAAGAAGAAGAAATAAAAGTCATCCAAATTGGAAAAGAAGAAGTAAAACTGTCCTTATTTGCAGATGTCTTGATACTGTATGTTGAAAACCCTAAAGACACCACCCAAAAATTATTAGACTTAATAAATGAATTTGGCAATGTAGCAGGATACAAAATTAATGCCAAGAAATCTATGTCATTTCTATACACCAATAATGAACTTACAGATAGACTAAAAAAGCAATTTCATTTACCATCGCAATAAAAAAATTAAGTTATCTAGAATAAACTTAACTAAGGAGATAAAAGACTTATATGTGGAAAAACTACAGGACACTGAAAAAAAGAAATAGAGTAAGACAAACAGATTGAAGAACATACCGGGTTCATGAATTGGTAGAATCAACATCATCGAAATGTCCATACTACCCACAGCAATCTGTAAATTCAATGCAATCTTCATTAATTTACCAACGGCATATTTCACAGACCTAGAACAAACTTTCCAAAACTTCATCTGGAATAAAACAAAAAGTGCCGAATAGCTGCAGCAATCCTGAGACAGAAGAACAAAGTAGGTGGGATCTCAATACCAGATATCTAGCTGTATTACAAAGCCACTGTTCTCAAAACTTCTTGGTACTGGCACGAGAACAGACATATAGATCAATGGAACAGAGTAGAGAAGCCAGAAATCTACTGAAATCACTATGTTCAATTAATATTCCACAAAGGAGGCATGAAAATACAATGGAGCCAAGACAGTTTCTTCAATAAATGGTGTTGGGAAAATTGGACAGATACATGCAAAAAAATGAAACTAGACCCCCAAATTACACCATTCACAAAAATCAACTCAAAATGGATAATGGACTTACACATAAGACAAGAAACCATAAAAATACAACAGGAATCCACAGGCAGAAAAATAGCAGACATCTGCCGAAGCAATTTCTTCACTGATACTACTCCTAGGGCAATAGAAACTAAAGAGAAAATAAACAAATAGGACTACATAAAAATAAAAAGCTTCTGCACAGCAAAAGAAACCATCAACAAAACAACAAGAATGCCCACTGCATGGGAGAACATATTTGCCAATGTTATCACAGATAAGGGTTTAATCTCCAACATTTACAGGGAACTCATTAAACTAAAAAAAGGAAGATAAACACCCTAATCAAAAATTGGGCAATGGACCTAAATAGAAACTTTTCAAAAGAAGACAGAAGGAAGGCCAAAAGACATGAAAACATGCTCCAAGTCACTAATCAACTGAAAGATGCAAATCAAAACAACCATGTGTATCATCTCACACCTGTCCAAATGGCTATCATCAACAAATCAACAAACAACAAGCGCTGGTGAGGATGTGGAGATAAAGGCACCCCGTGCACTGCTGGTGGGAATGCAGACTGGCGCAGCCACTGTGGAGAACAGTATGGAGTTTCCTCAAATAGTGAAAATGGAACTCCCATTTGACCCAGTGATCCCACTTTTAGGAGTATAACCCTGGAAATTAGAAACACCAATTAGAAAGGATATATGCACCCCTATGTTCATAGCAGCACAATTCACCATCATTAAGATTTTGAAACAGCCTAAGTGCCCATCAGTAGATGAATGGATTAGAAAACTGTTGTACATCTACACAGTGGAATATTACGCTGCAGTAAAAAAAGAAGGATTTCTTACCATTTGCAATAGCATGGATGGAACTTGAGAGCATTATGCTAAGTGAAATAAGCCAGTCAGAGAAGGATAAATACCACACGATCTCACTCATTTGTCGAATATAATGAACAACATAAACTGATGATCAAGGAGAGATCCAGAGACGGAGAGGCATCTATCAGACTGTCAGTCCTCGGAGGGAAGGTAGGGGATGGTGAGGGTGAAAGGTAGAGATCAACCAAAGGACTTATATGCAAGCATACAGGCCTAACCAATGGACATGGACAACAGGGGGGTGAGGGCATGAGTGGGTGGGATGGGGGTAGCTTGGGGATAAGAACACATATGTAATAACCTAATTGATAAAAAAAATTTAAAAAGAAAATAACAAATAAAATAATAATTTAAAAAATACTAATAATAAATAAAATACAATATGGTAAAGAGGAAAAGAAGAAAAACTGAATTGAAAATAAGTATTACCAGAGAAAGGGAATATGGTGGCATAGGTACATGCCTGTACTCGACACTTCCCACAACCACATCAAATTAGAACAAAAACACAGAAAAAACTAGAAACACCAATCAGAAAGGATATATGCACCCCTATGTTCACAGCAGCACAATTCACCATAGCTAAGATTTGGAAA
Source organism: Myotis pilosus (assembly GCA_036010255.1). NCBI lineage: Eukaryota > Metazoa > Chordata > Mammalia > Chiroptera > Vespertilionidae > Myotis > Myotis pilosus. Next base: position 17,646,009 of record JASKON010000009.1, read on the forward strand.
CAGCCCAAGTGCTCATCAGCAGATGAATGGATTAAAAAACTGTGGTACATCTACTCAATGGATTACTACACTGCAGTAAAAAGAAAGGAATTCTTACCATTTGCAATAGCATAGATGAAACTGGAGAACATTATGCTAAGCAAAATAAGCCAGTCAGAGAAAGATAAATATCACATGATCTCACTCATTTATGGAAAATAATGAACAACATAAGCTGACTAACAAAAGCATATCCAGAGACAGAGAAGCATAGATCAGACTGTCAAACCTCAGAGGAAGGTAGGGGAAGGTGGGAGTACGTGGGAGAGATCAACCAAAGGACTTGTATGCATGCATGTAAACCTAATCAATGGACACAGACAACAGGAGGGTGAGGGCATGAGTGGGGGGTGGAGGGGGGCAATGGGGCAGAAAGAACACATGTGTAATACCTTAATCAATAAAGAAAAAAATAAAATACAGAAAGAACAACAATTATCCAGAACCACTGGAAAGCTGGGTGAATAGAAGTCCTACACTTAGAGAAGTAAAGAAGAAAGTACACTGAGACTAGTAGGAGGTTTGGAGGTGTGGAACAGTCTGGTCTGGCACCCATGTGTATGGCTTTGTTAAATGGCAAGGAGATTGTCTCTGCGGAGGCTGCCGGAGGAGCAACAGTCCCAGTCCCTCACCAGACCCCCAGCCTAGGGTCCCAGAGCTGGGAAAAGAAGTCCCTACAGGCATTAAGAACTACAGGCTGTAAAAACTAGTGCAGATTGAGGTTCAGTGACACACAGGCTTCTGGAGACCCAGCTGTTCTCTTAAAAAGCTGGCACCACACACTGAACTTACAAAGTCCCACTTCCTCTGAGCTCAAGCACCAGGACAAGGCTCTGAGGGACACAGATACATACCAAGAGGAACTCTGGGGCAGTTTTCTCCAGATGGAGGTGCTCTCAGGGATCGTTGTTCCTATGCTGAGACCTCCCCAGTCCAGGGCTGACTGGAATCCATTTCTGGTTGCTCTGCCCTGGTGAGTCCCTAAGACCCCACCTCATCCAATTTACAATCCCACCCAAGCTGTGTGCAGCAACTTTTGCATATGAATGACCTGTCCTTGCTCAGGTTATAATTGCTCAATCAAGCTGCAACTGGATCAGGGAGCCCCAATAAAAGGTCCAAGACTTGGCACCAGCACCAGCCTGCCTTGCTTCATAGCTGGGCCTCATCTGGGCACTCCCAAATCCAATACATAGGGGAGTAATCTTCATATCTCTCTGTAGCTCCTGAAGGGTGGCCCCAGGCAGTGGCTGGCTTTGCACCTCCCTGGAGATCCAAGAGCCAGTGTACTCAGTGGTCAGTGTCAGACCATACCAGAGTACAACTCTATACATCCATAAGTAACAGACTCAAGGGGAAGACTCAGTGAGCACAAAAGCTCCAGGAAAGCAAGTCCTGCTCCATAGGTATGTGTCCTGCACAGCAGCTCTCCCACTGTAGTTGCAGCTGGTCCTCACAGCCAATTGGCCTGGAGGTCAATTCCTCTTAGTAACACCAACAGCAATCAAGTCTCAACTACAACAAGACTGTGCTCATAGCCCACAAAGGGGTTCACCTAGAGTGCCCAGCTAAGTTGACTTGGGCAGCTGAACCACTGGGCCCTAAAGAACACCTACTACACAAGGACACTCTACCAAGTCAAGGAGAATAGCAGCTCTGCCAAATACATAGAAACATACACAGGGAAGCTGCCAAAATGTGGAGATAAAGAAACGTCACAAACTAAAGAAATTGAATAAAGCAAACTACAGTGGGGCCTTAACTTACTAGTGTCCCGACTAACGAGTTTTTCTGAGATATGAGCCTTCTCTCAGCCGATATTTTGCTTTGAGTTGACAGAGTAATTTGAGTTAATGAGCTTCTTAACGAGCTCCGTCACGGAACGAATTAAACTCGTAAGTCAAGGCCCCACTGTACTAGATATAGAGTTCAAAACCATGGTTATAAGGTTACTCAAGAATCTTCTAGAAACCTCCCCAAAATGGAAAAGGACCAGTCAGAAATTAAGCATACACTGACTTAAATAAAGAATAATATACAGGGATTCAATAATAGGCTAGAGGATTCTGAGAATCAAATCAAGGATTTGAAATATGAGGAAGCAAAAAACATCCAACCAGAAGAGCAAAAAGAAAAATGAATCCAAAAATATGAATATAGTGTAAGGAGCCTCTGGTACAACTTCAAGCATACCAACATTTGCATTATGGGATTGCCAGAAGGGAAAGAGAAAGTGACATATTGAAAACCTATTTGAAGAAATAATGACAGAAAACTTCCCCTACTTGGTGAAGACATAGACTCACAAGTCCAGGAAGCACAGAGAGTCCCAAACAAGAGGAAGGGTATTCTTTAAGGAGAGGAAGAAAGAAGAAAAAGAAAAAGATCAAAATTTGAACAACAAAATGGCAACAAATACGTACCTATCAACAGTTGATTCTAAAAATCAAAATAAATGAATAGGGAATCTAAGGAACAGAATAAACTGGTGAATAAAATAGAATCAGAGGGATGGAGATGGAATACATTGATGATTCTCAGAGGCAAGGGGGTAGGGAGTGGGAAGAGATTAAACCAAGATCTTATATGCATATATGCATTACCTATGGACACAGGCAATAGGGTGGCAGAGGCCTGCAGTGGGGCAGGAACTGGGTGGAGGGGGTCAATGGGTGGAAAAAAGAGGGGCATCTGTAATAATCTCAACAATAAAGATAAAATAAAATATAATTTTAAAGGTAATCTAAAAAAATAAAAAAATAAGTATTACCAAAACTAGAATGAGAAAGAAAAAAAAATAGACTAAAATACAAGTTAGCAATTAGCAAATATGAGACAAAAAAGAGACAAGAGGAAGAAAATCGATATCAAATGAAAACAAATCAACACAAAAATAAATAAATTAAAAATCTTTGGGTCTGCTTTTGTGAAGCACACTGGATTTTGCTTTGATGCTGCTGTATCTGGCCCCTTGGTCTGTGGTTCCTGGACTTCCTGAGCAGTTATCTGGTACAGATCAATGTGAGTCACTGCCTCTGCCTGGCCCTTGGAAGCCTGGCTAAAGCCCTGCAAGGTGGGTCCCCTAAGTATTCTGGTGGTTCTGCTTAAAGCTTACCTCTTGCATGCACTTACTTGTTCTGGGCTGATTTCTCTTCCCCTACAGAACTGGGATCTGCGGGGTATCTGGTCCTGGTGAGGATGGTTTCAACAGATTTGCATTGGGGGTGGTGTCCATAGCTTGTAGTATGGGTGAACAGGTGCGTCCAATGCCTCAACTCCCTTTAGGTCACTGACACCCCCTTGATGCCATTTCTAGCAGTCAGGGATTTAAACAAAATACACACAAAAAATAAAGTAACAACAGAAATCCCTCCCAACTTGGCTCTCTAATCTTTCAGCACTGTCCATTCTCACTGGTCTGGGCTTCTGCTCAGCTTCCCACCCAGCCAGATGTCTGAGTCCCCCATGCTGCCAGGCTCAGCTGCTCAGGTACAGATTTCCAGCCCAGTACTGTTCCAAAGGTGGAGGAATGGGTGGCTCCTCTTCCTCAAGGTTGGGAGGATCATTCTTCTTTCCCAGGACACTCTAACTGGCCCATGCCCTGCTCTCTGGGAAAGTTCTTTCAGAGAATAATTGACCCATCACATTCAAAGTTGGGTGGTCTGCTCAGACCCCTCTGCCAGTCTGGAGTTCTGCTGAGCAGCCCCTCCTGCAGACACTAAGCCAGGTGAGCTTCTCAGGTTGGTATTGTAACCCAGCATTGCTTTTTGCCTAGGATAAGGTTCCCCAGTGGACTGATTTCCCCCAATGTCTGATTCTATGAGGGCTCCACTTCCTTTCTCTGTTGCTTTTTTTTGGAGATCCCTGCATGCAGCTGAGACCCCTTGCTCCCAGAGGGCAGGAACTGCACTGCCACACATTCCCTCCAGCTTTCCAGGCAAGATGTGAAGCTGCCTGTGTTGGCTCACCAACTCCGCATCTTCTGCCCTCTTCCCAAGCTCCAGGATCCTAGTATTTTCTATCAGCTTTTTTAAGCTGGTTTTTTCAAGTGGAATGTTCTGTATATTAGCCACAAGTCCAGTCCAGTGTTGGGAACAAGCAGACAAAAGCTTCTTAGACTGAAGCCATTTTTTATCCCTCCTAATCTTTTTAATACATTGCTGAATTTGGTTTGCAAAAATTTTTGTTGCTGATTTCTTCATCTGTGCTTATCAAGGACACTGCATTATGATTTCCTTTCTTTGTAGTGTCTTTATCTGTTTTGGGAATTAGTACAATGCTGGTCTCGTAAAATGAGCTTGGGAATCTTCCCTCCCCTTCAATTTTTGGAATTGCCAAACTTCATATTAAAAAAATAAAGACGTTCACTCCTTTTCCAGAAAACAATGTATATAACATCTATCAGTGTATACTTCTTCATACATGACATCAATCTAGAAAGTATTAGGTATGCATATTTTGTTTTGGAGAAACTTTATTAAATGCATTATAGTTATTGTTGCTGTATATTATAAAAATCATTTATCATTGGCCTCCTCCTTATACTTCCATTTGCCTTTGTTTACTTCCTGGTTTAACATGTTCTGGTTAAAAATTAAATAGATAATTTTATTGTCTGATCAGCTATAATTTTCTTATCTTCACATGCATCCTCTTTATTTTTATTAGAGTTGTAGGATGAGCTCAATAAAAACTCTTTTAAATTTCATTTTTGAAAACATCTAAAACTAATTTGTATACAGTATATTGGATAGTTTTGTCTGACCTTATATTCAGGAGTAGAATAGTTTTATAATCTTGGACATCACAGATGGAACAATATTTGCTAGTATAGGTAATACACGATACACATTTTACAAAGGAATGTAAACATTCTCTTACAGTGTGATATCACTGAAGTACCTTACATAAAGCACACATATTAAGTGGGAATTTAGCTCAGTGATTTTGAATCTGGTTATTTGATTTAATTTTGCTTTAAAAGGGATCTGTAAAAAGCAGCTGGTGAAAGAAAATTAAAGGTGGAAGCGATAATGAATGTTAAAAGTAATTTAACAAAAAATGAATGTGCCGAAACCGGTTTGGCTCAGTGGATAGAGCGTCGGCCTGCGGACGGGGAGTCCCGGGTTCGATTCCGGTCAAGGGCATGTACCTGGGTTGCGCGCGCTTCCCCGGTGGGGGACGGGAGGCAGCTGATCGATGTTTCTAACTCTCTATCCCTATCTCTCTCCTTTCCTCTCTGTAAAAAATCAATAAAATATATTAAAAAAAAAAATGAATGTGTGCCAAGTGGCCATCTTAAAATTAGCTGCAGAAGCTACTGTCAATGGGCAATGAGCCTAGCCAGAGAGAAGCTGTTGCTGTCAGGTCAAGCTGGCTTCCAAGCCCGCCCACTACTCTTTTTACCCCATGCTCTATGTGCCTCTGGGAGGTAACTTGAGGAAGAGGCACAATCGGCTATCAGTATTATTCTGGAGGAATGGAAGGGTTTTTTAGTGTCAATCAAATCGTCCTAGCCAACATGTCCCTTATCTTCCTCTCAGCCAGTTCTCTTTTTATGCAGGAAGCCACACATTGTCTTCACTATCAGAGAAGTGTAAACAAGGATTCCGGAAGGCTGGTGAACCTTGAACCCATGGCAAGGGCCAGAGCTATACACCGATTGTTTAGTCCAGACAATGGGGGCTCAAGCTATTTCCTGACCAGTCTCACAGTAAATTTTCTAATATTTACTGACCTTTAAGATACAGTGGGGCCTTGACTTACGAGTGTCCCGACTAACGAGGTTTTCTAGATAAGAGCAGTCTCTTGGCAGATTTTTTGCTTTGAGTTGCGAGCAAAAATTCGGGTTATGAGCCAGCTTCAGATACCCCACCGCTAGTTGGCACAGCAAACGTCACAGTGAACGCCACAACATCAGCCCAGCATCACGTGTCTCACTCGTTCACTTTTTGATTTGACATACAAGTAATTTGAGTTACGAGCTCCGTCACGGAATGAATTAAACTCGTAAGTCAAGGCCCCACTGTAGTCTGTTACTGCAATTACCTGCCTAAGAGATAGATGTGTATCCAAAATTGAATAAAAGGTTGGTGAGGCCTGGGCACCAGTGGAAGTCCTTTCTCTTGCATTGGGCTTGCCTGCCTGGCCCCCAATATTTCCAAATTATTATTTCTTGTCTCGTCTTTTTTCATTTTCGTGCAGCCCCTTCTCCAGATCCCGAACCCTGAACCATGTGGGACGTGGGGGAAACTTTCACATCTGGTACCTCAACAGGCAATCTGGAAGAGAAGACTTCGCCTAGAGTGAAAAAACGAAGAATTCACCAGATAGGTTGGGACACCAGATAGTTGGGGGATATTCACCACACGCAAAGCCCATAGTCAGCTGCAGAAGTCGCAATCTGTAAGTAGAGTGGGAACATGTTTTTTTTAGCCAGGCAAATGGGGCAGAATTCGGTTAAAAAATAAGAAACTTTATTGTAGACCTTTGGTTTGCATGCTTAAGGATTAAATTTTCAGAAGGTATTCTCTTACAGTTTTTGCTTGATGTTATAGAACATAGCCCTTGGTTTCCTGAAGAAGGTACATTAGATCATGAATGTTTGGCAAAGAGTAGTTCAAAATTTGTAAAAAAAAAAGCAAACAAACAAACAAAAAAAACTCAGCAGCAAGGGAAAAACTTGCTTCCAAACTGTTTCTCCTTGTGGAACACGGTATTTCATTTGCTAGAGCCTTTTAGAAAGAAGCTACGGAGGATAAATCTCCTGCCCTTGCACCCTCCGCTCCTAAAAAGGAGCAAAAAGAAAAGAAAAATTGGAGGCATGGCCTTCATGGCCCCCTCCACCTCGATGTCCTAATCCTGAAACATTTCTCTGGCTTGTGCAACTCTGGATGGAGGAAATTATTTACTATGGAAGGGAAATTTTTGGAGAAATGTCAGGAACAAGCCCACACAAACCGCAGGCTGAATGCTCAAATAACTTATAAAATGTTAGCAGGGCTGGGACAGTATAATGACTTGAAAAATCAGCTAAATTATGTGCAGAAAACGTAAGTAAATTAGACTTTGTGGAAAAACAGGACATTTCAAAAAAGAATGTAGGCAACCAAGAAGGACACAAGGTGGCTCTCCAGGAAAGGTGCAAGCATCCCACCTCTTGATTCAATCAATGCAGATTCAACTTCTTTTATGTCCTAGAACCTGGATATTAAAAAGGAAATTATTGGGTACTTATCTATTAATTATTGTTTTTCTTTGTTATTTATTGTTAGTTTATTAAGCATGACTTTAAATTAATAAGAAAGAAATGATAGATGACCAGACCATTGCTGAGATTCCCCAGAACAAAAAAAAATGTGGGAGTGGGGAGAGAAAGATTATGAGCAGTACACATAGCCAATAATACAGGTTATAGAAAATTCCCTAGAAAAAGGGAAATAATTAAAAAAATTACTAGGTCTTTTGACAATCCTGTAAAATGGGCACCCCCTCTCAAGAGTGTTGTCTCATTTTTGCCATGTTTTATTTCCCAGTCCATCATTTGAAATTTAGACAAATGAAACATTTCCCAGAATTTGGGGATGCATCTGGGATTTCTATAACCATGAATAGAAAAGCAAGCTTAAGAAAATGTGCGTGCTCCACCTGAATTTGGGTGACTTCTTCATCCTCAATGTCTTCACGGATGCTACAGAATAACCCAGACTGTTTTTTGGTTGTTTGTTTTTTCTTTAAAAAGATGGAAAAAATGACACAAAGAAAATATACAGGCTACATTTGGACAATAGGATTAATGTTTCCATAATAGTAGGTAATTTTAAAATAATATGTACCATATTCCAAAGTTGCCTCCCAAATATTGGGGGCACTACTGTTTTACACAAAATAAAAATAAAATAATATAATATACTACTTTAGCAGTGAAGCCACTAAAAATCAAAAAATTACCTCTGTTACAAAATTTGTCAAAAGAAAATGCCTTGGATGGTAATTGGCTTTGAAATCTTAAAGTTACCACTATGCTAAAATCCTCTTCCTCACTTTTCCCCTTTTGTTGTCCTGCTTCTCTTACCCTATTCTGGTTTTAGATTTTCCCTATTCCTTCTTTTTACCCTCTGTCAAAATTTCACCCTACTTATATATCCTATTTCCAATCCACTGCTCTAAATCCTTATACACCTCTCCCTTATCTTTCTTCACTATCCAATTTTTTTTTCTTATTTTATCTTTCTATTGTTTTGTAGCTGTTTGCTTGATTGTTGAGTATATTGTTTTGTTTTGTTTTTTTGGATTGGTTGTGAGGTTGTTTTGCTTTTTCTGCTGGTTTTTACCCTCCAATCCCCCTACCCACATGGTTATTTTTGTGCTTCTGTTTTCCCTTGCCTCACTTGCTATTATTGGCTGCTTGTAGTTTGCATTCATTACCAGGGATATGTTGCTGGAATTTGTTTGGATTAGTGGTGGTTCTGTCGGATTTTTCTCCTCATATAAATACTCTCTTCCCCTCTTCTATTTCATTCTCTCTTTTTGCTCTTTTTTTTTCTTTTTTTCCCCCTTCCTTTTTACCAATTTCATTTTTGCACTCCTTTTTCTTATTTGTTTTTCTTTTATTTTTTCTCTTTTACCTTTTTCTCTTCTTTCTTCCATATCACCCAGTTATCTTAATTCAGGTGGTCACTTTTATTGAGGGTTATTAATGTCGTGAATACATTTGTTTTCAGTGCCTGGTACGTTGTGCCTTGTTGTGTTGTATTTTGAGCCTTTAAATCAATGCAGCAGATCCAAGCAACAGTAGCCTCCTGATCACCACACCCTCTGTCTGAAGAAGAGCAGCTGTACATGAAGCCTCCCCCAAACATCCAGAAGAGCCACCACAGCTGTGAACAGCACCCACCAGAGGAGCTGCTGCCAACTGAGGAGCAGCTGCTTGTGCAACTGCCCAAGGAGCAAACACAGCTCCAGGAGTGACTGCCACCCAGGGAGCAGCTCCTAAACAACTCAACATCTATATATGTCAGTGATATCAAACATGGGTAGACAAAGAAACCCCCAAAGGAAGAAAAGGAAGGCTCACCAGAAAATCAGCTACATGATAGAGAGGCATGCAACATGACAGAGAAAGAATTCAGAATGAGGGTCCTAGAGTGCATAAACCAGATAGAGGAAAAAATCAACAACTTATGCAAGAAGCAAGAAGAAACAGATGAAAAAAATCAATAACATATAAAACCCAAGAAGATATAAAGAGCAATATACCTGCAATAAAAAACACAATTGAAAGAATCAACAGTAGACTAGGAGAAGCAGAGGACCGAATTTGTGAATTAGAAGACAAGGAAACAAAACACACCCAAACTGTACTGCAATTGGAGAAAAAATTAAAAGACAACAGGAGAGTCTAAGGGAGTTTGGGACAACATGAAACAAAACAACATACGAATAATAGGGGTGCCAGAAAAACAGAAAGAGGAACAAGGATTAGAAAACCTATTCCAAGAAATAATATCAGAAAACTTCCCTGAGGTGGGGAAGAAAAAAGTCACACAGGTACAGAGAGCCCCAAAAAAGGTGAACCCGAAAAGACCCACACCAAGACACATCATAATTACCATGGCAAATGTTCAGGACAAAGAGACAATCTTAACGGCTGCAAGAGAGAGACGGAAAGTTACATACAAGGGATCTCCCAATAGATTATTAAATGATTCCCCAACAGAAACACATCAGGCCAGAAAAGAATGGACAGAAATTTACAAAGTGATGCAAAGCAAAGGACTGAATCCAAGAATACTCTATCAAGCAAGGCTATCATTCAAAATTGAAGGGTAAATAAGAAGCTTCACAGACAAAAAAGGCTAAGGGAGTTTATCAGCATGAAGCCAGCAATACAAAAAATTCTAAAGGGACTGGTATAAAAAGAAGAAATAAAAAGCTCAGAAAGAAAACAGCCACATAAAAAAAGAAATGGCTACAAACAAGTACCTTTCAATAATAACTTTAAACATAAACGGACGAAATGCTCCAACCAAAACACATCGAGTGGCTGAGTGGATAAAAAAACATGACCCATACATTTGTTGTCTACAAGAAACTCACCTCAGAAGAAGGGACTCACACAGATTGAAAGTGAAGGGATGGAAAAATAACTTTCAGGCAAATGGAAATGAAAAGAAAGCTGGGGTAGCAATACTTATATCGGACAAAATAGACCTCAAAGTGAAGGCCATAACAAGAGATAGGGAAGGCCACTTCATAATACTAAAGGGATCAATAGAACAAGAAGATATAACCCTGGTAAACATATATGCACCCAATGCAGGAGCAACCAAATACATTAAAAAAACTCCTGGAAGATATCAAAGGAGAGATTGACAACAATACAATCATAGTAGGGGACTTTAATACACCACTGACATCACTGGATAAATCCTCTATACCAGGGGTAGGCAAACTTTTTGATTTGAGGGCCACAAGGGGTTCTTAAACTGGACTGGAGGGCCGGAACAAAAGCATGGATGGAGTGTTTGCGTGAACTAATATAAATTCAAAGTAAACATCATTACATAAAAGGGTATGGTCTTTTTTTTTTTTTTTTTAGTTTTATTCATTTCAAATGGGCTGGATCCGGCCCACAGGCCGTGGTTTGCCCACGGCTGCTCTAGACAAACAATCAGAAAGAAAAGAGCACTTCTAAATGACTGACTAGATCAGATGGACTTAATAGACATCTTCAGAATGCTTCACCCCAAAGCCAGGGAATATACGTTCTTCTCAAGTGCTCATGGGACATATTCAAAAATAGACCACATATTGGGTCACAAGCAAAGTATCCCCAAATTCAAGAAGACTGAAATCATAAAAAGCATCTTCGCAGACCACGATGGCATAATATTAGAAATAAACTACAATAAAAACAACCCAAAATACTCAAACACCTGGAAGCTGAATAGCATGCTATTAAATATTGATTGGGTTACCAATGAGATCAAAGAAGAAATTAAAAACATCCTAGAAACTAATGACAATGAAAACACAACAATCCAAAACCTATGGGACACAATGAAAGCAGTCCTGAGAGGGAAGTTTATAGCTCTACAAGCCTATCTCAAAAAACAAGAAAAAATGGTAGTAAATCATCTAACTCTACAACTCAAAGAATTAGAAAGAGAACATCAAGAAAATCCCAGAGTGATCAGAAGGAAGGGGACAATAAAGATTAGTGCATAAATAAATGACATAGAGACCAAAAAAACAATACATAAAATCAATGAAGCCAAGAGCTGGTTCTTTGAAAGGATAAACAAGATTGACAAACCTCTAGCCAGGCTCACCAAGAAGCAAAGAGAGAGAACCCAAATAAACAAAATCAGAAATGATAGAGGCAAAATAACAACAGACCCTATAGAAACACAAATGATTGTTAAAAAATGCTATGGAAAACTCTACTCCAACAAATTAGACAACCTGGAGGAAATGGGCAAATTCCTAGAAAAATACAACATTCCAAAACTCAATCAGGAAGAATCTAAAAATCTCAATAGGTCAATAACTATGGAAGAAATTGAAGCAGTCATCAAAAAGCTTCCAGCAAGCAAAAGCCCAGGAACAGACAGCTTCACAGGGGAGTTTTACCAAACATTCAAGGAAGAGCTAAAACCTATCCTCCTCAGACTACTACAAAAAATTCAAGAGGAAGGAACACTTCCAAGCTCAATCTATGAAGCCAGCATCACCCTAATACCAAAACCAGGTAAAGACAATACAATGAAAGAGAATTACAGGCCAATATCCCTCATGAACATAGATGTGAAATCCTCAAAAAAATCTTAGCAAACCAGATCCAGCAGTGCATCAGAAAGATCATACACCATGACCAAGTAGGATTTATCACAGGGATGCAAAGATGGTACAATATCCAAATATCAATAAGTGTGATATATCAGATAAACAAATTGAATGAAGGAAACCACATAGTCATATCAGTTGATGCAGAAAAAGCATTTGACAAAGTCCAACACCCATTTTTGATAAAAACTCCCAGCAAGGTGGGAGTAGAAGGATCATTCCTCAACATAATAAAAGCTATATATGACAAGCCCACAGCCAACATCATACTCAATGGACAAAAACTAACACCATTTCACCTAAGAACAGGAACAAGACAGCGATGCCCACTCTCACCACTTCTGTACAACATAGTACTGGAAGTATTAACCATTTCAATTAGACAAGAAGAAGAAATAAAGGCATCCAAATTGGAAAATAGGAAGTAAAACTGTCTGATTTGCAGAGGACATGATATTATACATACAAAATGCTAAAGACTCCATCAAAAACTACTAGACTTAATACATGAATTTGGCAATGTAGCAGTATACAAAATTAACCCCAAGAAACCTATGGCATTCCTATACACCTATAGTGAATTTTCAGAAAGAGACATTAAAAAGCAATCCCATTTACCATCGCACCAAAAAAATTAAACTACCTAGGAATAAACTTAACTAAAGAGATAAAAGACCTCTACTCAGAAAACTACAGGATGTTGAAAAAAGAGATAGAGGAAGACATAAGCAGATGGAAGAACATAAAGTGTTCACGGATTGGTAGAATAAACATCATTAAAATGTCCATACTACCCAAAGCAATATATAAATTCAACGTACTTCCCATTAAAATACCAATGGCATACTTCACAGATCTAGAATGAACTCTCCAATAATTCATCTGGAATAAAAAAAAAAAAAGACCCCAAATAGCTGCAGCAATCATGAGAAAGAACAAAGTAGGTGGGATCTCAATACCAGATATCAAGCTGTATTACAAAGGCACTGTTCTCAAAACTACTTGGTACTGGCAAAAGAACAGACATATGGCTCAATGTAATAAAATAGAGAGCCCAGAAATCAGCCTGAACCAGTATGCTCAGTTAATATTTGTCCAAGGAAGCAAAAACATACAATGGAGTCAAGATAGTTTCTTCAATAAATGGTGTTGGGAAAATTCTACAGATACATGCAAGAAAATGAAACTAGACCACCAACTTACACCATACACAAAAATAAACTCAAAATGGAAAAAGGACTTAAATGTACAACAAGAAACCATAAAAATTCTAGAAGAATCCAAAGGCAACAAAATCTCAGACATATGCCGAAGCAATTTCTTCACTGATACAGCTCCTAGGGCACTTGAAACTAAAGAGAAAATGAACAAATGGGACTACATCAAAATGAAAAGCTTATGCACAGCAAAAGAAACTATCAACAAAACAACAAGAAAGCCCTCTGCCTGGGAAAACATATTTGTCAATGTCATATCTGATAAGGTCCTAATCTCCAAAATTTATAGGGAACTCATACAACTTAACAAAAGAAAGATAAACAATCTAATCAAAAGCGGGCAAACGATCTAAATAGACACCTTGCAAAAGAGGACATTCAGAAAGCCAAGAGACATATGAAAACATGCTCAAAGTCACTAATCATCTGAGAGATGCAAATCAAAACAACCATGAGATACCATCTCACATCTGTCAAAATGGCTATCATCAACAAATCAACAAACAATAAGTGCTGGAGAGGATGTGGAGAAAAGGAACACTCATGCACTGCTGGTGGGAATGCAGGCTGGTGCAGCCACTATGGAAGACAGTATGGAGCTTTCTCAAAAAACTAAAAATGGAACTCGCATTTTACCCTGTGATCCCACTTCTAGGAATATATCCCAAGAAACCAGAAACACCAATCAGAAAGGATATATGCACCCATATGTTCATGGCAGTACAATTCATCATAGCTAAGGCCTGGAAACAGCCTAAGTGCCCATCAGTAGGTGAATGGATTAGACAACTGTGGTACATCTACACGATGGAATACTATGCTGCTATAAAAAAGAAGGAACTCTTACCATTTGCAACGGCATGGATGGACCTGGAGAGCATTATGCTAAGTGAAATAAGCCAGTCAATCAAGGAAAAATGCCACATGATCTCACTCATTCATTGATAATAAAGGCCATTATAAACTTATGAACAATAATAGATACAGAGGCAGAGCTGCCTCAAACAGACTGTCAAACTGCAGCGGGAAGGCCGGGGAGGGTAGGGGGGCCAGAACAGGGGTAAGAGATCAAATGAAAGACCTATATGCATGCATATAAGCATAACCAATGGACATAAGACACTGGGGTATAGGGGAGGCCAGGGGATTGTCAAAGGTGGTGGGAAAAAGGAGACATATGTAATACCCTTTGTAATACTTTAAGCAATAAAAAAATAAAAAATAAAGTTACACATCACTCAAGCACATATGAATAACCAAAAATGTCAGAAAATACACTTCTATAACTAAAATAAAAGCTTTTGCTAAGAGAAAACACAATTATCTTACTGGATTTTATATTCAATAACATTATTCTTACTAAAAGATCATTAATAATAATTTCATTGAAAGCAAATATTTTTTTATTAATAAATAAAATAAATTTAAAAAAGAAATCTTAAAGTTTTTAGAACATAAATAACTAAAATAAAGAATTTGTGGTAAAGCTTTGCCGTAATAATATATTAATGATAAAGGGCCAGTTGCTCTTCTTCCTGTAAAAGCGGAGAAGCTGGTGGCAGCAACAGAAACCTTATATTTAAAGAAAAATGTGGCAGTTTTAAATCCCCTTCCCCTGCCTTTTTGCCAGAAACATAGTTTTCCAAAGCCTTTGGTAACTTAAGACTTTGAACATTGCTAAAATAAATAATAAAAATTATTAAATATCTAGGTATTTTAAAATGACAAAAATATTGAAATATTAACCTGAGTTTACCTCATAAAAAATGTAGGGGATAGAACTGAATCTATTAATTAAATATGCCTTTTATTTTATTTTAAATATTACTCTTAAAATGTAAAACTATTATGAATTTGAGAAATGCTAAGTATCTAACTTGCTACCTAAAATTTAAAGCTTCTAAGATTTTAAATTAATTTGGATAAAATTGTATAGTTGTAATAACAAAATGCCTAAAGTATAGAAATTTATTTTTGAGAAAATAATTTTTGTGTTTTCTCTGAAATAATTAGGAATTCAAAATATGTTGCTCATTGGTTTAATTAAAAAAGAAGATTAATTCTGTGATCCCAACTGAATTTTTAATACAAAAACCACTTTAAATTTAATTAATATATTTTAATAATTATAAAAAGTATATAATCTTTAAATATATATTTGATGGTCTTTCTAAGTTAAATTTTAAGGCTATAACTGAGGGATGATTTTTGGAAAACTCCAAGGGCCTGGAGTGATCTAAAAAAGTTTGTTCTCTCTTCTTAAAGAAAAATTTTTGAAACTAAACCCATCTAATATACTTGAAATTGCATGGAAAGCTTTATCAAATGAAAATTGATAGGTATGTTTTAATTATATACATATAATTTATATGTTATGAGGGTTTTGGCCTCTAAGAAGGGCAAAATATAGGGGAGGCTAGGGGACTGTCTTGGGCGGGGGGGAAAAATGGACACATATGTAATACCCTTTGTAATAAAAAATAAAATTAAAAAAAAAAGAAGGGCAAAATAAAGTAACAATATATTTATTAAATACAGCCAAATTTTCATTTAATGTCCATAACCGAGGACAAGTAAAGTTAAAAAATAAATATTATTTCAGATTGGTTTAAATTGGTTAATTAAAATAAATGAGTATTCATAAAAACTTTCTTGTACTGGGCAAGTAACTGTTCCTGAAGCATTAACTAATTATTTTACTAATGGTTTATCTCATAGTTCAAAAACTGCTTAACATTCAATGAATCCAAAGCAGTCATATTTCTGTGCATAAAATTAAAAAGTTATTAAGGCGGCATTGCAAAATTTCCAAAAGCCTTTTAATATTATTTAAATCAAATAAAGAAAGGAGATAGTGAAATAATCCCCTGTGAGTAAATTACATCAAGAAATTTTTTTTACTTTAAAAATTATTTTTTACTTGTAATGTTGAAGACAAGATACCCATGAGAACACACATGGTGTCAAAATAAGCCAAAGGAAATTTGTTTGGGCAAAAATGGAAGGATCCCAAGTCTAATTTGTATAAAAGATTCCTTTATTAACCTTTGGTCGAGAACATGTTTGTTTGTTTGTTTGTTTTAAATATATTTTATTGATTTTTTACAGAGAGGAAGGGAGAGAGATAGAGAGTTAGAAACATCAATGAAAGAGAAACATCGATCAGCTGCCTCCTGCACATCTCCTACTGGGGATGTGCCTGCAACCCAGGTACATGTCCTTGACCGGAATCTAACCTGGGACCTTTCAGTCCACAGACCGATGCTCTATCCACTGAGCCAAACCGGTTTTGGCAGGTCGAGAACATGTTTGTATATTTCCAGAAAACACCTCCAAACCCCTGCGGATTCCTGCAAAAATGGATCCCAGATTGCTCCAGCCACAAATACAACAGGAGAAACAGTCCAGAAATAGAGATAGTGAAGACGCCTTGCCATACTTACAGTCAGCAGGTGTGCTTCGCTGCAGGTTGCCCAGGACCAAACCAGAGAAGGTCAGACCTGCATTGCCATTGTTTGTCCACCACCCAAAGCTAGCATATAATTGCTGGCATGTACACATAAAAAAAACTGTTGGACATTGGAAAGGGGACTCAAAAAACTGTTGGCCCAGAAAGAAACTTACTGCAGGCTGATTCCTTGGATGCCTGGCAGCAATTTAAAAAGGACATGACATTTGCCTCTCAGCATAACCACTATTGCTTGTCTCATTTTTAAAAAAATAAATTTTATTGATTTTTTACAGAAAGGAAGGGAGAGGGATAGAGAGTTGGAAACATCGATGAGACAGAAATATCGATCAGCTGCCTCCTGCACACCTCCCACCGGGGATGTGCCCACAACCAAGGTACATGCCCTTGACCGGAATCGAACCCAGGACCCTTCAGTCCGCAGGCTGACGCTCTATCCACTGAGCAAGACCGGCTAGGGCGCTTGTCTCATTTTTTGTTCCCATATGTTTATTTCTAGTCTGCAGATGTGGAATGAAGAGTCTTAAAAGGACTCAAACCCTACAGGCAGCGTTCACTTTTCAAGAATTACTAAGGAAAAGAAACGGGGGAGATGCAGCAAGCCACCCATTGTCTTCACTATCAGAGAAGTGTAAACAAAGATCCCAGTCGCTGGTGAACCTTGAACCCATGGCAAGGGCCAGAGCTATGCACCAATTGTTTAGTCCAGACAATGGGGGGCTCAAGCTGTTCCCTGACCAAATAGTCTCAGAGTAAATCTTTCAAATATTTACTGACCTTTAAGGTAGTTTGTCTGTTGCCGCAATTACCTGCCTGGCTAAGAGCTAGATGTGTATCCAAAATTGAATAAAAGGTTGGTGAGGTTTGGGCACCAGTGGAAGTCCTTTCTCTTGTGTTGGGCCTGCCTGCCTGGCCCCCAATATTTTCAAATTATTATCTCTTGTCTCGTCTCTTTCATTTGCGTTCAGCCCTTTCTCCAGATCCCAAACCCTGAACCACGTGGGTTGTGAGAACATTCATATTTTTATAAGGGAGAATATTTCCTTTGTGTAAATGCAAGAAAAGGAGAATGCAAGGTTCAATAACCTGATCAGAAAATACAGAAAATATATAGAAGGCAAAAGGCACAATAATACCAATCATGGTTGCCATAGATTAACCATTTTCTATTTCATAGCTACTGTTCTGTAAATTGTATGTTCATTTATCATTAATCCTACTAAGAACACTTCTCCATAGGTAAAATTGTTGCTTACACTTTGTAGAAACTGACACATAGAGAGGTTTAAGAACATGCTGAAGATTACACAACTAAGAAACTAGAAAGCTGCAGTTTTAACTCAGAAGCATAACTCCAAAACATCCTAAAATGTACCCAGTTTCTTATTATCTATTTGGAAAATTCACACATTACAAAATACATTCAAGTTCTATTAGATCTGGCCTTAAAATACCTTTCAACTAAAGGATGCTGGCCTGTCATGGCTATAAATTCCCTGAGAGAGTATTTAGTTTAATGTACTCCTTATATTGATGGGGATACTGAGGCCTAGAAAGCATACAGTAAGTTAGTGGTGGTACTAACTACCTAGGACTATGACTCAGGTCTTTAGACTCTTAGTCCAAGTCTCTTTCCAATTCTCTTAGTCCAATTCCCTATCCCAGATGACATAAATAGATAAACAGATTACTACTACACATAAATGGAAACAAGTGGTTCTAACAGAGCTGTGGAAATGAGAGCAATGCTTACAGCAGGGTTATTGATCTCAGACTGAAAGTTCCTGAATGGTAAAAACAAGGTTTTCTGGTTTCTTCCTATATACCTATCTTTAAAAAATTGTTTTTTAAAGGAGAAGGGTAGAGAGATAGAAACATAGATTATAGAGAAATATCACCAATTGACTCCCTTCCACACACCCCCTACTTCGGATCAAGCCACCAACCGGGGAATGTACCATGACCAGGAATTTAACTAGAGACCTCTTGCTTCCTGGGTTGATGCTCAACTGTTGAACAACACCAGCTGGGCTATATCTATCTTATTTTAATGTAACCCACGTATCATCAGGAACCTAGAAAATGCATAATGAAGATAATGTGTTTTTTTTCTTTCTAACGAGTCTCTCTCTCTCTCTCTCTCTCTCTCTCTCTCTCTCTCTCTCTCTCACACACACACACACACACACACACACACACACACACACACACACACAATCCCTTTTTTCCCAGGAAACAGGATATTATGTAAGTATAGGATGCTGGCACATAATGGAATAGAAGAAAAAGCACAAGAAATTGAATCAGACAAATCTAGGTTTTGATCCAAGATTTGCCTCTTACAAGCTGTGTGACAGACAAATCTCTCAGTTTCTCTGAGCCTCTATTTCCTAATCTTTCCAATAGAATAATAAAACCTTCCCCACAGTGTTGTTGTGGAGATTAAATGAGATGATTTTTATCAGTTAGTATTACGTTGAATATTGGTAACAGTGCTGGAGACAAAGACCAACAGTAATTGATATATAAATGCAAGAAGTCCATCAGAAGGCTGATGGACTTTGATATTCAGCAAGGGCTGAAAATCTGTATATTATTGCCTGCTGCTGGCTGAATGGCGGAGGGAAATCCCCTAACCTGATAATCCTTTATTGTTTACCAAACCTTACCACTGATGTCTGTTTGCTTTGCTAAAGGGCAAATATTCTAGTAAATAAAAAGCTATGGGTCTGGAGATTCAGGGAGCCATTCCCCAATGTCTTATATCCATTTGTGTGTGGCCCCTTCTCCAGATTCTGAATCCTTGCTTCAAAACGTTATGGCAAACAGAAATTCAACTGAAATAATACTTAAATAGACTTCCTGTCAAGATGGTGGCAGAGGTAAATGCTGTACTCAAATCCTCCCACAATGATATCAAAATTACAACTAAACTACAAAACAATCATTATTCAGAACCACCTGAAATCTTCCTAATGAAAGTGTTACAATTAGGGATTGAAAGAAGCCACATCGTGACTGGTAGGAGGGGCATAAACTCAGAATGGGCTGGTCCCACACCCATGTGTGGCAGTTTAAAATCAGAAGCTATGGAGTATCCTTTGAGGAGTGATGGGGTCCCAATCCGACACCAGGCCTCTCAGGCCAGGATTCCAGAGCCAGGAAGAGAAGTCCTTATGTAAAAAGGCAGAGGTGATTGTGGCAGAGTGAAATGGAGGGATGCTGGAGTCCCAGGCAGTTACTTTAGAGACCATGCAGGGACATATTTAGACTCACTCCCTCTGAGCTCCAGAACTGGGATAGCAGCTTGAAATAAATCAGGGGAGGAATTCAGGTATTCTGGCATCAGGGCCAGAGTGGGAAGGTGGGGCAAATTTCTGCTAGACAAAAGTTATAGCAGAGGCCCTTGATTCGTTTCTGAGACTGCCCTCCCCCACACACAAATCCAGCACATGGGTACTATATCTGAGTTTGCATCAACCTGGCTCATAGTGTTCGACATGCCCTGGTGATTTCCTGAGACCCCACCTAATCCAACTTTTGGGCATACACAAGCTGTTTCCAGTGCCTTCCCCATATAAATGACCTCTCTTCATACATTGGAATTTTCTAAAATCTCTCAAACCAGCAGCAGCTGACCTCAGCATGCCCCATACCTCTTTCTAAGGGTCCCCAGGCCTGGCACTAACTGCATCCAGCATTGGTTCACAGATTGGCCTCTCTTGGGCACCTCCAAGCCAAGCACAATGGAAGCAATCTTCAGATTGCTCTATAGCTTGTTCTGGGTGGCCCTAGGCAGGACACAGGCAATGGCTGACCTGCACCTCCTGGAAGGCTCTAGAGCCAGTGCATCTGGTAGACAGCTTCTGATACACTGGATTACAACTCTACCATCTCCACAAGTGACACACTAAAGGGGAATATTTGGTGAGTACCAAAGCTCCACTGAAGAAGTCCTGTTTTGTAGGGTCATCTCCTGCACAGCACCTTCTCTGCTGGAGTTGTTGCTGATTCTCACAGCCAATTGGCCTAGGGGTCAATTCCTTTCTGTATACCAACAACAAAAAATAAATTTCAGCTATTACTATAGCAGTAGGGTGTACATAACACACTCGGGGATGCACCTGGACTGCCCAGGTCCAGTGACTGGGAAGGCTACACCTAGTACATGAGGCCACTCTACCAATTCTGGGAGCTACAGAGAAACAGCTCTGCCTAATACAAAGAAACAGTCATAAGGAAGTAACCAAAATGTGGAAAGAAAGAAATAGGTCCCAAATGAAAGAACAGAGAAAATCTCCAGAAAAAAGAACTAAATGAAATGGAGGCAAGTAAACTACCAGATACAGAGTGCAAGTAAATGGTTATAAGGATGCTCAAGGAACTTAGTGAGAACTTCAACAGCAGGAAAAAGGAAATAGAAAAAAACAGTCAGATATGAAGGACACACTATTGAAATAAAGAATAATTTACAAGAATAAAGAGGAGAATAGATGAAGTCAAAAATCAAATCAGGAATTTATACTACTGTATGAGGAAGCAAAAAATACCTAATCAGAACAGCAAAAAGAAAAAAGAATGAAAAAAATTGAGTATTGTGTAAAGAGACAACTTCAAGCATACCAACATTCACATCATGGGGTTGCCAGAAGGAGAAAAGAAAGAGTAAGAAATTGTAAACCTTTTGGAAAAAATAATGACAGCCTTGGCCTATGTAGCTCAGTTTGTTGAGCTTCAGCCCATGCACTGAAAGGTCATCAGTTCAATTCCTGGACCAGGCACATTCCCAGATTGTGGGCTTGATCCTTGGACAGGGTGCATGAGGGAGTCAGCTGATCAATGTTTCTCTCACATCGATTTTCTTTTTCTCTCTCTCTCTTCCTTTCTCTATAAAATAAATTGAAAAACATATTTAAAAATAATAATAACAATGACAGAAAATTCCCCTAAACTGGTAAAGGAAATAGACATACAAGTCCAGGAAGCACAGAGAGTCCCAAACAAGAAGAACTCAAAGAGTCCACACCAAGACATATCATAATTAAAATTGCAAAGGTTAAAGACAAAGAGAGAATCTCAAAAGCAACAAGAGTAAAGCAGTTAATTACCTACAAGGTGTACCCATATGACTGTCAGCTGATTTCTCAACAGAGACTTTGCAGGCCAGAAGGGAGTGGCAAGACATATTCAAAGTGATCAAAAGCAAGGATCTACAACAAAGATTACTCTACCCAGCAAAGCTATAATTTAGAATCAAAGGACAGATAAAGAGCTTACCAGATAAGAAAAAGCTAAAGGAGTTCATCATCACCAAATCAGTATTGCATAAAATGTTCAAGAATCAAGAAGAAGAAGAAGAAGAAGAAGAAGAAGAAGAAGAAGAAGAAGAAGAAGGAGGAGGAGGAGGAGGAGGAGGAGGAGGAGGAGGAGGAGGAGGAGGAGAAGGAGGGAGAAGGGAGAAGGAGGAGGAGGAGGAGGAGAAAGACAGGAAGGAGGAGAAGAATAAAAATATGAACAATAAAATGGCAATAAATACATATCTATCAACAATTGAATAAAAAAAAATAAAAAGCATAAAAGAAACAGACTCTCAGGTACAGATGGTTTCCAGATGGGATGGGGTGTGGGGATGTATTGAAAAAGTGTAAAGTTTACGAAGTAAAAATTGGTTGTTACAGAATAGTCATGGTGATGTAAAGTACAGCATTAGTCAATAATAGTCTACAAGCTGCCCTAGCTGGTTTGGTTCAGTAGATAAATGTCTGCCTGCAGAATGAAGGGTTCCAGGTTCGATTCTGATCAAAGGCACATGCCTGGGTTGAGGGAATCTATCCCCAGTGGGGAGTGTACAGGAGGCAGCAGCTCAATGATTATCTCTCATCATTGATGTTTCTATCACTCGCTCCCTCTCCCTTCCTCTCTAAAATCAATAAAAATATATTTTTAAAAATATTATAAAATCTATGCATGAAGACAGATAGGTGCAAAATTTATTAGGATGACCACTTAGTAAGTTATATAGTTTCTAATAATTGGTATATACCCCTGAAACTAATATAACATTATATGTCAACTGTAATTATAAAATTTAAAAATGATTAAAAAATAAAAGGAAAGCAAAGACACAATTCTATGTACAATAACATCGAAAAGAATAAAATACCTAGGGATGAATTTAATAAAGGAAGTACAAAATCCTATCTAATAAAAGAGAAACATGGTAATTATCTGTACATCCACTACCCTTCCTATTGGCTAATCAGGGCAATATGCAAATTAACTGCCAGCCAAGATGGCGGCCAGCAGCCAGGCAGCTTGAAGAGAACATGAGGCTTGCTTGCTTCAGTGACGGAGGACTCCAACATTCCCCGCCTGCCGCTGCCGGCCTCTGAACTTGCAGTTTGAAACATTGTTACAAATATAGAAGCTAAACAAAACCCCAGAAACCTGCTTTCAGCCAGCCGGGATCTCAGAGCTGGAGTTGGAACAGTGTTTCGATTATAGAACCCAAACAAACCAGATACCTGCTTTCAGCAGTGGAGGCCTAAGAGCTGGAGCCAAGCCTCAGAGCTAAAGCTGGCCTAGAATAAAAAAAAAGAAAAAGAAAAAAAGTAGCGATTGGGAGCTTCAGTCACCGCCAGCCTGAAAACAGCCCTCAGCCCCTCACCTAGACTGACCAGGCACCCCAGTGGGGACCCCCACCCTGAAGGGTGTGTGACCAGCTGCAAACAGCCATCATCCCCTCATCCAGACTGGCCAGGCACCCCAGTGGGGACCCCCACCCTGATCCAGGACACCCTTCAGGGCAAACCAGCCAGCCCCCACCCGTGCACCAGGCCTCTATCCTATATAGTAAAAGGGTAATATGCCTCCCAGCACTGGGATCAGCGGAGGTGGAAGGCCTCCCGGCACCGGGATCAGCGTGACAGGGGGCAGCACCCAAACCCCCTGATTACCCTGCGGTTCTGTGTGTGGCAGGGGGTGGGGCCACAACCTCCCTATCCACCCTGGTCTGTTCATGACAGGGGAAGGCCCCCCAACCCCCTGATCAGCCCTGCTCTGTGCCTGATATGGGGGAGCTCCCCAACCCCCTGATCGGCCCTGCTCTGCGTGTGACAGGGTGCAGTGCCCCAACCCCCCCCCCCCGCCCACAGGCCCTGCTCTGTGTGTGACGAGGTAGAACCATAACCTCCCCATTGGCCCTGCCCTGAGTGTGATAGGGTACGACGCCCCAACCCCCTGATCCACCCTGCTCTGTGTGTGACAGGGGGCAGTGCCCCAACTCCCCTACCATCCCTACTCTGTGAGTGATGGGGGGAGCTCCTCAACCCCCTGATCGACCCTGCTCTGTGCATGATGGGAGGAGCTCCCCAACCCCCTGATGGGCCCTGCTCTGTGCGTGACAGGGGGGAGCTCCCCAACCCCCTGATCGACCCTGCTCTGTGCGTGACAGGGTACGGAGCCCCAAACCCCCTGATTGGCCCTGCTCTGTTCATGACAGGGGGTGGCACTGCAACCTCCCCATCGACCCTGCCTTGAGTGTGACAGTGGGCAGTGCCCCAACCCACCAATCAGCCCTGCTCTGAGCCTGACCAGGGGCTGCACCTAGGGATTGGGCCTGCCCTCTGCCACCTGGGAGCAGGCCTAAGCCAGCAGGTCGTTATCTCCCGAGGGGTCCCAGACTGCGAGAGGGTACAGGCCAGGCTGAGGGACCCCTTCTCCCCCTCGAGTGCACAAATTTTTGTGCACTGGGCCTCTAGTAATTATATAAATAGAAATAACCCATGTATCTATGTTAACTGATTTTCCACAAGAGTGTCAAGACCATTCAATGGGGAAAGAACAGTCTCTTCAACAAATGGTGGTGGAACAACTAGATAGCTACATGCAAAAGAATGAAGTTGGATCCTTAACTCATACGATATACAAAAATTAACTCAAAATGGACCATAGAACAAAATTTATTAAATTCTAAAACACTTAGAAAAAAATAGAGGCAAATCTTGACCTCAAATTTGATAATTGAATCATTGATGTGACACAAAAACAAGCAACAACAAAAAAAGAAATGTAATAAGTTGTGCTTTATCAAAATTTAAAATGTTTTAGCCTCAAATGATACTAGCAACAAAGTGAAGAGATAATCCACAGAATGGGAGAAAATATTTGCAAATTATATTTGATAAGGGGTTTGTATGTAGAATATGTAAAGTGCTCTACCAACTCAATAATAAAAGACAGAATATCTAATTAAAGTGAGCAAACGATTGAATGGAGCTTTTCTCAAAAATAGATACATAAATGACCAATAAGCACATATAAAACTGTATGTCAGCTACTCTGTGCTTCTTTATTGGTGAATTTAGACAATTTACATTTAGGGTAATTATTGATTTATGAGGATTTCCTATAGTAATTTTATCTTTTGTTTTCTGATAACTGTGCCTCCATTGGTTCTTTTCCTTTATATTCTGTTTGCTGTTTTTGTTTGGTTGTATTCCATACATCTTTCCTTTGTTTCTTTTTTAAAACTATATGTCCTATTTTGGGAATTTTTGTGTGTGGTTGCCATTACGTTTATAAAAATTGAAGTTGCATATATACCATAGTGTTTTCCCCCCTTTGAGTGAATTTAATCTTCATCTTTGCCAGTTCATACCTTTCCCCCTTCCCCTTGTATGTTTTTTGTTGTCACAAATTATTCCTATTTATGCTGCAAGTTTTTTTTATTATCTTACTCAAAGTGTCATGACCTTATGTTCTTGTTTCAGGTAGAATAACTCCATTGAGTATTTTCTGCAATGAAGATTTTCTGGTGATAAAATCACTCCGCTTCTGTATGTCTGGGAATGTTCTTATTTCTCCTTCATATTTAAAGGATAATTTTGCTGGATATCTTATGTGTGACTGATAATTTCTCTCTTTCAGATGTTTGAATATTTGTTTCCACTCACTTCTGACTTGTAGATTTCTTCTGAGAAGTCAGATGAAATTCTGATGGGTTTTCCTTTATAGGTCACTTCCTTATTTTCCCTGGATGCTTTGAGGATTAATATAGGGCATATATGATAAACCCTTAGCTAATATCATTCTCAATGGTGAAAAATTGAAAGCTTTTCCCCTAGGATCAGGAATAAGACAAAGATGTACACTCTCACAACTCTTACTCAACATAGTACTGGAAGTCTTAGCCAAAGCAATAAGGCAAGAGACAGAAATAAAAGGCATCTCAATAGGGAAGGAATAAGTAAAACTGTCACTTTTTGTGGACGACATGATGCTGTATATAGAAAGTCATAAAGACTCTACCAAAAAAAAAAAAAAACTATGAGAAACAATAAATACAGTCAAGTTGCAGGATACAAAATTAATGTGAAAAAATCCATTGCCTTCCTGTATACCAACAACAAAGCTTCAGAAAAAGAAATGAAAAAAAGAATTCCTTTTGCAATAACAACCAAAAGAATAAAATACCTAGGAATAAACTTAACAAAGAATGTGAAAGACCTATATACTGAAAATTACAAAGCATTATCAAAAGATATTGGGAAAAAAAACACACAACAAAATGGAAAAATATTCTGTGTCTATGGATTGGAAGAATAAACATAGTTAAAATGGTTATACTACCCAAAGCAATATACAGATTAAATTCAACCCTCATTGAAATCCAAATATTTTTTAAAGAAATAGAATGAGAAATCATCAGATTCGTATGGAACTACAAAAACCCTGAATAGCCAAAGTAATCGTGAAAAAAAAAAAAAAGAACAAAGATGGAGATATCATGCTATCTGACTTCAAATTGTACTACAGAACTACAATAATCAAAACAGCATGGTATTGGCAGAGAAACAGGCACACAGATAATGGAACAGAATAGTGAGCCCATCTGTAAAACCACATGTATATAGATAGATAACATTTGACAAAGGAGCCAAAAATGCACATTGGAGTAAAGATAGTCTCTTCAATAAATGGTGCTGGGAAAACTGGAAAGCCACATGCAAACAAATGAAACTGGATTACAGTTTGTCCCCATGTACAAAAATTAATTCAAAATGGATCAAAGACCTAAACATAAGACCTAAAACTATAATTTATGTAGAAGAAAATATAGGTACCAAACTTATAGATCTATGTTATAGAGAATATTTTATGGACTTGACTCCATAGGCAAGGGAGGTAAAGGCAAACATAAATGAATAGGACTATATCAAACTGAAGAGCTTCTGCACAGAAAGAGAAACTGACAACAAAATAAAGAGACAGCCAATCAGATGAGGGAAGATACTTGCAAAAAGTAGTTCTGACAAAGTTTTAATTTCCAAAATATATAAAAAACTCATAAAACTCAACAACAAACAAACAATCTAATCAAAAAGTGGGCAGAGGATCTAAAAATTCACCTCTCCCAAGAAGACATACAAATAGCAAAAAGATATAAGCAAAGATGTTTAACCTCACTGGAAATCAGGGAAATGCAAATCAAAACTACAATAAGATACCACCTTACACCTGTTAGAGTGGCCATTATCAACAAGTGTTGGAGAAGTTGTGGGAAAAAGGGAACCCTCATTCACTGTTGGTGTGAATGTAAACTGGTACAATCACTATGGAAAGCAGTCTGGCAATTCTTCAAAAAATTAATAATAGAGCTAACATATGACACAGAAACCCCACTCCTGAAAAACTCGAAGTCATTTATTTGCAAAGATATGTGCACTCTTATATTCATTGCAGCATTATTCACTGTGGCCAAGACATGGAAACAACCAAAGTGTCCTGCGATAGAGGACTGCATAAAGATGTGGTACATATACACAAAGGAATACTACTCAGCCATAGAAAGGATGAAATAGCACCATTTTCAACAACATGGATGGACTTTGAGAACATTATGCTAAGTGAAATAAGTCAGTCAGAAAAAGCTAAGAACCATATAATTTCACCCATATGTGGAATATAAAACTGAAACTTATGAACACAAACATCAGTGTTGTGGTTGCCAGAGGGAAGGGGCTGGGGGAAGAAGGGGGTCTTAATATGAAGTGACAGGAGATTATTTGACTTTAGGTGGTGGGCACATGATGCAATATACAGATTTTTTAACATGGAAATCTACACACAAAACCTATATGTTCATGTTGACCAATGTTACCCCAACCAATTTAATAAAGATTTAAAAAAAAACCTGTATGTCATTAACAGTCATTAGGGAAATGCAAATCAAAATTACAATGTGATATTCAGACCACTAAGATGGCTATAATTAAAAAGTTAGATAATAACAAATTTTGGTGAGGATGTTAAGAAATCAGAACATTTATATACTGTTGGTTGGAATGTAAATTATTACAGTGACTTTGCAAAAACAGATTGGCAGCTTTCCAAAGTGTTAGACATACTTTCCATTTGACTTGGCAGTTCCACTCCTGGAATTGAAAACAAATGTTCAAACAAAAACTTGCTCACAGATATTCATAGCATCACTATAGACAATAGTCAAAAGGTATATATAATCCAAATAGTCCATCAACAGATAAATAGATAAATAAAAGGTGGTATATGCATATGGTGGAATATAATTCAGCCATGAAAAAGAGTGGTGCATATTACAACATAGATGACACTTGTAAACATTATGCTAAGTAAAAGATTCCAGACACAAAAGACCACATATTATATGATTCTGTTTATTAAAATAACCAGAGTTGCCAAATCCTTAAAGACAGAAACCAGCTTTGTGGTACCCTATGGCTAGGTGGAGGGAAAAATGAGAAGCAACTGTTTAATGGCAGGATTTCCTCTTGGAGCGATGAAAATATTCAGGAACTAGATAGTGGTGATGGTTCCACAACATTGTGAATATACTAAATGACACTAATGGTAAGTTTTGTTTTGTTTTGGTTTTGTATTTTACCACAATAATAATTAAGAGATAAAACTTTTCATATATAAAAAACAACAACACAAACTGACATTG
This sequence comes from Myotis pilosus, assembly GCA_036010255.1. Taxonomy (NCBI): domain Eukaryota; kingdom Metazoa; phylum Chordata; class Mammalia; order Chiroptera; family Vespertilionidae; genus Myotis; species Myotis pilosus. The sequence continues at coordinate 17,674,567 of JASKON010000009.1, forward strand.
ACAGTTACAAAAAAAATATTAAGTGACTTAAATAATTAGGGAATTTTTTACATCCCTAACCAAAAGCCTGCAAATATAGCACAAGTGGAATAGTGATTTTACAAAGTAATTAAGGATGAGATTCTTGTGCATTTTACTTCAATCATCTTAAGCACATATCTTTTTTTCTTGTGCTCTCAAGTTGACATCACATTCTGAGCATAAAAAGAAGGGAAAAAGGCAAAGGCTGTATGCCAATGGATTCTATCAATTTTCATAAAAAAATCTTTCCTTGAATTCAGCAACCAGGGAATTTTTGCTTATACAGAGTTGGGCAAATGTATGTTTATAGTTTTTTTGTATGGAAAGTAATAATATAATTAAATAATAATACAAGAATAAACTCTATGTTCATGTATTCCCAACCTACTTTTGCCCCACCCTCTATATCATTGGCCACACCTCACATTGGCTGCAGGGAGTCTTGGTAGGAAAGCATTTTAAGTGGGTACATTGTTGATGAAAAACCATGATTCTGTAAGAAGGAAGGGGAGAATGTATAGCAGGATAGGCAACTTGCAGAGTCTGCCATAATGGTGTATTTGAACATTTTTCTATGCATAAGGATATTCTGGAACATATAAGGTGTTCAACAAATTTGAGTTATGGATCTCTGAATCTGAGAAAAGTTTGAGTGGTAGATGCCAAATTCATTGTGGCCCATTGGAAGGTATTCAGAGCCAGATTCCAAGGTTGGAGCTTTCCACCCAAGTATCTCCCTATATTTCATTTCTTAAGAAATGTGAAAGACACGGGAAAATCATTAAACAACAACAAAAAACAAATCATAACAAAATCATACACATAAGCATCATGCTCAATGGCCTTATCCAGTTCCTAATGTTTTACAATACAGTGGGGCCTAGACTTACGAGTGTCCTGACTAACGAGTTTTTCGAGATACGAGCCTTATCTCGGCCAATTTTTTGCTTTGAGTTGCGAGCTAAAATTCGGGTTACGAGCCAGCTTCAGATACCCCACCGCTAATTGGTACAGCGAACGTCACAGTGAATGCCACAACATCAGCCCAGCATCACATGTCTCACTCGTTCACTTTTTGATTTGACATACAAGTAATTTGAGTTACAAGCTCCATCATGGAACGAATTAAACTCGTAAATCAAGGCCCCACTGTACAATTTACTGTTTTGAGCTAAAGCATTATCTCTAGGTTAAAATACCAACATGTTACTTTTGAGTGTATAATATAATGGTCTCTTAAGCCCTTTGCATATCAGCACAACTAAAAATGTGAGCTTCAGGTGTGCCCTGAATTAATGGTGAGGTGAGCACTTATGGAATGCTGGAGGCATTTTTTAATAAATTCCAAATCAGAGGGGATATCCAAGATAGCTCTGTGGATACACACTAAAAGTTAGACCTAGATGGTGTGCAAAAGTAACCCACAGTGAAGTCATAAATTCCCACCCAATTTACTATTTTCTTTGGAGACGGACCTGCTTTCTCCTCATGATGTTGGTTTTTTAAAATAGTTTTTTTAATTTTTCAATTACAGTTGACATACAATATTATATTAGTTTCAGGTGTGCAACCTAGTGATTAGACATTAGTATAACTTACAAAGTGGTGATCACCCTGGTAAATATAGTACCCACCTAACACCACACATAGTTATTATAAAACAGTGGGGCCTTGACTTATGAGTTTAATTCGTTCCGTGACGGAGCTCATAACTCAAATTACTCGTATGTCAAATCAAAAAGTGAATGAGTGAGACACATGATGCTGGACTGATGTTGTGGCATTCACTGTGACGTTCGCTGTGCCAATTAGCGGTGGGGTATCTGAAGCTGGCTCATAACCCGAATTTTAGCTCACAACTCAAAGCAAATATCGGCTGAGAGACGGCTCATATCTTGAAAAACTCATTAGTCGGGACACTCGTAAGTCAAGGCCCCACTGTATTCCCTATGTTCTACTTTACATCCCCATGACTATTCTTTAATTACAAATTTGTTCTTCTTAATCCCTTCACCCATTTCTCCCTTCCTCTGAACCCCCCACCCACTTGGCAACCATCAAAATGTTTTCTTATCAGTGTGTCTGTTTCTGGTCTGCTTGTTCATTTGTGTTATTTTCTAGATTTCACATATAAGTGAAATCATATGGCATTTGTCTTTCTCTGTCTGACTTATTTCACCCAACCAGATACCCTCTAGGCCCATCCATGTTGTTACAGATGACAAAATTTATTTTTTATGGATGAGTCATATTCCATTGTATATAAGCACTACACCTTATATGAATTCATTTATTGATGGACACTTAGGTTGCTTCTATATCTTGCCTGTTGTAAATAATTCTTTAACAAACATATAAGTTCATATGTCTTTTTTATTTAGTGTTATTGGTTTCTTCAAATAAATACCCAGAAGTGGAAATTCAGGGTCCTTGATTGTCTCTTGTTATAGCCTTTGTTTTAAACTCTTTTTTTGTCTAGTATAAGTATTGCTACTCCATTTTGTTGTTGTTGTTGCTTCCATTTTTAATGATATATCTGTTTGCATTCCTTTACTTTCAGTATGTGTGTCTCTTTTGATCTGAAATGAGCCTCTTGTGGACAGCATATATAAGGGTCTTGTTTTGTTATCTATTCAGCCACCATATGTCTTTTTTTTTTTTGTAAAGTCAAAGTCTTCATTTATTCTTTCCCTGGAAAAGCATATGTGTGTGTGTGTGTGTGTGTGTGTGTGTGTGTGTGTGTGTGTGTGTGTTTAACCTTTATTGTTGAGAATATTACAGAAGTCCTTCTTTTACCCTCCATAGCTACCCTCCACCCAGTTCCCAACCCACCCCAGGGCCTTGCCACCCTATTGTCTGTGTCCATAGGTGCTGTGTACATGCATATAAGATCTTTGTCTAATCGCTTCCTGCACCCTTCCCACAACCCCTTACTTCTGAGAATTGTCAGTCTGTTCCATTCCTATGGCTCTGATTCTATTCCATTCACCAGTTATTCTGGACATCAGATTTTTTATTCATTTGATTTTTATTTTATTTTTTAAGTCACTAGGACTTTAGAATTTATTATCCAAAGAGAATGCAGCCTGTATTGACTATACAGTTATGAATAATGAATATCCTATATAATAAGAGAGGAATATACTAATTAGCCATTACACTCTGAGGTGTAACGACCAAGGCCGTCACGACCAGATCACAGATCAGCAGGAGGATGGGCCAACGAGGTACAAGAGATCTGCGGAGAGCTACAGGAGGGGGCAGTGCAGCAATTTTGAGGGGGAGAAGGGAGGAACAGGGCAGGGGGAGCTACAGGAGGGTGGGACAGTGGGCAGAGAGCTACAGGAGGGGGCAGGGCAACAAGCAATGAGGGGGAGGCAGGGGGAGCTAAAGAAGGGCGGGGCAGTGGATAGAGAGCTACAGGAGGTCGGCAGCAGCCTACTGGTTCACAGATTCGTGTGCAGGGCTACTAGTTATATAATAAAAGTTCTTAGAAGCCCTGTAGTAAAGCCCAGAATCTATTCCCAGTTTCTAGGTCTGGTGTTATATGGAGTACAGTTTGTGAAACACTGGCCTTAAATGCTTATTCACCTGACCTATATTTTTATCTTTTATTTATTTATTTATTTATTTGTTTATTTACTTACTTACTTATTTATTTTTATTGTCTTATTGCTTAAACTTTACATCCTTCAGATGGTGTTTCTCGGAAGTTTGCTCAACTCTATATTTTTGGTACAGCAGAAGCTACAAGTAAAAGATTAGTAATGCCAGAAAACCAGGGCTGCTCAGAAAGACTCATGATCAACATCAACAATCTCATGTATGAAATAAATTAATTAACAAAATCGTACAAGATGGGAAGGAGAAAAAATATCGGAGGTATAGACGGATGTTTGATGTGCCTTGTCCCAGAGCAGATAGGGTGAGCAGCTTAAACAAGTGACATCCAGCCTGAATTGGCAAAGAAGACTCAGCTGGGAGACAGTTTGCAGCCAGGAAAGGCAGAGGATCCCTGAAGAAAGGTAAAATCAGAGCTCTGGGAAGGATAATCTGCCAGAATTCTGAGCCCGAGGGATCCGAGGGAATCCACACGGCACCGGCTTAAGCCATGTCCCTTGGGACAGGCACAGAGTCTGACTGTGGTAAGAACATATGCAGAACTGGTGGTTGGCAGGGTATTCTACATCTGGGTCCACAGTCAGGAAAGGCTGAAAAGTGCTGGCAGGAGAAGAGCACATAGAGTTTCAGCCTCTCTGGACTCCGTGGCTTTTGCTTTCTTCATTGAGCCTAGTTCATAGGACCTTTCAGATACAGACACTTACCCGTGGCTGCAGTGTGGGAGAAGTTGTGGACTTGTGTAATTTGGGGAGAGAGGGGGGTCCAGGAGAAGTGGCAGTGAGTTTGGTGCTGAGTCATGCCTGAGCCTGGGACCTGGGAAGCCATTTTGTCCTGAAGAGATAGCCCCATCAGTATCCAGGCAACTAATACAGCCACACCAAGATTCCACACTGAATGGTACAAAGGATTAAGAAAAACCCCACAAAAATATAAATAGTCCCTGAGAGTCCAAAGGGACTGGCCTAAAGAGAGACTTTCAGTCCCAGAAACTGGAACCTGAGAAACAGTACAGTGCAGAAGACTGGAATCTTAAGCCAGCCAAAGGAACACTTCACTTTATCATTATATTTTTATTTTTACTTTTTTATTATTTTGTTATCTCTTTTTTTCCCTTTTTTTGTTTTCCTGTTTTTGTTTGTTGCTTTCTTTTCCATTTCTTTTTACATTATTTGTCCATCACTCTATTTTATTTTATTTCTATTTGCTATTTTTATACCATTCTGAAATCAAATTTTTTGTAAATTTATTTATTTATTTATTTATCTTAAGGAGGAAAAGATGGTTAAATTTTATTGAGCATTTACCATATGGTAGGCTTTTTTCAAAGCATGTTACATCAATCATATAAATCATATAAATCAAGTACAGATTTTCCACTATGGAAAGATGTAGAAATTAAGACTCAGATACATTAAATATCTTTTATAAGGTTACAGTGTTAGGAAGTAGTACAGCAAAAATGCAAAGCCATACATATGTCAGTAATTTCACAGCTAGGTGCTTTTTATTTCTTCTAAGATTCTACAATTTAAAGATAAAGGAGAGTGGCCATTTTGTAGTCTACAGAGGGAAAAGTAACACATTGATTTATATGTTAAAATGTAAATTGAATACTCAATTACTTTAGAATATCAAAGGTGGAATAAGAGGCTGTATTATTTTATGTTATTGCCAAATAATAATTCATAAATATCAAGTGTTAACAGTAGGAAAACTTGAAAGTGGGGACACATTACATGAACATATTTTAAAAAGATCACATAGCAAGTTTTTTTTTATTGCTTAAAGTATTACAAAGAGTATTACATATGTCTCCTTTTTTTTTCCCCATCCTTGACAATCCCCTGGTCTCCCCTAGCCCCCAGTGTCTTATGTCCATTGGTCATGCTTATATGCATGCATACAAGTCCTTCGGTCGATCTCTTACCCAACCCCCTCCTGCCCTCCGAACCTCCCCGGCCTTCCTGCTGTAGTTTGACAGTCTGTTTGAGGCTGCTCTGCATCTGTGTCTATTTTTGTTCATAAGTTTATAATGGTCTTTATTATCCAGAAATGAGTGAGCTCATGTGGTATTTTTCCTTCATTGACTGGCTTATTTCACTTAGCATAATGCTCTCCAGTTCTATCCATGCCGTTGCAAATGGTAAGAGTTCCTTCTTTTTTACAGCAGCATAGTATTCCATTGTGTAGATGTACCACAGTTTTCTAATCCATTCATCTACAGATGGGCACTAAGGCTGTTTCCAGATCTTAGCTATGGTGAACTGTGCTGCTATGAACATAGGGGTGCATATATCCTTTCTGACTGGTGTTTTGGTTTCTTGGGATATATTCCTAAAAGTGGGATCACAAGGTCAAATGGGAGTTCCATTTTTAGTTTTTTGAGGAAACTCCATACTGTCTTCCATAGTGGCTGCACCAATCTGCATTCCCACCAGCAGTGCACAAGTGTTCCTTTTTTTCCACATCCTCTCCAGCACTTGACGTTTGTTGAATTGTTGATGAAAGCCATTCTGACAGGTGTGAGATGGTACCTCATTGTTGTTTTGATTTGCATCACTCGGATGATTTGCAACTTTGAGCATGTTTTCATATGTCTCTTGGCTTTCTGAATGTCCTCTTTTAAAAGGTGTCTATTTAGGTCCTTTGCCCATTTTTTTAAAAATATATTTTATTGATTTTTTGCTGAGAGGAAGGGAGAGAGATAGAGAGTTAGAAACATCAATGAGAGAGAAACATCGATCGGCTGCCTCCTGCACATCTCCTCCTGCACATCTCCTACATCTCCTACTGGGGAGGTGCCCGCAACCCATGTACATGCCCTTGACCAGAATCGAACCCCGGACCCCTCAGTCCGCAGGCCGACGCTCTATCCACTGAGCCAAACTGGTTTTGGCCTTTTGCCCATTTTTTATTGGATTGTTTATCTTTCTCTTGTTGAGTTGTATGAGTTCCCTATAAATGTTGGAGGTTAAACCCTTATCAGTGATAGCATTGGCAAATATGTTCTCCCATGTAGTGGGCTTTCTTGTTGTTTTGTTGATGATTTCTTTTGCTGTGCAGAAGCTTTTTATTTTGATGTAGTCCCATTTGTTCATTTTCTCTTTAGGTTCCAATGCCCTAGTATCTGTATCGGTGAAGAAATTGCTTCAGCATATGTTTGAGATTTTGTTGCCTTTGGAATCTTCTAGTATTTTTATGGTTTCCCATTGTATATTTAAGTCCTTTATCCATTTTGAGTTTATTTTTGTGTATGGTGTAAGTTGGTGGTCTAGTTTAATTTTCTTGCATGTATCTGTCCAATTTTCCCAACACCATTTATTGAGGAAACTATCTTGACTCCAGTGTATGTTCTTGCCTCCTTTGTCAAATATTAATAGAGCGTACTGGTTGGGGCTGAATTCTGGGCTCTCTATTCTATTCCATTGATCTATATGTTTGTTCTTGTGCCAGTACCAGGCAGTTTTGAGAACAGCGGCGTTGTAATACAGCTTGATATCTGGTATTGAGATCCCACCTACTTTGTTCTTTCTCAGGATCGCTGCAGCTATTCGCGGTCATTTCTTATTCCAGATGAATTTTTGGGGAGTTCGTTCTAGGTCTGTGAAATATGCCATTGGTATTTTAATGGGAAGTGCGTTGCATTTATAGATTGCTTTGGGCAGTATGGATATTTTAATGATGTTGATTCTACCAATCCAAGAACATGGTATGTTCTCCCATCAGTTTATGTCTTCCTCTATATCTTTTTTCAACATCCTATAGTTTTCTGAGTAGAGGTCTTTTACCTCTTTAGTTAAGTTTATTCCTAGGAAGCTTAATTTTTTTGGTGCGATGGTAAATGGGATTTCTTTTTTAGTCTCTCTTTCTGCAAATTAACTATTGGTGTATAGAAATGCCATAGATTTATTGGCGTTAACTTTGTAACCTGCTACATGGCCGAATTCTTTTATTAAGTCTAATAGTTTTTTTACAGAGTCTTTAGAGTTTTTTAAGTATAGTATCATGTCATCTGCAAATAAGGGCAGTTTTACTTCTTTTCCAATTTGGATGCATTTTATTTCTTCTTCGTGTCTAATTGCAATGGCTAATACTTCCAGTACTATGTCGAACAGGAGTGTTGAGAGTGGGTATTCCTGTCTTGTTCCTGTTCTTAGTGGAAATGGTGTTAGTTTTTGTCCGATGAGTATGATGTTGTCTGTGGGTTTGTCATATATGGCTTTTAATACGGTGATGTATGATCTTTCAATTCCCACCTTGCTGACAGTTTTTATAAAAAATGGGTGTTGAATTTTGTCAAACGATTTTTCTGCATCAATTGATATGAGTATGTGGTTTTTTTCTTTCAATTTGTTTATGTGATGTATCACGTTTATTGGTTTGCGGATATTGTACCATCCTTGCATCCCTGGGATAAATCCTACTTGGTCGTGGTGTATGATCCTTCTGATGTACTGCTTGATCCGATTTGCTAAGATTTTGTTGAGGATTTCGGCATTTTGTTCATGAAGGATATTGGCCTGTAATTCCCTTTCATTGTGCTGTCTTTGCCTGGTTTTGGTATTAGGGTGATGATGGCTTCATAGACTGAGCTTAGAAGTGTTCCTTCCTCTTGGATTTTTTATAGTAGTTTGAGAAGGATAAGTTTTAGTTCATCCTTTAATGTTTGGTAAAACTCCCCTGTGAAGCCGTCTGGTCCTGGGCTTTTGTTTGATGAAAGGTTTTTGATGACTGCTTCAAGTTCTTCCATAGTTATTGGCCTATCGAGATTTTTAGATTCTTCCTGATTCAGTTTTGGAATGTTGTATTTTTCTAGGAATATTCCATTTCCTCCAGGTTGTCTAGTTTGTTGGAGTAGAGTTGTCCATAGTAGTTTTTAACAATCATTTCTATTTCTGTGGAATCTGTTGTTATTTCGCCTCTATCATTTCTGATTTTGTTTATTTGGGTCCTCTCTCTTTGCTTCTTGGTGAGCCTGGCTAGAGTTTTGTCAATCTTGTTTATCCTTTCAAAGAACCAGCTCGTTGTTTCATTGATTTTATGTATATTTTTTTTTTTTGGTCTCTATGTCATTTATTTCTGCTCCAATCTTTATTATCTCCTTCCTTCTGCTCACTCTGGGCTTTTCTTGTTGCTCTTTTTCTAATTCTTTGAGCTGTAGATTTAGATGATTTACTACCATTTTTTCTTGTTTTTTTTTTTTTTTTTTTGAGATAGGCCTGTAGAGCTATGAACTTCCCTCTCACGACTGCTTTCATTGTGTCCCATAGGTTTTGGATTGTTGTGTTTTTATTGTCATTAGTTTCCAGGATCTTTTTAATTTCTTCTTTGATCTCATTGGTAACCCAATCAATATTTAATAACATGCTATTCAGCTTTCAAGTGTTTGAGTATTTTGAGTTGTTTTTATTGTAGTTTATTTCTAATATTATGCCCTTGTGGTCTGAGAAGATGCTTGGTATGATTTCAATCTTCTTGATTTTGGAGAGACTTTGTTTGTGACCCAATATTTGGTCTATTTTTGAAGATGTCCCATGAGCACTTGAGAAGAACTTATATTTTGTGGCTTTTGGGTGAAGTGTTCTGAAGATGTCAATTAACTCCATATGATCTAGTGAGTCATTTAGGATTGCTGTTTCGTTGCTGAGTTTTTGTCTAGAGGATTTTTCCAGTAATGTCAGTGGTGTAATAAAGTCCCCTACTATGATGGTATTGTTGTCAGTCTCTCCCCTGATATCTTCCAGGAGTTTTCTTATGTATGTGGGTGCTCCTGCATTGGGTGCATATATGTTTATCAGGGTTATATCCTCTTGTTGTATTGATCCCCTTGTTGTATTGTAAGGAAGTGGCCTTATCTCTTGTTATGGCCTTCACTTTGAGGTCTATATTGTCCTATATAAGTATTGCTACCCCAGCTTTTTTTTTTTTAGTTCCATTTGTCTGAAAGATATTTTTTCCATCCCTTCACTTTCAGTCTGTGTGAGTCCCTTCTAATGTGGTGGGTCTCCTGTAGATATCAAATATATGGGTCATGTTTTTTTATCCATTCAGCCACTCGATGTCTTTTGATTGGACCATTTTGTCCATTTAGGTTTCAAGTTGTTATTGAAAGGTACTTGTTTGTAGCCATTTCTATTTTTTTGTGGCTGTTTTCTTTCTAGGCTTTTTAGTTCTTTTTACACCAATCCCTTTAGCATTTCTTGCATTGCTGGCTTTGTGGTGATAAACTCACTTAGCCTTTTTTTTGTCTGTGAAGCTTCTTATTTCCCCTTCAAGTTTGAATGACAGTCTTGCTGGATAGAGTATTCTTGGATTCAGTCCTTTGCTTTGCATCACTTTGTAAATTTCTTTCCATTCTTTTCTGGCCTGATGTGTTTCTGTTGAGAAATCATTTGATAATCTGATGGGGGATCCTTTGTAGTTAACTCTCTGTTTCTCTCTTGCAGCCTTTAAGATTATCTCTTTGTCTTGTACATTTGCCATTATTATTATTACGTGTCTTGGTGTGGTTCTTTTTGGTTCATCCTGTTTGGGAATCTCTGTGCTTGTGTAACTTTTTTCTTCCCCATATCTGGGAAGTTTTCTGACATTATTTCTTCAAATAGATTTTCTAATCCTTGCTGCTCTTCTTGTCCTTCTTGCAGCCCTATTATGCGTATGTTACTTCGTTTCATGTTGTCCCGAAGCTCCCTTAGGCTCTCCTCCTGCTTTTTCATTTTTTTCTCCAGTTGCTGTTCAGTTTGAGCTTGTTTCTCTGCCTTATCTTCTAATTCACTAATTGGGTCCTCTGCTTCTTCTAGTCTGCTGTTGAAACTTTCCATGGTGTTTTTGATTGTAGCTATATCACTTTTCATTTCTTCCTGATTCTTGCATAGGTTGTTGATTTTCTCATCCATTCGGTGAATGAATTCTGAATTCTTTTTCTGTCATGTTGCATGCTTCAACATCATTAATTTCCTTTCTTGGCGACTCCTCATTGTCTTTCCTCTGGGTGTTGTGTTGTCTCTTCATTCTGATTGTCTCCCGATGGTTCAAACGTCAAGTTGCGTGGGCCTGGGCTGTGTGCAGTGGGAGCCTCCCACCACCTTAGTGTCACTGAAGAGCTCTGACACTAAGATGTGTGGTTGTTGTGGGTTGGTAGGAACCAGGCTCGCTCAGGTCAGTGTTGTCAGTGCTCAATGTGGCCTTGTATGCGCCCTTCGAATCAGGGACCCTGCTTGCACTGTGCTGAAACAGAGACCCCCCTGAAGTGTGTTGAAAACCAGAGCCCCCTAGCATGAGCCAGGAGTCAGAGTTCCCCAAGAATCCAGTATCAGAGTCTCTGTTGCTTCGGGTGACCTTGCTTTGAGAATCAGGGTCCCTGTGTGCCCTTGCACCAGGAATTAGTGTCACTGGCTCTTAGTATGAATGCACAGGGAATCAGGGATCTCAGGCGCAGGTGATAAGAAACACAGTCAAGTCACTGGTGCTTGGTGCTGCCTCTTGCCCAAAGAATCGGGGTCCCTGGGCCTGTGCTACATGGGACAAATTCCTGGTGTTTGCGCTATTGCTCCTAGCCCAGGACTCTGAAGCAGGCAGTGCGCGTAGGACCAGTTCCTGGTGTTCGCAGTATTGCTCCCAGCCCAGGACTTCTGAACCCGGCCCTATGCGGGATCAGTTCCATGGTGCTTGCACACTTCCAGGCTAAAGTTCCTGGAGCACTGAGGCCCCGGCAAGGGGTGGGTCTGTCAGTTAGTTACTCTGGCGCTGCCCACAAGCCTGCAAGAACGGGGGATGGGCTCTGTTACTCATGGATCTGCTGTGGGGATTTCTGAACTTTTGGTGTCTGCAGGTCTGTAGCTGTGGTCACAGGTCTCTGTCCCCAGTGGCTGCAGTGTCCTGGTATGCGTCTGAGATAAGACTGGGTGGTGCTGAGGCCAGGATCCTAGTCTCAAGCAGCTCTGTTTCCCAAGATGGCGTCGTCGCCGTGCCTGTGCTGGCCGCCCAGGAGTGTCTGCGCAGGGAGTTGGACTCTGCTGCCTAAGACTGCCAGGTTTAGCAGCCCCTTAGAAGACCTGCAGAATCTAACTGTCCCTAGCTCATACACACACACCACACATGTCCACACACTCCTCTATCACTGCCTTGCGCTCTCACACTCTCTCCCTCCCTACCTTCCTGCTGGTCGCCATTTTCTCCTAAATTTATTATTATTTTTTCTCATTCTCTTTCTTCTTATCCACCCATCCCCTTTCTACTTCCTCTATACTGAACTGAGATCCTCCCCATATTCATCCAATTCTTAACCTTATCTTCTATATATAAGCTCAGCATCTACATATACTGCCCTCACCCTCTTTGCTAGGGGTTTGGTGTTTGTATTTTTTGTTTTTTTTTGTTTGTTTATCTATTGGTTCTGTGGTGTTTTCATATATATATATATATATATATATATATATATATATATATATATATATATTCTTTCTCTTCCTTTTTCTTTTCTCTCTTTTTCTCTCTCTTCAATATCATTTATGCTCTCTTTTCTACCCCCTATTTCTCTTTTCTCAGGTGGTCACTTATAGTGGGGTTATTATTATCGTGAGTACATTCATGCTTTGTTCCCTTTATGTCATTTCTTATCGAGGTGAATTTTATCCTGTCAGGCCAGGTGCTAGAGAACAAGCCTCATAACCCAACACTGGAGAGGAAACTCCATCCATAAATGGATCAATAACACCCCAGATCCAACTACAGAGGCATGAAGAAGGAGGCAGTGAGGGAGAGAGCATGAGTTATTGAGGGATCAAAAGAGGAGTGTGTGGTCATGTGGGATGTGTGTGTGTGTGTATGTGAGTGAAGCACAGTTAAATCCCGGAGAACCTTTGGGGTCAAGCTAAACAGACTCGCCAAACTAGGCAGCCTCTACTACCATTGTTAACAGTTCTGGGAGTCAGGATCATCCTCAGAGGCCTAGCCTTTTTAAGGGGAGAGCTGCTGTAACTGGGATCCAGGCCTCACCTCCACTCAGGGTGCCCTCAGATAGCACCTGGGACTCTCCAGACACCCCTGTCAGGTACTTGCTACCTCGGCTGTGGTCCCACGGTCAATGAGTCTTCAGCCACCCTGGGCGCAGGCTTCTGTGATTTCTGAAATGTGCTTCCCTCTGACTGGCCCAAAACCTTAGCCCAGGCACTGCAACCACACAACAAGCAGACATGTGAGCAACCCACTCCTGTTTAAGGAGCTGCAGCCCCGTGAGCAGCATGCCCCAGGCCTAAGAGCAGAAGCCTCATGTGGCCTGCCCTGTCCAAGGAGCAGCAACTGTGTGAGCAGCCTGATCCCCCATCTGAGGAGCAACAACCACGTGAGCCGCCTGCCCTGTCTGAGGAGCAGCCTGCACACGATTGAGGAGTGGCAGCCTCATGCAGCCCACCCCCATTCGAGGAGCAGCAGCTGTGCAGCCCACACCCTGCATCTGTCTGAGGAGCAGTAGGTGTGTGAGAAGCCTGCCCTCATCCAAGGAGCAGCAACTGCATGAGCAGCCTGCCCGAATATGAGGAACAGCAGCGGTGTGAGCAGCCCATACCCATACAAGGAACAGCAGTGCCGCGAGCAGTCCACTCCCATTCAAGGAGCAGTAGCTGCCCAAGCAGCCTTCCCCAGTCCTAGCAGCAGCCCTGCGCTGTCCACACTGGTCCGAAAAGCAACAGACACAAGCCGTCTGCACCTGTTCGATGAGCAGCAGCTGGGTAAGTGGCCTGCCCCCATCCTAGGAGCAGCAGCCATGCAAGGAACCAATCCCCCTTCCGAGGAGCAACAGCTACGCAAGCAGACCACCCCCGTATGAGGAGCAGCAGCCGCTCATGCAGCTCTCTCCTGCTGAGGAGCAGCAGCCACCCAAGCAGCTTACCCCTGTCTGAGGAGCAGCAGCCACACACAGTCTGCACCTGTTCAATGAGCAGCAGTTGTACGAGCAGCCTGAACCCGTATGAGTAGCAGTAGCCCTGTAAGCAACGTGCCCCTGTCTAAAGAGCAGCAGACTCACAAGAAGCCTGCCCCATCTGAGGAACAGCAGCTGCATACAGCCAGCCAAATGCAAGGAGCAGCAACCACATGAGCAATCTGTGGCCATCCGAAGAGCAGAAGCCACGTGAACGGCCCACCCCTGTCCAAGGAGCAGCAGCTCCACTCATCCCACCCCCATCTGAGGAGCAGCAGCCTCATGATCAGCCCACCCATGTCCAAGGAACAGCAGCTGGGTGAGCAGCCTCCCCTACATGCCAGAGGAGAAACCACTGCTGCAAACAGCACCCACCAGAGGAGCTGCTACCAAATGAGGAGTGGCCACTTCCATGACCACCTAAGGAGGAACTGCAGCCAGAGGACCAACTGCCACCCAAGGAGCAGCCCCTGCATGATTTGACATGGAGATCAGTCAGTGAAACCAAAAATGGGTAGACAAAGAAACCCCAAAGAAAATAAAAGGCAAAATCACCAGAAAAGCAGCTAAGTGAAATAGAGGCATGCAGTATGTCAGAAAAAGAATTCAGAATAAGGGTCCAGCAGTTCATAAACTGACTGGAGGAAAAAAAAATCAACAACTTATATAACAATCAAGAAGAAATTAAGAGTGATATAGCTGCAATAAAAAACTCCATGGAAAATTTCAATAGTAGACTAGAAGAAGCAGAGGACTTAATTAGCGAATTAGAAGAAAGGGAAGCAAAGCACACCGAAACTGAATTGCAATTAGAGAAAAAAAATTAAAAGACATGAGGAGAGCCTAAGGGAACTATGGGACAACATGAAACTAAACAACATAATAGGGTTCCAGAATAACAAGAAGAGAAACAAGGGTTAGAAAACCTATTTGAAGAAATAATGTCAGAAAACTTCCCTGAGGTGGGGAAGAAAAAAGTCACACAAGCACAGAGATTCCCAAACAGGATGAACCTGAAAAGAACCACACCAAGACACATCATAATTGCCAAGGAAAATGTTCAGGACAAAAAGAGAATCATGAAGGCTTCAAAAGAGAGACAAAAAGTTACATAAAAGGGATCTCCCATTAGATTATCAAATGATTTCTCAACAGAAACACATTAGACAACAAAATAATGGATGGAAATTTGCAAAGTGGTGCAAAGAAAGGGACTGAATCCAAGAATACTCTATCCAGCAAGGCTATCATTCAAAATTGAAGGGAAAATAAGTAGCTTCACAGACAAAAAAAGGCTAAGGTATTTTATCACCACCAAACCAGAAATGCAAGAAATGCTAAAGGGACTGGTGTAAAAAGAAGAAATGAAAGATAAGAATGAAAACAGGCACAAAAAATAAAATGATTAAAATCAAGTACCTTTCAATAATAACTTTAATAGTAAATGGACTAAATGCTCCATTCGAAAGACATTGAGTGGCTGAATGGATACAAAAACATGACCCTTATATTTCCTGTCTCCAAGAGATTCACCTCAGAATAAGGAACTCACACAGTCTAAAAGGGAAGGTATTGAAAAATATCTTTCAGGCAAATGGAAATGAAAAAAAGCTGGGGTAGCAATACTTATATCGGACAAAATAGACCAAAAGTAAAGGCCATAACAAGAGATAAAGAAGGCCACCTCATAATACTAAAGGGATCAATAAAACAAGAGGATATAACCCTGATAAACATATATGCACCCAATGCAGTAGCAACCAAATACATAAAAAAAAAACTCCTTGAAGATATCAAGGGAGAGATAGACAACAATACAATCATAGTAGGGGACTGAAATATACCACTGACATCACTGGATAAATCTTCTAGACAAAAAATCAGCAAAGAAACAGCAAGCCTAAATGGCTCACTAGATCAAATGGACTCAATTGACATCTTCAAAACATTTCACCCAAAGCCACAGAATATATGTTCTTCTTACGTGCACATGGGACATTCTCAAAAATTGACCACATGTTGGGTCACAACCAAAGTCTTCCCAAGTTCAAGAAGATTGAGATCATATCAAGCATTTTCTCAGACCACAATGGCATAATATTAACAATCAATTACAATAAAAACAACTCAAAAAATTCAAACACTTGGAAGCTAAAAAGCATGCTATTAAACAATGATAGGGTTACCAAAGAGATGAAAGAAGAAATTAAAAATTTCCTGGAAACTAATGACAATAAAAACACATCAATCCAAAATCTATGGGACACACGAAAGCAGTCCTGAGAGGAAAGTTTATAGCTCTACAGGCCTACCTCAAAAAACAAGAAAAAATGGTAAGAAAACATGTAACTCTAAAATTCAAAGAATTTGAAAGAAAACAACAAGAATATCCTACAGTATCCAGAAGGAAGGAGATAATAAAAATCAGAGCAGAAATGAATGACATAGAGACCAAAAAAAAAAAAACAAAAAAAAACAAAAAACAATACAGAAGATCAATGAAACGAAGAGCTGGTTCTTTGAAAGATAAACAAAATTGATGAACCTCTAGCCAGGCTCACCAAGAAGCACAGAGAGTACCCAAATAAACAAAATCAGCAATGAAAGAGGCAAAATAACAACAGTCCCCACAGAAATACAAAGGATTCTTAAAAAATACTATGGACAATTCTATGCTAAAAAACTAGACAACCTGGAGGAAATAGACCTATTCCTAGTAAAATAAAACCTTCCAAAGCTCAATCAGGAAGATTCTAAAAATCGCAATAGGCCAATAACTATGCACGAAGTTGAAGCAGTCATCAAAAAGCTTTCAACAAACAAAAGCCCAGGGCCAGGCGGGTTCACAAGGGAGTTTTACCAAACATTCAAGGAAGAACTAAAACCTATCCTCCTCAGACTATTCCAAAAAATTCAAGAGGAAGGAACACTTCCAAGCACATTCTATGAAGCCAGCATCACCCTGGTTTTTTACCAAAACCAGATAAAGACAACCCAATGAAAGAGAATTACATGTTAATATCCCTCATGAACATAAATATCAAAATCCTCAACAAAATCTTAGCAAATCGGATCCAGCAGTACATCAGAAAGATCATACACCATGACCAAGTAGGATTTATCCCAGGGATGCAAGGATGGTACAATATCCGCAAATCAATAAACATGATATATCACATAAACAAATTAGAGAAAAAACTCACATAGTCATATCAATTGAGGCAGAAAAAGCATGTGACAAAATCCAACACCCTTTCTTGATAAAAAAAAAAAAATGCTTAGCAAGGTAGGAATAGAAGGGTCATACCTCAACATAATAAAAGCCATATATGACAAACACACAGCCAACATCATACTCAATGGGCAAAAACTAAAACCATTTCCCCTAGGAACAGGAACAAGACAGGGATGCCCACTCTCACCACACCTGACTGATATAGTACTAGAAGTACTAGCCATTGCAATAAGATAAGAAGAAGAAATAAAAGGCATCCAAATTGGAAAAGAAGTAAAACTGTCCTTATTTGCAGATGACATGATACTGTACATAGAAAACCCTAAACACTCCATCAAAAAAAATTATTAGACTTAATAAATGAATTCGGTAATGTAGCAGGATACAAAATTAATGCAAATAAATCTATGGCATTTCTATACATCAATAATGAACTTACACAAAGCGAGACTAAAAAAGCTATCCCATTTACCATCGCACCAAAAAAATTAAGCTACCTAGGAATATACTTGACTAAGGAGGTAAAAGACCTATACGCAGAAAACAACAGGACACTGGAAAAGGAGATAGAGGAAGACATAAACAGATGGAAGAACATAAAGTGTTCATGGATTGGTAGAATCAACATCATCAAGAAGTCCATAATACCCAAAGCAATCTATAGATTCAATGCACTTCCAATGAAAATACCAACAGCATATTTCACAGACCCATAACAAGCTTTCCAAAAATTCATCTGGAATAAAAAAGACCCCAAATAGCTGCAGCAATCCTGAGAAAGAAGAACAAAGTAGGTGGGATCTCAATACCAGATATCAAGCTGTATTACAAAGTCAGTCTTCCCAAAACTGCCTGGTACTGGCACAAGAACAGACATATAGATCAATGGAATAGAATAGAGAACCCAGAAATTGACCCAAACCACTATGCTCAATTAATATTCCACAACGGAGCGATGAATGCTGGGGTCCAGCCCCAGCGGGTCCAGGGGTCCCCAAAGGTGTGGACGGAGTCGGCGAAGAAGGAATGAATGGCACAGAGGCAGTGTTCAGTTCATCAGCATAGTTGGGTTCTCTTGTCAGGATCTCCAGCCAGGTTCTGTAGCCATGTTCCCTCGCTAGGTTCTCCAGTCAGGTTCTGTCCAAGTTCTAGTCAGGTTCTCTTGACACGGAGGCAGCCATCACGTGATCATCATAGCCAGGTTCCTCTAGCCCAGTTCTGGTCAGGCTCTCCAGCGAAGTTCTGGTTAGGATCTCCAGCCAGGTTCTGTCTTCTAAGTTCTGTGTAAGTTCTGTCTCCTAAGTTCTGTCTCTTAAGTTCTGTCTCTTAAGTTCTGTCTGTAGGTTCTGAGTTCTGTGTCTCGGGTCTGTCTCTCGGTCTGCCTCTCTAGGTTCTGACTCTTGTTGTCTTGTTGCATCTGTATTTATACCAGTTGATTCTAATCCTATCAATCTCTATTCCAAAGGTTAGGGTGTTTCTTATCTCCATTCCAGGGAGTAAAGATTATGTAGCTTAAGCATGATTGTTCGTAGTTAAAGTGATTAACTACCCGCCTGGCACTTAGTTAAGAGGTTTTATTCCCTCCCTAACTTCAGGGGAAAATCCCTACCTGGGGAAACAACCTTTCTCAGAGAGGTGACCTTGGTTAAAACACATAGTGCCAAGAAGGTGATCAAATATATTAAGAACAGTATGCCATATATGCCAGGTCCCTAGAAACAGCAAGGATGGACTGACTCCCAGCAGATGAACATACAATGGAGTCAAGAAAGCCTCTTAAATGGTGTTGGGAAAATTGGACATATACATGCAAAAAAAATGAAACTAGACCACCAACTTACACCATACACAAAAATAAACTCAAAATGTATAAAGTTCTGAAACATAAGATGGGAGGCCATAAAAATACTAGAGGAATCCACAGGCAGCAAAATCTCAGACATATACCAAAGCAGTTTCTTCACTGATACTGCTCCTAGGGCAATTTAAACTAAATATAAAATAAACAAATGGGACTATATCAAAATAAAAATATTTTTCACAGCAAAGGAAACCATCAACAAAACAACAAGGAAGCCCACTGCATGGGAGAACAAATTTGCAAATGTTATCACCAATAAGGGTTTAATCTCCAACATTTAAAGGGAACTCGTATAACTTAAGAAAAGGATGATAAACAACCCAATCAAAAAATTGGCAACAGACCTAAGTAGATACTTTTGAAAGAAGATAGAAGAAAGGCCAAAAAGCATATGAAAACATGTTCAAAGTCACTAAGCATCAAAGAGGTGCAAATCAAAATGAGCATCCAGTGCCATCTCACACCTGTCAGACTGGCTATCATCAACAAATCAACAAACAACAAGTACTGGCAAGGATGTGGAGAAAAAGGAATCCTCGTGCACTGCTGGTGGGAATGCAGACTGGTTCTGCCACTGTGGAGAATAGTATGGAGTTTCCTCAAAATACTAAAAATGGAACTCCCATTTGACCCAGTGATTCTACTTCAAGGAATATATCCCAAGAAACTAGAAACACCAATTAGAAATGATATATGCACCCCTATATTCATAGCAGCACAATTTACCATAGCTAAGATTTGGAAACAGCCTAAGTACCCATCAATGGATGAATGGATTAGAAAACTGAGGTACATCTACACAACGGAATACTATGCCGAGTAAAAAAGGAGTTCTTACCATTTGCAAAAGCATGAATGGAACTGAAGAGCATTATACTAAGTGAAATAAGCCAGTCAGAGAAAGATAAATATCACATGATCTCACTCATTTGTGGAATATAAGGACCAACATAAACAGATGAACAAAAACAGATCCAGAGATAGGGAAGCATCAGTCACACTGTCAAACCTCAGAAGGAAGGTAGGGGAGGGTTGGCGTAAGGGGGAGAGATCAACCAAAGGACTTATATGCTAGCATATAGGCCTAACCAATGGACACAGACAACAAGCCAGTGAGGGCATGAGTGGGGAATGGGGTGTAATGTGGGGATAAGGTCACATATGTAATAACTTAATCAATAATAATAAAAATATCATACAGGATGCTACATGAGGTAGAAAAGGAAGCCCAATCTGAAGCACCAGCAAAGGGTTTTGCCCTCATAGAAGTAACAATGGCAATTAAATATGATCGTAACAGTGACCCAGGTAGATTTAATTCTCTCCGTGTAATCGAGGTTGCTGTCATATTTAGAAACGAAGATGGAGAACCTTTTGAAAGGGACTTGTTCATTCATTGTAAACCAGATCCCAATAATCCAAATGCCACTAAAATGAAACAAAGTAATATCCTGTTTACTACATTAGATGAAATGGCATATCCTTTTCTTTTCCCACATGGTGAAAAAGGCTGGGGAACAGATATTGCATTAAGACTCAGAGACAACAGTGTAATTGACAATAATACTAGACAAAATGTAAGGACATGAGTCACACAAATGCAGTCTTATGGATTTCATCTCTCTGTGCAGCACGTTCAATCCTATTTTAAATGCAGGAAAGTTAACTCAACAGTTTATCATGGATTCATTTTTCAAAAATGGAGGCCAATTGGATAAATTTCATCAAAGCAAACCAATCTAAGTTGAGGATTGAAAAATATAGTGGTTTTATGGATTATCTCAAATCTAGATCTGAAAAGGACAATGTGCAGATTGGTAAAATGATAATACTTCCATCATCTTCTGAGTGTAGTCCCAGAAATATGC
This sequence comes from Myotis pilosus, assembly GCA_036010255.1. Classification (NCBI taxonomy): domain Eukaryota; kingdom Metazoa; phylum Chordata; class Mammalia; order Chiroptera; family Vespertilionidae; genus Myotis; species Myotis pilosus. The sequence goes on from JASKON010000009.1 coordinate 17,695,092, forward strand.
AGCAGTGATATCAGGATGCTATGACAATTGTAACAAAGTATGGCAAGTCCGATTTATTCCTACCCATAACATGCAACCCTAAATGGGCAGATATTTCAAACAATTTACAACACTGGCAAAACGTTGAAAACAGACCTGACTTGGTAGCCAGAGTTTTAATATTAAGCTGAATGCTCTTTTAAATGCTATCTGTAAATTCCATTTATTTGGCAAAGTTATAGCTAAAATTCATGTCATTGAATTTCAGATACACGGACTGCCTCACACTCACATATTATTGATATTAGATAGTGAGTCCAAATTACGTTCCTCTAATTAATTCCCTTTCAATGTGTACGAATTTCATGCACTGGGCTCCTAGTACAACTTAATAAGAGAAAGAAAAACGATCCAAGTAAAAAATGGGCAGAGGAACTTAACAAAAGGAAGATAAACAATCCAATCAAAAAATGGGCAAAGGACCTAAATAGACACCTTTCAAAAGAGGACATTCAGAAAGCCAAGAGACGTATGAAAACATACTCAAAGTCACTAATCATCTGAGAGATGCAAATCAAAACAACAATGAGGTACCATCTCACACCTGTCAGACTGGCTATCATCAACAAATCAACAAATGACAAGTGCTGGAGAGGATGTGGAGAAAAAGGAACACTTGTGCACTGCTGGTGGGAATGCAGACTGGTGCAGCCACTATGGAAGACAGTATGGAGTTTCCTCAAAAAACTGAAAATGGAACTCCCATTTGACCCTGTGATCCCACTTCTAGGAATATATCCCAAGAAACCAGAAACACCAATCAAAAAGGATATATGCACCCCTATGTTCATAGCAGCACAATTCACCATAGCTAAGATCTGGAAACAGCCTAAGTGCCCATCAGTAGATGAATGGATTAGAAAACTGTGGTACATCTACACGATGGAATACTATGCTGCTCTAAAAAGGAAGGAACTCTTACCATTTGCAACAGCATGGATGGAACTGGAGAGCATTATGCTAAGTGAAATAAGCCAGTCAATGAAGGAAAAATACCACATGATCTCACTCATTCATGGATAATAGAGACCATTATAAACTTTTGAACAATAATAGATACAGAGGCAGAGCTGCCTCAAACAGATTGTCAAACTGCAGCGGGAAGGCCTGGGAGGGTTGGGGGGCAGGAGGTAGGGGGATAAGAGATCAACCAAAGGACTTGTATGCATGTATATAAGCATAACCAATGGACATAAGACACTGGGGGATAGGGGAGGCTAGGGGACTGTCTCGGGCGGGGGGAAAAATGGACACATATGTAATACCCTTAAGTCACTAATCATCAGAGAGATGCAAATAAAAATGACAATGAGGTATCATCTCACACCTGTCAGAATGCCTACCATCAAAAAATCAACAAATTACAAGTGTCGGCAAGAATGTGAAGAAAAAGGAACCCTAGTACTCTGCTGTGGAAATGCAGACTGGTGCAGCCATTATGGAAAACAGTGTGGATTTTACTCAAAATTTGAATATGGAACTGCCATTTGACCTAGTGACCCCAATTCTAGGAATATATCCTAAGAAACCCAAAACACCCATCAGAAAGAATGTACGCACCCCTTTGTTCATAGCAGTGCAAATTGCAATGAGTAAGATCTGGAAACAGCCCAGGTGTCCATCAATAGATGAGTGGATTAAAAAGCTGTGGTATATTTTACACCATTGAATACTATGAAGCAGTAAAATTGAAGGATCTGTTACCCTTTGAGACAGCATGGAGGGACCTGGAGGTTATTATAAAACATGAAATAAGCCAGTCAGATAAAGACTAGTATCACATCCTCTCATTCATCTGTGAAATCTATACAACAAAATTAACCAATGAACAAAATCAATAGAGATATAGAAGCATGGAACAGACTGATGAATCTCAGAGGGAAGGCAGGCAGGGATGGGTGGATGGGAAGAGATTAACCAAATAAGTTATATGCATATACAGATAACTCCTGGACCAGACAATAGTGAGGTGAAGGCCTGGGGTGGATGATGGGTGGGGGTTGGAGGGGTTAATGGTGGAAAAGGGGGATATCTGTATTACTTTCAGCAATAAAGATAATTTTTTGAAAAGCACACAGTTGCAGGATACCTTTTATTTTAACAAACTCAGTTATATGCTGCCTATAGGAGATGCATTTAAGATCTAAAGACATACATTGGCTCAAAGTGAGCAGATGGAAGAAGATATCACAAGCAAAGGAATTCAAAAGTGGGAATAGCAGTCATTATATAAGAAAATGTAGACTTTAAAGGAAAAATGAAATAAAAAATGGAAGCTTCTTATATATTATCCTATCTAATAAAAGAGAAACATGGTAATTAGCTGTACGTCCGCTACCCTTCCCATTGGCTAATTAGGGTGATATGCAAATTAACTGCCAGCCAAGATGGCGGCCGGCAGCCAGGCAGCTTGAAGAGAACATGAGGCTTGCTTGCTTCAGTGACAGAGGACTCCAACATTCCCCGCCTGCCGCTGCTGGCCTCTGAGCTTGCAGTTTGAAACATTGTTACAAATATAGAAGCTAAACAAAACCCCAGAAACCTGCTTTAAGCCAGCCGGGATCTCAGAGCTGGAGTTGAAACAGTATTTCGATTATAGAACCCAAATAAACCAGATACCTGCTTTCAGCAGCGGAAGCCTAAGAGCTGGAGCCAAGCCTCAGAGCTAAAGCTGGCCCAGAATTAAAAAAAAAGAAAGAAAAAAGAAAAAAGTAGCGGTTGGGAGCTTCAGTCACAAGCCAGCCTGAAAACAGCCCTCAGCCCCTCACCAGACTGGCCAGGCACCCCCGTGGGGACCCCCACCCTGATCCGGGATACCCTTCAGGGCAAACCAGCCAGCCCCCACCTGTGCACCAGGCCTCTATCCTATATAGTAAAAGGATAATATGCCTCCCTGCACCGGGATCAGCGTGACGGGGGCAGCGCCCAAACGCCCTGATCGCCCTGTGGCTCTGTCTGTAACAGGGGGCGGGGCCACAACCTCCCTATCTGCCCTGCTCTGTTCGTCACAGGGGAAAGCGCCCCAACCCCCTGATCAGCCCTGCTCTGTGCTTGATGGGGGGAGCTCCCCAACCTCCTGATCACCCTGCCTCTGTGTGTTACAGGCTACAGTGCACCAACCCCCTGATTGGTCCGCTCTGTGTGTGACAGTGTGTGGTGCCCCAACCCCTCCCCCCAACAGGCCCTGCTCTGTGTGTGACAGGGTAGAGTCATAACCTCCCCATCGGCCCTGCCCTGAGTTTGATAGTGGCAGCACCCCAACCCCCTGATCGGCCCTGCTCTGTGGGTGATAGAGGGTGACACCCCAACCATCCCCCATGGGCCCTACTCTGTGTGTGATGGGGTAGAGCCATAACCTCCCCATCAGCCCTGCCCTGAGTGTGACATGGTGTGGCGCCCCAACCCCCTGATCCGCCCTGCTCTGTGTGCGACAGGGGGCAGTGCCCCAACTCCCCTATTGGCCCTACTTTGTGAGTGACAGGGGGGAGCTCCTCAACCCCCTGATGGGCCCTGCTCTGTGCATGACAGGGGGGAGCTCCCCAACCGCCTGATCGACCCTGCTCTGTGTGTGACAGAGTACAGAGCCCCAATCCCTCTGATGGGCCCTGCTCTGTGAGTGATGGGGGCAGCGCCCCAACCCCCTGATTGGCCCTGCTCTGTTCGTGACAGGGGGTGGTGCCGCAACCTCCCCATTGACCCTGCCTTGAGTGTGACAGGGGGCAGTACCCCAACCCCCCAATCAGCCCTACCCTGAGCGTGACTGAGGGTGGCATCGCAACCTCCCAATCTGCCCTGCTCTGTGCATGACAGGGAGCAGCGCCTCAACTCCCCAATCAGTCCTGCTCTGAGCCCGACCAGGGATTGGGCCTGCCCTCTGCCACCTGGGAGCATGCCTAAGCCAGCAGGTCATTATCTCCTGAGGGGTCCCAGACTGCGAGAGGGCACAGGCCAGGCTGAAGGATCCCCCCTCCCCCCCTGAGTGCACAAATTTTTGTGCACCGGGCCTCTAGTAATATATAAGAAGTATAGATATATAAACAACCAACATCAGAGCACTTAAATATATTAAGCAAAAACTGACAGATCTAAAGGAAGAAATAGACAATTGTACAATAATAGTAGGAGAATCCAGTACCTTAGTTTCTGCAATGGATGTCTCATTCAGACAGAAAATCAAGAGTGAAATGTTACAAAGAATCATACTTCACATCAAATGGACTTACAAGACATGAAGAGAATTCCATCCAAAAGTAGCAGAATAGGTAAATGAGAGAACCAAGTTGGTGGCATAGGTAAATGCCAGTACTTGCTGCCTCCCACAACCATATAAAAATTACAACTAAAATACAAACAACCATTATTCAGAACCACCTGAAATCTGGCTGAATGGAAGTCTTACAACTAGAGAAGTAAAGAAAGCACATGGAGACTGGTAGGAGGGGTGGAGGCACGGAAAGGAATGATACAACACCCACATGTGGCACTTTTTAAAAAAATATATTTTATTGATTTTTTACAGAAAGGAAGGGAGAGGGATAGAGAGTTAGAAACATCGATCAGCTGCCTCCTGCACACTCCCTACTGGGCATGTGCCTACAACCAAGGTATATGCCCTTGACCGGAATCGAACCTGGGACCCTTGAGTCCGCAGGCCAATGCTCTATCCATTGAGCCAAACCGGTTAGGGCATACATGTGACACTTTTTAAATCAAGAGGGATATCTCAGGTGCAGAAACCTCCCATGAGAAAAAAGGAGTCCGAACACCACACCATCCCTCAGCCCAGGGTTTTAGATCTTGGAAGAGAAGTCTGCATAACTTCAGGCTATAAAAACAGCAGGGCGCCCTAACTGGTTTGGCTCAGTGGATAGAGCACCGGCCTGCAGACTGAAGGGTCCCAAGTTCGATTCTGGTCAAGGGCATGTACCATGGTTGTGGGCACATCCCCAGTAGAGGGTGTGCAGGAGGCAGCTGGTTGATGTTTCTCCCTCATTGATGTTTCTAACTCTCTGTCCCTCTCCCTCTCTGTAAAAAAATCAACAATATATATACAAACCCAGGACCTGCGAGAGGACAAGGTGTCATGAAAACCACCACTATCTCAAACCCAAGATGGGAAAGGAAAAGACTCACATCAACATCGTCATCATAGGACACATAGATTCCAGCAAGTCTACCACTACTGGCCATCTGATCTACAAATGTGGGGGGATCAACAAAAGAACCATTGAGAAATTTGAGAAGGAGGCTGCTGAGATGGGGAAGGGCTCCTTCAAGTATGCCTGGGTCTTGGATAAACTGAAAGCTGAACGCGAGCGAGGTATCACCATTGATATCTCCCTGTGGAAATTCGAGACCTGCAAGTATTATGTAAACATCGTTGATGCCCCAGGGCTCAGAGACTTCATAAAAAAACTTGATTACAGGCACATCTCAGGCTTACTGTGCTGTCCTGGTTGTTGCTGCTGGTTTTGGTGAATTTGAAGCAGGTAGGTCCAAGAATGGACAGACCGTGAGCATACCCTTCTGGCCTACACACTGGGTGTGAAACAGCTGATTGTTGGTGTTAACAAAATGGAGTCCACTGAGCCAACCTACAGCCAGAAAAGCACAAGAAAGTTGTTAAAGAAGTCAGCACCTACATTAAGAAAATTGGCTACAACCCTGACACAGTAGCATTTGTGCCAATTTCTGGTTGGAATGGTGACAACATGCTGGAGCCAAGTGCTAATATGCCTTGGTTCAAGGGATGTAAGGTCACCCATAAAGATGGCAATGCCAGTGGAATCACACTGCTTGAAGCCATGGATTGCATCCTGCCACCAACTCGTCCAACTGACAAGCCCCTGCGTCTTTCCCTCCAGGATGTCGACAAAATTGGTGGTATTGATACTGTCCCTGTGGGCTGAGTGGAGATTAGTGTTCTCAAGCCTGGCATGGTGGTCACCTTTGCTCAAGTCAATGTTACAACTGAAGTAAAGTCTGTTGAAATGCACCATGAAGCTTTGAGTGAAGCTCTTCCTGGGGACAATGTGGGCTTCAACATCAAGAACGTGTCTGTCAAAGTTGTTCGCCATGGCAATGTGGCTGGTGACAGCAAAAATAATCCACCAATGAAAGCAGCTGGCTTCACAGCTCAGAGGATTATCCTGAACCACCCAGGCTATATCAGTGCTGGATATGCACCTGTGCTGAATTGTCACACAGTTCATGTTGCTTGCAAATTTGCTGAGCTGAAGGAGAAGATTGATTGTCGTTCTGGGAAAAAGCTAGAAGATGGCCCCAAGTTTTGGAAATCTGGTGATACTGCCATTGTTGATATGATTCCTGGCAAGCCCATGTGTGTTGAGAGCTTCTCTGACTACCCTCCTCTGGGCCATTTTGCTGTTCATGACATGAGACAGACAGTTGTTGTGGGTGTCATCAAAGCAGTGGATAAGAAGGCAGCTGGAACTGGCAAAGTCACCCAGTCTTTGGTCTTCCCAGAAAGCTCAGAAGGCTAAATGAATATTATTCCCAATGCCTGCCACCCCAGTCTTAATCAGTGGTGGAAGAAGTCTCAGAACTGTTGTCTCAATTGGCCATTTAAGTTTAATAGTAAAAGACTGGTTAATGATTACAATGCATTAATGCATCGTAAAACCTTCAGAAGAAAAGGAGAATGTTTTGTGGACCATTTGGTTCTTTTGTGTGCGTGGCAGTTTTTAAGTTATTAGTTTTTAAAATCTGTACTTTTTAATGGAAACAACATGACCAAAAATCTGTCACAGAATTTTGAGACCCATTAAAATAACAAAGTTTAATGAGAAACCTGTGTGTTCTTTTGGTCAACACTGTAACTTTCTGTTATACTACTTAGGTAAAAGACTTCAGAGTTGCCCATGACCTATTTCCAGTGTTATATATGCTGATACTTTACAATTAGAGAGCTCTGTTAATATTTTTCTGGGTAGGAACTTTGGGGTTTTTCGTGGGATTTTTTTTCCCCCACTGAGTCACCTGTCTTCATGGTAAAAGCTGTGGGAAAGAGGGTCTGTTGGTGTAATACTAAATAGGTTAGGACAAGTAAGCAAAGTAACTTTGTGTTTGTGAGCTAGTTTCTAAAGGCCAAATTCTGTAAAGGCCACGTGTTAACATAAAATTTTGTAGTTACATCAATATTGAGTAAATTGGTTGGTATTTCAAATTTTAGTTTTCCAGTTTTACTGGAATGTGAATTCACATTTACAAAATCTGAGGTAGTTTAACAGCCTTAAGTGAGATTTGAATAGTATTGAGGACTGTCTTGCTGCAGTTATTGTATCAAAATTCTAGGAAAAATAAATTGATTCGGGGGGAAAAAAAACAGCAGGGATTGTGACTGAGTGACA